>CM029919.1:34060000-34722302 GCA_017639245.1 Myiopsitta monachus
GGGGTTTTTTTTCCGGGGGGGGGGGGGGTGTTGGGGTGTTGCTTTGTGGTGGATTTTTTTTTTTTTTAATTGCTTTTTTGTTTGTTTGTTTTAAATTCATTTTTTCATCAGTCTATCGATCATTCGATCGCCCTCCGCCCTGGCATTTGCCCCCCCGCCCCCTTGGGAAGGCTTCTGTGCAGACAGAACCTCGCACGCACCCCGTTTCCATTTGTACTCTCCTTCCCTTTCTCTCTCGGTTTACATTCTTGGTCTCGGTGTCCCCATCCATCCGTCCCTCCCTCCCTCTCTCCTCTCCCTCCCTCTCCTTTCCCTTACGCCTCCATTTTATTGAAAGAGGCGGCAGCGGGAGCTGCCAACAGCGGAACGAACCCTAGTTCATTTTTGCCTGAGAGGGCACACGGAACCCTCCGATAGGCCCCCGGACCCCAGGATATGCCTGATCCAAAATTTCTTCACTGATTTTTCTTTTTAAAAGGGGACTGCTTAATATTAGGCTTAATACTTGGATGTATTGTTGGTCCTCTACCTCCAGAATAACTTCCCCTTTTTTAAATTCAATTTTTGCTCCCAGCTGTTCTAAGAAGTCTCTTCTCAGAAGCGCCTTAGGGGAGTTGGGCATATATAAAAATGTATCGATACCCCATTGTTTTCCAAATTTATATTTTAAGGGCTTACAAAAGTATGTCTTTTCACATTGGCCAGTTGCCCCTTGCACCATGATGTAGTCCTCTCCCAGGGGCATTAAGGCTTGGTTCAAGATCAAATACGTGGCTCTGGTGTCAACTAAAAATTCTACCTCTTGTTTTTTCCCTAGCTTCATTATAACCAGAGGATCCACCAGCATGGATTCCCCAGGTTCCCGTCAGTCTTCCTTTATATGGGCCACCAGCTTCGCCTGGCGTCCTCACCTCCTCTCCCTGTTTTGTGGACATTCTCTCTTCCAGTGATCGAATTTCTTACACAACGCACACTGATCTTTGTCTAATCGGGGTGGTCCTCCCCTAACTGGCTTCTCTTCACCCCTGATAACTGCAACTATCCTCTCTTGTTTCTGTTTGTACCCCTCCTCCCGGTTAGTAAACACTCTCCATGCCTCATCCAACAACCCTTCCAGGTTCCTACTTTCTGTAGGGCGCAACTTCTGAAGTTTGCATCTTCTATCCCCTGTAGATTGGCCCAAGAACAGGGAGACTAGTTGCTGTATCCCTAGCTCTGATCTGGGATCCAGCAGTGTGCTGCTACACGTTGCATCCCGTAGTTAATCTAGGAATTCGGATGGAGACTCGGAAGGACCTTGTTTAATGGCATATAAAACTGACCAATTTATTGTTTTGGGGATTGCTTTTTCCATTCCTTTTGTAACCCACTCCTGATATGCTTGTAGTCTTTCCATATGTGCAGATCTATTAACATCCCTCTTTGGGTCTTGGAGAGGGAAGTATTCTTTAACACCCCCTCCTGTAACCTTATAATAGTCTTCAGCCAAATCCCCTGCTGGTTTTAAGACCAGTTGTTTTTCCATTTCAGTCAAATGTTCCAATAACAACTGTTTATCTTTCCAATCAGGGTTGTGTTGTTTTATAAGAAATTGAAAGTGTTTAGTTACACTTACCAGGTCACTCCTGTAATCTTTCGCAACTCTTTTCCATTCTATCAAATCGGTAGTGGAAAAGGGTACTTTGATCATTACTGTTCCACCATCGGGTCCTACCGCCTCTCAAAGAGGTGCTTGTAAAGCTGTAGAAGCAGACTTTTTTCTAGTGCAAGAAGATACAGGACTGTCTGGGGGAATAGATGGTCCTTCCAAGCCAGCATCCTGCTCCTGTGGTCAAGGTGGAGGCCTGAACAAGTCAATTAGATCTTGTTCTGGTGTCTGATGAACTTTATGTGTTTTAGTACATCTCTGCCCAGTGCTGCATGCTGAGCAGCACCGCTTAAGTTTACCTCTAAGTTCTCCGTTATTCTCTCGCACAAGTGTGAGTACCATAGGGTCCCATGGTGGGACCATTCCACAGTCTTTTTGCCACTCTGGGTGGTTCTGGAGGGTAAAGAACATGTCTGCATATGAGACTTCATTCCACTTCCCTTCTCTTCTTAAAAACAACATCAGTTGTAAAAGTGTGTTATAATCTACTGACCCACTGAGTGGCCACTTTGCTCCATTTTCCAGCTTACTTAGAGGCCACCATTGATTACAGTACTTAGTAAGGGTCTTTTTATTTTCCACGCCTCTAGACCCAGCAATGTCTTTCCTGTGGGTGAGCACACAGCCCAAAGGACTCATTTTCGAAATTCCCCTTTGGGTGTTACCCGTATCTTTGACCACTGTCTCTTCTTAGTCCTCTATTTTATCTCCTATTTCTTTGATTCAATTTCCACGCAGATCTTTACTGTCTTTTCCCAATCCTCTCTACCCACATGCCCCAGACTTCAGGGATCAAATTTTTCCTCCCACACTCTAATTTCTCTATTTCAGATTCTTGTTGGGCATTATATAAGTGTGGAGGTTGGGGAAGGCACTTGGCGCACTCTGCCCTTTTTCTATAAGATACACAATACCATCATCTTTTACAGGATTTACACTTCAGCAAAACCCAAGCTGGGTGGCAGCTATCATACAATCTGAAAACAAGCCCACACACAAAAGAAGGGATTACCCCTGTTAGCCCACCAATGCGAGGGTTTAGACTGGGGTAGCGAGGTTGTTCTCAACCTAAAGCCACTGTTCGTCCTGCCGGAGTTATGTATACTCCTCCCAGATAAACCCGCTCGTTCCTCTCCTTAATCAATTTCCCCCTTTGTTCAAATACTCCCAAGATTCAAGGCCAAAGCACCGGAGGAGCGATTCTCTCCGTTTGCCACCTTGATGCTTAGCTGGTCCCCTATAGGAGATCGAGCAAACACCACAGTAGCCCAATTTAATTATTAAAAGATCAAACATTCAAAACATTCTATTAATAATTCACATTCACTCTATAGCCATACCAAGCACACTACATACACACTACCCGTCCACACACAACCTTTAGCAGCAGATAATTACTAGAGGTCCGCTTACCCTTCTGCTTCTTATACAATCATTAGCAGGTCTGTCCTGGCTCCCAACATTGGGATACAGCGGTGGCCTTGGATGAGGGTATTCACTGCTGGAGGCACCACCAAGTACAGCACTGACACCACCAGATCCAGGGGTGGGGAGGAGATAGAGGGGGGCTTCACGTAGGCAAATGCTGAAGTGCTGACAAGCAGGGAGAGCACGGCCAGGTGAGGGAGACACGTGGAAAAGGCTTTGTGGCATCCTTGCTCAGATGGGATCCTCAGCAGGGCTCTGAAGATCTGCACATAGGACCCCATAATGAACATAAAACAGCCAAATGTTACACAGCAATCACAAGAAACCCAGCTTCCCTGAGGTAGGAGTGTGAGCAGGAGAGCTTGAGGATCTGGGGGATTTCACAGAAGAACTGCTCCAAAGCATTGCCTGGGCAGAAGGGGAGTGAAAATGTATTGGCTGTGTGCAGCAGAGCATGGGGAAACCCCATGCCTCAGGCAGCTGCTGCCATGTGGACACAAGCTCTGCTGCCCAGGAGGCTCCTGTAGTGCAGGGGTTTGAAGATGGCCACATAGTGGTCGTAGGACATGACAGTGAGGAGAAACACTCTGCTGAAATGAAAATGAAAAAGAGAAAGAGAAAGATCTGTGCAGCACAAACTGTGTAGGAGATGGGCCTGGTGTCCCAGAGGGAATTGGCCTTGGATTTGGGCACAGTGGTGGAGATGCAGCCCAGGTCCAGCAGGGAGAGGTTGAGGAGGAAGAAGTACATGGGGGTGTGGAGGTGCTGGTCGCAGGCTGTGCTGGTGATGATGAGGCCGCTGCCCAGGAGCGCAGCCAGGGAGATGCCCAGGAAGAGCCAGAAGTGTCAGAGCTGCAGCTCCTGTGTGTCTGCAAATGGCAGGAGGAGGCACTGGGTGATGGAGCTGCCGTTGGACATCTGCTGCCTCTGGGCATGGAGCACTGTCAGAAGAGAAACAGACAGTGACAGGTTAGGGTAGGAGGGATGTCAGATACAGAAGTTCAGTTTACACACTCACGATTGAACACTTTAGCAGGAGAGGAGAGGCTCAGTGTCACCACCAGTGATGTCATTACACTGCTGAGGATCCTTCCTAGGTTCAATCAGAAGAGCATTGCATCAGGCAAAAAAGTCTCAGCTCTTTGTAGCTTAGTGCAGAACCAGGAGAGCTGCAGTGTCCATCAGACATTTCCCATTTGCCCGTGCTTACACTTGCACTGCCTGTAAGATGCCTTCACACACATTGAACTTAAATCCCCTGCATACCCCTGCCCTGTGCTGAGAACAGGGGCGCATGGTTTCAAAGGGCAGATCATGGAGCTCCCATAGGGAGAAGCAAAGGACTGTGCCCAGCAGAGCATGGCCAGCAGCCACCTCCAGTGCCTGACACCAAGAGAGCTGCTTGAATGCACCCTCCCCAGGGCTGGGCTGCACTTTCCCCCCACTCCTTGCCCATGTCTCTGCTGCCTGGAGCTGTCCCTGCCAGGAAACTGCTGCTCTGTGCCCAGCTCTGCTCCCTCTCAGTGCTCACACAAGTCCTGACGAGACTCTCGGTGTGTTCTCCAAAGCAGAGAAGTAAATTCCCAGCTCCCACTGCCCAACCTGCCCACCAAGAGTGAAAAACATCAGAGCTCAGAATCTTTCCTTCTAAGGCAAATGCTGCCTCAGTGTCTTTCAGAAGGACCCTCTGCAAATGTGCTCAGAGTCATGTGGAGCTGGGAGCAGCCCTGATCCACACAGCACCCTCTCCAGTGCACAAGAACACTTTTCCTCCCTGACAGGGCTTCTTCCTTCCCCCACAGCTTCTCCCCCAGTGCCGTGGGGAGCTCCCAGGCAGGCTGAGTGCTGACACTGGCAGGCGGCAGAGACCCTGGCCCAGCACACAGTTCCTGGGCCACAGGGACCCTGCTCGCAAGAACAGCGCTGGGCACCCCTGGCTGCACACCCACATTCACACCCTGCAGCCAGCCCGGGAAAAGGGACCTTCCTTGTCCTGTCCCTTGCATGGTGTAGAGGGAAGCCCTGCTCTGCAGCACATCCTCCTCCTTATCTACACAGAGAAACCAAGAGAGTCCTCCTGACAGATCCCATGGACTCTCCGAGGCAGCAGCTGGAGGAGATCCCTCCAGCAACTGCAGCTGCATTGCCCTGCACCCAGAGCCTTACCATGTACAGGGCTGGGAAGGTTTCTCCTGCAGGGAGCTCTCAGCATCCTCCACTGCCAAGGGCCTTGAAGCTCTTTGAGGCTCACAGGTCTCCCCTGCGTGCCTGCAGGCAGTGCCCCAGCCCTGCTCCTGGGCACAGCTGTCTCTCTGCAGTCCTGCCTTCTTGACAACACCTATCTGCGTCCCAGGAGCCCAGCCCAAGGTGGCTCTGCCTCTGCCCTGCTGGGCTCTGTCCAGGGCTCCCTGGTGCTCCAGGGGAAACCCATGGGAAACAGCCTGAAGCAAGCACTGATGTTTCCTCCCTCAGCTGGCAGACACACTGCCTTCCTGCAGGGTCATTTCTCTGATGAGAAAGAGGTTTAAGGCTAAACCTCTTCTTTTCTTAGAATCACAGAATCATTTAATTTGAAAATGACCCTTGAGAACATCGAATCCAACTATTAACCTGTCAGTGGCTAGGTCCCACACTGAGCATGAGAACATCTCTGGTGAGATACCCTTGTTGGATGGTCACCAATAGTAACTGGGACTTTAAAGCTGAATTTTACATCTGACCATAATTTCACTAATTTATACCCTATTCTGTTTGTTGTTAAACATTCTGCCATACATTAGAGCATGGAAATCATCTGGACAAGTTATGTTTACTGCAGAAACCTCTCGTATAGATAATGGTACTTAAACCCATTTAACAAACTCTTAACATTTGAGTAAAGCAACCAAAAATGCCCCTCAATTTATATATGGAATTCAGCACTACTCTGTAGGCACAGAGGCAAGAGGTGACCACACCACTCCGAGAAGGACGGACTGACTTTAGTCACAGGCTGGACTGTGCTGATGCATCCCCCCTGCCTTTCCTGGAGCCCTCTCCTTCCTCAGGAGTCCTTGTTAGGCCCCATCCTTTGCACAGTACAAGGAGCTGGATGCTGGCTGCTCCCTGGCTGCACCAGGAGCTCTGGTTGCCTGGCGAAGGTGGGAGCAGCACACAGAGATCAGGGAAGTTGGACACTCCCTGGTAACACCAGGAATTTTTTGGGATTGATCAGTCATTCCCTGACAACCTAGAACAGTGCTGTTGTGCACTGGGAAAACCGACACAGAATTGAGGCCAGGATGAAAACTGACAGATGACTAAAGCCCATCATCTGGTGGCCCTAGAAATGGTAGTCCCAAGTGAGAGACCCTTTGAGCTCTCCTGGACCCCAATGGGCTGTGAGCAGCCTCTCCCTCAGAGTGAGACATCTCTGAGAGCCCCTAAACTCTCTGGTTTAGGAAACAGGGGGATCATCTGCCTGGGCTGTTTCTGCTGCTCACTGACACTCAGCCCTTTGCCCGCTGAGGAGCACTTCCAGAGCTGATGTGAGTATTGGGCTCTGCTTTTACTTTTCACTGCACTGAGAGCACCTTTAACATAGGTATGCATCCAGATGTGTATATAGCCATCTGGCTCCATCTCAGTGTGTTGTGGTAGGTTAGATATTTAATTGCAAGTGCATGTATATCAGCTTCAGTGATCAAGTGTTGTTAGAAATCCTGTGATTCAGTTTACAAATGCAAACTGCTGCTAGCTGACATTTGTGATCCTTTAGATAAATTGCAGGCCTGAGACTAAGATGGGATCCAGCCACACCCAGACTGTTCTTGGAGAGGGAGCTTAGAAAACAAAGGGGTCAATCTGAACCTCAGCGAGAGGGTCTCCCTTATTCCTTTGTGTCTGCAGTTTCTATACACATGATTTCAGTTCGATACTGTATGAATCACTTGAACCCAGTCCCATACAAATCATTCCAGGACTGACACAATATCTTTTTGTAGGTGGTGGAGTGGGGCCTCCCACCAAATCCTGTTAAATCCTGCTTTTATGAATTCACATTCAAATCACTTTTCCTGCTATCTGTGCCAGTGATTCTTTGAGCAATCCTAAACCGTTTCACAACAGGCACATGGGACTTCTCTGGGAAATGTGTTCCAGTGTCACACCACCCTCATGGGAAAGAATTTCTGCAGAGAACATAGTTTCTGATTCACTGCAGACAAAGGAGGCAGGAGAGAAAAGACTGGGGAGCACGCACCCCAGCCCTGACTCTGCACAGGGCAGCGATGGGTGCTGCTCTTCACTACAGTACAGCTGGGCTGAACTGAGTCAGTGCTTACACAGAAATCTGCCCTTGCCCCAGATGAAGCTCTGCAGGCCGCAGGATTCTCCAGAAGTACCAGCCCATCTGTTTCTCTTGTTATATATTGCACAGTGTTGCAAAATGCGGCACCGGGGAGGCCCTTGTTGCTGTTTCTCCTGGAACACAGGGGAGGAGGGAATGAAATATAACTTTCAATAACTAAAATACATTCCAATTACCATGGAAAATATGGAACAAGACGCTAAAGCCCAACAGGTTTCACCAGGAAGAACAATGAACTAAAAATTCCCTCCTGTGCTGTTTCCTTTCCCAGCCCATGGATAGTTTCCTCAGTAACTGACAAGTGCACGACACAGCAAGAGATCTGTGTGTCTACTGCACATGAAGGTGAACAGTTCCTTTTACTATTAGATCTGTAGAGTCAGATTTATCTGCAAAGCAACTCAACCATGCACCAAGGAAACAGGCGGGGAATTATCAGCTGTACCTGCAGAGCCCTGCTGGGAACTGCACAGCTGGGGACTCCAAAATACCTGGAATTGTTTCTGCCAAGAAATCCACCAGGGCCAGGAAGGAAACACACACTCTTCTCTGTGACACCAGGGGTCACTGCTTCCGCTGAGCTCCAATCCCTGTTCAGAATCGCACCAACCCACTGTGCAGTCAGCACGCCAGTAGCTTTGATCAAAACCTGCCCTCACTGGAGCACTTCAGCTGTAGAGGCACTAAATGTTTACATACAGGGGTGGGAGGGACCTTAATGCTCATCCAGTTCCAACCCCTGCCATGGGCAGGGACACCTTCCACTAGAGCAGCTTGTTCCAAGCCCCTGTGTCCAACCGGGCCTTGAACACTGCCACGGATGGGGCAGCCACAGCTCCTCTGGGCACCCTGTACCAGCGCCTCAGCACCCTCACAGAGGAGAGCTTCCTCCCGAGATCTCATCTCACTCTCCCCTCTGTCAGGTTAAAGCCGTTTCCCCTTGTCCTGTCCCTACAGGCCCTTGTAAAAAGGCCCTCACCAGATTTCTCGTAGGCCCTGTTTAGGTAGGGGTTTAGTAAGGTCTCCCTGGAGCCTCCTCTTCTCCAGCCTGAACACCCTCAGCTCAAATACAATGACAGACCACACTGACACAAAGTCTGTGGGTTAGACAAGGTGCATGGATATGTAAGCAGCAGGGGAGGCAAACTGACATGGCTTTGAAGACAGCAACATCACAAGTGGAAAAAATCCAGCTGTAAAGCAGCAAAGACAGACGTGGCCTGGCATGACCTACACTGGGAGCCCTTTGCAGAGGAAAGCAGGCAGTGCATGGCTGCTGAAACACATCCAGTCAGCAGCTAACTCAGAGCATCCTTGGGCTCTGTGGGGCACCAGGGAACACCATGGGAAACAGCCTGAAGCAAGCACTGATGTTCCCTCCCTCAGCTGGCAGACACACTGCCTTCCTGCAGGGTCATTTCTCTGATGAGAGACAGTTTGGTCTGAACAACAAGATTTTGTATAATCGTGGAATCATTTAGGCTGGAAAAGACTCTTAAGAACGTTGAGTCCACCGTTAATCGAACACTGGCAAGACAACACATGAACCATGTCCCTTAGAGCACACCTTTTAAATACCTCCAGGGATGGTGACACAGCCACTTCTGTGGGCAGCCTCATTCTTGTCCCATCATCAGGCAGGGCAGCCAGGCCAGGACAGGCTGGGATCTCCTTTACCCCTGCTGAAGGAAGGGATTCAGCCTGGTCAGTTGAGGCCTCTCATCCTGGGATTGTTGCCCTGGGGCTGGAAGGGGACTCAGCTCCCCCCCATGAACACCACATACTCACAGGAGGCCTCACTTCCTCAGAAGTTGAACATGTACCATTATGTAGATGATGTCTTAATCAGAGGAGATTGCCCCACAGAGGTAGGGGGAAGCAGCAATAGCAGTGTGGGAAGCACCCCAGGATGTCAAAGTTTCACCTGAGCAATGTCAGAAACCAAGTAGAAACCAGCAGATCAACGCTCCCACCCAACATGGTGCTGGCCGCATATTTGCACATCCCAGTATGGACCAGTTTGCACCAGTACAGACCAATATAGGCCACTATAGCCCCAGACACTGATGGGGTTTCAATATCCCAGTGCTCCCAGTCCCTGCTGCAGGTCTTCTTGCTTGCAGCCATGCTCAACTCCCCATCCCTCCCAGTGCTCCCATTACCTGCTGCAGCTGCTCCCAGTCCCTCTCAGTCCTTTCCAGTGCTCCCAGGCCCTGCCACAGGTGCTGCTGCTCATCCCCCACATGATAATGGTGCAATCTTCTGGGCGGGACCCCCCAGATTAGGCACACACCCCCACTCTGGGGCCACCTTCCCACCCTGGCTCCCTTATATAACAGACAGAGTAGAGCTAGGGTGTCCCACAGGGTGTAGTTTGGGGGCAACAGGGATTGATTTGGGTCTGGTGGCTTTGGGGGGGGAAGCAGCTTTTTTGGGGCACCTGCAGTTTGGGGCCAGGGGTGTTTGGTGGGGCCCCTCAAGGCTTTTCAGTCCCCAGGTTTATTTGTGGGGGCCTGTGGTGATGGCAGCATACAGTTTGCTTTGGGGGTGCTTACAGGCCACACAATTTGGGGTCCTTCCTGCTTGTGTGCTGCTTCAAGGAGATTTGGAGTTACCCCAGGATTTTGGGGGGCACCATGATTGCTTTGGGTGCCTTCAGTGCCCTTTGGGGGTGGCAGAGTGGTTTTGGGGTACCCCTTTATTGGGGTGCCACTTTTGGAGTGTCCACCCCCTCTGACCCCTGAATTCACTACTGAACCCAAAGCAATGTTGGGGTCCCCCCCAGTGGATCTGTGGTCTCAGAGCATTTTGGGGGACCCCAGGGCAGGTGCTGGGGGAACCATACTTTCTAGACAACCCCTTTTCAGGGGGCTCCTGGCTGCTGCACTGAGCTGGGGAGGCTTTGGAGCTGCAGGGTTTGGGTCTGGGGGCATTTGGGTCTCCCCGCTGGGATTTTGGGTGCAGGGGGTCTGGGTTTGGGGGTGCCGGGTTCTGGGGTCCCACCCGGCTGCCAGGTGCATGTGCAGAGCCAAGAGCCTCTTGAGGTGCTTCTTGCACAGCTCCTTCAGGTCCCGGCACTGCTGCTGCAGCAGCTTCACGTCGGCCTCGTACTGCCGTAGCTCCTGCAGTGACTGCGGGGACACCTCTGTGGGGGGGTGCAGGGGCCGAAGCTCCCCAGGGGCAGGAATCTGGGGGACCCCCAGTCCCTCAGTGGAGGCACCTTTGTCCCTCGGCACCCTGAGTCTCACCGGGTGCCCTGTGTTTCCCCATGGAAGTCAGTGGGGGGAATTTGAGAGTCAGAGGAAGATTTGGGGATTCAGGGGAGTTCTGGGATTCGGGGAGGTCCCAAAGACTCTCAGAGGGGTGCAGGGATTTGGGGGACCCCCCATCTCCTGAAGATGGAGGGTATATGCGTCTCAGGGCACCTGGGGCATCACTGGATGCCCCATGTGGTCCCTTTGCCATAAACGGGGATTTTGGGGCTTCAGAGGGATGTGGGGTTCTTGGGAGATTTCAGGGTTCATGGGGGGGTCTCTGAAATCCCCCATAGTGGGCACAGTAATTTGGGAGACCCTCCATGTTTCACAAAACAGGAGTGTACATCCATCCCAGGGCACCCCAAGTCTCTCCTTGGTGTCCCATGTACCCCAAAGGTGGGGATGTGTTGGAGAAAGAGAACCTGGGAGTTCAGAAGGGATCTGGAGGCTCAGGGGGGATTCTGGGGTTCAGGAATCTCCCCAAAACTCCCCAGGGGGATGCAGGGATTGGGGGGACCCCTCCATGTCCCAAAATAGGAGTACATGTGTCCCAGGGCACCCTGTGTCTCTCTTCAGTGCCCGATGTCGGCCAATGGAGGTAAATGGGGGGAATTTGGGGGCTCATGGGGAGGTCCCCATTCTCAGAGGGAGGGTGTGAGAGTAATTTGGGGGACCACCAGAGCCCTCAATCAGGGGCTAAAGCCACCAGAAACCACCCCAGAGATCATTGGGGAGGGGGGAACAGGAGATCTGAGGGGACCCATTATTATTATTCATGTTGTTGGCATTATTATTATTAATATTACAGTATTGCTTTGCTGTGGCAGCAGGGGCTGGACGTTTGCACTCTTGGAGCTGGGCTCTTTTTATGGGCACGCAGTTGGAAGCAGCTTTCCTTGGTCAGGGGAAAGGGTGCAAGAAGGAGCAAACTGATACTGCATGTCCACAATTGATAGATTATAGACACTGTCCCAGATTGGGTGTTTTCTGGCAGTCCTGATGCAGGTGCAAAGGCACTCCTGAACTATTTGGTGGCAACCATCAAAATAGCAGGCTCATTATTCTCAGCTCTGGTGGAATCTCGCTTGTGAGATACTGTGACTGTGCTTGAGCACCCTCAGTCGGATAAGAATCATTCTCCTTGCAGACAGTGGACTTGCTGTTTTGTGAGAGTGCAGTGACCAAGCAAACGTGCACCAGTCTGTACAGACACCTGGAGGTTTGATGCTGCATCTCCTGTAGTTGAAAATGGACTGTCACCAAGGTCCATGGATTTGTGATGGGCAGGCACTGTGGCCTAACTAAAACCTGAAGCCCACAGCACAGGCTTGAAGGAGCTCTTCTATCTGCAGGGCTGAATAAGCGCAGCACTTTGTAAGGTCAAGTCCGCTTCTTATTACTGTTGTTGATAGTTTGCGAACACTGTGTGAAACGAACTCTTTCTCTATTTAAAAGGGCAAAGTAATGTGTCAGGCGTGTGGCACGGGAAATCTTCATCATTAACACTGTGTGACTTGTGCAAGCAAGCTGCCTGAAATACAGATGCTGAGGTTCCTTCCATCAGTCCCACAGGGGTTAATCAAATCAAAGGAGAACATTCTTATCTCTGGAAAATTGAAGTCACAGCCCTGTGTCCCTGCACCTCTCTCTATTACACAGCTGATTTTCTCATTTGCTTTTAACATCTCAGCCACAATCTGGATCTTTTGCTTCACTGGAGATAAGGAAAAGAAATAATTCTAAACATCTTGACCATTTTTAGCCTGTTTCCTTTGGAAACAGCTCTGAAAGGCTGAGTTCAGGTTTATTCTGAGATGTGTTTGATTCCACAAGAAGGCTTCTTGTGCAATCTGAGTGTCTCAGAGCCCTTCCTACGATTCCACTTCTATTTGAATACATTTCTGTTTAAAAAGCATTAAGTCTGTTCAGGACATGGCCTCTGCCCGTTCCCACCTCACCTCATCAGAGTCCTCGCTCCTGCAGAGTGCAGATGTCTGTCTCTGCATACAAAGGCGCAAGGGTCTTGGCTTCAAACTGCTCCAAGAGGCAAAGTAAAGAAACCCAGCTTCTTGTCTAGGCAAAAGGCATTGCAATTTCCTAACATAGCAAAGCAGCTGCAAATCTCGTGCCTGAGCAGTATGGTCTGAGTGGTCTCTGTCAGGTCACTTGGGGACAGTTGTGGGTCTGGGTGATCACTTGGCAGTAACTTAGGTTAGTAACTTAGTAACTTGGCAGTTTTAGGTCTGGAAGGTCACTTGGGGGGCAGTTGTGGGTCTGGGGAGTTAAGGGGGGAGTCACCTTGGGGGCAGTTGTTGGTCTGGGGGTTTACTTGGGGGTGACTTGGGGGGGCAGTTGTGGGTCAGGGAGGTCACTTGGGGGAGCAGTTGTGGGTCTGAGTGGTCTCTGAGGTCATTTGGAGGGTAGTTGTGGGTCTGGGGAGTCTCTTGAGGGGTAGTTGTGGGTCTGGGGTGTCACTGGGAGGGCAGTTGTAGATCTGGGGTGATCACTTGGGTGGTAGTTGTGGGTGTGAGGGGTTACTTGGGGGTCAGTTGAGGGTCTGGGGGGTCACTTGGGGGTCACTTAGGGGGCAGATGTAGGTGTGCAGGGGTCACTTGGGAGCAGTTGTGGCAGTTGTGGTTTGGGGGGCTCACCTGGGGGGCAGTTGTGGGTCCGGGGGGGTCACTGGGGAGCAGTTGTGTCTCTGAGGGTTCTCTTTGTGGTCACTGGGGGGCAGTTGTGTGTCTGGGGTTTCACTTCTGGGTCACTTGGGGGCAGTTGCGGGTCTGGGGAGTCACTTTGGGATCACTTGGGGTGCACTTGTGGGTCTGGAGGGTCACTGAGGGGGCAATTGTGGGTCTGGAGTATCATTTGGGGGGCATTTGTGAATCTCAGGGGTCTCTTTAGGGTCACTGAGGGGCTGCTGTTGGTCTGGGTCGGTCAATTTGGGAGCAGGTGTGGGTCTGGGGGTTACCTGGGGGTCACTTGGGGGGCCATTGTTGGTAAAGGGAGGGTCACTTGGGGGGCAGTTGTGGGTCTGAGTAGTCACTTGGGGGTCACTTGGGTGGCAGTTGTGGGTCTGGGGATTCTCGGGGGTCAGTTCTCGGTCTGGAGGGTCACTGGGTGGTCACTCAGGGTCACTTGTGGGTCTGGGGATTCACCTGGGGGGGAGTTGTGGGTCTGGGTGGTCACCTGGGGGGCTGTTGTGGGTCTGGGGAGTCTCTTGGGGGTCACTGGGGGGGCAGTTGGTGGGCAGTTGTGTTTCTGGGAATTCATTCTGGGTCACTTGGGGGGCAGTTGTGGTTCTGGGGTGTCATTTGGGGGAAGTTGTGGGTCTGGGTGATCACTGGTGGGTCATTTGTGGGTCTGGGGATTCTTTTGATCACTTAGGGGGCAGTTGTGGGTCTAGGGAGTCACTTTGGGTTCACTTGGAGGGTAATTGTGGGTCTGGGGTATCATTTGGAGGGCAGTTTTCAGTCTCAGGGGTCACCGTGGGGCTGTTGTTGGTCTGGGTCGGTCACTTTGGGGGCAGTTGTGGATCTTGGGTGTCACCTGGGGGTCACTTGAGGGTCTGTTGTAGGTGAAGGGTGGGTTACTTGGGGGTCACTTAGGGGGCAGCTGTGGGTCTGGGGGGCTCACCTGGCATGCAGTTGTGGTTCTGGGGGGTCACTGGGGGCAGTTGTGGGTCTGAGTCGTCACTTTGGGGGCAGTTGTAGGTCTGGGGAGTAACTTCGGGGTCACTTGGAGGGCAGCTGTAGGTCTGGAGTATCATTTGGGGGGTAGTTGTGGGTCTGAGAGGTCTCTTGGGGGTCACTGGGGGCAGTTGTGGGTCTGGGGGGTCACTCGGGGGGGCAGTTATGGGTGTGGGGATGACCTGGGGAGCAGCTGTGGTGTGGGGGCTAACTTGGGAGGCAGTTGTGCATCTGAGGGGTCTCCTTTGGGTAACTGGGAGGCAGTTGCAGGTCTGGAGGGTCACTTTGGAGTCACCTGGGGGGCAGATGTGGGTCTGGGGAGTCACTTGAGGGGCAGTTGTGCATATGGAGGATAACTGGGGGGGCAGTTGTGGGTCTGGAGGGTCACGAGGGGGCAGTTATGGGTCTGGGAGTCACTGGGTGATCACTTGGGGCACAGTTGTAGTTCTGTGGAGTCACTTCTGGGTCACTTGGGGGTCACTTTTTGGGCAGTTGTGGGCCTGCGGACTGACTTTGGAATCACTTGGGGAAGAGTGGTGGGTCTGGGGCATCACTAGGGGTCACGCGGGGTGTAGTTGCTTCTCTATGTACTCACCTGGGGGGCAGTTGTGGGTCTGGGGTGTCACTTCTGCACTTCACTGGCAGTGTGTCCCAGACACTGGAACATCCGCATTGCTGTGGCTGGCACTGCAGTAGCGGCTGCGCTTGTTGCAGTGGTTGGAATAGCTGCATTGTTAATGCCTCTCATTGTCATGTTGTAGCCGCTGTCCCAGTCTCTGGGGTTGCAGTGGCCACAGTGCTTGTGGCTCGCACTGGAGAAGCCTCACTGCTTGTTGCTGTGGCTGGAATACCTGCAGTGCCTGTCACTGGAGTTGTAGAAGCCACAGCACGTGTCCATAGCATTGGAGTAGCCCATGTACCTGTCATCATGGTTGCAGTAGACACAGTTCATAGGGCCTGGGTTGGAGAAGACTCACTGCTTGTTGATGGGGTTGTAAGGAGCAGCAGTGTGTGTCCCTGGCATTGGAGAGGCCGCAGTGTTTGTGGCTGGGTTTGACGTAGCCACTGTATACATTGCAGGCCCTGGAGTAGTGCCATTGCTACTTCCCAGAGTTGGAATAGCTGCAGAGCTGAAAACTGATGGTGGAGCAACTGCAGTGTTTGTGCCTGGGGTTGGATTAGTCACAGTGCTTGTTGAAGGGGCTGGAGTAGCCACAGTGCCTGTCCTTGGCGTTTGAGTGGCCAATGTGTCTGTATTTGGAGTATCTGCAGTGCATGTGGGTTGGGTTGGAGAAGCCTCACAGCTTGTCACTGAGTTTGGAGTAACAGCAGTATCTGTCTCAGACACTGTAACAGCAGCATTGCTGTGGCTACACTGCAGTAGCTGCTGTGCTTATTGCAGAGGTTGGAAGAGCTGCAGTGTTTATACCTCTCATTGTCATGTAGTAGCCACTGTCCCAGTCCCTGGGGTTGCAGTGGCCGCACTGCTTGTGGCTCGCACTGGAGAAGCCTCACTGCTTGTTGCTGTGGTTGGAATACCTGCAGTGCATGTCACTGGAGTTGTAGAAGCCGCAGCATGTGTCCATGGCATTGGAGTAGCCCATGTGCCTCTCACTATGGTTGCAGTAGAGTAACCTCCTAGGGCTTGGGTTGGAGAAGCCTCACTGCTTGTCAATGGGGTTGTAGGAGGAGCAGCATGTGTCCCTGGCAGTGGAGAGGCTGCAGTGTTTGTGGCTGGGGTTGAAGTAGCCACTGTATATGTAGCAGGCCTTAGAGTAGCGCCATTGTTCCTTCCCAGAGATGGAATACCTGAACAGCTGAAAACACTGCGACTACTGCAATGCTTGAGGCTTTTCTAACCCAAGCCCTAAGAACTGTGTCTACTGCAACCATGATGACAGGCACATGGACTACTCTATTGGCATGGGCACGTGCTGTATATATGAACTCTCATGAGGTGGCCCTCTGACACCTATTGCCCTCCAAAGACCGCAAAAACCAATCCCCACAACCGCCCCAATAACTGCAAAAGTACCCCCAAAACACCCAATCCCACAATGAACACCCAGCCTCACAAAACTCCCCAAACCCCCAAAACAACCAACTCTCTGCAAAACCTACAAAGGCCCCCCAAAAAACCAACCCCCAAAACCTCAAAGTCTCCAAAAACCCCGTACAGCCCCAAAATATCCATCCTAACCCCAAAACATCCATCATAACCTTCCAAAAGCCCAAATACCTGCCAAAATACCCAGCCTCACCAAAACCCCAATCCCCACAAACACCACACTCCCCCAAAATGCACCCCCAGCTTACTTTCCCAGCTGCTGGCTCAGGCTGTGCAGGTGGAGGGCAGCTGTCTCCTGGGGCAGGGGATGTTTGCAGCCAAGGGTGGTTGAACCTCCAGGGATGGTCTGTCGCAAGTGCGCATAGACAAGCACCACCTGATGAGGTGCTGGCATTCTGGGGAGAATCCAGGAACCGCCGCTCAGTTGCAGGAGGCTCCTGCCCACCTCGTGCCACCATCTGCAGCGCCCAGGCCGTGCTCAGAGCCGCACCCAAACCTCCTGCTCCATGATCCATTTTGGAGGAGAGCAGGATGGCAGGACATGTGCCACCTCCTCCAGCTGACCAAGGGAGATCAGCTGCCACCCCCTAAATCCTGCCCTGCCCCTATTGCCACAAAGCCGGGTACCTACCGACAGAGACCTGGCGCTGGAAGAAGAGCTGCGTGCCGATGATGTCCTTGCGGCACCGGAAGGGGAGGACCCCGCACACCATCTCATACAGCAGCACGCCCAGGGACCAGATCGCTGCCGGACGGCTGAGGTAGCAGTGGTAGCGGAACCACTCTGGCGGGTAGTACAAAGGTGTTCCTACCACAGGATACAGGCACAGCTCATCAGGGGGATGCTGCCTGCTCCCGGATCCTCGCCCGCGCATCCCCAGGGATGCAGGGACTGCACTGGTGGCCCCATGGATGTGGGGACACACACTCGGTGTGACCTGCCACCTCGTCACCAGCACATGACTCTTGTTCACAAACTGCCAGGTGCTGGAAGCACTCTCAGCTGTGGGCTCACCGCTAAATTTGGTGTAGAGCGTGTCCCTGAGGAGGGTGCTGCAACCAAAGTCAATAAGCTTGACCTCGCTGGTGGCCAGGTTGAGGATGATGTTCTTGGACCTGATGTCCCAGTGCAGGACACCGCAGCTGTGGCAGTGCCGCACAGCCACCAGCACCTGGAAGAAAATGCCCCGTGCCAGATCCTTGGGCAGGAACCTCTGCTTTCTGATGAACTCAAAGAGGTCCTGCAATGGCTGTGGACGCTCCATAACCAGCACGAAGGAGTGGGGCAGTTCAAACCAGTCGAGGAGCTGGATGATGGCATTGCAGCCGGAGCGCACCTTCTTCAACATGGCTATCTCCATGGGAATGCGAGTGCCGCTGGGCTGCGGGGGGACCATGACACTGTCAGCTGGCCCAGGGGTCCTGTGCCTCCCTGCCTGGGATGCTCTGATGCCCCCCTGCCCGGCCCCACTGTTCCCAGGTGCCCCCCCCCCCCAGCTCCGGGGATGCTCTGGTGCACCCCTACCCGGCCCCAACGGTAGCAGGCACCCTCTGCCTGGGACGCTCCATGTCCCCCGGTGACTCCACACCCGCTCCCCTCGCGCTGTCCCGGTTTCCCTCCTCACGGCCCCACCGGCTCACTCCCACCCGCCCTGCCCCGAGCTGCCTCAGTGGCCCCGCGCACTCACCCGCTCGCCCCAGGAGTAGATGCGCCCCCGAGCCGCTCGTTTCATCGCCACCTGCAAGCCAAGCGCAGCGCTGGGCTGAGCTGAGCCCTCGGCCCGCCCCCTCCCCGCCCCGCCGCCGGCCCCGCCCCTTACCGGGGTGTTGTCAGCCAGGCGGTCGCCGGAGTACGCCGACCCGAAGCCGCCTTTCCCGAGCTGCTCTCCCGCACGGTAAAGCAGCTCCATGGTCTCCTCGTCCTTCCCCACGCGGCTGCTACCGCTGCTCGCGGGGTCCCGGCCGGCCCCCACCGGCCGCTGCGGACCGAGCGGAGCCGCGTCATTCCCGGCGTTTCCCGGCCGAGGCTCCGCGGCGTGGCGCTCCCCGCTGGTCCCGGAGCGCAGATAGGCCGACGGGTCAGTGCGGGTCAGGAGCACCACGGGCACCTTGGCCGACCGCGCTCCCGGTGCCGACACCCCCGCAGCCGCACCGCGCCCCGGGGGCTCGGGGGTCGCGGCTGCCGGGCGGCTGCGACCCCGCTGCTCCGCGCTACACCGGGCACCCGCGTGCGGCGGTGGCCGCCGGGCGGCCCCGGGCGGAGCGGGGCCTGGGGGCGGGCCGGGGAGCGCCAGGGGGCGGTGCTGCCTCGCCAGACCCAGCGGCGGCGGCTCGCCCAGCGCCGCCACTGCCGGTACCGGGAGAGCCGAGCGGCGCCGCGAGCCCCGGCGGGGGGCTGGGGTGAGGCGGGGGGCACCATGGCGGAGAGCGGCGGAGGGAGGGCTCCGAGCCGCCCAGAGCTGCCGCCGCCGCCGAGCCTGTTGCTGCTGCTGCTGCCGCTGCTGCTGCTAAAGTCGCTGCCAAAGTCGCTGCTAAAGCCGCTGCCGCTGCTAAAGCCGCTGCAAAAGCCGCTCAAGAGCCTCGCTCTCAACGGCTCTGTCCACGCGCGCCCCGGGCGCCCGCTACCACCGGGCGCAGCGGGGGGTGCTCGCGCCGCGGGAGCCCGTGGAACGGCGGAGCGGGCCCTGCCCGGCCCCGCGAGCGGGCTCGTGCGCCCCTCGCCCGGCCGCAGCGTCCCCGCGGCTGAGCCTTTGTAAACTGAACCTGAGCCTTTGGAGCCTTTGGTTCCGAGTGGAAACTGTGTTTTATTTCATGCATTTAATTTCGTTTCGTATTAGGAAAATATTCCTCACGTTGGGGGGAGTGAGGCACTGGCACACTCTTGCCCCGAGAAACTCTGACTGCCTCATCCCTGGCAGTGTTCAAGGCCAGGTTGGACACAGGGGCTTGGAGCCCCCTGCTCCAGTGGAAGGTGTCCCTGCCCGTGGCAGGGGTAGGACCTGGATGAGCTTTAGGGTCTCTCCTGACCCAAACCATTCTATGACTTTATGACTCCGTGACTGCAACAAGCAGTGGGAAAGCCAGGCTGGTGTCCAAGCTAGCTTGGATGAAGTTGTGTTTGCTGCTGTGGGGTAGGAGGGAGTGGCAGGAGGAGGTGAGGAATCTGGAAGGAATATGAAATTCTTGAGTCTTGGATGCTCAGTTTGAGTCTGAGGGAGGCATGGTTTTGTCCCTTAGCTGGAATGGAATCAGCTGCTGGTGAAAATGGAAGCCCCAGAGGAGAGTGGTATCTGGAAGCCATGCTCAGATGAGCTTGCTCATATAGCAAAAGTGTTTTTCCACTGGAGACGGACTAAGCAGTCGATGGCTGCCTTGTCTTTTCTAAGGAGTTCTCTTGTCTAAGAAATGTCTACTTGTAAAGAGGAACCAGCTCATACTCTTTTCCAATGGGTGGGTCCCATTCCTAGGCCTTTGCTATCTCCTGCAAGCAGTCGTTCTCTTTGTTACTCATTGGCAGAAGTCTTTGGGCCCATTTGGAGGAAAGCCTGGTGCGTGTAAGCATTGTCAGACGAGGTGTTTTGCTTGAATTCCTGCCTAGTGAAAATAGCACCTGAGAGGGCTTTGCAGCAAGGGGCTGTTTTGAGGATGCAGGGAACTGTTTAATTCTTTGTGCCAGCTGTAGGCTTTCCTGAAGGAAAAGGAAAGGCCGGTCAGCCCTGCCTCATATAACCCAGGGGAGGCGTGTGGATGGGGAGTATGAGTGGGACATGAGTCCCGGAAGGAAGGGGTTCACACGCTTTCTGAAGTAGAAGAGACCGCTTTCAACACTAGAAAGTCAGGAGAAGCAGCTGCCAACGTAGTAAATTTCATGTAGAACAGGCTTTGGAGCTGGTTTCCTAGGTAGTGGTTTCTCTATTCTGGCTGCTTTTGCTAGATCCGTACCACTATTCTAAGGGTGTTGCAGCATATTTCCCACCTTCACTACTGTGAAATCTTTTAGAGGGCCATGTGGTCGTGGGGAGACACTTGCTTCCTCAGGCTGCAATTGCTCTTTGTTGAGGGATTTCTCCACCATGCGTGTAAAAGTAACCGGAGGAGCTGCGTGTCACTGTTGGGCTCCTCCTGAACTGCAGGCTTGTGTCGTGTGCCTGCCCACCGGCCTCTTGCAATGCCTTGGGGAGAGCATGTGCCAAGCCCTTACCCTTCAGTGAGGAGTTATGTTCTAGAGAAGCATGTATTGTCAGCCTATGAAGCCCTCGAGAATGGGATGCTGCCTTTCAAGTAGAGAGATGGGGCGACCTGCAGTGCATGAAGGCTGTCTTGGGATGCCTGTGGTCCAGCTGTGTTGTGAACCCAGCCTGCTGCTGGAGAAGCTGCAGCGCTGGATGCTGTCCCTGTGTGTAGTACTGGCCTGCAAAGAGGGAGGCAGGAGAAAGAAGGTGAAATTGTTCTGAGTGTAAAGCGGAAGGATGGTGAAAGTGGTGACTCTAATGGTGAGAAATGTCCAGAGATCCCTGGTCGTAGGTAAGGATCTTGTTCTGTGGTCTGCTGGTAGAGCAGAGATGTGACTTGAAAGAGCAGCTGGAAAACAAGCCTGTTGATGCTACTAGGAATAGCTCAAGGCAGTTAGGAAATCTTAGTGTTCCTGTTCCCTTCCCTGTGAGTATTGTAACATGTTTTCTCTTTTTCCTTCTAGATAGAATTGCTGAGGCTCTCTAATATGTCTTTGCACTTGTGGAATTTCATCCCCTGTGCCACACCTGGAGCGCTAGCACATCTTGGCTGCCGATGGATCTCTTCTCGTCTGTCATGGGTTCAGCAGCAGCAGTCATTTTTCTCCTTCTACAAAGGCAGGCAGCCTGTCAAGACGAATAAACGATAGCCACTGAAAAACAGCAGGAAGAAGCACCTGAGGAGGGTTCAGCACCCAAAGCAGAACCATGTGTTCCTCAAAGACCGCTTCCCTTGCTGGAAGAGGAATGCACAGAGAATGAAGCCTCAACCTCCCTGCTGTCAGCAGGGTGGCAGCTGCCCTCTCTTCTCTCTCAGACTGATGAGAGGCTGGGTCTCTCACAAGACCTTCCATGCCTGCCAGTAACAGTTCAGGCCCACACTCTTGAGGGCAACAGTAAAAAACTAGAATAGGATCTCAAGAGGAGAGCACGGATGCATCTGAAGGTGGGACACGTGTGGAGGGCCTGCTGCAGAACGCAAGGCTGTCTGTTGCATGAGGCCAGCGTTCAGAGTCACTGGGCATATCTGCAAGCCCTGACGGATGTGCTGAGCAGAGCTGCGTGCCAAGTGAAACTCCTCGTGCTCTGAAGCTACGTGATGAGAGCAAAGTGCCATTCAGCAATGGGGTACCGAAGGAGGATGGTCCAGACCTGCGTCATGAGTGTAGCAAGGAACCAAGGGATGGATGAAGATTGCCACCAAGGTAAGGAATTTGAAAATCCTCCTAAAAAGTGTGGTGAACAAGCATTTATGTGCTGTAACCCTTTTGCTTCAGAACATGTGCAGGTGAATCTTCCTCGTGTTTAACTTCCCCCCTAGATGACTATTTAGCTCTCAGGTGCAGGTGGTGCCGCGGGCATTCAGGCGAGCGGGAAAGAACGACACATCTATAAGATGCAAGTTACAGTCCGATTTTATTGTTAACAGCTCTTGCTTATATACTGTGCTCAAGTTACATAACTTCTAACACGCGCCAGAGTTGCACTTTTAATTGGTTACAAGCTGCTGTTCACGCGCCGACTAGGATTAAGTGATTGGTTACTTCTTATCTACTGAAGCAAGCAAGCATCCTGCTTTGTAGTTTCTAAAGTTCTATTTTTGTAGCAGTAAACTTGTTTTTCTGAAAGCTTGTCATGCTGACAATGCACTTTATGGCTCTAAATAATCCTCTAATGCTAACCAGGCCCCGACATCTCCCCCCTTTCTTTTAATTACGGAATCTAACATACGTGTTGTGCTGTACATTATGCATCTATATGCTATGCCTATTACTAACAAGATTAGTAACAACATGCCCAAAATTCGAAGCCCCTCTTTTAATAGTCCCAATAGCCATTGGGGCAAACTTCCAAACAAAGATTGTAGCCATCCATCTATAAACCCAGACTCTTCTTTCAGGTCATGTAACCCATCCTTTAACTGCTTCAATTTTTTATTAATTGACTGCGAATGGTCTGACCAATTCATACAACAGAAGGTGTACTTTCTTATTAGCAACTGGCTAGTAAGTACAGGTGGTTTTATACATAAAATCACAGCCTCTAATAATAGCTACTTTACTAGCACACATATTCAAGCTGTTACTTTTCAGTTGCTCCTAAGTGATGTTTTGCAGTCATTCCTTTCTCTCTTCCTCTATCTCATTCTGCTCAGGATATTTATGGTCAGCTCCTGTAGCTGAGGCATTGGGCTTTTCCAGTCATCTGTTCATCTCATGGCAAGGCTTGACAAACTTTGCAGGTAGCCACCATAGACCTGTAGATAGGAGGACACAAATATACCCCCTCCCGCAGGTTATCAGTTCTTGAGAAGTAAGTCAGGTTAAAATGTTTCCTTAAAGCAAAGGCATTCTGATGAAGCAGGAATGTGAAGCACCTTCAGAAGCAAACTGCATGGCGTACACTATCTATGATTGGTTACATAAACTTAGCAACAGGCATACTATTGGTTAACATGTTTCATGAGAACCTAAAGTGTGTTTTTTATAAGCAAGCAAGATCTACAGCCCAATTTAGCAACCTCCTTATCTTAGCTCCTTGTTATCTTCTAGGCCTGCATTCTTGATTCATAAGCTATCCAGAAGTTACTTCTTTTCCACGGTTGGCTGCACAAAGGTAACCAGGAGTTACCCCTGCTACATGGCCAGCCGCACAGTTGCTTTCACTCAGATCAGGCATATGTCCATTCTCTAACAAGAAATTATCCACATCTTTTCCCCCTTTTTTTTTTTTTTTTTTTTTTTTTTTAAAATGTTGGCTTAAAGCCTTTTGCTTATTTCATGCTACGTCTTTGAGTACCAGGCTGTAGCAGCACTCTCGAATTCCTCAGCCTTTTTACAGCAGAATCTTTTGCTTTGTAAACATTCATTTAACTGTATGTATTTAGTGGCTAGATTGACTAGCAAATTTGGAAGTTTGCAAGCAGTACAGACTCATGCTAGCAGTAAGCAGGGGCAAGTTGTGGGGTGCCCTCAAGACTATTACTAAAATCATTTCAATACCTTTTATCAGAGATGTAAGCCAACCATTAAAACCCCAAGATGTAAGAAGGGTATCTAACAAAAATCTAACAAAGAAATCTTATCATTCTGATAGACATCGTGAAGTACTTTCACATACTTCCAAATCACATACGTATTACCACTAAAAACAGCATTGTGTTAACCGACAAGAAGTTTTCTCTGCCACCCTGATGCTGTTTGGGTGGAGGTTGGTAAAGCTTGTGGTTGCGCTATCGCTCTTGCTTTTTCTGTTAGCAGTTTGTGTTTCAAATCTTGGATTCACCCCTAGGTTACCTTAAACGCACTAAGCAGGACTGCTCCACAGCAGCTACAAATGCCTGTCTGCCCAGCAGCAGCTACAGCTGCCAGCCTGCTGAGCAGCAGCCATAAATACCTGCCGGCAACAGCACTTTTGTATTAACCCTTTCTTATCTATTAAAAACTTTCACATAAACTAGACAACAAATAAGTACACAGACCATCGTCTGCCCTCAACGCACACACATATGGGATCCCACAAACACACTCCATACAAACACAATATTTAACACACAAAATGCATATAATCATTACTCCCACTACATGATCCCACGTACAAAACGTGGTGCAACGACCCTGTGAAGACAATCAAAAAAACAGCTCCGAGAGGCATCATTGCAGTGCAAGGTGGCAGGCTCAATCTCAGCGGGCATCCCCGCGGAGGCTCTGCCTCCCTCACATCACATGAGGCTTGGGCTTTTATACTGACTAAAATACACACTCATTCCGACGCAGGTGGCCAGTCTGCATCAGAAGAAGTGGCCAGCAGTATCTATAAAAGTCTGCAAGGGTCAGTAGAAACATGAACATACTTATATTTGCCAACATTTACCATATGAATATCACAGAGAGACTATGTAAAATGAGTTGCATATCACCGTTTGCCTAATATCTTTGATAAGAGCATACGAGAGACCTTTTTACTGCAGGTTTTGATCTGGCATATATACCACCATGAAAACACGCAATACATCTGCATGCCCCACCCATCTCGCTTTGCCCTTTATGGATATAAATCACACTCTTTTTCTGGATCAACAGGCAGGGGGTCAAAAGGACTATCCTGGTCAGCATCAAAATTATCAGGCGTCAGAATCTCAGGAGCAGCAACAGCAGTCTGTGTTCAGGAGTTTTCAGCATTATCAAGTGCAATTAAAACATTTTTCTCCGCAGGTTTCAGGTGATCTGAGAGTAGGCTCTTTCTCGGGATTAACAGGGCTCAGGGCAAAAGGATTGCCCTCATTCCCGTCGTCAGTTTTCACAGCTGTAGTTGCAAGGTTCAGGGGGGGGGCGAGCGGGGGTGCACTGAGCTCAACTATCTCCTGACTCCCCAGGAGTAGCCGGTAAAGGTGGATAGCTCATTTTTGTTGACTGATATGCCACCCCCCTTTTCTTGATTTCCCTTCACGGAGAGACTGTATCATCATGACTTTGGTTGGGGTTTGGACTCGCCGCATGATCGGCCGAAGCTGGCAGGGGTGGTTTTACGTGGTCTGTTGGGTTTGAAACGCCAACTGATGCAGCTTCTGGGTCGCCAGGACTTTTTGACGGAGACAGGGAAAGAGCACTACTAGCAGAGACTACTGCAGCTTGTTCCGACTTCATCACTCACAAAATCTCACGAATGAGCTTCCATAACATGGAATAGTTACATGTTTCCTTTCCCGCTTTACCACTATTACTGACAGTGTCCCATAACCGAACTCCTATAGCCTCCCAAGTGGAGGGTTCGAAAGCCGTATCCACACCATTTAATAACCCTTTATCTTTGCTCCATTGCAACAACCCTTTAAGGGTGGCTTCTTCATATTTAATCCCTCTCTTAGAGAGGATGTGTTGGAGGATCTGCAGGACTGCTATCTCATCTTCTGCTATAGTAGCCCTCATTCCTCCCCGGCCGCCACTTGCCTTTAGAAGTCAATCTTTTGCAGAACCCGTAGTTCTACAGACGCACGTCACTCCGTCATTGACAGTTGCTGCTGTTGGCTTCTTTCGACCGGACCTTCCACCCTCAAATTTGCACTGATCTTCACCGTTTGACCAGCTCTCAGGAGGCAGATTTGAAGGTCCCCTGGACTGCCTGCAGTCCCTGTTCGGGCGCCATTTGCGGGAGATCAAGGACAACGAACTCTGACCAATATGATCAAGCATTGACAATTTATTACAGGCAAGCAGCGTCTTTTATAGAAAAAGCTTCAGAAGACTAGAACATTCAATAACATCTGCTTGGTTACATTCTTTAGCCAAGTGTTAGCAACGGTTTTATGATTGGTTGTTACAATAGTAAGTGATTCCCAGGCTGCGGCCACAACAGCAGATGGTTTCAAGGACACAACTATCAGTTCCTTTGTACGCATCCCTCTTAACAATCGTCCATGCCAACTTTAATAAACTTTCCACTACTGCTTTTTCCAATGCTGATGCAGCAATTCCCATCCTGCTTTTATTCCTGACTCACCGGTCAGCCGTGCACGAATCCGCCTTTCTTCGGGCGCCCAGCTAACGATCGCTGGCAGCAGGATCCTCGCCGCTCCGCAGCTCTTATCGAATCCTCCCCTCACAAATCATGTCAGGGTCACCAGATGCCGCGGGCATTCAGGTGAGCGGGAAAGAACGACTCATCTATAAGATGCAAGTTACAGTCCAATTTTATTGTTAACAGCTCTTGCTTATATACTGTGCTCAAGTTACATAACTTCTAACACGCGCCAGAGTTGCACTTTTAATTGGTTACAAGCTGCTGTTCACGCGCCGACTAGGATTAAATGATTGGTTACTTCTTATCTACTGAAGCAAGCAAGCATCCTGCTTTGTAGTTTCTAAAGTTCTATTTTTGTAGCAGTAAACTTGTTTTTCTGAAAGCTTGTCATGCTGACAATGCACTTTATGGCTCTAAATAATCCTCTAATGCTAACCAGGCCCCGACAAGGTGGATCTGCATTTGTTCTCAGAATTCCCATCTCTAGGATTTAATGTTAGCTGGATGATCTTCAGGGAATACTGCAAAGGGGTGAGCAGGCTGGTCCCTGTTCAGCACAAAGTTTCTTGTCCAAAGCTGAGCATGTTCTCGAGTAGCCCAGTGAAATGGACTGTGGATGTAGGCCAGGCTGTAGAAGACCTTGCTGGTTTGTGACAGACCTGCTCATCCCAATGGTTTCTGCTTCAGTTGGGCAGTCTCTAGTGAGCCCTGGGCCCATCTCTGTGTTTGTGAGCTGCTGCTGGAAGGAAGCCCTGAGGCAGGTTTCTGAGGTGCTGCTGGATGAACTGGGGCAGTGCCCTGATGAACTGTGATAAAATGGGTCAGTTCAGACTTTGCACCTCTCTTTTTGCTTGGAAGGGCAGGTGCATGCCAGAAAATCCCAACAGGGAGCACGGCTGATGCGGTTCCCCATCTCTGTGTGATGCTGTTGCCTTCTAGATCCTGGATGATGCGTGTGTGGCAGAATGCAAAGCTGTCTGAGCAGATGTTAACCTGTGTGACCTTGAGGATGGATGTTAAAATCCTTTCTAGGAGCTGTGGTACCAATAGCCCTTAATGACAGGGCCAGTAGCCCTTGTAATGCCTACAGAGTAGTTGGAATGCTGGTTGTTGCAAGACATGGGGATTGAGTTTGCCAACAATTAAGGATTAAACCCACAAACCATTTGTGACATGTTGCTCTAGTGAGAGCAGCCATAGGAAGAAATTGGTTTTGCCTTGTTGTGAATGCTGGTGTGACAAAAAGGTACAAGTGTGCTGTGGAGCCTGGTGGCAAGAAAGAGTGACAGCTCTGCACTGAGGCAGCTGAAGGGAGATGGGCCAGAGCAGGAAGCTTTGATGGTTTTCACTCTTGGTGGGGGGGTTGGGCAGTGGGAGCTGGGAATGTACTTCTCTGCTTTGGAGAAGGCAGCGAGAGTCTCATCAGGACTTGTGTGAGCTGCTTCTGAGCCCTGCACAGGCAGAGATGTCCCTGGGCAGAGCCCTACTGCCGGGAGGGGTGCGCAGGGCAGAGCTGAGCACACAGGCCTGTAAGCACTGAGAGGGAGCAGAGGTGGGCCCAGAGCAGCAGCTCCTGGCAGGGACAGCTCCAGGCAGCAGAGATGTGGGCAGGGAGTTGGGGGAAAACTGCAGCCTAGGCCTGGGGAGGGTGTGTTCAGGCAGCTCTCTTGGTGTCTGGCACTGGAGGTGACTGCTGGCCATGCTCTCTGCTGGGCAAGGAGCTGACTGTCTCTCTAGAAAGTGCAGGGCAGCTGAGAACCAGAGTGATGGACTCTGCAGCAACCTCAAGTAGGCACCAACCCACAGACGGTTGAGCCCTTTTGTCTGTCCCATTGGCTTCAAAAACTTACTAAGGAAATTTATCCCTAAAAAAAGTCCCTGTTCAGATGTGACACTGGAAAAGCAAACAGCCCAACCAGCCTTGTTGTGGGACATTGGGTGTTCCCCAAATCCCTGCACCACCCTGGGAGCGTTGGGGATCCCCCCAATGACCAAATCCCCTTTGAACCCCCAAACTCTTCCCCTCAACACATCTCCACCCTGGGGAACGTTGCCCACCCCAGAGCGACTCAGGGTGCCCTGGGACCCAGGTACATGGGAGATCCCCGAGGTACATTTTCGGCACATGGGAGATCCCCCAATATAATGTGCCTCCTACAGGGAGTTTTTGGGAATCCCCTCCAAATGTTCTTTGAATTCCCAAATCCCCCCAGCCCTCCAAATTCCTCCCATTTATGGCAACGGGGCTCCCTAGGGCATCCAGTGTGATTCAGCTGCCCTGGGATTGATGGACCCCCCATTGTCGGGAGAAGGGGAATCTCTGAAATAGCAGAGCCATCCTGAGGAGTTTGAGGACCAGCCTGAATCCCCAAAATCCTCCTGGGATCCCCAAGATCTCCCCAAACCCAAAGCCCACAGCTGCAAAGCCACCCCGGCTCAGCGCAGTGACACAGCCACACTAAAACAGGGGTGTGCTGAAAAGTGGGGTCCACCCAGCAGCCACCCTGGGGGATCCTCAAGGTGCTCTGGGACCCCCAATCCACTGGGGGGACCCCAGCATTGCTTTGGGTTCAGTAGTGAATTCAGGGAGCCAGAGGGGGTGGATCCCCCAAAAGGGGCACCCCAAAACCATGCTGCCCCCCAAATGGCCCTGGGGGCAGCCAAAGTAATCGTGGTGCCCCCAAAATCCTCGGGTAACCCCAAATCTCCTTGAAGCACAGCAAGAGCAGGCAGGACCCCCAAATGGGATTCCTGGGGCAGCCCGAGAGTGACCTGCACCCTCCCGTTACCCCAGGCCCTCCCAAATGAACCCAGGAACGCAAAATCTGGGAGGGGCCCCACCAAACACCCCCACCCCCAATGGGGATGCCCCCCAAAAAGCTGTTTCCTCCCCCAGGCCACCAGCCCCAAATTGCTTCTTGTTCCCCCAAACCACACTCCATGGGGCATTGCAGCCCCCGCCCCTGTTCTCAGGGAGCTGGGGGGCAGCCCCAGAGTGGGGGGGTGCCTAATTTGGGTTGTCCCCCCCAAAAGACCACCAGCAAGGAGGTCTGGTGGGGGATGAGCAGGAGCACCTGCAGCAGGGACTGGGAGCACTGGGATATTGAAACCCCATCAGTATCTGGGGCCATAGTGGCCAGTATTGGTCTGTATGGTACAAATTGGTTCATACTGCTCCATACTGGGATGTGTAAATATGCAGATGACACCAAGTGAGGTGGGAGCGTTGTTCTGTTGGATCCCTCTGCAGAGGGATGTGGACAGGCTGGATCTATGGGCTGTGGCCAATGGGATGAGGTTCAGGAAGGCAAAGTGTGGGATCCTGACCTTGGGCCACAACAACCCCTGCAATGCTCCAGGCTTGGGGAAGAGCGGCTGGAAACTGCTCATGGGAAAGGAGCTGTGGGTGCTGCTTGATGGAGCTGAGCATGAGCAGCTTGTGCCCAGGCAGCTGGGAAGCCGCCAGCATCCTGGCCTGTATTGTACCACCAGTGTGGCAGCAGGGCCAGGGCAGGGAGTGTGCCCCTGCAGTGGGCCCTGGTGAGGCTGCACCTCAAATCCTGGGTTCAGTTCTGGGCCCCTCTCTACAAGAGAGACATTGAGGTGCTGGAGCGGGGCTAGAGAAGGGCAGTGGAGCTGTTGCAGGGCCTGGAGCACAGTGTGATGGGAACGGCTGAGGGACGTGGGGGGTTCAGTCTGGAGAAGAGAAGGCTCGAAAGGACCTGATGGCTCCTTACAACTGCCTGAGAGGAGGAGGGAGCCAGGAGGGGGCTGGGCTCTGCTCCCAAGGGACAAGGGATGGGACAAGAGGAAATGGCCTCAAGCTGCACCAGGGCAGGTTTAGATGGAGCTGAGGAACAATTCCTTGCCCACAGGGTGCTCAGGCATTGAAGCAGGCTGCCCAGGGCAGTGCTGCAGTCACCATCCCTGCAAGTGCTCACACACCGTGGAGATGAGGCCCTCAGTGCATGGGTTAGTGGTGGCCTTGCCAGTGTTCGATTAACGGTGGACTCAACGTTCTTAAGGGTCTTTTCCAACCTAAATGATTCCATGATTCTACAAAATCTTGTTGTTCAGACCAAACTGTCTCTCATCAGAGAAATGACCCTGCAGGAAGGCAGTGTGTCTGCCAGCTGAGGGAGGGAACATCAGTGCTTGCTTCAGGCTGTTTCCCATGGTGTTCCCTGGTGCCCCACAGAGCCCAAGGATGCTCTGAGTTAGCTGCTGACTGGATGTGTTTCAGCAGCCATGCACTACCTGCTTTCCTCTGCAAAGGGCTCCCAGTGTAGGTCATGCCAGGCCACGTCTGTCTTTGCTGCTTTACAGCTGGATTTTTTCCACTTGTGATGTTGCTGTCTTCAAAGCCATGTCAGTTTGCCTCCCCTGCTGCTTACATATCCATGCACCTTGTCTAACCCACAGACTTTGTGTCAGTGTGGTCTGTCATTGTATTTGAGCTGAGGGTGTTCAGGCTGGAGAAGAGGAGGCTCCAGGGAGACCTTACTAAACCCCTACCTAAACAGGGCCTACGAGAAATCTGGTGAGGGCCTTTTTACAAGGGCCTGTAGGGACAGGACAAGGGGAAACGGCTTTAACCTGACAGAGGGGAGAGTGAGATGAGATCTCGGGAGGAAGCTCTCCTCTGTGAGGGTGCTGAGGCGCTGGTACAGGGTGCCCAGAGGAGCTGTGGCTGCCCCATCCGTGGCAGTGTTCAAGGCCCGGTTGGACACAGGGGCTTGGAACAAGCTGCTCTAGTGGAAGGTGTCCCTGCCCATGGCAGGGGTTGGAACTGGATGAGCATTAAGGTCCCTCCCACCCCTGTATGTAAACATTTAGTGCCTCTACAGCTGAAGTGCTCCAGTGAGGGCAGGTTTTGATCAAAGCTACTGGCGTGCTGACTGCACAGTGGGTTGGTGCGATTCTGAACAGGGATTGGAGCTCAGCGGAAGCAGTGACCCCTGGTGTCACAGAGAAGAGTGTGTGTTTCCTTCCTGGCCCTGGTGGATTTCTTGGCAGAAACAATTCCAGGTATTTTGGAGTCCCCAGCTGTGCAGTTCCCAGCAGGGCTCTGCAGGTACAGCTGATAATTCCCCGCCTGTTTCCTTGGTGCATGGTTGAGTTGCTTTGCAGATAAATCTGACTCTACAGATCTAATAGTAAAAGGAACTGTTCACCTTCATGTGCAGTAGACACACAGATCTCTTGCTGTGTCGTGCACTTGTCAGTTACTGAGGAAACTATCCATGGGCTGGGAAAGGAAACAGCACAGGAGGGAATTTTTAGTTCATTGTTCTTCCTGGTGAAACCTGTTGGGCTTTAGCGTCTTGTTCCATATTTTCCATGGTAATTGGAATGTATTTTAGTTATTGAAAGTTATATTTCATTCCCTCCTCCCCTGTGTTCTAGGAGAAACAGCGGGTAGGGTCTCCATCAATCCATCCTTCTCTCAGAGTGGTGTGGTCACCTCTTGTCTCTGTGCCTCCAAACAGAGCAGTGCTGAATTCCAGTTATAATTTGAGGGAAATGTTTGGTTGGTTTCCTCAGTTCTTAAGAGTTTGTTAAAGGTGTTTAAGTCCCGTGATCTGTACGAGGAGGTTTCTGAAATTATGGTAGGGTATAAAATTCAACTTAAAGTCCCAGTTGCTGTTCGTGACCATCCAAACAGGGTGAAACCTTCCTAGCCCTGTGCGTGGTAAGGCTCTGGGTGCAGGGCAATGCAGCTGCAGTTGCTGGAGGGATCTCCTCAAGCTGCTGCCTCGGACAGTCCATGGGATCTGTCAGGAGGACTCTCTTGGTTTCTCTGTGTAGATAAGGAGGAGGATGTGCTGCAGAGCAGGGCTTCCCTCCGCCCCATGCGAGGGACAGGACAAGGCAGGTCCCTTGTCCTGGGCTGGCTGCAGGGTGTGAATGTGGGTGTGCAGCCAGGGGTGCCCAGCGCTGTCCTTGTGAGCAGGGTCCCTGCAGCCAGCAGGTGTGTGTCCCCCCCCACCATATTGGGCCACCCCATTTTTTTTATGGGGGGTACTCACATCCCCATGCTAACTATGAGCTTTCATCCTCTTCCTCATAGCTCCAACCCACAGTTGGGGTATCCTGGCTATGGCACCCCCACAACTGAAGCCCCCCGTGGAGGGGCCCAGCTCTCAGCTTCCATCCCCAAATCCTTCTTTTCCAAGAAGCCAATCAGGAATAAACAAGCCAGGGGCTGGAAAAGGGCTGTGGAGAAGCCTGAGCCTCAAAAGTGGGTGCTGGGGGGGGAGTAGGACCCGTAAAAGTGGGTGCTAGGGGGGGACAGGACCCAATAGTAGGTGCTGGGGGTGGGGATAGGACCGCAAAAGGAGGTGATGGGGTGATGATGTTGGGTGATGATGGGGATGATGATAATGGGGTGATGTTGGGGTGATTTTGGGTGATGTTGGAGTTCAGGGTGGGGGCCCGCCTCCATGTCCCCCCCCTATCCATGGTCCCAGGCAGGTGGAAGCCTGTTGAGGTGATGAGATCATGATGTTGAGCGATGGGATCTTGATGGTGGGGTGATGCTGGGATGATGATGATGGGTGTGATGATGATGAAGATGATGGGGATGATGATGGGATGATGAGGATGTTGGGGTGATGATGATGAGTGATTTTGGGGGTGATGACTGGGACGATGATGTTAGGGATGATATTGGGGTGGTGATAGGGTGATGTTGGGTTGATGTTGCGATGATGTTGGGATAATGATGATGGGATGATAATGATGTTGGGATGATGATGGGGTGATGTTGGATTGATGATGTTGGGGTGATGATGGGGTGATGTTGGGGTCCAGGGGGGGTCCCATCTCCGTGTGCCCCCCTGGGCAGGTGGAGGCCACCCCAAGAACGTCTTTGGACAGCCCTGGCTCCGTGCGTCGCTGCGGGATCTCTGCTCACCCCACAGGAGCTACAAGTACACCACTGAGGATGACCTCAAGAAGCTCATCATCATGGACACCACCAGCCTGGAGCTGGAGTGCGCCCCGGTGAGCCAAGAATGCCATGGCCAAGGGGGCTCCAAACACAACCGGGGGGGCCAACCATGACCAGTGGGGTCTAACCATGACTAATGAGGGTGCAACCATGAGCAATGGGGTCCAGCCATGAGCAATGAGGTCCAACCATGAGCAATGGGGTTCAACCGTAACCAACGGGGGTCCAAACATGAGTGGGGGGGGGTTCAGCCATGACCAGTGGGGTTCAACCATGACCAGTGAGGTCCAACCATGACTAATGGGGGTTCAGCCATGAGCTATGGGGTCCAACCATGACCAGGGGGGTTCAACCATAATCAGTGGGGCTCCAAACACAACCGGGGGGGGGGCTTCAACTATGACCATTGGGATCCAGTCATGACTAGGGATGGTTCAACCATGACCAGTGGGGGTTCAACCGTGACCAGGGATGGTTCAACCATGCCCAATGGGGGTTCAACCATGCCCAGGGATGGTTCAACTATGACCAATGGAGGTTCAACCATGACCAGGGATGGTTCAACCATGACCAGTGGGGGTTCAGCCATGACTAATGGGGCTTCAACCACAGCCAGGGGCTCACCCCACCTCTTACCCCCACCCCCCCCCCCAGCACCCCCCCCAAGGGGCTCCAGAGGACCCAGTCAGATGAAAGCCTGATGGTGGTGGGCACCGGGACCCGGCTTACACCAGTGGGAGCCCAGTGCTGGAGCCCGAGGGGGTTTGGCAGCTCGTACCCCTCCAGCACCCTGCCCAACTGCTGCCAGCACCCAGCCACCACCAACGGGTGTCTCCACGACAAGAAGGTTGAGTGCTGGAGACATGGAATGGGTTGGGATGGGAAGGAGCTGGAGATGATCTAGTTCCAGCCCGCAGGGACACCGTCCATAGGACAGGCTGCTTTTTGGATACTGCCAGGGATGGAGCATCCCAACCTTCTCCATCCCACCCATCCCAGTGTCCCACTAGCCTCATGGGGAAGAGCTTCATCCCAAAATCCCCTCCAGCTCTTCCTCATGCCATCCCTCCATCCTGTGTCCAAAGCCCCTCTCCAGGTCTCCTGATGTTGGGAAGCTCAGAACTGGTCCCAGTGCTCCAGCAGGGTCCCCCCTTGGCCCTGCTGCTCCCATAGGACACAATGGGGCACTCCCAGAAGACACAGTGGGGAGCTCCCATAGGACACAATGGGGCACTCCCAGAGGGTACAGTGGGGAGATCCCATAGGACACAATGGAGAGCTTCCATAGGACACAATGGGGAGCTCCCATAGGGCACAATGGGCTGTTGGTGGCTCTCATTGAGTTCTCCTCACCCATCATCCCAAATCCTTCTCCTTGGGGCTGCTCCATCCCTTCTCCTTGGCCTTGGAATTGCCCCAGGAGCAGGAGCTGGTTTGGCTCCATGAGCTGTTCCAGGTGGGATGGATTCCCGATGATGTGCTGTGGGTCCATCACTTGAGTATCCTGGTTGGCTCTTCCATGATCATGGGCTGGTAGATGTTGCTGTTGGGTCTCCATGAAGCCTGGGCTCCTGGGCTTGGAAGCCCCTTTTCAAAGGCTTTGGATTCACCCCTGGTGCCAGGAAGCTCCTTGTCTCCAGATGCTATGGAATAGCCTCAGCTTCCCAAGGGTGATCCCAAAGTTGCTGTCACACATCCCACATTCCAATCATTATCCTGAAAGATTATCCCAAGGGCCCCTTTTGCTGTTACTGCATCCAAATCCTACCCTGTCACTTCCAGCGGGCTGGAATTCCTAAACCCTCTTCCCTTTCCCGGTGCCATCACCTTGTCTATGGTTCAGTTTTCCTAATGGTATAACCTGGGAATTGGGAGCAAGAAACTGTGCATAGAAGCAGGAAACAGCGGGTTTTGGGGATGCTGAGGTGGGTTTTAGGGGGGTTTTGAGGTGGCTTTGGGGTGTTTTGGGTTGCTGTGGTCAGTTTTGGGGTGGTTTTAGGGTGTTTTGGGGTGCTGAGGTCAGTTTTGGGGTGGTTTTGGGTGGATTTAGGGTTGTGTGATCGGTTTGGTGGTTCTTTGGGGTGGTTTTGGGTGGTTTTAGGGTGTTTTGGGGCATTTTTGGTGTGTTTCGGGGTGGTTTTAGGGTATTTTGGGGTGTTCTTGACATGTTTTGGGGTGGTTTTGGGATGGTTTTGGATCTCTGCCTCGGAGCTATCCCTGCGCCGCGTGGATCCCGGGATGATGCCGCTGCCGGATATGGCCGTGGGGCTGGAACGGGCCAGTCTGGTCAATGCAGCCAACGCCTGTGAAGGTCCCAGCCCCTCCAACTGCACCCTGAGCATGGGGTCGGGTTTGGGGTGGTTTTGGGGGCGCTGGGGTGCTTTTGGGGTGCTTTTGGGGTGCTGAGGTTGAGTTTGGCGTGGGTTTGGGGTGGGTTTTTGGGGTGGTTTAGGGGTGCTGAGGTTGAGTTTGGGGTGGGTTGGGGGGTACTGTTTTGATTTTGGGGGTGTTTCAGGGTGTTTTTGGGGTGTTTTGGGGGTGTTTTGGGCTGTTTTGGGCTGTTTTGTGTTGGCTTTGCGGTGTTTTGGGCTGGTTTTGGTGTGTTTCGGGCTGATTTGGGGGCTGTTTTGGGTATGTTTTGGGCTTTCTTGGGCTGTTCTGGGTATGTTTTGGGCTGGTTTTGGGTGCTGATGTGCCATCCCCCCAGTGCAAAGGGCCGTGTCCCTGTTGCTGTGGAGCTCCTTTAACACGGCCTCGAGCTGCGACACCTTCTCAGGTAGGTCCAAGGCTGTGGGGGGGGGAAGGGCAATGTTGGGGGGCCCCTGGGGTGTCCCCATATTGGGGGGGGTCCCAGACCCACATCCAAGGGGGACATGGGGGGTCCCCATATGGGGGGGGACCCGGTACCTGATGGGGGGGCCCCCCACAGCCTCTCTGGAGGTGGGGGGGGTTGGGGCTCAGCACCGGTTCCGTGAAGGAGAACAAAGGTACCATTTTGGTGTGTTTTTGGGGTGATTTTGGGCTGTTTCAGGTTCTTACTGGGTGCCACCCATAGGAGAAGCAGGACAAGGTGGTTTTGGGGTGTTTTGGAGTGGTTTTGGTGTGGTTTTGGGGTGCTTTTGGGATGTTTTTGGGCTCTGACCCTGTATCCCATAGGAGAAGCAGGACAAGGTGGTTTTAGAGCGTTTTAGGAGTGGTTTTGGTGTGGTTTTGGACAGTTTTGGGGCTCTGACCAGAGTGAGAAGCAGGACAAGACTGGTTTTGGGGTGATTTAGGGTGTTTTGGGGTGGTTTGGGTGGTTTTGGTGTATTTTGGGGCTGTGACCCTGTATCCCATAGGAAAAGCAGGACAAGGTGTTTTTGGGGTGTTTTGGGGTGTTTTGGGGCTGTTTTGGGGCTCTGACCCTCTATCCCATAGGAGAAGCAGGACAAGGTGGTTTTGGGGTGATTTATGGTGGGTTTGGGGTGTTTTTGGTGTGTTTTGGTGTGTTTTGGGGCTGTTTTGGGGCTATGACCCTCTATCCCATAGGAGAAGCAGGGCAAGGTGGTTCTCCAGGCAGAAGTGGCTGACCTGCGCCACAACGGACTGGTGCCTGCAGCAGGAATTGCACTCGGCCACGCGCCAGCTCCCCTGCTTCGCATCTTCTCCGGCACTGTGGATAAGGAGGAGCTGTGACCCCCCTGGGACAGTGGCATTCCCTAGGGAGCACCATGATTTCATAGGGAACAGCGTCATTCCGTAGGGAACGCTGCCACTCCAAAGGGAATGCTGGGATTCCATAGAGAGATGCTGCAGTTCCATAAGGGACACTAAGTATCTTGCGTCTTCTCCAGCACTGTGGACAAAGAGGAACTGTGACCCCCATTGAAATGCTGGGATTCCATAGGGAGACGCTGCAGTTCCATAAGGGACACTAGGGATCTTGTGTCTTCTCCAGCACTGTGGACAAAGAGGAGCTGTGACCCCCTCCTTGGAATGCCGTGATTCCATAGGGAATGCTGTGATTCTATTGGGAATGCTGGGATTCAATATGGGGATGCTGTAGTTCTATAAGGAACTCTAAGGATCTTGGATTTTCAGTCCTGTATACAAAGAGGAGCTGTGACCCCCCCATAGGACACTGGGGACACCTGCTTGGACACTGGGATTCCATAGGAATGCTGTGATTCCACAGGGAGACACTGGGATTCCATAAGGGACACTTGGCATCTCCAATGCCTGGAGTGGATGAAGCCGCACGAGATGCCTCATGGGACTCATCTATGGGGTGCTGCGTCCTCCTATGGACCACCATATGGGGCTGAGGGGGTCTGTATGGGACCAAGGGTATCCATATGGGGTTAGGAGCATCCCTATAGGACATAGGGCTTCCATATGGGATCACCAGCATCCATCTAGGGCTGAGGGCCTCTGTATGGGCCTACGAGCAGCATCCATATCAGAGCAAGGGCCTCCATATGGGACCACAAGCATCCATATGGGATTGAGGGCCTCTGTATGGGGCTGAAAGGCTCTATATGGGGCTAGGAGCATCCATAAGGGGCCAGGAGCATTCATATGTGACATAGGACCTCCATACGGGACCACACGCATCCATGTAGGGCTTAGGGCTGAAGGCTTCCATATGCAGCTATGGGCCTCTGTATGAGACTGAGGACATCCATGTAGGACCAAGGGCCTCCATATGGGACTATGAGCTTCCATATGTGACATGGGGCCTCCAGGTGGGACCACGAGCATCTCCATTGGACTGAGGGCTTCCATACGGGGCCCTGAGCTTCCATATGTGACCAGGGGCCTCTGTATGGGACCACATGCAACTGTATGGGACCATATGTGCATCCATATGGTGTTGAGGACCTTCCCTATAGGGCAGAGGGCATCCATATGGGGCTGAGAGCATCTCTGTGGGGCTGAGGAGCAGCCCTTATGGGGCCACAAATCTCCATAGGGGACTGAAAATATCCATTTCTATGGGGCTGGGGGCTTCCCTATGGGGTTCAGGCCCTCCCTATAGGACTGAGGCTTCCCTATGGGGTTCAGGCCTTCCCTAGAGGGCTCAAGCCTTCCCTATGGGGCTGAGGCTTCTCTATGGAACTGAGCCTTCAATATGAGGTTCAGGCCCTCCCTATGGGACTGAGCCTTCCCTATGGGGCTGAGGCTTCCCTATGGGGTTCAGGCTTTCCCTGTGGGGCTGAGGCCTCCATATAGGGCTGAGGCTTCCCTATAGGGCTTCCCCCCCATACATCCCCTTTGCCCCCCCATATCCCTGGGGGGGGGGGGAAAGGACAATACCATTCAAAGCAATAAGGGGGTGCAGGAGCCCCCCCCCCCCCAGCTTCTCCTTTAGGGCCAAATCCTTAATAATATGCTAATTAATAATTAGTCTCTTCCAGCACTTTCTCCCCCCCCCCCCCAAATTATTTCCTAGTGGAAACCAATGGGTTCAACCCTCCCTTGAGCCCCCCCCCCCCAATAAATCATTATATTTGTATAAGTGGCGCCTTTCCAGCCCCAAATCTTGCCTTTTTCTGCCCATTTTCTCCATGGGGCAGAGGGGCCTCACTGGGACCCCCCCCATTGGGCCCCCCCAAAATCATTCCCCCCCCAATTGTGTATATCATTTTATATGTCCCCATGATCTTATTTAATCCCCTTCCCCTTTTGATGCTGATGGGAATAAAACTGCTGGCCCTGCCCTGGGGGTTTGTTCCATAAGGGAGCGGTAGAAAAGGAGGGTCGCGACCATTTTGGGGGGGGGGTGTCGAAGCCATTTTGGATGCTGGGGTCCCAGTTTGGTGTGCCTCTCCTCCCCATTTTGGGGTGTGGGGGTCCCATTTTGGGGGGTGTCCCCCATTTTGGTGTATCGAGTGCCCACATTTTTGGGTACGGGGGGGTGCCCCCGGTTTAGGATACTGGGTTCCCCCTTTGGTGCCCAATGAGCCTGCCCACAGGAGGGACGTGGCCAAGCCGGCTGGGGCAGACTCTGATTGGCTGGGCCTGCAGCGGGGGGCGTGGCTTTATCCCCTGGGCGGCACCAAGAGGCGGAGCAGGGGGACTGCAGCGTGCTCTGGGGTACCCGGGTGCGCTCAATGGAAGCAAGAGGGAGTTGCGATGCTGATGCGTGGCTTTTAATGTTATAACGGACCAAATTCTTTTGGGAAGACCGTTTCTTTCCACAGTGGCACCGCTTTTCCTGATCCATGGAAGCGAGGAAGCTCTATGAGCCCGGATGGAATCACTGCATCTTCATTGCGGGATAACGGAGAATGAGATTTGGAGTCTGTGCTACCTGGATGCTATTGATGGCGGTGGAGAGCAGGGAATGGGGCATCGGAGGCCCTGCCCTTCGGTCTGCGGAGCTCCTTGGTCCAGGTTTGTATCCACCAGCCTTTTCCCTAAGGAAAACTGCGCCGTTCCCGGCAGCAGAGCGCCCGCAGAGCGTCCCAGGGTCCGGCACTGCAGTGCGCTCCTGAGGATGAGCAGGGTCTGAGCCGTCAGGGAATGGAGGCCGGGATTGCCCTCATCAGGCAGCGCTTCCAGGGTTGTGATACAAAGAGAGCGGGATGAGCCCCCCCATAGCCTCCAGCATCCCCCCAGCCCCTGCTCCCTCCTTACCTCTGCAGATCCACTTCAGCTTCCTTGGCCTTTTCCCTTTTAGGGGCCGCGCGGCCAGTCCTGGGCAGAGGGATCCATTGGGATTCATCAGCATCCCTCAGGGATGCAGCGGTGGGGATTGGGATGGGGACCGCAGGGGCTCACCAATGCACCTGACGGCTGCCTCTTGCAGGGGGACCTGAGCATCCTTCAGGTACAGCAGGCTCTGGTGCAGGTATCCCTGAGCCCTCTTCCCGCTCTGCTCCAGCTGCAGAGGGAATGGGATGCTACGGAACCCCCCCATCGGCAGGAGCAGTCCCAACGCTCCCTTTCCCATCTACATGTGGGATGGGCAGAGCGGTCCCAGGGGTTGCAATGGGAATAGGGATGGGCTGCAGGGCCCATAGCCCCTCACCAAGCACTCGGCAACTCTCCACGTCTGCCTTGTCTCCAAAAGTAGCCAGAGCTCTTCCCATCCCAGGAGCTCGCCGCAGCAAGGAGGGCTTCCTGGGAAGCCTGCACAGGATGGGATGGGAGATGGCACCATGGGGATGACCCACCCTCGGGAATGTGGAATATGGGGCGGGGCTGGTGCGTACCTCTGCCACGCTGGGGCTTTGGTCACTCGTGGATGAAGAGCAGGAGCAGCAGATCCCAGGTTTCCCTCCTCATCCTCCTCCTGTTGCCTCTCAGCACTAACTCCAGGAGGAAGCGGAGCAGGCGGATGGAGAGCTCCCGGAGGCGGGTGCATCCCTGGAGGCAAGGAGGAAAAGGGGGCACGTGGGGCAGATCCTGATGGGATGTGAAGCCTAGGACCCATCCCCAGATGAGCTCCAAATGGCTGAAGGGTGCCCATGCCCAGGGTCCAGCAGCCCTTGCTCCGTCAAAGAGGGGCCGGAGGTCCCTCACCAGCCCCATGGCAATGGGGCTGGCCTCCTCCCTGGGTAGGTGACCCATCACATTCCGTAGGATCACCAGGCCCTTTATCCTGAGCTCCTCCTCAGCATTCTGGAGCTTGCCCATGATGTGGGGCAGGAGTCACTGGAGTTTCCTTGCCTGCAGGAAGAGGTGGGGGCTCCTTATGGTGAAGCCCTGACCCAAGGCTGTGGTCACCAAGGTCATGGCCAAGAGGGGACCCCATGGCCATGACCTGCCCCATGGCCAGGAGGGCTCCCCATGGCTGTGCCCTGCCTGATGGCCATGCCCTGCTCACCAAGCCGGGTTGCTCAGACAGCTCAATGAAGCTTTCCAGCAGCACAGACTGCTGTCACCAGGTGCTGGGGGTCTTCAGGGCTCTCAGCACCACCAGCACCGGAGGCCATGGGCTAAGGCAAATGCAGGCAATTGAGAACCCACAGAGCCCGCAAGGCTCATTGGAGGCCATCAGGGCCCTTTGAGACTCACAGCCAAGGTGGGGATGGAGGTGTCCTGGGTGTCCTGGAGTATCCCCAGCATCTCGCGTAGGGCCTCTGAAGTCTTGGACATGGTCAGGATCATCTGCCACATGGCCATGTCAGCGCTGGAAGCCACGGCACTGTGTCATCATGGTCCATGCATCCCATGGGATGCCCATTGGGGGTTAGAGGTGGTGCTACCCATGGGGTAGGATGGAGGAACCCGCTCCTCAGGGGTGTCATAGCATCATAAAGGACCTTAAGTTCATCCAGTTGCAGCCCCACTGCCATGGGTTGGGATGGAGGGACCTGCTCCTCGGGGGTGTCAGAGCATCATAAACGACCTTATGATCATTCATTGCCATGGGTCCTTGGGTCTGGTGGCCATAGGGACCAAGCACTTGAGGCTGGTGCCTGTCTCTCAAGGGGACGTTGAGGATCATGCTGGCCATCAATGCCCTCAGGTGCTTGTTGGCCAAGAGACTGAGGAGCATGTCCATCCAGCGCTGTGTTGCCTCCCTGCTTCTGCTCCGCAGGCATTCATGGATGCTCCTCACAACGCTCGGCGTCTGGAAGGTGCAGCATGAGGATGGCGTTCCCCATCCCTCTCTGCTGCTTCGGGTACCCAAGACCTCTCCTAGGTTTGGGTTGGAGGAGGAAGGACCAAAGGGGATTGGAGCGCAGCCATGGGGCACTCACGTCCATCAGCCAGAAGTCGATGTCATTCATGGCCAGGTTCAGAATGTCCTCTGCCACCATCCTGTCGAAGATGCTTGAGTTCTTCCTAGCCTCGATGACCACACAGATGATGTCCGTCTTCTCCTGTGGATAAAAGGGGCCTGCAAACATCTGTGGGAGGAAGGTTGGGAGCATGGGAGCTGCATTGGCCTTCCCTGGGGAATCATCCCACCAGCACGGGCCACAGGGTCCCAGCAATGGGGGGGGTGGGGGGGTGTTCCCATGATGAGGTCTTGGGGTTGTACATCGTGTCTCAGCTCTTGCACCTCATGCTCCAGCTTTGGACTTTCTGAAGAGCAAGGGGGACACAGAAGAGTCAATGGGGTACAGGGAGCCAATGGGACACAGGAGAGTCAATTTTGATACAAGGGGGCCAGTGGGACACAGGAGAGTCAATGGGATACAGGAGAGTCAATGGGGTACAGGGGAGCCAATGGGACACAAGAGAGTCAATGGGATACAGGAGTGCCAATGGGATAAATGGGAGCCAGTGGGATACAGGAGAGTCAATGGGAGCTGAATGGGATGCTGAAGGGAGGAGGCGAGGAGGGAACCAGTGGGAGGGGGTTGGGGGGAGCCCGTCATGGCCTCCATTACCTTCCTCCTGCAAGAGGTACTGATGGAGGCTGCAAAGAGCATCCCGGGCCAGGGAGCTCGTCCAGTAATTTGTGTAGTGGAACAGGAGGTGGTGGCGCAGGAGTGGGACCAGGAGCTCTCCTGGGGACATAGTGCTGCAGCGGCTCCTGCCGCTCAGGTGCGGGTTCTGGGGAGGAAGAAAGAACAAGAACAGGAACAAGAATGAGATGAAGAACCTGGAGAAGAACCTTGAGAGTGAAGAGGAAAGAAAGAAGGAAGAAGGAGGAGCAGAAGAGATGGAAAAGGAGAAGGAAAAGGAGGAGGAAAAGGAGGAGGAGGAGGAGAAACGAAAAGAGATGTAAAAGGAGGAGGAGAAGAGATGGAAAAGGAGAAGGAGAAAGAAAAGGAGGAGGAAGAGGAGGAGGAGAAAGGAAAAGAGATGTAAAAGGAGGAGGAGAAGGGAAAGGAGACGTAAAAGGAGAAGGAGAAAAGTGAGACGGAGGAGAAGAAGGAGCAGAAGAAGAACCTGAAGGACAACAAAAGAAGTAAGAAGATGAATGAAGAAAGAAGAGAAGGAGAAAGCCAAAAAAGAAGGACCAGAAGAACCTGAAGGAGGATGAAAGAAGAAAGGAAAAGAAGTCGAAGGAGAAGAAGAAAGGAGCAGGAGCTGGAGCGGGAGCAGAAGCAGGCAGAGGGCAGGAGCAGGCAGAGGGCAGGAGCAGGCAGAGGGTAGGAGCAGGCAGAGGGCAGGAGCAGGCAGAGGGTAGGAGCAGGCAGAGGGCAGGAGCAGGCAGAGGTCAGGATGCTCTGCAGGTCCCTGTCTCCCCCTGCAGGGGACGCTGCCGCCAGCCGCAGTGCGCGGAGCGGGGCTGCTCCGCCCGCTCCTGCCCGGTCCTTACCCTCAGCCTGCGGTGGTACTGCAGCAGCTGGCACAGGGACTTGATCCTGCCCAGGGCCCTCTCCCTCACGGTGGTGCTGAAGGAGGGGCTGAAGTTCAGCAGAAGCTGGACAGGGGAGAAGCTGCTGATGAGCCCCGCAGCTGCAGCCAGGGCTGGACCCGCATGGCTTCCACTGCAGCTCCCACTGAGCTTCACTGCAATGTGGCAGGAGCAGCCTGGGCTCTGTAGGGCAGGGATGGAGGAAGTGGTGTTATAAATTGAGATCATAAATGATCAAAATCAATTAGAATTTATTGATTATAGTAAGCAGAATATGAGCAAATACAGCGCTGGGCGACAGAGGAGTCCCCGCTCCACCAACTGCCGCAATTTCAGTTCTCCCTTCAGTCCTTTTTTATAGGCTTATTAGTTTTGCTTCTGACGTGGCTGTGTAGTATTCTGCGCATGCTCAGGTTATTGCTAAGGGGTCTTTCTCTATCTCCTGGTGGTCGCCGGGACTGAAATCAGACATCTTTCCCAGTTTCTGAGTATTCTCCTCTTCCTTGTATGGTTGTTCTTGTAATTCCAGGAGCTGCTTTTGCTGGCAACAATAGATTACTTGTGCAAACATATTCTGCAGTATACATTCTCTATCTGTCACAAAACATGTGCTTTGGCAGTTTGGGTGTATACATTCTCTATCTATCTGTCACAAAACATGTGCCCTGGCAGTTTGGGCGTATACATTCAGAACATCTTGTTTGATAAACAACCTTAACTTTTTACAGTGGCACGGCAAGGAATGCCGGGGGTGAGGGCTTGCTCCCTTGGCTGTGGGTGATACCCCGGCTGCAAGGACCAAGGCATGGCCCAGTTGCCAGGGGCTGGAGGTGGCGGGGAAAATCAGTGCCTCAGCACTGCCCCTGCCTGTGGGGCTGCAGGGGCTTTGGATCCTTTCCAACCCAACCCACTCGCTGCTCCTGTGGCTGCAGTGTACATGTAAATACATGGGAATAGGAATGTAGCCATAGAGCTGAATCGATATAGGGTAAGTCGAAATGTCACAGAAATATCATAGAAATACAATTATAATTATAGATAGAGATATAAATATAAAGAGATATAAAAGTATATATAGAAATAAATATACAAAGATGCACGTATAAATACATCTAAATAGATCTAATATATATACACATATATACACATGCATATACATATATACATGTATATGCATATATATAAATATATAAATATATATACAAATATACATACATATGCATATACACAAACATATACACATATATATACACACACATATACTCATCTCTATAACAGAGAAGTTCCTCCTCTAAAGATCGCTTTATGCAGCAGTTCAGGGGAAGGGAATTTCCATCACCAGTCCCGTGGGTCCCAGCAGCCCAGTCCCAGACTAGGGCAATGAGGAGGCAGCAAAGACCCCATCCCGGGAAGGGGACTGGGGTGGTCTCAGCCTCCTGATGTGGGCAGCAAAGCCCCTGCTGGAACCCCTGCCCCAAGCTCTGTGGGCAGTGGCTGCCACCCCCTGCAAAGTCCAGCAATGATGCCCTCACTGGGAGTGCTGGAGGCCTTTGCCCCATAGCATCCCCATGGGGGTCCCTTCAACTTGATGGTCTCTGCCAGGTGGTCCTTACGGCAGAAGTCATCCATCCCCTGTTGCAAGTTGCGGATCCTGGTGGTGCTCAACAGGCAGCAAACGCTCACAAGGAGTCTGACCTTTTCATACTCAGTCTGGAAACCAGTGGGGATGGAGGCACAAACAGGGAGTATGAGAGGGGACAGGGGTACTGGAGTGGTAGGGGTGAAGGCAGCACCCAACAGCATCCATCAGCATCGCAGTGGCCATGCTCACCATGGTTGGGGTGTTGACAAAGGCCTCAATGCGCTCCACGTTGTCCTGCCACAGTGCGTGCACGGGTAACCAGGTGGCATCTAATGGAGGGAGAGGAGAGCTTTGGGGAGCAGAGGAAGCTCTGCCCCCCACCAGCATCCAAGGAAAGTGGTGCTGGTCATAGTCATGGAATCATAGAATGGGTTGGGTTGGAAAGGACGCGGAGCTCATCATTTGGGATTTCCAACCCAAGCCATCCTATGGCTCTATGACCCTGTGTCACCTAGGCTGTGTCCAACTTGGCCGTGGAGGGAGCATCCACCCTGTGCCAGCACCTCACCACCTCCACAGGGACCATCTTCCTTCGGCCGTGAGCTGGGGCTGTCAGCCAAAGCAGCATCCCTGCAGCCCAACATGCTGTGTGTGGAGATCCTCCCACCTGGGGCTCAATGCAGATAGAGTTGGGGGTCATTTGGGGGCAGCAGCAGTGTTGGGAGGGATGAAGATGCCTGGGGATGGATGGGTTTGGGGTCTGAGGTGGATTTTGGGGTGGTTTATGGGTACCATGGGGACAGGAAGGGTTGGAGAAGCCTGGGGTTGGTTGGATTTTGGGGGACCATGTAGTTTTGGGGTGGTTTAGGGATACAACAGGGATTGGAAGGGATGGAGATGCCTGTGGTTGATTTGGGTTTGGGGTACCATGTAGTTTTGGAGTGGTCTAGTTATACCATGGGGATTGGAAGGGATGTGTGGATCCTTCCACCTAGGGCTCAATAAAGATGGTGTTTGCAGTCATTACGGGTAGCAGCAGTGTTGGGAGGAATGGAGATGCCTGGAGCTGGGTGGGTTTTGGTTGCAAGGTGGATTTTGTGGTGGTTTAGGGGTATCATGGGGATCGGAAGGGATGGAGATGCCTGGGGCAGGGTGGGTTTCTGCGCATCAGATGAGTTATGGGATGCTTTGGGCTTACCAGGGCTATTGGGGGAGCAGGAATGTTGGGAGTGATGGAGACGCCTGGGACTGAGGTGAACCAGGACCCCCATCTGAGGACACAGAAGCAGTGGGGCCGGGAGGGGGGTGGCAGAGCTGTCTGGTGGGCATCAGGCCCCACGAGTGTGTGGTGGCCATGGAGGCTCCTGCATCAGCAGAGCTCCTGCAGGTGATGGAAGGCCCTTAAAGGAAGCTGCTGAGAGCCCGTCTGAGAACACTGGGGCTGGAGAAGAGAGCTGCGAGCAGCTTCCAGTGTCTGCAGGGAGTTCCAAGGATGCTGGAGGGGGGATTCTTCTGCAGTTGGTTCTGATTCCTTCATTTCCTTGAAGAACCAGCCCCACAGTGCTCTCAACAGAGAGCTCCCAATGCACAGCTTGCAATTAAGCAGTGGGTTTGATTTACAGCTTACAATTCCCCCTTTGAACCTCTCGGGATACACGTACATCCCATAAGCCTCATCTCCTACTAGTGTCCCATTTGTAATGCTGAAACCCCATTGTACAGAGCAGCACTGAACCACTGAAACCTTCAAAGGGTCCAAACACAAGTCAATCAATTAGAAACAACTTCTTTAATCAAGTCCAATTTAATAGTCAAGAGTCCCAGTGCAGTTCCTCACAGCAATCAGTCAAAGCATGGGCAGTCCAGGGTCGTTTCAGTTCAGTCACTCACAAGGGGATGGTGTGGGATGGGATGGGATGGGATGGTGTGGGATGGGATGGGATGCAATGATGAGATGAGATGCAATGCAATGGGATGAATTGAGATGCTTTAAAATGGGATGCGATGCTATGCGATGGACTTCAATGGCATGATAAGAGATGAGAGTTAAGAGATAAGAGATAAATAAGGGAGAAGAGGAGAGATTGGATGGTATAACAACATAACATGATGTAACATGATAAAACATAATATGTTATATGATACAATGCATGATGTTCTATGATATGCTTTGATATGGTATGATATGCTGTCTTATGCTATATGATGTTAACATATTCTCGAGCGTATGATGAAGGGAGAGGAGAAGAGAGGAGATGAGATGAGACGAGAGTGAACTGAGTTAAAATGAAATGACATCAAATGGAGATGAAATGGAAATGAAATGAAATTATATGTTGTGATATGATGCAATATGATATAGTATAATGTGAAATTATACATTTCCGGAGAGGTGGAAAAGAGAGGAGAGGAATGAGATGGGATGAGATGGGATGAGACGAGTTTAGAGGAGTTGAGATGAGACGAGATGAAATGAGAAGGGTGAAATGAACTGAACTGATTTGATGCTGTAACATAACGTGATCTGATGTAACAAGAAAAGGAATAAAAATGAAATGCAATGAAATGAAATGAAATTAAGTTGAAGTAAATTATGCTCGAATGTAAAATGACATGGCATGAAAGAGAAATGAAATGAAAATGAAATGAAATAAAATGGCATGACGTGGTATTACATGATACGATATTTTTTGGAGAGGAGTGGAGGAGAGAAAATGACTAGGAGGAGATATTAAATTAAATGCAAGGAAATGGAAAAGAAATGAAATGAAATTATATGACATGATATGATGTTACAACATGACGTAACATGATGTAGCATGAGAAAACATACTATGTTATATGATATGATAAGAGAGACGCTATGAGATGAGGAGGGTGAAATGAAATGACTTCAAATGGACATGAAATGGTAACTAAATGAAATAAAAATGAAACGAAATTAAACATAATCAAATTCTATGATATGGTACGGTACGGTACGACATGACACAGTATGGTATGTATGACATGCTATGATAGAGAAGATATGCAATGATATCCTTTGATAAGGTATGATATGCTATGAGATGCTGTAATATTCTATATGATATGATGTGATATGAGATATTTTTTGAGAGGAGAGAAAATGAGGAGGATGAAATGAAATTAAATTATATGAAATGGAAATGAAGTAATATGATATGATATGATATGACGACATGACATGATGTAATATGAGATAACATGATAAAACTTAATACGTTATATGATATGATACAAGATATGTGATGACATGCATTGATACAGCGTGATGTGCTACGATATGCTACAATATGCTAAATGAGACGATACCATATTCTAGAGTATATGAGGGGAGGACAGAGGAGAGGAGAGGAGAGGAGAGGAGAGGAGAGGAGAGGAGAGGAGAGGAGAGGAGAGGAGAGGAGAGGAGAGGAGAGGAGAGGAGAGGAGAGGAGAGGAGAGGAGAGGAGAGGTAAAATGAGAAGGAGGATGAAAAGAAATGAAATTAAATAAAAATTAATGAATATTATGGGATGTGGTGCAATGTGATGCGATGCGATGGGATGGCATGCTGTAGAATACGATTTGATGTTGTCAGATGAGATGTGATGCGATGAGATGCAATGAGGTGAGATGCGATGAGATGAGATGCAATGAGATGAGAGTTGAGATGAGATGCGATGAGATGAGAGTTGAGATGATGAGATGAGATGCGATGAGATGCGATGCGATGCAATGAGATGCAATGAGGCTTGAGATGAGATGCGATGAGATGCGATGCAATGAGTTTCGATGCGAGGTAATATGAGATAACATGCGATGAGATGAGACTTGAGATGCGATGCGATGCAATGAGAGAGATCTGATGACATGATATGCGATGAGATGCGATGTGATGAGATGAGATGTGATGAGATTTGAGATGATATGCGATGCGATGAGATGGGATGAGATGCGATGTGATGCGATGCAATATGATGAGATGAGATGCGATGATATGAAACTTGAGATGAGATGCGATGAGACTTGAGATGATATACAGTGAGATGTGATGAGATGAGATGCGATGAGACTTGAGATGAGATGCGATGAGATGCAATGCGATGAGATGGGATGAGATGCAATGTGATGTGATGCGATGCAATACGATGAGATGAGATGCGATGATATGAGACTTGAGATGAGATGCGATGAGACTTGAGATGATATACAGTGAGATGTGATGAGATGAGATGCGATGAGACTTGAGATGAGACGCGATGAGATGTGATGCAATGAGATGAGATGCGATGCGATGAGATGCAATGCGATGTGATGTGATGCAATACGATGAGATGAGATGAGTCTTGAGATTACATGAGACAGAGTTGAAATGGGATGAAGATGATTTGACCTGTATGATGACATGCAAGGAGATGAGGTCAGGAGGAGCTGAGATAGGATCAACTCCCCCCCCATCCCATCTCATGAGGAGGAAAATGCATTTGGGGAGAGCAGAGGAGGATTTCCCACACACACTTGCTCACAAGTTGTCTTTCTGCAGCTTTCTCTCTGCACCCGCTGAGGTGCGGGTACCACCAATGCAGCTTCATCAGGAGCAACCCAACCACTCGGGCAGCTCTTCCATTATGACCCAGGCACAGCGACGGCCCTGCTTTTATAGCCAACTGTGTTACGTAAGCGCCGGTGCTTTGTGACGTCATAAGCGGTGGGTGACATCACAGCAAGGCGGCTTTGGGAGCTCGGGTGCCCTGAGGTGGGAATGTGAGCAGGAGAGCTTGAGCATCTGCCTGCATTTGCTCTGCTTTGATGGCTCCGTCACTGCAAGCAGCCCCAGAGCTCTTCATTGTGCATTTGCAGGTGGAGCTTGGCAGCTCAGGAGCCTCCCGCCACTTTGCCATGGGCAGCCCCATCCCTGGAAGGGCAGCGTTAATGGGGGAGCTGCCTCTGCTGCTCCATGCTCCTCTGGCTGTTCTCAGCGCCGTGCTTGAAGCTGTTCCTCTGTGCTTGGAATGGCTCCAGCCTCCTGAGGACCTGGGCAGCTCGGGAGGAAAGGTGGCTGCAGTGCAGGGCAGCATCATCCTTTGGCTGCGGAGCTGACCCAGGGCATCCCAGGCTGCTCCTCTGCAGCCCCAGCAGGCAGGGATGGGGACCCAGCAGGATTAGGCTCAGCTCTTGGGGTCTGACCTATGGTGCCGCCCCTTTTGCCTCAGCACGTACCTGCAGCGATCGCTTGCAGGCTTCATCTGATGGGCAGGCAGCGATGGGCTTGGGTGGAGGAGCTGTCTCCAGCCTGCCTGCACGCATGGTGCTGGGGGAGCAGATCAGCCCCATAAGCATGGGGCGCTTGGGGTCCCACTGTCACACACTATCAGAAGCTGCAGAGGAAATGGGGCTGTTCCACATAGCAAGGGGGAGCCTTTCCTGAGCCACATCGGATGGGTGTAAGGGCAAGCAAAGGGATGTTGGGTGCACCAAGAGCAGCACCTTCCCCTCCAAAAGGATTCATGGAATGCCTACATTGGAAAGGACCTGAAGCTCATCCATTTCCAACCCCTTTGGCAATTCCCAAAGGGGAGGATGGCCATTGCCTCCTCATCAGGGACAACCACCCAGGGGATGCTCTTCCGGGATGCTCAGGAAGGAATCCCCATGCCCCAGGCTCAACATGCAAAGGGGTCCAAGCCCCCAGCCCGCCCTTTCCAGCTTCAGCTGGCCCAGGATGCACATGGACACAGCACCCCAGGTCGCTCCAACCTCTGCAAAGCAAAGGGAAAAGATGTCAGGCTCCAGGGCTGCCTTGCTCCTTGCCACATTGACCATCCCCCTTACAACCCATGAGGAAGGTCCTCAGTAACCATCCCCAATCCAACCCATAGGAACACCCTCACCCACCAGGAGAGCTGCAGGAGCGTGGGCAACAGATTGCTGACCTCCAGGCTGATGCTCACATTGCCGCATCCCTCCATCATGCTGCCCGCTCACCACCTCCTCATGGAAGGGGGCGTTCTTTGCAAGTCCTGGCCCAAAACTCCTCTCCAGCCCCTCTGGTGTCAGTGAGGGTCCCCCCTACACAGCCTCACTGAGTTCCAAGCTAGGGCGGTCACCCAAAGCAGCATCCCTGCAGCCCAACATGCTGTGTGTGGGGATCCTTCCACCTGGGGCTCAATAAAGATTGTGTTTGGGGTCATCTACACATACAAGCAGTGTTGGGAGGGATGGAGATGTCCAGCGTTGATTGGAGTTTTGGGTACCATGGACTTTTGGGGTGCTTTAGGAGTACCATGCGTATTTGAAGGGATGGAGATGCCTGGGGCCGGGTGGGTTTAGGTACCATGTAGTTTTAAGGTGGCTTTGGGCTACTGGGATGGATGGAGATGGATGGAGTGCAGTGGGTTTATGCGTACCAGATGAGTTATAGGATGCTTTGTGGGTACCAGGGCTATTAGGGGAGCAAGAATGTTGGGAGTGACGGAGACGCCTGGGACTGAGGCGAGCCAGGACACCCATCTGAGGAGAGAGAAGCTGTGGGGCCGGGAGGGGCGTGGCAGAAATGCCTGGTGGGCATCAGGCCCCACGAGTGTGTGGTGGCCATGGAGGCTGCTGCATCAGCAGAGATCCTGCAGGTGATGGAAGGACCTTGAAGGAAGCTGCTGAGAGCCCGTCTGAGAACACTGGGGCTGGAGAAGAGAGCTGCGAGCAGCTTCCAGTGTCTGCAGGGAGTTCCAAGGATGCTGGAGGGGGGATTCTTCTGCAGTTGGTTCTGAATTTTTCATTATATTAACCCTAAACCTAACCACTAACCCCTAACCCAAACTCCTAAAACCTAGCCCTAGCACTAAACCTAACCCTAACCCCTAACCCTAACCCCTAACCCTAAACCCTAAACCCTAACCCGAACCCATTACCACTAACCCCTAACCCTAAACCCTAACCCTAACCCCTAACCCTAACCCCTAACCCTAACCCCTAATCCCTAACCCCTAACCCTAACCCTAAACCCTAAACCCTAACCCCAACCCATAACCACTAACCCCTAACCCTAAGCCCTAACCCTAACCCCTAACCCTAACCCTAACCCTAACCCCTAACCCTAACCACCTAACCCTCACCCTAACCCCTAACCACTAACCCTAACCCCTAACCCTAACCCCTAACCCTAACACTAACCCTAACCCTAACCCCTAACCACTAACCACAAACCCTAACCCCTAACCCCTAACCACTAACCCTAACCCCTAACCCCTAAACCCTAACCCTAACACATAACCCACACCCTCACCCTCACCCTCACCCAAACCCCTAACCCCAATCCCAAACCCTAAACCCTAACCCCTAACCCTAACCCCTAACCCTAAACCCTAAACCCTAACCCTAAACCCTAACCCTAAACCGTAAACACTGACCCTAACCCCTAACCCTAACCCCTAATCCCTAAGCCTAACCCCTAACCCCTAACCCTAACCCTTAACCCTAACCCTTAACCCTAACCCTAAACCCTAACCCCTAACCCTAACCCTAACACTAACCCTAACCCTAATCCCAACCCCTAACCCCTAAACCAAACTCTAACCCCTAAAACCAACCTAAACTTAATCCAAACACCTAACCCCTAACCCCTAACCCTAACCCTAACCCTAACCCTGTCTTAGAATTCTGCTCTCAGTCTGTCCTAGAACGCTGCTCACACTCCGCCTTAGAATGCTGCTCTCACTCTGTTTTAGAATGATACTCTCAGTCTGCCTAAAAATTCTCTATCAAACTTTCAACGCTGTTCTCAATCTCACTTACCATGCTACTCACAGTCTACCTTACAATACTGCTCTCAGTCTACATCACAATGCAGCTCTCAGTCAGTCTTACAATTCTGCTCTCAGTCTGTGTCACAATGAAGCACACACTCCATTTGAATGCTGCTCCCAGTCATAGAATTCTGTTCTATTTGTGCCTTACAATGCTGCTCTCAGTCTGTCTTGGGATGCTATACTCAGTCTCACTTACCATGCTGCTCTCAGTCTGTCTTAGAATGCTGCTCCACCTGTATTAGAACGCTGCTATCAGCCTGTCCTAGAATGCTGCCCTCAGTCTCTCTGAGAACACTGCTCTCAGTCTCTTTGAGAATGCTGCTCTCAGTCTCTCTGAGAATGCTGCCCTCAGTCTCTATTAGAATACTGCTCTTGGACTGCCTTCAAATGTTTCCCTCAGTCTGTCTAAAAAGCTTCTCTCAGTCTGTCCTAAAATGCTGCACTCTGTCTGTCCTAGAATGATGCTCTCAGTCTGCCTTAACATTCATGTATCAACCTTAGAACGCAGTTCTCAGTCTCACCATGCTGCTCTCAGTCTGCCTTAGAATACTGCTCAGAGTATGTCACAATGCAGCTCTCAGTCTCTCTTAGAATTCTGCTCTCAGTCTGTGTCACAATGAAGCTCACAGTCTGTCTTGGAATGCTGATCTCAGTCTGTCTTAGAATGCTGCTCTCTGTCTGTCCTACAATGCTGCTCTATGTCTGTCTTAGAATGCTGCTCTCAGTCTGTCTTAGAATGCTGCACTCGGTCTGTACTAGAATGCTGCTATCAGTCTGTCCTAGAATGCTGCTCACAGACTGCCTTAGAATACTGCTCTCACTCTGTGTTAGAATGATACTCTCAGTCTGCCTAAATATTCTCTATCAGTCTTAGAACGCTGATCTCAATCTCACTAACCATACTGCTCAGAGTCTACCTTAGAATACTGCTCTCAGTCTATGTCACAATGCAGTTCTCATTCTGTCTTAGAATTCTGCGGTCAGTCTATGTCATTATGCAGCCCTCAATCTGCCTTAGAATGCTGCTCTCAGTCTGTCCTAGAATGATGCTCTCAGTCAGCCTTAACATTCATGTATCAATCTTAGAACGCAGTTCTCAGTCTCACTTACCATGCTGCTCTCAGTCTGTCCTAGAATGATGCTCTCAGTCAGCCTTAACATTCATGTATCAATCTTAGAACGCAGTTCTCAGTCTCACTTACCATGCTGCTCTCAGTCTGTCTTAGAATGCTGCTCAGTCTATGTCACAATGCAGCTCTCAGTCTCTCTTAGAATTCTGCTCTCAGTCTGTGTCACAATGCAGATCTCAGTCTGTCCTAGAATGCTGCTCTCAGTCTGTCCTAGAATGCTGCTCTCAGTCTGTCCTAGAATGCTGCTCTAAGTCTCTCTACGAATGTTGCTCTCAGTCTGCCTAAAAATTCTCTATCAAACTTAGAACGCTGTTCTCAATCTCACTTACCATGCTGCTCTCAGCCTACCTTAGAATACTGCTCTCAGTCTATGTCACAATGCAGTTCTCATTCTGTCTTAGAATTCTGCTGTCAGTCTATGTCATTATGCAGCTCTCAATCTGTCCTAGAGTGCTGCTCTCAGTCTGTCCTAGAATGATGCTCTCAGTCTGCCTTAACATTCATGTATCAATCTTAGAATGCAGTTCTCTGTCTCACTTACCATGCTGCTCTCAGTCTGCCTTAGAATACTGCTCAGTCTATGTCAAAATGCAGCTTTCAGTCTCTCTTAGATTTCTGATCTCAGTCTGCCTTAGAATGCTGCGCTCAGTCTGTCCTAGAAGGATGCTCTCAGTCTGCCTTAACGTTCATGTATCAATCTTAGAACACAGTTCTCTGTCTCACTAACCATGCTGCTCTCAGTCTGCCGTAGAATACTGCTCAGTCTATGTCACAATACAGCTCTCAGCCTCTCTTAGAATTCTGCTCTCAGTCTGTGTGACAATGAAACTCTCAGTCTGTCTTGCAACGCTGCTCTCAGTCTGTCTTAGAATGCTGCCCTCAGTCTCTATTAGAATACTGCCCTTGGACTGCCTTCAAATGCTTCCCTCAGTCTGTCTAAAAAGCTTCTTTGAGTATGTCCTAGAATGCTGCACTCTGTCTCTACTAGAATGCTGCTCTCAGTCTGTCCTAGAATGCTGCTCTCACTCTGAGTTAGAATGATACTCTCAGTCTGCCTAAAAATTCTCTATCAATCTTACAATGCTGTTCTCAATCCCACTTACCAAGCTGCTCAGTCTACCTTAGAATACTGCACTCAGTCTATGTCACAATGCAGTTCTCATTCTGTCTTAGAATTCTGCTGTCAGTCTATGTCATTATGCAGCTCCCAATCTGCCTTAGAATGCTGCTCTCAGTCTGCGTTAAAATGATGCTCTCTGTCTGTCCTACAATGCTGCTCTATGTCTGTCTTAGAATGTTGCTCTCAGTCTGTCTTAGAATGCTCCTCTCAGCCTGTGTTAGAATTCTGCTCTCAGTATGCTTGAAAATTCTCTATCAGTCTCAGAATGCTGTTCTCAATCTCACTTAAAATGCTGCTCTCAGTCTACCTTAGAATACTGCTCTCAGTCTATATCACAATGCAGCTCTCTGTCTTACAAATCTGCTCTCAGTCTGTGTCACAATGAAGCACACGCTCCGTATTTGAATGCTGCTCCCAGCCATAGAATTCTGTTCTATTTGTGCCTTACAATGCTGCTCTCAGTCTGTCTTGGGATGCTATACTCAGTCTCACTTAACATGCTGCTCTCAGTCTGCCTTAGAATGCTGCTCTCTGCCTGTCTTAGAACGTTGCTATCAGCCTGTCCTAGAATGCTGCTCTCAGTCTCTCTGGGAATGCTGCTCTCAGTCTCTCTGAGAATGCTGCTCTCAGTCTCTCTGGGAATGCTGCTCTCAGTCTCTCTGAGAATGCTGCTCTCAGTCTCTCTGAGAATGCTGCTCTCAGTCTCTCTGAGAATGCTGCTCTTGGACTGTCTTCAAATGCTTCTCTCAGTCATTCTAAAGAAAGCTGCTCTCAGTCTGCCTTAGAATGCTCCTCTAAGTCCGTCTTAGAATTCTGCTCTCAGTCTGTGCCACAAGGAAGCTCACAGTCTGCCTTAGAATGCTGCTCTCAGTCTCTCCTAGAATGCTACTCTCAGTCTGTCGTAGAATGCTGCTCTCAGTCTCTCTGAGAATACTGCTCTCAGCCTTAGATTACTGCCCTCAGTCTCTATTAGAATACTGCTCTTGGACTGTCTTCAAATTCTTCCCTCAGCCTTTCTAAAAAGGTGCTCTCAGTCTGCATCAGAATAATGCTCTCATTCTGTCTTAGGATGCTGCTCTCTGTCTGTCTTAGAATGCTGCTTTCAGTCTGCCTTAACATTCACGTATCAATCTTAGAACGCAGTTCTCAGTCTCACTTACCATGTTGCTCTCAGTCTGCCTTAGAATACTGCTCAGTCTATGTCACAATGCAGCTCTCAGTCTCTCTTAGAATTCTGCTCTCAGTCTGTGTCACAAAGCAGCTCTCAGTCTGTCTTGGAGCGCTGCTCTCAGTCTGTCCTAGAATGCTGCTGTCAGTCTCTCTTAGAACGCTGCTCTCAGTCTGTCCTAGACTGCTGCACTCTGTCTGTACCAGAATGCTGTTCACAGACCGTCTTAGAACACTGCTTTCACTCTGTGTTAGAATGATACTCTCAGTCTGCCTAAAAATTCTCTATCAACCTTACAACGCTGTTATCAATCTAACTTACCATGCTGCTCTCAGTCTTCTTTAGAATACTGCTCTCAGTCTGTGTCACAATGATGCTCTCAATCTGTCTTGAAATGCTGCTCTCTGTCTGTCCTAGAATGCTGCTCTCAGTCTGTATTAGAATACTGCTCTTGGACTGCCTTCAAATGCTTCCCTCAGTCTGTCTAAAAAGCTTCTCTCAGTCTGCCCTAGAATGCTGCTCTCAGTCTGTCCTAGAATGCTGCTCTCTGTCTGTCCTACAATGCTGCTCTAAGTCTGCCTTAGAATGCTGCTCTCAGACTGTGTTAGAATGATGCTCTCATTCTGCCTTAACTTTCATGTATCAATCTTAGACCGCAGTTCTTAGACTGAGCAGAATTCTAAGGCAGACTGAGAGCAGCATGGTAAGTGAGACTGAGAACTGCGGTCTAAGATTGATACATGAATGTTAAGGACGACTGAGAGCATCATTCTAGGACAGCCTGAGAGCAGCATTCTAGGACAGACCGAGTGCAGCATTCTAAGACAGACTGAGAGCAGCATTCTAAGGCATACTTAGAGCAGCACTGTAGGACAGACAGAGAGCAGCATTCTAGGACAGACTGAGAGCAGCATTCCAAGACATACTGAGAGCTTCATTGTGACACAGACTGAGAGCAGAATTCTAAGAGAGACTGAGAGCTGCATTATGACATAGACTGAGCAGAATTCTAAGGCAGACTGAGAGCAGCATGGTAAGTGAGACTATGTCATAATGCAGCTCTCAGTCTCTCTTAGAATTCACAATGTCACAATGCAGTTCTCATTCTGTCTTAGAATTCTGTCAGTCTATGTCATAATGCAGCTCCCAATCGGTCTTAGAATGCTGCTCTCAGTCTGTGTTAGAATGATATTCTCAGTCTGCCTTAACATTCATGTATCAAAATAGAACACTGTTTGCAGTCTCACTTACCATGCTGCTCTCAATCTGCCTTAGAATACTGCTCAGTCTATGTCAAAATTCAGCTCTCAGTCTCTCTCAGAATTCTGCTCTCAGTCTGTGTCACAATGCTGCTCTCAGTCTGTCCTAGAATGCTGCTCTCACTCTTCCTTAGAATGCTGCTCTCACTCTGTGTTAGAATGATACTCTCAGTCTGCCTAAAATTTCTCAATTTACAACGCTGATCTCAATCTCACTTACCATGCTGCTCAGAGTCTACCTTAGAATACTGCTCTCAGTCTCCTCGTAATAAACTTCACTTATGGCTTGAACACCCTTCCTTCCTTCCTTCCTTCCTTCCTTCCTTCCTTCCTTCCTTCCTTCCTTCCTTCCTTCCTTCCTTCCTTCCTTCCTTCCTTCCTTCCTTCCTTCCTTCCTTCCTTCCTTCCTTCCTTCCTTCCTTCCTTCCTTCCTTCCTTCCTTCCTTCCTTCCTTCCTTCCTTCCTTCCTTCCTTCCTTCCTTCCTTCCTTCCTTCCTTCCTTCCTTCCTTCCTTCCTTCCTTCCTTCCTTCCTTCCTTCCTTCCTTCCTTCCTTCCTTCCTTCCTTCCTTCCTTCCTTCCTTCCTTCCTTCCTTCCTTCCTTCCTTCCTTCCTTCCTTCCTTCCTTCCTTCCTTCCTTCCTTCCTTCCTTCCTTCCTTCCTTCCTTCCTTCCTTCCTTCCTTCCTTCCTTCCTTCCTTCCTTCCTTCCTTCCTTCCTTCCTTCCTTCCTTCCTTCCTTCCTTCCTTCCTTCCTTCCTTCCTTCCTTCCTTCCTTCCTTCCTTCCTTCCTTCCTTCCTTCCTTCCTTCCTTCCTTCCTTCCTTCCTTCCTTCCTTCCTTCCTTCCTTCCTTCCTTCCTTCCTTCCTTCCTTCCTTCCTTCCTTCCTTCCTTCCTTCCTTCCTTCCTTCCTTCCTTCCTTCCTTCCTTCCTTCCTTCCTTCCTTCCTTCCTTCCTTCCTTCCTTCCTTCCTTCCTTCCTTCCTTCCTTCCTTCCTTCCTTCCTTCCTTCCTTCCTTCCTTCCTTCCTTCCTTCCTTCCTTCCTTCCTTCCTTCCTTCCTTCCTTCCTTCCTTCCTTCCTTCCTTCCTTCCTTCCTTCCTTCCTTCCTTCCTTCCTTCCTTCCTTCCTTCCTTCCTTCCTTCCTTCCTTCCTTCCTTCCTTCCTTCCTTCCTTCCTTCCTTCCTTCCTTCCTTCCTTCCTTCCTTCCTTCCTTCCTTCCTTCCTTCCTTCCTTCCTTCCTTCCTTCCTTCCTTCCTTCCTTCCTTCCTTCCTTCCTTCCTTCCTTCCTTCCTTCTTTTGGCTCTTTTCTGGCCATCTAGACTACATGGCCACATGTGCCCCAGAGCCTAAGCCCCCGAATATACGACCCGGAGCTTCATACTGACAGTCTCAGCTCTAGAGTCTCAGGCCCAAAGTCAGGCCCAGACTCATCCGCAGTATCCGTTGCAGAGTCGGCACATGTCTCAGCCCCAGAGTCTCAGGCCCAGTCTCAGGGCCAGAATCAGACGCACTCTCTGCCCCACATGCGGCCCCACTCTCAGCCCCGCACTCTCAGTCCTGGAGTCTCAGCCCCACTCTCAGGCCCACACTCGGCCACAGTCTCTGCCCCAGACTCGGCCCCACTCTCAGTCCCAGACTCGGCCCCACTCTCTGCCCCACACTCGGCCACACCCTTACTCCCTGACTCTAAGCCCCACAGTCTCAGGCCCACGCCCAGGCCCACGCTCGGCCACAGTCTCTGCCCCACACTCGGCCCCACTCTCTGCCCCACACTCGGCCCTGTTCTCAGCCCCAGGCTCGGCCCCACTCTCTGCCCCACACTCGGCCACACTCTTACTCCTTGAGTCTCAGCCACGCAGTCGCAGGCCTAGGCCCAGGCCCACGCTCGGCCACACTCTCTGCCCCAGACTCCACACCACTCTCAGCCCCACGCTCGGCCACACTCTCTGCCCCACACTCGGACCCACTCTTACTCCCTGACTCTCAGCCCCAGAGTCTCAGTCCAAGGCTCAGGCCCACACTCCGCCACACTCTCTGCCCCAGACTTGCCCGCACTCTCGGCACCAGGCTCTCAGCCCCAGCGTCTAAGCCTCTCGGGCATTCTGAAAGCATGGCGGGCTACAGCACGCCCGGGGATTCCCTGAATGAAGACATGAACTACAACTCTGCCTCCAAGAGGTTCAAGTGTACCCATGAGAAATCAGGCACCAGAGGCACCCCAGGGGGAAAAGAGAAGGCGTGAGCAGGAGTGAGTCAGGGAAGGGGAGGAACTAACTACAAAAGAAGAACTCGGCAAAACAATGGACGGCACTACAAATTTTTCAACAGGCATTAACAACCAAACAGGAATAGAACAAAAACTTAGAGACCAAGACGTTTCTATCATGCTATGCTATGTTTCGCCAAGAAGTTTGCAGAATGCTCTTTCGCACTTGACCAAGAGGTTTCTAGCATGCCACGCATAACCAATGAGATTCTACCAGGCTATGGAGAAGGATATGCAAGCAGGAGCTCCTCGCAATAAACTTCACTTACGGCTTGAACACCCTTCCTTCCTTCCTTCCTTCCTTCCTTCCTTCCTTCCTTCCTTCCTTCCTTCCTTCCTTCCTTCCTTCCTTCCTTCCTTCCTTCCTTCCTTCCTTCTTCCTTCCTCCTTCCTTCCTTCTTCCTTCCTTCTTCCTTCCTTCCTTCCTTCCTTCCTTCCTTCCTTCCTTCCTATCCTCCCTCCCTCCCTCCCTCCATTCCTCCTACCTTCCTTCCTTCCTTCCTTCCTTCCTTCCTTCCTTCCTTCCTTCCTTCCTTCCTTCCTTCCTTCCTTCCTTCCTCCCTTCCTTCCTTCCTTCCCTCCCTTCTTTCCTCCCTTCTTCCTCCCTTCTTTCCTCCCTCTCTTCCTCCCTCCCTCCCTCCCTCCCTCCCTCCTTCCCTCCCTCCTTCCCTTCCCTTCCTTTCTTCCTTCCTTCCTTCCTTCCTTCCTTCCTTCCTTCCTTCCTTCCTTCCTTCCTTCCTTCCTTCCTTCCTTCCTTCCTTCCTTCTTTTGGCTCTTTTCTGGCCATCTAGACTACATGGCCACATGTGCCCCAGAGCCTAAGCGCCCGAATATACGACCCGGAGCTTCATACCGACAGTCTCAGCCCTAGAGTCTCAGGCCCAAAGTCAGGCCCAGACTCATCCGCAGTATCCGTTGCAGAGTCAGCACATGTCTCAGCCCCAGAGTCTCTGACCCAGAGTCTCAGCCCCAGAGTCTCAGGCCCAGTCTCAGGGCCAGAATCAGACGCACTCTCTGCCCCACACGCGGCCCCACTCTCAGCCCCGCACTCTCAGTCCTGGAGTCTCAGCCCCACTCTCAGGCCCACACTCGGCCACAGTCTCTGCCCCACACTCGGCCCCACTCTCAGCCCCGCAGTCTCTCTTGTCCCACATCACAGTGCCGTTAAGCCGAGCCGACAAAGGCTTCCCACCAGTGGAACTGAACATAGGCTTCAGTTCAGCTCTCAGCAAAGACATGAAAAACAATCTCATTTTCCAGTTGCCTTGCCTTACTGACTCTGGTTTCAGCATTGCTGTTTCGCTCCATGTCATGGAACTTCACAGGAAACGGACATGAGAAAAATCTCAGGGCACTTAAAGAATAGTTTAAAATGTCAACCTGGATACTACACCAAACCAAGTTCTTGCCTTTGATGCCAAAGAAATTACGTAAACATTAACTGTGTCCTTGTACTTGAAGGGTGGCTCCACTGATGATACTAAATAGAGGCAGTGGCAGCAGTGTGGAGAAATATGTGGGTCAGTGTTCCTCTGGGAGTAAGGCTGGAGATGGCCATGACACTCTGTGTTTAATATAAATCAAAGCATCCTATATCTTTGGAAGTTACAGACTTTGCCGTGACTGGTCTCCCCTCACCTTTATTGACCCTCAGCGAGCAAGTTTCCCCTGTGAGCATCCATGAAAAATGGTTTGAAGATCGAGGCCTAACCTCTAAGCTTTCGACTCAAAACCAACTCCCATTTTTTGGCAAATTCTGAGTAACCTGAATGAAAACACACCCAATATTTTCAAAAGACGTGCTTTTCCAATGGGGCTGCTGGAGAAGAGTGGATCAGGACTCCCTTTTCTTCCTCAGTCCCAAACTGGGAGGCTGATGGCTTTCTCTTCTATCCAGATTTTCATGATCAATCAATAAGAACTATAAGCAGGACCACTGTCAGTTGCACACGGGGATTCCCATGGCGGCAAAATGGTGAAGCAGATGCTTAATAACATCTTTGTCTTTCTCACCTGTATGAGCCGTGGCAACTAAAAATCCTGAAGAGGTGTCAATCGAAACATGAATGTATTTATGGCAGCCAAATGAAGGGATATGAGTAATATCCATTTGCCAGATTTCGTTAGCCTTTAGTCCCCGAGGGTTTACACCCTGCAATAAGGGTAGAGGAGCTAAACGCTAACAGCCTGGACATGCACAGACGATGTCCTTTGCTTGTTCCAGGCTGAGAGAAAACTGCTTACGCAACGAATGGGCATTTTGATGAAAAAAGTCGTGGGATAATTTAGCCTGCTCAAACCACTGTGGCAAAACCACTGTCAGAGTCATCTTGTCAGCCATTGCCTAACAACACTGCTCTGTGTTATTGGGCCCGGTAACCGGGGGTGTGAACAATCATGCCTTCTAAGGTAAGGATGTTCTTGCTGCTTAAGCAAATAGGCAAGATTTCATAACAACTGAAAAAGTTGTTTGTTCGAAACTTCCTTGATAAAGGCCGTTTGCACGCGCTGAACTATTCCTACCACATATGCAGAATCTGCAACAACGTTAAGTGCTTCATGCTGGAACAAGAAAAAGGCATGGTGAGCGGCCCCTAATTCCACTACTTCTGTGGACCCAGATAATGTTATAACCTCAGAGATCCAATCATGACCTGCTCGCCAGACCACAGCAGCTTTACCAGTTTTACCTGAACCATCCACAAAAACTGTGCGAGGTCCTGGGATGGGAAAATCAGATAATAAGGATTTTGGCTGTAATGACAAAGCGGTTAAAGAATTAAGCGGGTTTTACCAAGGTAACGTGTGAGAAATGTCATTTAAATAGTCTGCCAAGGCACACTGTAGTGGCAGGCTTTCTCTGAATGCAGTTGCATGTTCAAGAGGTTGCAAAGGCAGGTGGATAACATCAGCATCTTGTCCCAGCAATTGCTGACAACGCAATCTGCCCTGAGAAATTAGGCAGATAATAATTTCTAATGCACTTACCAGGGTGTCCTGGGTTCAGCAGCAGCAGTCATTTTTCTCCTTCTTAGTAGCTGGTGCAGCGCTCTGGTTTTGACTTTCGGCCTTGGAACAGCGCTGATAACACCCATGTTTTCAGTTACTGCTTAAAATGGTTGGTCTGGCTGAGGACATTCTGAGCCTCATGCTCTGCCAGGGAGGAGGGGAAGCCAGGAGGAAGCAGAGACAGGACACCTGACCCAAACTGACCAAAGAGGTATTCCATGCCACAGCACGTCATGCCCAGGATGTGAAAAAACTGGGCGCAGGAACCCGGAAGAGTGAGTTCACGGCTCGGTCTTCGGGTGGTGAGCAGTTGTATTCTCTTCCCTTGTATTTCCCTGGTCATTATTATTATTGGTGGTAGCAGCAGTGGTTTGTGTTATACGTTAGTTACGGGACTGTTCTTAAACTGAGGGAGTTACGTTCTTCCCATTCTTCTCCCCATCCCCCCCAGAGTGGGGGGGAAGAAAGAGGGGGGAGTGAGTGAGCAAACTGTGTGAGTTACAGCTTAAACCATGACAGTTCTTTTTGGCAGCCAACGTGGGGCATGAAGGGTTGAGATAATGACAGGATTAATAGTCACTCGTCACAATGCTGATTTATTGGCTCTCAAAGTTGTTGCTCTGTATCTCACAGGTTCAGCATATGGTACTTTACTTACAGCCGGTATTTGCTATCTTAGCATTTTTCAGACATGGGGTTTGGGCTAAGGTTTGTGTTTCATTGTACTTTATTGGAATGACTGGTAATACAATAGACTCAGTGATCATGAAACTGACCCGCCTTTCGTTCCCAGTGTGGTCCCCACCTCTATACTTTGGGAGGTATATAATACAAGTGCTTAGCAATTACACATCTCTTTTCGCCTCCTCGTGTGGTCAACCTGTGAAGGAGATATGCTTTTACGCTCCCAGCCCCCCCACCAGACCATTTACAGCATTGTTTGAGAATTTTGAAGGTTTTGAATGGCTTTTAAGTACCCTTGAGGCCTGCCTGCTGACTGTGATGGGGATCACCACGTTGGCACGCATACAGAGTGTGCTTTACCCACCACCTTTTCATCTGGTCCCGAGAGTTATGCAGAGTTGGGTTTGGGCCTTGCCTAGGGTTAGACGGCGATATAGGAGGACCAAGAGATTTTTCCCGAGGCTGGACAGTCATGAGTGGCAGGGTGTGTGGGATAGTATGGGCAAGTATCTAGGCCTGTGGGCTCCTCCAGTGCTTTGGAACTTCACCACTGAACAAGTGCAAAATCCAGAAGAATTAGTAAAACACTTAAAGGAGGTGTGTTGTCAGTCTGGTTGCACCAGAGATGGACAAATCATGGCAACATGCTGGGGCTTGGCCTATGCTTACAGAGCCCTGTTCAACACTATCCAGCACCTTCAAAGGGAAAAAAATGTCCCTGGACCTGAGGGCGGAGCAACAGATGGCACGGATGCTCCAGCTCCAAGCACAGCAACTACACCACCCCCAGGGACAAGTACAGCAGCTACTTAAACTTCAACAGCAACGGGCAGCGCAGCTGCTCCAGCTCCAAGCGCAGCAGCTACATCACCACCAGCAACAGGTACAGCTGCTACTCAAACCCCAGTGACAAGTACAGCAGCTACCCAAACCACAGAGATAATCACCGCAGCTAAAACAGAGGACCAAGTCGTACCAAAATCGGTTGCCCCTGTACGCAAGAGGAAAAGCAAAAAAGAGGCAAGGAAGATAAAGCAACATGTAGAAACAACGTACTCACCACCTGGGACAGCATCTGACCAGGAGTCATCATCACATGACAAAGAAGAAGAAGAAAAGGAGGAGGAGGAGAAGAAGAAGGAGATGTGACTTCCCAATCTCAGACCTCAACCGAGCTATGGAATATGCGGAAAGACTTTACCCATCAGCCAGGGGAGCACATCATCACCTGGTTGCTCTGATGCTGGGACAATGGGGCTGACGGTCATGAACTAGAAGGCAGTGAATCCAAGCAGCTGGGATCACTTGCTAGTGAAGGGGGAATTGACAAAGCAATTGCAAGAGAGAAACGGTCCCTCAGCCTTTGGAGGCTGCTATTGGCAGCTGTGAAAGAAAGGTTTCCATACAAGGGCGATGTTATGAGTCGTTCGGCCAAGTGGACTACTCTAGAGAAAGGCATCTAGTCTGTGAGGGAATCAGCCATTGTAGAAATTGTCTATCATATCAAGCCGAATAACGGGGATATGCCCATAGATCCAGATGAAGTCGAATGTACATGACCCATGTGGCAGAAATTTACACGGAATGCACCATCATCATATGCCCATCCATTGGCAGCAGTAACCTGGAATGACATAGTACCACTAACAGTGGATGAGATGATTCATAAACTCCAAGAGTTTGAAGACAATTTCACCCCTTCCATCATCTCAGCTGTGGAAAAACTGTCCCAGGACTTTAAACAATTGAGAGACGATCTATCCGATCTATCCAGCTCCTCACGTGTACCAACACACGTCTCAGCTATTAACAAAAGGCGTCCTACTGCTCGAGAGAGAAGATATAGAAGGTATACACCACGGGCCACCCTATGGTTTTACCTGCGGGGTCACTGAGAAGATATGACAAAGTGGGATGGAAAGGCTACTTCAGTTTTGGAGGAACAGGTGCGTGAGTTGAAGAGGAGAACAAAGGTCAAGGCTGATCACCCCATGAAGGCTGCGGCTTCAGTCTCTGGTGAGCAGGTTCCCAGATGGAGTGGAAGAGCCGATTTTACTTCAGCTCCTGTGATAAGGAATAATGCCTGTCAACAAGATATGAGTGACCAGTGTGATGACTATTAGAGGGGCCCCGCCTCCAGCCAGGTGGAGGTAGGGGACAATCGGATTTACTGGACTGTGTGGATCAGGTGGCCTGGCACATCAGTCCCACAGATGTATAAGGCTCTGATACCGGTGCACGGGGTACCCTGATGCCATCAAGCTGTCAAGGGGGGGAACCCACTTATATTTCTGGAATGACAGGAGGATCCCAAGAGTTGACTGAAATCAGCCTGACTGGGAGGAAATGGCAAAAGCACCCCACTGTGACTGGTCCAGAGGCTCCATGCATCCTTGGCATAGACTACCTCAGAAGAGGGTACTTCAAAGACCCAAAAGGGTACCGATGGGCTTTTGGTATTGCTGCTTTGGAGACAGAGGAAATGGAGCAGCTGTCCACCTTGCCTGGTCTCTCAGAGGATCCTTCTGTTGTGGGGCTGCTGAAGGTCGAAGAACAACAAGTGCCAATTACAACCGCAACAGCGCACCAGTAGCAATATTGCACCAACCGAGACTCACTGATTCCCATCCATAAGCTGATCCATAGACTGGAGAGTCAAGGAGTGATCAGGAAGACCCACTCACCCTTTAATAGCCCCATATGGCCAGTGCAAAAGTCTAATGGAGAGTGGAGACTAACAGCAGACTATCGTGGCCTGAACAAAGTCACACCACCCTTGAATGCAGCTGTACTGGACATGCTAGAAATTCAGTATGAACTGGAGTCAAAGGCAGACAAGTGGTATGCCACAGCTGACATTGCCAATGCTTTTTTCTCAATTCCTCTGGCAGCAGAGTGCAGGCCACAGTTCGCTTTTACTTGGAGGGGTGTCCAGTACACTTGGAACCGACTGCCCCAGGGGAGGAAACACAGCCCTACCATCTGCCATGGACTGATCCAGACTGCACTGGAACAGGGGCAAGCTCCAGAACACCTGCAATACATTGATGACATTATCATGTGGGGCGATGCAGCGGAAGAAGTCTTTGAGAAAGGGAGGAAAATAATCCAAAGCCTGCTGAAAGCCGATTCTGCCATAAAACGGAGTAAGGCCAAGAGACCTGCACAGGAGATGCAATTTTGGGGAATAAAATGGCAAGATGGACGCCGCCAGATCCCCACAGATGTGATCAACAAGATAACAGCAATGTCTCCACCAACTAATAAGAAAGAAACACAAGCCTTCTTGGGTGCTGTGGGGTTCTGAAGGACACACATCCTGAATTACAGTGTGATTGTAAGCCCTCTCTATTACGTGACCCGGAAGAAGAATGATTTCAAATGGGGCCCTGAGCAGCAACAAGCCTTTGAGCAAATTAAACGTGAGATAGTTCATGCAGTAGCCCTCGGACCAGTCCGGACTGGGCCAGATGTAAAGAACGTACTGTGCACCGCAGCTGGGGAGAATGGTCCTACCTCTGGCAGAAAGCTCCAGGGGAGACTCGAGGTCGACCTCTCGGCTTTTGGAGACGGGGATACAGAGGATCTGAGGCCAGCTACAACCCAACTGAAAAAGAGATACTGGCAGCCTACGAAGGGGTTCAAGCTGCTTCGGAAGTGATTGGCACTGAAGCACAGTTCCTCCTGGCACCCCTGTTGCCTGTGCTGGGCTGGATGTTCAAAGGCAGAGTCTCCTCTACACATCATGCAACTGATGCTACATGGAGTAAGTGGGCTGCACTGATTACACAATGAGCTCGAATAGGAAATCCCAGTTGTCCAGGAATTCTAGAAGTCATCATGGACTGGCCAGAGGGCAAAGATTTTGGAAGGTCACCAGAGCAGGAGGTGACGCGTGCTGAAGAGGCCCCACCATAGAATGAACTGTAAGAAAGTGAAAAGCAGTATGCCTTGTTTACTGATGGGTCCTGTTGTATTATGGGAAAGCACCAGAGATGGAAGGCAGCCATATGGAGTCCTCAACGACAAGTTGCAGAAGCTGCTGCAGGAGAGGGTGAATCGAGTCTGTTTGCCAAGGTGAAAGCCATCCAGCGGGCCTTGGACATTGCTGAGCAAGAAAAGTGGCCAGTACTTTATACTGACTCATGGATGGTAGGAAATGCCCTGTGGGGGTGGTTGCAGCAACGGATGCAGAGCAACTGGCAATGTAGAGGTAAACCCATCTGGGCTGCTGCACTACGGGGAGGCCTCACAGATTGATTATATCACACTCCCACCAACCCGCTGTAGGCGAGCCCCATGTGCTTACCATGGGGGAAACAACCACCGGATGGCTGGAAACATACGCTGTGCCCCACACCACTGGCCGCAACACTATCCTGGGCCTTGAGAAACAAATACTGTGGTGACACAGCACCCCAGAGAGAACTGAGTCAGACAGTGGGACTCATTTCCAGAACAGCCTGATAGACATTTGGGCCAAAGAGCATGGCATTGAGTGGGTATATCACATCCCCTACCACACACCAGCCTCTGGGAAAATCAAACGGTACAATGGGCTGTTAAAAACTACACTGAGGACAATGGGTGGTGGGACTGTCAGACATTGGGATACACAATTATCAAAAGCCACCTGGTTGGTCAACATCAGAGGATCTGCCAACAGGGCTGGTCCAGCCCAGTCAGAACTTCTACATACTGCAGAAGGGGACAAAGTCCCTGTGCTGCGCATAAAGAATTTGCTGGGGAAGACAGTCTGGGTTATTCCTGCCTCAGGTAAAGGCAAACCCCCCATGGGATTGCTTTTGCTCAGGGACCCGGATGTACTTGGTAGGTAATGCGGGAAGATGGGGAAGTCCAATGTGTACCTCAAGGGGGTTTGATTTTAGGGGAGAACAGCCAATGAACTCAATTGTATGCTGTTGCCTGCTATGTGATATTTTTATAGCCCACCAACTAGATGTCTTCAAGTCATCAGCAACTGGTCCTCTGACCATCATCCCAACAAAGAATGAACTTTAATGAAACTGGAGGAGTTCTGCAGTAAAGGAACGATCAGCATCAGCAGGCAACGATCCAACACTACACACAGCCTCCCCTGTTCTGAAAGACTGTTGCAAGAGATGGAGCTCGACATCACGGGCCAAACAGGCTCAGCAGCTTTATAGGGATCGGTCCATGCACTAAGGAATGATCTCTCTCCCTCTGTGTGTGTGTATGTATATATATATGAAAGGTAAGAGTGATGGTATATTGAAAATGTGGAATCTGAGCATGATGTGAATGCTATGGAATAAGGGTGGATACTGTCGTGGTTCAGCAGCAGCAGTCATTTTTCTCCTTCTTGGTAGCTGGTGCAGCGCTGTGTTTTTGACTTTCGGCCTTGGAACAGCGCTGATAACACCCATGTTTTCAGTTACTGCTTGGTAATGTTTTGATCTGACCAAGGACTTTCTGAGCCTCATGCTATGCCAGGGAGGAGGGGAAGCTGGGAGGAAGCAGAGACAGGACACCTGAACCAAACTGACCAAAGAGATGTTCCACACCACAGCACGTGGTGTATTACTCTGCACAGTCCATCAGTATTGTCTGCTGTGTTTCTAGATAGCAGCTAATAAGAATTTTTCACTGCAGCTTGCAAGTCAAATGAGTCTTTAATGGTGTGACAGGAAGCTAACAAACATTAGAGGAAAGGTTATGACAGATTTCTGTGTGTCTCATCTCTCTGGCTGCTTGCACACCTGTCAGACAACTCAGCTGGTTCTACAGAAATGCACTGGGATCACCATATTCCCCCAGAAGGCTAAAAGGGCCAAGTATCTTCACACTGCATGAGGGGGAATGGAACTCCATCTCTGGCATTCCCAGAACTAACCAAATAACCACCATCTCAACAACGCAGCTGTAAGGAGAAGCCGTGAAATACTTAGTCCCAAGAGGCAGTGTAAATACCAGCACCCCCTTATCCTCTTTCTAAACATGTTGCCTATTTTCCCCCTAAAGGGGTGGTGGCTACCAGGGTCTCCACTTTTTCTAAGCTTCTGGTGAAAGAGTTAGCATCTTCCTGAGGAGGAAGTGCTTGCTCCACATTTCCACCCTCTGAGGATGGAAGCACAAAATCTTCTGGGCACTGAGAACTCTGCCTCTCAGTCTCTTCTCAGCAGCAAGGATCAGCCAGTCCAAAAGTAAGCGCAGTAATGGATGTCATGGGTTCAGCAGCAGCAGTCATTTTTCTCCTTCTTGGTAGCTGGTGCAGCGCTGTGGTTTTGATTTTGGGCCCTGGAGCAGCGCTGATAACACCAGTGTTTTCAGTTACTGCTTGGCAATGTTTTGGTCTGGCTGAGGACTTTCTGAACCTCATGCTCTGCCAGGGAGGAGAGGAAGCCAGGAGGAGGCAGAGACAGGACACCTGACCCAAACTGACCAAAGAGGTTACTCCATACCACAGCACGTCATGCCCAGGATGCGAAAACGGAGAGCAGAGACCTGGAAGGGTGTGGTGGTCCATTGGCAGGGTTCGCTACTGGGGGGTGCGCTGGCTGGGTTGGGCTTGGTGAGCAGTTGTATTCTCTTTCCTTGTATTTCTCTTGTATTATTACTGGTGGTAGCAGCAGTGATTTGTGTTATACCTCAGTTACTAAACTGTTCTTATCTCAACCTGTGGGAGTTGCATTCTTTTGATTCTTCTCCCCATCCCCCCCCAGGACTGGGGGAAGAAAGAGAGGTGAGTGAGTGAGTGAGTGAGTGAGTGAGTGAGTGAGTGAGTGAGTGAGAGAGAAAACTTCGTGTTTGACTGGGCTTAAACCAGGACAATGGGGTAGTAAAGATTTCCTACTCCCAGCACAAGGGAATGCAGAAACAGCCAGAAGGCATCAAGACCAAGCGTTAAGAACTAAAGCAGTTCCTTGAATCAGTCAGGGATTGCACAGCCTGGGGACCACTCTCAGCTCTCTGTGGCGGCTGTGAGTGATCTATACACCCACATAGATATATCTAGACAGGCGGGAGTGAGATACATCTCTCTGTGTACATTTATTAAAAAATGATGGATTTGTATATATGAATAGGGACATACCCAAATCCTACACACTTAAAAATGAAAATCAGGTGAAGGCAAATCTCTGTTGAAGGACAGAAATTAATTCTGAAACCATCATTTCAGTGGGTTCCTTATTTATGAGCATTACACAAATGAACTGTGATACAAAAGTGAGGAGATGATTACTTACGGATTGCAGGTACAGGTACCCCCAAAATAAAGAGTTACTTAAAGATCTGATGCCAAAAGGCATTTGTGCAGTTCCATAATACTCTTTTTCAGAAAGTTTAAAGCTCACACGATGATCACCCAGAAACCACCTTGACACATCTCGATAGTATTTCCCAACAGAGAAACTCAGGCTATTTTCTCACACATTTCTGGCAAGTCTTTTTCCTTTTTAGGATTAGACTAAGATGCAATTGTATTCCTAACTTTTCAAATTATAAAGACTGATTTCAGCATTTTAATGCCCAAGCAGATATAACAAACCACATGAGCTCAGAGCTCTCCTTGAGCTTACATTTATCCTGCCTCCTGCTCTTACAGCTTCATTTCTGCAGAGAGCAGGTTAATACACCCTGCTGGGGGGAAAATAAATAAACAAATACGTTGTTCATGCTGAGTGAGTTACAGAATTACAGAATCGCTGATGCTGAACGAGGACTCGAGATCACCTACTCCAACTCCCCGAAAAAAGCAGGTTCAACTCCAGCGGGTTGCTCGGAGCCAGCGATGCAGTTGCTCAGTGACACAGCCCTTTCCCTGTGGCGAAAGCCACGTTACTCGAACTCACCCTGGTGAAAATCGTGTAAGAGCCTTTTTTTCTGGGTTAAAATCCTGCAAGTATCAATTCCTAGCTAACGCTGTTTCACTGCCTTGATGCTAGGGTCTGGATTGTTAAAAATACATCCAGCAAAGCAAACAAGAAGAGGTAGATGCCTCAGAACTTTACAAAAATCCAGTTCGGTAATTTACCTGCCTATGAGTTATACTCAATTGCTTTTTGCAGTGAGACACTGAACATGAATTAAGTGGGTCTTCACAAAGGTCCTGCAATCCTTTTCAGTTTTTCTTTCGAGTATTTTCCTTTCTACATAGAGATTTCATTGTTGCTGTTACAGAAGTAATTTAGTATCATTAGCAAACTAACTTAATGTGCATTCGATTCCTGCATCCAGACCATTTATAAAAACATTAAAGAGCACTTGCCCTAAAACTGAGTCCTGGGGAACCCTGCTGGTGACTGGCTGCAGCCTGATGTAACCCCATGTTACTCTTCAAGCCCAATCTGTCAGGCAATTGCTCGTCATTGTCTAGCTGTGCGACGGACAATTTGTGCAGAAGGATACTGTGAAAGATAGTACCAGGACTTTGCTAAAGTAAGTAATTTTGTTAAAATCTACTGGTTTCCCTGGGTCAGCCACAAGCGCAACCTTGTCATAAAAGGAAATTAGGTTAGTTCAAAGGAGGACTTTCCCCTTACAAACTCCTGCTGGCTAGGGCCTCCTTTCTTACCCTTCTTGAAAACTGGGACAAAATTTGCCACCTTCGAGGTGACTGGCATCTCTCCAGACTCCCAAGATGATTGGAAAATAACGGAGAGAATTCTCACAATAACATCAGCCAGTTCTTCCAGTACCGTGGGATAGATCCCTTCAGGACCCACAGATTTATGCTCATCGAGCTGGAGCAGCAAGTCTCAAACAAGTTCAGGGTCTGCTGGGAGTCTTTTGTCCCCCCAGTCCCTAAATTCAAAACAGGTCTCCAGGGGTCCCAGGGCCCATCACTGGTGTTGAAGACAGGCGAGACTAAGGCATTAAAAGCCTCTGCTTTGCCTGTGACCTTATCCGTGAGGTTTTTAACCTCATCAAGCAATGGATCAATATTATCGTTGATCTTCCTTTCGGTGTTAACATACTTTAAAAAGCCCTTTTTGTTGTCCTTCACAGTGCTGGCCAACCTGAGCTCTAATCGAGCTAAGGTCACATTAATTTTTTCCCTCCAGCGGCAAACGGCATCTCTGTAGTTTTCCTGTGTTGCCTGTCCTTCTCTCCAATGTCCATACATCCTTAGCTTTTGAAGTCCAGTACTTTCTCTACCTAATTTCACAACGCAAATCTTAATCTGTTTCTGACACCAAATATGTAGGTAATCCTATACTGTTAGCAGCAGGAGATTTAAGATGAAATCACTTAAGCGTCCTGACTGCATCTTCTCATGGCAAAGTAATTTTAAAGATAGATTTAAGAATAAATATACAAAATATTTATGGAAAGTATCCTCAGGAAAGGATCTAAAATGGCAAATGCTTCAGACTTGTAATGGGCATAAATAATCTCACAGTAACCACTTGCAGAAGGTACCATAACAATAAAGAGACCTTAAAAAATAGTCCCGAAACTATTTAATCGGCCAGATAAACCTCTCTGAAGTGTTCAATTGACATGCGCATGGCTAAGATAAGCTATAGTAAGATATACACATTTTTATTTACTACCACTATTATTCTCCACTTTCAGGAGATCTTGCTAGTTGTGCCTTTATAATTCTTTGAACTGCACCTGACTGGGATGTGCACTTGTGCACTTATCTCATACTTCGTCTTTAGGCAAACTTGAAACCACTGTGGGATTTCCCATACTTACAGATGGCTCCCCACTGCTTAAACAAATAGGGAAAAAAGGAAAACCCACCAGCTTTCTCATTTTGTTCTACAACTGACCAAACTGGCTGTAATTGTCACCTGTTCCAGAGATCTGTACAGGCACCTGAACTATTCTTGTTTTGCTGCCGCATCCTGCAGGGCCAACACCTGCAACTGAACAGAAACCCATTCTGACCAAGACATCTGGTATTTGTATGGTACTATTCATGGTTCCCAACTGTCAAAGCACAGCACATGCTCTACCGCTGGCTAGGAACGGAGCTATCTAGGTCAAACAGTATTTAAGCATCTCAGGCTTTGCCCTCAGCAAAGTAGTCACAGTACAGACAGCTAAATCTATCTTTTGATGCAGTTTTGGAATGCTCGTGAAGAGCTGGGCTTCAGCTAACTAACTTCAGCACCGGGGATAACCCACACCAGAGCTAACTGAGTGCTGACAGTACACGTCACTCAATTGAAATTACATTCTGCTCAAGATCACTTGATAACACTTCCAAACCTACTGCTCAGTTAAAATATACATATATATATATTAACCCATTTGACTGTTACCTCCTTTAAGGAGGGCATATCCCTTGTTTCTAATCAAATGGATGCAAATGGCCCAGTCGATAGTACAAAGCCAAACTAAAAGTAGTCTTTCATCAAGCTATATTTTGCTCAGGAAGGGACAATCATCAGTCACAGGGCTTGGCCCTGTCTCACTTTCTTCTCCTGAAAGAAGCATCAGCTACTTGCCGGTTGAGTGTACAGGCTAAATGAGTAACTTCTCTTAACCTTTCAATCCTATGTTAGAGTCTGCTGTGCCTGTGAAGCTAACTGAATTAGCAATTTGACCCTTTCCTGCTCACTGAAGGGTTTATATATCTTAGCATCTGTTCCTTCCCATTGCTACAGAATTGAAGGAAAACAACCTTATATGATACGTATCGCTGTAAAAAAGAAGTAAGAGAGCAGGTGAGGTCATTCACTGGAACAGGCTTCCAGGGCAGCAGTCACCACACCAAGCCTGTCAGATTTCAAGGAGTGTTTGGATGACGCTCTTGGTCCAAATCAATAAAAGACTTAAGGCATTTAGAACACACGCGAAACATTTTTATTTTTCAGACGAACGTGAAATCTTACTCCTTGTTTTTAGTATCATGGGAGGGAAAGGAAGTAGAGCAACAGAAACACTTAAGCAAAAGCCATGTATTTTATTTCTATTAAGTTAGTATTTAATGCTTAAAAAGTTGCGCAAAACAACTTCAGAGAACTACACCTTTACAATTTCCCATTAGTTATCATGGCTACTGAGAAAATAAAAAACATTTTAAACTTGTCTTAACCTGAAGCTCTTGTAGTATAGTTTTTGTAAAATTAGCCTCTGCTTTAACTGAACACCACAGTCACAAGCATCAAAAAGTTATAGGTACTTTCCATATTAAGTTAGTAATGTCAGATAAAATATCATGCAGCAGTACAGCACTGAAAATACCTGAATAAATTTTGATTGGAAAGATTATACCTGAAATTCAGGACAGTGCTTGTACATAGAAGCCTACAAACAAAGCATGTCAGCAAAATCAGTAAATGGTTGAATTATATCAACATTTGTACTAAGTAATGTTTAGTTGACTAATATACCATACCATATGAAAGTAACTCTTTAGAAAGGTTATAGAGGATGCATTCACTGAATAATTTTCTACTACAGCATTTGTATTATGAATGGGAACTGTTTACAGGAGGGACATTTTCTCTAGTAGAATGGACTTAAAATGACAGTAAGTTGGCCACATGTATGTAAGGCAAGTGCATATCAAGGTAGACTTGTAACAGAAAGTCCGTGACAGCAATTGCAGTAATCACTGCATTGTATGGGTACAGATCATACTTCAAAATTCTTCTTTTCCAGCATGCAGCAACAAAAGATACTTTCCAAATCCTTTAGTAAGAAACTGCAACTTCTACACCCACCATCCAAAGCACACTGTGAATCATTGCTTCTCAAGAAAAGTTACCAATATTGCTTCTTCTGTTGTCAGTATTACATAAAGCTGAAACTGAAAAACAAAAGCAGGCATATGAACTGTAACATACTCTACAGAAATAAAACTAAACCAGAGAAAACAAATCTAAATATTTTCTGTACTTGAGAGTTATTCATAATAGTGCAGACAATGACTTCTACTACCAACAATTCCACTTTCATTTGAAAAACCAGGAAAAAGAGTTTAGAAAAAGGAACTCAATAATATTACTTGACATGCAACAAATTTTGGCAAAAACACAAGCAGGCTGCTAGCATACACCCAAAAATGCGCACGCATCTAGCTTCTAAAGTTTTTCATAATGTAGCACTTATGAATAATTTCTGCACAAAAAAAAATCTGCTTTCAATTGCAGTAAGATATTAATCACCAGAATGCTATCTGCAGTGAAGTTGTAGCTTATCAGGAACGAAAATGAGTCAAGTGGCTTCTGGGTTTGGAGAACAAAACCAATATATGAATATTTAATTCAATGTTTCTATATTAAAAAATTGGGCATGTTATTCTGGGGAGTAATTTTGAACACATTTCTGATATCTCACAATTTATTTAGGTTTTTGTTTGGGAGTGGAGAAACAAAGGAAGTGAAATGTTTATCAGGTCAAATTCTGCACTAAGTGTAATTTTACAACCAATTTTATCAACCTTTCTCAAAAATTGTCCTAGGAAGACATAGACAATATTATGTGAGAGCAGCAGTCAGAATGCTTCATAAAACTAACATCTCTTACACTCAAGACCTCCGTGCTGCAATCAAATTTGTCACTTCTGGAATACCCTGGGTGAATTTCTCTCCTTCTCTAACTTCTCCCTCTCGCTCTCTCTGTGAACACTCTCGATTTTCTCATCTCTGATATCAAAGCACAGCAATTCAAGTCGAAAACCTTGGTTCCTTCGAGGAAAAAGAAAGAAAGAATGCTCATAGAACATACAACAATCACTTAAAACTAAATCCTCCTTGAGAGTAATTTACACTCTTCTGTCTTCTTATCACAGAATAGGAGCATGCTTATATGTTTTCTAAAAGATTACTGAAATTTGTATTATAAAAGTCGTATCTGAAGAAGTTTTTTCTTGCTGCCTCTGATGACTAGCATCAGCACTTACTTTCTGTCGTCCTTGCCTTTCTTCAAACTAACAGCAAGGGTAGGGGGAGATGCTTGTGTCTGGAGTAGCTCAGCATTAGCTTTCTTCGCACGAAACACAGCTATTTCATCTTCTAGAGCTTTTTGCATTTCCTCTAATTTCAGACGCTCTTCTTCAAGAATTTGCATTCCACGTTCACGTTTGGCCAGTAGCTGTTTAAAGCACAAAAAAAAGGTATTTCCAGCTAGTAACACAAGGTGGCGATATCACAATACAAACCCCCTCTGCAGTAAAACAGCAAAACCTACCTCAACTTCTGTTAAAACTCATTTTAAAATGGCAGCTCCTTCCCAAAACTGGTAAGACTAAAACCAACACTCCAGAAAAATAACCACTCATATCAGATTGTTCTCACAGAAGCCTGACTACAGACACAAAGTACAGGTGGACACCTTCGCATTTTCTCCCTGCGTAACCTCACGACATCCTTTACTCCTCCTGAGTTGCCTGCCCTCATAAGAAATACTTAAGATTATAAATGTAACAGTAGGCCTGTTCTACACAGTAAAGCCATCAGAGTTTAGAAATATGTGTGGGTGTGTATGTATAATATTCATCTATTTACTTCATTGCAACAGTTAACTAGATGCATTGCAAAAACAGATATACCAAGAAAGACATTCAGGGCAGAAACAGTAAGCTCCTAAGCAACTGTATGTCTCAGGAGTGGTAATGCTGCACAAGTTTCTTCTGAATAAAGAATGAGAAAGCAATCTGAAGTACAGCAGAAATTCCTGGTTTTCTTTAGCGTTCAGATACACATACACACTTCTCAAATCAAGAGCGGCAAGAGTATATGACAAATGTTGCTTGGCAGTGACTGCATGATCACTTTCCCACATCAGGAACTGGGAAAACTAACAGCCATAATTCAGTCGCAGCATGCAGAGCTCACAAGCCACCTGATACAAATCATAGAAGGAAAACATCAAAGGGTACACGGCCAAGTGTTCTTCCAATTGGATAGCCTAATACTGAGAAGGACTGAACCTCATGTTTTTTCTCTGCAAGTAGCACGCAAGACTTAACAGATTTAGAAAACAAAGTCTTTAGCCTTCTCATATAAAACATGCACCTAAACACCTTGCAAAAACTGCTACTGCTTTGCTGGGAGGCTGAGGTACAGAACATTAATAAATCTACACAGATTTCCAATTTCTATTACGCTACTGTTTGAATGCAACTATTCATGACCATGATAGAATCTGGCAGAAAACAGATGAGGAGATCCTGTTTTGCCAGACCGGCTTGACAGGACTAAATCTTCAACAACATATTCAAGAAATGTTCCACATCTCCAAATATTCTTAAGGCAGCTGGGTATAGATGAGACTTTAAAACCAAAACAAGACCAATAAAATCACCCAGCCAGAATTTCAAGCCTCTCAACATGAGGGTTGAACTTATATTTAATAACTAAACCTGGAGGTCATACAAGCACATATGCCCCACTCCCTTGAGCTGAAAAACAACCCATAGGATTTTTCTTCCTGAAATCACGGTTTTCACACAGCAACCTGTGCATGGAAAGCACTTACAGTGCTGCTATGGCATACAGATGTTTCTCAGCGTACTGCTAGAGAAGACAAAGAAACATGCAACCATTATATTTATCAGCCCTTTTACTTCACCATATCACCTCCTACCTATTGACTTGTCCCAGCTTTCCAGCAAAGCCTTTGGACTATTCCCTCCTTCCAAAAAAATCCAAAGACTTCCATTTATAGAACCACTGAGGTTGCAAAAGACCCTCAAGATCAACAAGTCCAGCTGTTAACCTACCAATGACAAGACTACCACTAAAACATGACCCTAAGTGTCAGATCTGGATGTCTTTTAAATATCTGCAGGGCTTGTGACTCCACCTTCCTTTGGCAGCCTTTTCCAACACCTGACAACCCTTTCAGTGAAGAAGTTTTTCCTAATATCTAATCTAAACCTCCCCTGGCACAACTTGGGGCTGTCTCCTTTTGTCATCTCCCTTGTTACCTGGGAAAAGAGACCAACACACATCTCACTAAAGCCTCCTTTCAGATAGTTGTAGAGAGTGATAAGGTCTCCCCTGATCCTCCTTTTTTTCAGGCTACACAAACCCAGATCCCTCAGCTACTCCTCAAAAGACTTAGTCTCTTGTTGCTGTGTCTAATGAATCTGCTAATCTAATCAATCTGCTTTTGATAACTTACATTACTGCCCTCAAAATATCAGGAAATTATGCTAAAAAGTTAACAATTTCAAATCTCAGCAAATGAACTTAAGTCAGACAGGCATGCTTACTTGTTGCTCTTCTTTTTTCAACATTGCTGCTTTCTTCTTCATTCTCAGCACAAACCATTGTCTTAGCTCCTCCTCTTCTCTTTGCAGTTCAAGGTAGAACCGAGACCACTCTGCTTCATAGGCTTCCTGTAGACTAAAGTCCAAAAATGTAAGCAGGTCTCCAGTACACTTCTTTAGTCAATGTGGAATACCATCAATCTGGAACATTATTTAAACAATTAATATTCATCTGAAATATTAATTTCTACAGCTTGCCACATAAAAATTCATAAACAAACCTAAACAGAAGGAAGCATCTTACCTTTCTCTGTCTATACCACCACTGCTATAACCACAGTGCTGGCAGGAAAAGTTCTGCTTTTCAGGGAAAAATGAATGGTGCTTGTGCACAGATGAGTTTCATACACCAAAGAGCACACTACCTTTGAAAAGCATACCTGGCTTAATGATACAAGTTTTTCCAACCAAACATGTACCACAAACTTCTCTAAGTCACAAGATTCCAGAGAAACCAAATTGGTGGATCAGAGCTGTGCTAATGGTTATTACAAAACCAAAAGGATTTGTCCAGTATCTTGCAGGACATGGGGCTTCTGAACGGATCTGGCCATGGGTGAAGTTCCAGCTCTTTATTCTGGGGCTATTCTTTTACACCATTCATAGTTTCTGACAGCTACTGAGGGCTGACTGGTCAGTCATCCTCAGCTATCTTGAGTTACTGACTTTTGCCAGATACCTCATGCCTTCCACTATGAGGTAAAATAAATATATATGTCTACCAAATATTTAAATTTGGTTTAGATTTTTAATAAACATACACACTTTTGTACCAGTTTTTAAGTCTCATCTTTCTCTGTTTCTATTAAAACAGTTTATAAATGGGAAGACTTACAAAAAAGAACCTTCATAATTTAGAGCATTAGTAATCTTAAACATCTTTCTTCCATATTTAAAATGATGACTGACCAGTTTCCCAGACCTAAAGTTTCTTATTTATATTCCAAATATAACCTAAAGAGAAAGAAAAATCATTTTGAAATTGCACGTACAGATGTAATGTTTGTAATCTCTCAAGGTCAGAGCACTTTTCCAATCCTATCTTCTTTAAGCGACATAGCAACAAAACACATTCAGAACAACAATCTTTTGTAGCTTGCTTTTTTGGGGTGGGATGGGGGGGTTATCAGCTGTGAATTAACTTAGGTCATCCTGAAATTGCATCTAATATGTGAAATGAGGGCATGGTTTTCACACAGGTGTATTAATCCAAACTATCTTTAAGTTTAGGCAGCATATGTTACAACAACAAAGCTACAACACAGGCTTTTCTAGTGCTAGCAATATCACTGTACATACTTTTGGGCCCTGTGTCACTTCTACTAGCTAATATGGTGACTTTGGGTGCAATTAAAGCCACTAGAACGTGTGCCAGACTAAGATGATATGTTGCAATCACACCTTCATGTCACCATGCGGACACCTTTAGACTCGACCTAAGCTAGTTTACCAGGTAAAAGCATTTTGTCTGGAAATTAGTAAAAGATTAACTTTGAAGACAGTGAATTTACAAAGTAATCAAATTCTATGTTTCAGGAAGAGGAGAAATAAAAACGTAATTTTTAAATGCCCCCTCCCCCTGGACTGAATTGTTCTGGAAATTGTTCTGGAAATCACAAAGACAAAATTAAAACAGTGTTTCCTCTTCTGTGTCTGGCGTATCAGCAGTGTAATGATCCAAACAGCCTTTGGTTTTAGGAGGTTTGGGGAGGAGGGGAGAATAATTCATCGGATCTTAAGCCAATCCTTTCAACATTACTGCATCCACTGCTCACATTAAAACACTTTTCAGTTTACCTGAAGACTGTTTTTACTGTTTCTCATATAGCACATTATGAAAATCAAGTTCACAGGTTCTTTCATTCTTACAGGTTGGACTTCTGGATTTTATACTTGTACAGAACCTCTTGCAAAATTTAGATGATAATTATTTAAATTATATCGTCTTACTGAGGTTTTGGAGGAAGGGAAGGAATTGTGAATAAAGTCTATATCTTATTAATGCATTACATACCTCATAACAGCACTATTGCCTACATTTCTACAGAAGCATAGCTGTAGCACACAGTTTTTCTCTCTGGACAAGACACAGAGCATGGAAGGCCAAATATAAAGATGCAAACCAAACACGTTACATTCATGAATAAAGATTCTGACTGAAGCGAATTCAACCCTCAATGGAACAGAATGTTTCTGTGTTACAAACAGCACAGGTATTTACATAATGTTTTACAGTTTGTTCAGTTAAATTTAAAAAAGCTTTCAGATTTGAGACCCACACTCATAACTTTTTGTATAACATTTGACTATCAATTACGCTATATCAGAAAAACTAAAAAATTTAGAAGTTAACTAGTAGCAGGTGTTTTTAGCATGATCCCATGACTCAGTGAACTACATACGTTAATACTAAGCAACACTAAGGATGTGATAGATCTAAATAATCACCATTTTCCCAGGGGAAGCATGAAAAAAAGGCATTTTGATTGCAGTTTAGTCTTACCATAAGGAGGTCAAAATATTTAGCTCTAATGCAAAGGTCTCCGGTTGGTCAGATGAATCCCATTCCCAAGGGACTGCTTAAGAAAGAAGCCTAATAGCCTTTCAGATAGTAGCTTTCTTTTCTCAGAAAAGGCAACTAGAGTCATATCAACCTTCCTCTACACATAACCTTATTCGCACTGCTCAATCCTTCCTGGTTTTCTTTCATCATTCTCAAAATAGATTGAAAAATGAACATGGTTTTGTTCAGGAACTGCAAGGTCTGAATATCCCTGTTTCAGGGAAAAATAGATTGTCACATATTGAAAAACTGAGATGTTTGTGTTACAATCCTGTTTAACTGTAATTATGATGAAGAACCAATTGTGATTATTAGCATAGAAAAACAACTAAACAAGAAAATTATTAATATCAGAGAATCCAAATATGCGAGCATACAGCCTGAAAATCACCTTTGGCTTTTTTCAACAGGCTCTTGCTTATCAGTTTTCTTTCAAAACAAGAATGTCCCCTTCAGCAACCACACATCGTAGACTGGAAAATGGACTTAAAAACGTCCAACTTCAAAACAGTAGTAATCCTCCCTTGCGAACATCTAAGGTTAGTAGGTGTGTATATATTTAGAAGTTTTTTTTAATCTGGAAGCAGTCCTGATGTCTAGATTTCTGTTTTCATCTACCCCAACTTTTTCTATTATGAACATCTCAGCAATTATCTCTTGCTGAGATTAACCTCATTCATATTCCTAATGGACATAACAGAGCCATCAAAAAGGCAGGACTAGACCATCCACACAAAAAAAAAGGTCTATCTTTATTTTTCAACCACACAGAAATGCAAATCCCCATGTTAAGTACTAAAAAATGATAAAAGCACTTCCTGGATTTTACATCCAACAGATACTGCATAAAATGCACAAAGCATCCTCCCAAATACTCTACTATCCATCAACCATTATATAAATTTTGCTGCAACAGGCCTTCCACGCCCAGTCCAGACTGGCTGCTTTTCATGGCTTGGAATCCAGATTATACCTACATGACCAGCCTTAGATGGTATTTCATTTATTCCCTGAAGCACCACATAGTGGATTCTTTAAAGCAGTTTACCACATGTTATACTTTAACCTGATATGGCATATACGTGACTGGAATTCTCATGACCTTTTGGAATGACCCCCAAGTTTTGTATATTGTCTTTGCAAGGAATGAGATTAAGTAAATTCCCAATTAGCAATTAATTTAAGTTATTCTAATTGTTCCTATCCAATTCAAACAATGGTTTTATAAAATACCAGTATAAACCGGGTGTCCTGAAAGCAGCAGAATTAATAGCCCAAATTCCTATACATGATTTTATGTTCAGGGATTGTAATACCCAAAGTCCTGCCTACATCCTTACACCTTTTTATCAATATAACTAGTGTCCCTCCATACTTCCTAAATATTTTTTACTCATTGTGAGTACTTTCATGGATATTTCTCACACAATAGCCTTAGCTACTTCCAAATCACTCATGACCTTCTCATCCTACTGCAGTACTGCCAAGTTCCCAGGAGTTTCAGAAGACAGTACTTGATTCAGAAGTAATGATTTACTGACAACAAATGCACACTGGCTGGCCAACAGCTGGTAGGAACAGAGGTCTTCTGCTTTTCCTGCAGTGAGAACACTACCCATGTAATCCCCTGGAAGCACCCAACCCTTCACAGAAGTTTGAAAATGGAGAGGTGGTTCATAATTTATTAGGGACAGACTAACAGACTGCACAGGTAACATTTAATTCTCCCTGCATGTATGGTTAATTAAAAAGTTAACTCTAAGAACACAGTTGCAAATAAACAAATTTAAAAGTTATTATGATGCAAATTCACAAAAAATGTAGAAGTAGAGAACAGGCATTTTTGAAGTTGTGTACACTTTCAAAAGCGTAGAGAAGAGTCACTTCAGATTACTATCTTTATTTTCCCTCCTTGCACCTAGTAATAAAAATGCAAATACATTTTTCTGTTGTGTGATGAAATCATCTCTTTCCAGGTCTCCTATATAAACATAAAGCTTACCAACACGTTTTTTCACACATGAGTGAAAGCCTTTACTGATCTGCCTACAACCTATCTATCCCATGAGGTAACTGAAAACCCAAGAATTACTGGGTTTGCTTTGCAGTGGCATACAATTTTGGATGAATAAACTAGTGCTGTACTTTTAAATACAGAAGAGTGGTACAAAAACTTCACAGGCAGCTTTTTTCACCCAGGACAACATGCCATGAGTAGCAGGATGTGTTAGCTGCTCAAGTGTCAATGTTCAAATGCTACAAACACCAGTGCAGTAAAATCAGCAGAGTACTGAAGTCTAGCAGAAATTTTCTAAATTTACATAAAAAAAACCTCAATTGAAATTACCAAACTTAATATTTACAAAGCTACATCACAGGCACAAAAAACAACTTCGCAATATGCATTTTGACCATTATTTACACAAGCACCTTGAAATTTTATTCATCAGTTCATTCATACTGCTATACTGTATTAACTATACTTTAAAACTGTGGATCTTGGAATTCTTGTGTATGTATTGTAAACATCTTTAGGGACAATGAGGATGACAACTTCATAACACATTTTTGCCTAGAAGAATAGGATAGTCCCTGTTCTGAAAGATATTGAAATGTACAGGCAGCACTGAACTTCCTCTATGGAAGGAGATGGTTTCTACCACACTGTTGAGGAGGACACCTTTTATCATTCCCTTAGTAGCCCCATAAAACACCTGATGGGTAGGGCTACATTAGTCTGCCAATTACACACACACACAAATTCTCTAAATTCTCTTCCCTTTTTATGGTATCATAAAATATCTCTCCCAAAAGACAAAAGGCCTTATCTTTCAGCCCTCAGTGTCACTGGCTATGCCACATAACCTCAAGACAACCGCGTATCCTAGATCCAGTCCCACTTTTAAATATGGGAAAAGTCTATGGTCTGTTTCGGTTGGTTTTAAACCTCATTCACCTTTGGTTCTCTATTTATGAGATAGATGTTTCTTGTTAAGTCAAAAAAAATGTCAAGAGACCGCTGTGATTCATGGAAGCTCAAGATCATCTAAATGAACTAATCTTGAAATGCACCTTGACATTAAGACTTGAGAAAGAAGTGCCCACATCCAGCATTCTCCTTGGCCACATTAATCTTATTTATTATTATTTGAACAATATATAAATTGGACCTAATTAAAGTGGAAGAAATGCTGTAACTGTGAGTTACAGTAACTGCAACTGCCTTAGAACTTCTGTGCAAAGTAGAGGTGAAAGCAAAGAATTTAACCCACTAAAAACAACTATTTGGAGGGAAGCCATTCAAAAGTTTGTTTTGTTGTGGGTTTTTTTTACCAGAGCAGAATGGGTAAAGACAGTCTGATGACTAGGTAAAACAAGAAGTAAACAAAGCAGCTGGTTCAAAGCACTAGCAATTGTTCTTAATTCAAAGTCTTATTTTGTTTTCATGTCTGGTTTAAGTCAGTGTTTCCCAACATGACTATGCAATAATAGCACTTTGATAAACTGTGAAGACTTGAACAATTCCTGCAGCATCAGTTCTTTCCCATTAGGATTCTAACAACTTACAAAATACAGTCCCATGCATAAAGTGACCAAAGGAAGTTGGAAGAGTGAGAGGGAGATGACAGAATTGGAAATAAAAGATTAAATAAACTGGATATAGAAATTGCAAATATTTCCTGCAAAAAACAGCTTTACTGCATGAAACAACCATCTCTAACCCTCTGCTTAACTTTCCTCTATTAACTTTCCATAGTCTAGCAAGAGGTTTCTTAACATGAAAAGGCTGCACTTCGGTTATTACGGCAGACAATATGAGAAGTCAACAGTGCAACCAATGATTTTTGTAAAAGTTTTTGCTTCAGTTCCTTCTGAATTTTGATTAAAACCAAGCCATTGCTCAGAATCAGACATTAAGATAGAAAATAAAACAGCATGCTGATATATAATGAAAATAGCCTAAAATGCATAAAGTGCACGTACCTGAAGAAAATTTACATTGTCTAGGACAAAAAATTAAATTCCCAGGTTTATTATAAAAGAGAAAGATTGCAGAAATACAACCAGCTTGTATGTCTTTAAAAGCAATGTCCATATAATCCCACATACTTCGCCATGAAGAGAACTGAATGAACAGCAACATACTTACTCTGATTTAAAAACAAAGCAAAACAACAATCAAAAAACCACCAACTTTTTTTTCCCCTCTTATGAAAACTATTCTATGTATGCTCTGTATTGGGTTGATACAGTCAAATGTGAAGTGAATAGATGCTGAAAGCAAGTGCTGCACATGCAGTCCTTTACCTGATTGGTTTGTTCCCTGGACCCATGTCTCTGTGGACCATCTCTTCCAGTCTGCATCGTCTGTACAACTCATAATGTTGTGCATGAGTCTGCTCTCTTAAGTCTTCCATATTTGTGCAAATAAGCATCTCACCAAGTTTTACAAAGTCACAGTGGTTCTCATTTTCCACTAATGAGTTAAAAGAGGAAGATTTTATTACTATGCATAACTAGCAAATTGTCAAAATGCATTTTTTTCAGCATTGAGATTCATTGATTTTGCTTACTAATCACAATTCCACAAAAAGGTATCTTCTTGTTTACTATACATCTCATAATTCCTTATCATTTCAAATATACACATTGAAGCACTAACTAAGTACTGGTGAACATGTTCCAAGACACCCTGATTTCCTGTTTGAGTTGAACAACGATACATTTAGCTCTTTTTTTCCCCTCTTCTCTACTGGCAGTCATGAAAATTTGAAACTGGGTAGTACTAGAGGCACTGCTACCATATTAACCTACCCAAATATTACAGACACTATCTCATAGCTTGATTCCAATGCTTGCATCATTGCTGATGGAACTACCAGTTAGTGCCCACCTCAAGTATTAATTGCTAAACTCCTTAAACAGTTGATCCAAAATACAATCAATATGGCATCAGCGGATAATATAAGCCCCTTTAAGTACTGGTGAATTTTATACTGCAACAATAACAATCTTGTAAAAATACCTTTGAGAATTCACTTACCTTCTACAGTGCCCCAATGGCACTGACGAACTCTCACCATTTTATTTCCAATTTGCACCTTTTCATTACTTCCTACTACCGCAAACGGCATGTGGCCCTGCAAGAGTCACACCAATACAGTCTTATCTCTCAGCATTCTTAGGTCAGAACTGAAAATCAAATACTTCAGAAATAAACTGCAGAGAAAAAACACCATCTCACGAAAAGCCAACAGGCAGTTTCAAACAAAAACCACTTTGAGGAGATCTAGTCAAACTACCACAATAATAAAACCAAGAGTGGTTGACAGACCAGATGAGACCTCATAGCAGCCTTTCAGTATATGAAAGAGCCTATAAGGATGCTGGGGAAGGACTCTTCGTGAGGGACTGTAGTGAAAGGACAAGGGGTAACGAGTTAAAACTTAAACAAGGGATGTTTAGATTGGATATAAGGAAGAAGTTCTTTACTGTAAGGGTGGTGAGGCACTGGAATAGGTTGCCCAGGGAAGTTGCGAATGCTCCATCCTTGGCAGTGTTCAAGGCCAGGTTGGACAGAGCCTTGGGTGACATCGTTTAGTGGGAGGTGTTGCTGTCCATGGCAGGGGGATTGGAACTAGATGATCTTAAGGTCCTTTCCAACCCTAACTATTCTATGATTCTATGACTCTATGAGAGTACTGCCCATTCAGAGGAACGTTGACAAGCTGGAGAAATGGGCAAAGAGGAACCTCATGTGGCTCAAAGGAGAGCAATGCCAAGTAATCCACATCAAGGCGAAGAACCCCATTCTCCAGCAAATGCTGGGATATGACTGAAAAGTCACTTTGTAGAAAAAGATGTGGGGCACCTGGTGGACAACAGGTTGGACCTGATTCAGCAGGTCTGCCCCAGTAGCAAAGGCAGTAGGTTACACCCTGAGCTGCATTAGAAATCATATTAGAACTAAAGATAAAGCCACTCCAGTACACATCCCTCTGATTTGCCTTCAGCCAGAGTCCATACCATCAGTAACAGTCATGAGAAAACAATAAGTTTGAACTCGAGGTATGGTTACTGCTGTGGACTCAGCCAAATGGCGAGAAATACAAATAGAGGTTGGGTATCTATATGCTAACCCACAACTGACCAACTTTAAAAAATAAAGAAATAAGGCATTACCTAGAAAATAAATCACTAGCAGAGCATGACAGCATGAAAGGGGTAACAGACCACCAGGGGAGGGGAGGGGAGGGGAGGGGAGGGGAGGGGAGGGGAGGGGAGGGGAGGGGAGGGGAGGGAGGGGAGGGGAGGGGAGGGGAGGGGAGGGGAGGGAAGGGAAGGGAAGGGGAGGGAAGGGGAGGGAAGGGGAGGGAAGGGGAGGGAAGGGGAGGGAAGAGGGAAGAAAGGAAAGGAAAGGAAAGGAAAGGAAAGGAAAGGAAAGGAAAGGAAAGGAAAGGAAAGGAAAGGAAAGGAAAGGAAAGGAAAGGAAAGGAAAGGAAAGGAAAGGAAAGGAAAGGAAAGGAAAGGAAAGGAAAGAAAAAAGAAAAAAGAAAAAAGAAAAAAGAAAAAAGAAAAAAGAAAAAAGAAAAAAGAAAAAAGAAAAAAGAAAAAAGAAAAAAGAAAAAAGAAAAAAGAAAAAGAAAAAGAAAAAAGAAAAAAGAAAAAAGAAAAAGAAAAAAGAAAAAAGAAAAAAGAAAAAGAAAAAAGAAAAAAGAAAAAGAAAAAGAAAAAAGAAAAAAGAAAAAAGAAAAAAGAAAAAAGAAAAAAGAAAAAAGAAAAAAGAAAAAAGAAAAAAGAAAAAAGAAAAAAGAAAAAAGAAAAAAGAAAAAAGAAAAAAGAAAAAAGAAAAAAGAGAAAAGGAGATGAGACTTTTAGGAAAAGAGAAAAATAAAAAAACTTGCTACATACAAATCTGTAAGTCTCAAGGTAATGGTGAAAGAACAGGCATGAATAAGCATTAGAGAGTGATGCTTTAATACTAAAATATCAATGCTTTTGTCATTTACTTACATTCATGATGGCATTACGTTCAGAAACAGTTTCATCATCAGTTGGAAACTGGTAAATCTGTATGCCATTACTAACTAATTCAAACATGATTTTGTTCTTGAAATTCTGTAGTTCGCTTTTAGTAATGCTGTCTGCTTTGCCTATAATTGGTATAATGTTCACCTATTAATGATACAAATTATATGAAACGTGTAAGACTTCAGTTTTGAGGTGACATCTTTTATAAATTAAATTGCTTGGTGATGAGCTCTTTAGAACTTTCCCCACAGTCCAAACTTTTCCATTAGTTGATATCAAGGCTTCACAAACCACGAAAAATACATTCACTTGCATCATTTAACAAAATAACAACAGATTATTTAATATACTTGCTTAAAATTAATTGATTCTGAGAATGAGGAAGGAGATCCCATACACTTTAGTTCTCAGAAGAACAGCAACGCCTACTTATTAACTAAATGACATTAAAGTTTTCACCACTGCTAATAAAATAGATTGGTTTAGTTTAAGGGTACATGGTCCAGGTATTAAATGAAAGTTGACAGTTTAAATACAAAAGGAAAAGGAACCTGGCTACCAAAGGCTGCCTACCCTTCAGCTGCTTGCTTGAGGACCTTTAAGCTACAGCAACATCTTGTTCACCTCACCGCTACAGCAGATCGTTTCTGCAGTATCTGCTATGAGCATATGAATGGCAAAGACTGAAGCATCTTGCATACCAGTCTTTACATTAGTTATCCAGTACTCGCAATTCAGTTCTACTGAGATAACTGCCCTATTTCCTAAACCAATTATGACAGTAACTTAGTAGATGCCAAATTTTTCTTAAAAATACTATCACCACTCCCAAAATGCACATTTTTCAGAACTAGATACAAAGAATTAATGCCAGTGTCCAAATATTTGGGGAGAAAATACAAATAATTCTTCCACATTTCTCAAGATGAGAATTTTACAGACTTCCTTGATCACAGATGCAAAAAGGAGGAGGAGGGGAGAAGGAATTAAAAATAAATAAATAAATAAATAAAATAAAACCCCACACACTTTTTTTTTTATTTTTCTGAATATTCTGTCTGAATGGAAATGCCTGGGCATGGAATCTCAAGAATGGATTCAAAACAGATGTTTTTGAAATAAGTCTTCTGTCTTAATAAAAACATCCAAATGAGAAAAAAAAAAAAAGGCATTCCAACTCCAAAGTATGACTGCTAAGATTATCTGATGATAGTCACATGTAGGCAGCATGAGCAACCTAAGCACAGATGGGGCAATGCCTAAACACAAATAAAATGCTACATTTGTTTCTTTTAATAACATAGTTGATTTTGGATAGTATAAACAATCTATTGCAGCTAGGAGTAATTCATGGTTTCAACCAGATTAGCTGAGGGAGATCTATTTAGGTTTTCTTTCCTATAGGTTTAAAAAATGGGTGGAATACAGTCTTTCGAATTAAATTAGCTTTATTCTGATTTTCAACATGGAAGTGTTTCAAGCACTTCTTAATTAGGAAAGAATTTCTTAGATAGTGAATAGCAGAGAAGGACTACTGAACAGTCCAGTAACAAAAGAAAAGCAGAATCACCAGAAACTGATTACAGCTGTTAACATTGGTGTTAAATCGCAACCATTGCATTAAAATTTTAAAGCGATACTACTCTGGCTTTAGATAAGCAATGAAAAAAGTTTCTTTGTTTAATCTGTTAAAATTAATTTCTGCTTGCAGCATCTAAGGTTTACTTGGCAAGTAGTATCCTAGTGTTTTCATCCAACAATAACATTAATGGAAAGTACACATTTGAACTAACAAGAGACATAAACTGTATTGATTTGGGTCACACACAGATGTGCCACAAGTCCCAGCGCTCCCTCCTACGCCTACTACTCACTCAGAAACCGAGTCCCTTCCAGCCCCTTCCCCAGCTACAACTAGCTTTCAATAGCTACAAAATTGGATTTTGCTACCAAGATATAGACCATTAATATAGAATCACTTTAAAGCCCCCCAAAATGTCTACATTTAAATAAAAAAATACAGTCTTGTCCTTCCCCTTGCTTGTAGCTGCTAATTGCCGGGTAGAACTACAATCTGTGCACCTGTCCAAGGAGACAGATTACTTTTCAGCTTGATCAGTTCCCTAACGAAGCAAAAATCTTTAGCTTTCAATTTCAATCAGTTCCCTCATCCAGAGAATTGGCTGCCCAAATATCTTAAGCATGCACAATGAGAAGAGGCAGCTGAGACTGCTTCATTGAATACCAATGTAGATTGAGCATATAAAATCACCAGGATAATTTTTATTCATGTGCATTACATCTCTGTTTGCTAGCACCAAACTCAGCACTCTCATCATCCTTCTGCCAGAAATGCAGTGTTGATTCCCCTCAGCTAGAAAACATGCTATTATTCTAAACTAAGATTTTCACGTAACACTTTACACTAATGTCAAAACATCTGTTGCCCCTTTATGATACAGAGAAGGAAAAAAATACATGTACTTTGAATTATTATTGGTTGCTATCTTGCAGAATGATTTAGGTGTATCTCTGAATCAATACAAAAATTTCAAATTATTCTTTCTGAAGAAAAACAACAACAAATTTAAACCTCACAAGGTACATCCGTATCATTCCCTGCCTTAACAGCGATCTATATATAATTCTGCAATAATTACTTAAAAACGCAGATGTGTCAGTTGAAAAATCACAAGTTCCCAGCAAGAAAGCATACAGAGGATTCCCTTAATCTGTGAATGAAACCTGGCTGACCTGTAGTGATTCAGTCCTAACCAAAACTAAAGGACTTTCCAATTTGTAAAGCATGTTCCTTTACCACCTTCTATTTATAGAATACTGTACTCAGCAAATGTGACCAGGGACTTCCACATCCTGGAAAATCCTGAGTTCTGAATTGCCTCTAGGACAATATAGTAGCAAAAGCACCACAAACATGTTTCACAATGGGATGGAAACCAAACTACAGTTAAAATATATAATTTTGTCTGTGTCTGTTTCTATTTCTGCATTAAGATCAGAAAGTAGAATCCATTGCAAAGAGATAAAACAACAGTTACATGCTGCTCACATTCTATGTTCTCTCTGAACCAAAGCAGAAACACAAATATTTATAGTAGGTGGCCATAAGTTAAATTCCCCAAAGCAGAATTACGCTCATTTTATCCTGATGGGAAAATATTTCTCAGGATGCTGGGACTCCTGGACCTATTTCCTTTGTCTTTGGGAAAAAACACTGTTTTAAAGGGAGATCAGTTTATGAGAGCGCAACCTAGACGCCAAGTATTTCTGTGGTTTAACACAACCTCCAACTTCAAAACTCTGAGTAGAAAAATGTTCCATGAGACTGTCCCATATTCTAGTACCAAGGCTCTTTAACTCTCAGTGCATATTACAGGATATTTTCACAAACATTTTAATCTGGCATAAAGAAAGCAGCGACCCTGCCTCTCCTACCTTTGTCCCACCATACTTCTCCCCACACTTTCTCTGTGCTATCAAGAAAGTTCAAAATGCAAAATGCATTCATAAACAAAATTACAAAATCCCAAATGTGCTCATCAATCACAAATGTGGGACAGCTGATCTGATCCATTGTTATCTTGAAGAAACATCTCACGAACAAGCAAATGCAGAAAGAAATGTACCTTTAGGACAGACGCCAATAAAACACAAAGGAAAGGGCTAGAGGAACAACAAATGCATTTAATTGATCAAATTCCTCAAAGTTTCAACAAATTAAACCCAAATGACAAAAGGTTTCTTAAAATGGGCTAAACTTTTAGCTTCATCCATCCCCATGACAGGAAAAAAGATAAGAATTTAGAAAGTGAAAGTAATCACATTAGAAACTGCTATTTTAAAGCTTTCAAACCAGATAAAAATGTGACATTTAAAACACTAATGCAGCCTATCTTAGAAAAAGCCATGCTTGCAGGGAGGGTGTCCTGCTCATGGCATTTGCCTCTTTGGTTATCTGCAACAAAGATCTTCACAGTGTTGGAAAGCTTTTTATTATGCCAACCTTCCAGCAGTCCCAAAACTCAACAGTGAACTAGAAACAAGCTTAACTAGAAATATTACAGTGCTCATGGAGGGTACCCTATCCAATCACAATAAGACAGATGTTAACATTTTGTTAAAAGTAAAGTTGGCATGGGTTTATTCTGTTTTTACACCTCATACTGCTTCTTTTTTCAGCATCTTGCCAGACATCTCTCTCCTTTTGATTTGTAAATAAACAGGTGATGAGCTGCAAGCTACTTGCAGAACTTAAGGTATACCTTAATTTTAGAATACTAGTACTAAAAACATCCCAAAACCAAACTCACAGATACCGAACTGAAAGGTGGTAGAAGGCCTAAAAGCTGCAAGATGCTTCAGAAAGTAAGACAAATTCCTGAAACTCTGTTTCGAAGTCTTACCTTGCTGTCTAGTTTTTTCATGGTTACTAAATCTAAGGATTTCAGGGAATGGCCTGTAGGTGAAATGAAATAAAGGCAGACATGGATGCGAGAATCATGGTAGTCAAATAAAGAACGTTTAATTTTGAGTTCTTCCTGGAGATAGCCTTCAAATTGTGCATCTATATAATCCACTATTGGCTGACAGCTGTAAGAAATAAAATTTAACAACCAGTGATTGGCTAGTCCTAAACAGAGCCAAATTAAGAAAGGAATTCCTCTTGTACTATTTTGTGGATTTTTGCTTTACCTGTCATAAGGCTGCTCAAGTATCTACAGCAGAAAATTAAAGGTACAGAGTAATCTTAATTTCTGAAATGCTACTCAAAAAAGAATGGTGTGCCTAATACAGATAAAATATTTCTTAGCTACTATTAGTGAACAAAAGCTACATAAATTTAGTTATGATTATAACCAATTTTCCCAAGTGATGTTTTATAAATCTTTGCAATCAAGCTGTGCAACTGCAGACTCCTAGATACAAGGAAGATACAAAAAACTCTTTGACAGAGTACAAGAAAAGAAAGAATATGTAATTACCAGTACCAAGTAATAGGACCTCCTTTATCTTCTGAAGTACTGTACAAGAGAGAGCTCTTAGACAATAGACAAAAGTTAAAAAGGAGGAATGCAAGAGAACAATGTAAATCTGATACGCAATAAGTACAGTTTAAGCATACGTTATCCTATTTAGAAAGAGATTATAATCTGCTTTCTAAAAGAAAGAGTTGCTAGATGTAAAGGCAGTGTGCCCTTACACTTCTGCTACTACACAAAGTTTAGAAACCAGATCAAATGCTATAAAATTCCGAAGTAGTTGTTACGCACAAAATTAAAAGGAGGACTAAAAGGCAGCTCCTATACCACACAGCAAACCCTCTAATATCTATTCTAATACTTGCATCTCACTTATCCAAGTCGCAAGCAGTAACTATTTTCCAGTCATATCATAAGCCACTGCTCTCATGACAATGTTAATGTGACTCTCTAACCTTCATTTATAACTACTACTATTTAGGCAACCATATATCACAAAGATAAAAGGCTTCAGAAAAAAGATAAAAGAAACAAAGTCTGCTGAGAGACAATTCGGTATTTTAAAATCTTCAATTCACAAAAGCAGACTCAAAAGAAGTTCTGAAAGACACTCGCGTGGTACCTCTACATCTTCTGATCAAACTGCCCGATGTGAAAAACAAAGGCCTTCAGAAATCAATTTGATGTTCATTCCAGTTGACAGCCTTCAATATGTTCCAATCAAATGCTTAAACCCCCTACATATCTGATTTATATAATCTACAGTAACTTGTTTGCTTGCTTAAAAAGTCTCTCACTGACCTTCTTGCTCCTTTCCTCCACTCAAAAACAAACTCACTATTGCATGTATTATTTACATACATTATAAAAGATCATATAATAAAGAAAGGGGCAGAGTTTGACTGCTTTCTCAAATAATTTCCTAAATGAGAAGAAAAACATGCTTATTTTGGTACACAAACAGTTAACCAAATATTTGGAGTATATGCAAGACAAGTATCAACTACAAAGTCCAAAGAAAAATCAATTGCAATTGAAGAAGACCAAAATCTCTGCGTATCACAGCAATAAGAGGGCACTTACCTATCTTCTTTGTTTATTTGGTCACCAAATCCCATTGTATTTACAATGGTCAGCTTCAAAAGAACACAACCTTCCTGTAGTTCATAAGTCTGGGCTGTAAGTTTCACTTCTGACAGAAAATGTGTTGACACAGGGTCATCAAAACTGGTGTTAAACAAGCTGTTTAACAGGGTTGATTTCCCAATTCCAGTTTCCCCTAAAGTTAAATAAAAGGATTAGGGAAGACATTTTGCACATCAAATAAGTACCTTCTAAGCACAGAAAGTGCTATCACAGGAACACAACAAATTTGCAAACAAAATTGCCAGCTGATCCTCTGAGCAAAATGACTGCCTGCATTCCTTCTTCATAATGAGCACTAAATGTCTTTTGGTTAATTTTTTCATCCTACGGATAAAAGAGTTACCCCCTAATGAGCAAGAAGCAGAACAGTCTCTTGACACTTGTGTTTCTCTAAAAGTGTGAACTACTTTCCTACCGATTTTAAAAGCTAAGTAACTAGCTGTGAAACCATGGGGTTCAAGACAGGGGTTTTATGAATAAGGACAAAATACTAGAGCAAACATTTGATAAGTACAGAAATACTTCAGTAAGATCACCATTGGAATTTCAGGAGGCTTTGATCAGAAGCTCTTTGTTACAGTAAAAGCAGTGTAGTTTACTCTAAAAAAGAATCCAAGAAGCTGCCCATAAATCAGTAAGTACATTTTGCATCATATTTGGTCTTCACATTGTTTATGAAAATCTTAAATACAAAATGAAAGGATGGACACAAATAAGCAAAGCTGGGGGAAAGGGTGGAATTATAGTACATGCTTACCATTAAAGAGTTTAGCATTGCAACTGGATTTAAATTTCAGTTACTTCCTAAGGATGGGTATGCTACTAAAGCCTTAAACCACCCAGATACTACTTACCAATGCAAAGGATGTTGAAGTAGAAGCCCTGACTGATGGATTTTTTAACCAGTTGATCTGGTAAACTACTTAAACCAACACGACCAGACAAGGATAAAGCTTGATAGTCATCATCCTGCCACAGGAAAATCACATAAAAATGTTAGTGAAGTTAATTGCAAAGCAATTAGCAGTGGCCTATGTTTTTCCTTCTGGAATTTTCCGAGGGTGTCACAAGTCTTTCCCTCAGTGCCAGCACCTAATGCAGCTTCACTCTGCTACATACAGACTAACAAATATGCAGAGAAATTAAGTTTACAAAATGGCCACATGATGCTTGCATCTTACTGCTTCTCAAAGAAGTAACACATCATCCAGCTGAAAAACAAGTTACTGCCGTATCATTAGTTTAGAAATATGGTGATAACTTAAAAATTAGGAAATGCAAATCATGCTGAAAGCAATTAAGTCGCCATACTAGCCAGTCTTTTCAAATTAGTACCTGTTGGAGGGAGCAGCTAAATTATGCTTGAAGACAGCATCTCATCCAACTTTATTCATTGAATAACTCAAAGCTTGTCATCTGACTGCTACAAGAGCTGTAATATTCCTGGGACTACTTCCCATTTCTCACTGCTTTCTCAGAATTCATACTCTTTTCAAAGGAGCACACAATATAGATAGCTTGAGGGGGTCCAAACCACGTAATTCCTTCCCTCACCCTCTTTTTTAAAAGGTTGGTAGCATAGGTTTCATGGAACCACACTGGGATTTCTGCAAATTCATTTAATCAAGTATACTGCTTTACATCAAGTTGTTGTGCCCATCAAAAAGAATATGCAAAGAAAAATCATTGCCTGAGACAAAAGAAACATTTAAAAACTGGGGTGTTCATTTCAGAACAAGCTAAAAAATATATAGTTATCTTTTAAATTTGTAACCTGCTTCAGACTAAACTGCACAACACTGGGCCACTCCACAGCAAAAGCTGGGTCTCAGACTACACGCATCTCTCTGCCCAAGCCTCCTGCAGCACAAGACTTGCAATCCATTCAAAGAACTAGCTTGCCACTTGGCTTGTAGAGATGGAGATTTGCCCTCCAGTGCTTGAAAGAAAAAAGTAATCAATGTTCTTGTGCTTAGGCAGGAGGTGAGGATCGTGCCAGGCTCAGGCAGCTACACAGAGGCCCTCTAAAGCATGCATTAGCATCAGCCATGAGGGCAGATAACAACATGTTAACATGTCCATGGGTGCTCCAAACGTGACTTTCGGAGCCCTGAGTTTTCCACTATCACAAATGGGTGTGGACGTTTGTTAAACCGGGAAATCTATTTTAATAGTCCAGTAACAAATTGCATTATTCTCTTACAATCCCTTACTTTACTAATAACCAACGTTACATTTAAACCAGCAAATATCAGTGTTGCTCTTGCCTCATAACACAGGAGGTAAGTAGGAAACTAAACAAATTTTGGAAGCGAGTATAAAAATACTTTCTGGTTTTGGGTAGTCAAAATCTAAAATGTAGATGCGTGGTGTAGGCATGCATACCATTGATATGTCATGATGTTGATATGTGCAGGACAGAAAGACAGGGAGCAGATGGGATGAGTAGAGGGAACAGAAAGGAAACCCTGGCAAACTAACAGCAGAAGAGAACAGAATATATAGGAGGATGAGGCAGAAAAAATAGAAAGAAAGAGAAGTCCATGAAGATGCAGAGTAAGAAAGGAGATAGGTTAAAAATCACATGGAATTAATAGGACAGTCTATTCTATAAAATGAAAAACAAAACACAGTAGTCGAGTATGGAACAAAGCATTTCCCTAAAAAGGTGTGTAGGGAAAAAAGGTATCGGCCAAAAGACGATGCGGTGAAAACTCATCTGACAGTTTCACTCAGACGCATCAGGTAATTTATTCAGTCTGTCAGAAACAGGAGACAACTTTTACGAATTAGCTCAAGCATCAGAAGCCAAGGATTCTTCCTTTATCTCTTTCAAATGACTTCTTCCGTAGCATTCTGGTGCACCAACTCTTTTCTAGCCCACTCCAACACACAACACAGCCGAAGTTGCTGCAAACCATAGGCTGCCACAAGATTTCCTGCATACATGCACACATGGAGAGACCTCAGAAAGAACCTTTGGAAAGCAAAAGGTGACATTTTCATTCTGTGTTCCTGTCCGAAAGAAATCTGAGGCAAGGCAGAATCTTGCTGAATGCCCTGAACTCACCAAGGATGGGCAGAGGAAAAAGTGGTGGGCTCATCAGTAGAGAATAGGGACACACGGCACAGACTGCTACTGAAAGACAACTCCTGGACTGTATTCTGAGGTATTCAGGAACAAACAAACAAGCTGAGACACTTTGTTGGTTTTCCAGTTGTGAAGAGGTGATTTCACAGACAGCAGCATACTCACTTGTAAATGCCACTAAGGCCTCTCTTCACCAACAGGCACTTCAGTAACTTGAAAAATCTAGCAGTTAGTACCTGTTCCTCCACTGTTGCTTAGGGATCGATGTGGCAGGAGGCAGTGGGTGGGGAATTGATACTTGACGATAGAAAAGAAACTAGTTTCTCACAGCTAGTGCTCCATGTGCCAGGCAAAGGATGACAACAGCGCTGGTCTGTTCAGCTACTGCTATGCAGGAGGACAAATTGTTCAGCTCTGTGGTCTGCACTAGGTCTCTCTCAACCTGTAATTTTTATGGAAGGAAAATCAAATAAACAGAAATCTGGTGCAGCCCTCTGAGATGACCTTGACATCGAAAAACCCTCACACTGGTATCAGTACTGGTATCATACCTGCACTCACTTTTGGAAGATCAGCACCTCTTTGGCTGTGAGGGCCCAGCTGTGCCTGCTGCAGCTTTAGCACCGAATTTCCTGAAGAGCAGCAAGTCAGTTGTCTTCACCCTTGGCTGCCTCAGCCCCTTCTTGTTGATGCTCCTTGTCCAAAAGCAATGCTGGTCTTGGATGAGACAGTGGCGGTTGCTATTAGAAGGTCTCTTTGACTGCAACAACCTCCTTTTCAATTAACCAATGACAGTTGTACGGTGGCAGTGGCTGCCAAAACATTCCCATAAGTCAAGTTTTCAAAAATCAGAAGTACTAAATGCTTGCACCTCAGACTTTGTGCAGTCCAGTAGAGACCAGATTTGCAGAAGCAGCTTGGGCTGCATTCCGAGGGTGATTTTACATTTCTCTTGAAAAGCAACTGAAAACAAAATCTTTTCCAGAATTCAGTGGGAAACACTTTAAAAATTATATGGCATGTGTGAAACTAGGAAATATTATTTGATGTCAGTATAAATCTATTTTACATCATTACATTTACGTAATTTACATTTGTAAACCTAACACAAAATCACCCTCCTCCACTACAGAACTATGTTATAGATCCTGTTTTTTACAGTATTCTGTGTAAAGTTTTCCATGCACAGGCTTCCCTCTCTTCCCTTACCAAATCTATCTGCCCAGTGGACCCTCAACCCCACTGTCACTTGCTTTTGCTGATTTACTGCATCTCGCCACAGTCTTTACACAAACATTAACCAGCAAAATCATTTTGTATTTTTTCTCATACTCCGGCCTAAAGATGGGTTTTTTTTTTCCTTTTTGCATTTTTTCAGCTTCCCACGAAAACCAGACTATGAAGTACTGGCTCTCATCCTCACTATACATACATAGTATGTGCAAAGACAGAAAGCTTGTATGAAGTTATGCACTGCACTACATTATACTCCAACTGCAAACAATTCATATAGGCCTTAAAGAAACCCTGTGTGAACTGGAGCTCCCTGGGTGGGAGCCCTGACAGAAGGCAAGCACTGCTCAACATCCAAGTGGCAAGCAAGCAGGGGAACATAAATGAAGCCCTGGTGAACTACAGACCAGGCAGTCCCACCTCTGTGCCTGGCAAAATCTTGGAGCAGATTCTCCTGGAAGCCATGCTGAGGCACATGAAAAACAACAAGGTGGGTGGTGACAGCCAGTATGGCTTCACTAAGGGGAAATCCTGACTCACCAATTTGGTGGCCTTCTATGATGGGGCTACAGAACTGATGGACAGGGGTAGAGCAGTTGATGCCATCTACCTGGACTTGTGCAAAGAGTTCAACACTGTCCTACACAACATCCTTGTCTCTAAGTTGGAGAGACATCAATTTGATAGGTGGGCCACTCGGTAGATAAAGAATTGGCTGGATGGCTGAACGCAAAGAGTTGTGGGTGACATGGACAGTGGGATTGAGTGAGCCCTCAGCAAGTTTGCCGATGACACCAAGCTCTGTGGTTCGGTTGATAGACACCAAGTTCTGTGGTTCGGTTGATACGCTGGAGGGAAGGAATGCTATCCAGAGGGACCTTGACACGCTTGTGAGGTGGGCTGATGCCAACCTGAGGAAGTTTAACCATGACAAGTGCAAGGTCCTACATGTGGGTTGGAGCAATCCCAGGCACAGCTACAGGTTGGGCAGAGAAGAGATTCAGAGCAGCTCTGCGGAGAAGGACTTGGGGGTGTTGGTTGATGAGAAAATGAACATGAGCCAGCTGCAGTGTGCGCTCGCAGCCCAGAAAGCCAACCGTATCCTGGGCTGCATCAAAAGGAGCTTGACCAGCAGGTCAAGGGAGGTGATCCTGCCCCTCTCCTCTGCTCTTGGAGACCTCACTTGGAGTATTGTGTGCAGTTCTGGTGTCCTCAACATAAAAAAGGACATGGAACTGTTGGAACAAGTCCAGAGGAGGGCCACGAGGATGATCAGGGGACTGGAGCACCTCCCGTATTAAGAGAGGCTGAGAAAGTTGTGGCTGTTGAGCCTGGATAAGAGAAGGCTGCGTGGAGACCTCATAGCAGCCTTCCAATATCTGAATGGGGCCTATAGGGATGCTGGCGAGGGACTATTTATTAGGGACTGTAGTGATAGTACAAGGGTAACGGGTTCAAACTTAAACAGGGGAAGTTTAGATTGGATATGAGGAAGAAATTCTTTACTGTGAGGCTGGTGAGGCACTGGAATGGGTTGCCCAGGGAAGTTGTGAATGCTCCATCGCTGGCGGTGTTCAAGGCCGGGCTGGACAGAGCCTTGGTTGGCAAAGTTTAGTGTGAGGTGTCCCTGCCCATGGCAGGGGGTTGGAACTGGATGATCTTAATGTCCTTTTCAACCCTAACTATTCTTTAATTCTCTTCTATGATTCTATGATTCTAAGCCCTTTCACTCTCAGCCTAAGGTGGACAAGACAGACAGACTGATGTGGTTGGTCCCTGTGAGGGCTCTAAGAATTGCCCATCAAATAACTGCTTCAGAAGCCCTCTTCCTTCTCCCCATCCCATGCTGTTTCATCAGGAACCACAGAAAGACACTGCCCTGGATGAAAATCCCCCAAGAAAACTTCAAAAGAATTAACAGTTGTTTCCTATTTTTCCAGTTCATGCGGCAGCTTCACACACAGCTCCACAGGCGCAACTGGGGTGGAACAGCACAGTGGCAGGGATGAGCCAAGAACCACCACAGACAGGTACTTTATCTACCTTTCTGCTACCAGAAAAGGCAAAAGCAAGTAACTACATACACAGCCAAGGTGTAGATTTTTTTCCCAAATTCCTCACACTCCATGTTGTTTCCAGATCCCCTCTGCACTTTGCATTGCGGAGATGTGACACATGGGCAATAAACTCAGGTCATAAATGGATCGATTTATTTCATGTTTAGAAAGGGAACTAATGCTCCAGCACTAATCCATAGACAGAATCAATGTCTTCAAAGCATTGAACTGACGGTTCTGCCGTTACGCATAAGGAAAGCATTCCTTCGATAGGCAGGGTTCAGCTCAGGACTTGAAACAGGCAATACGCCATGGCGCCCCAAGAAGGGCGACAGCTTCTTAAGGCAAGTTACTTTAACAGCACTGGTGTTAAACGCCGGCACCCCTGGGAGCCCAGGGGCAGGCGGAGGCTGCACTGCCCCCGCTGATCCCCGACCCGGCCTTCCCCAGCACCGGCTGGTCCACAGGGCAGCTCAGTGCAAGCGGCACCTCCACTCCTCTGCGCGGTGTAACCGCCGCTCCCCTTCCCCTTGCATTGCGGACCCGTCCCCTACACCGCTCCGGGTGACACCCCCTCACCAGGCACCGCCGGCGCAGTTACAACAGCCGCTGGAGCTGTCCGCCCTGCGCTCCTGGCTCCCGCACTGCGGACGGCACCTACCGGCAGCGGGCAAGTAGGGAGCCCGGCCATGGCCCCACGAGGTGAGGCACAGAGCAACCGACAGAGGAACCTGCACGACCCCTCGGTCGCCGGTCCGGTAAGGAGAGGGCCACCGGGCAGAGGCGGGGCCGCGGCGGCCCCCACGAGGCGAGGGGCGGGCGGTCGTGCTGCTGCCATTGGGGCGGGGAGGGGCGGGCCCCTCGGGCGGGCGCCTCCTCCCTGCCGGAGGGTGGCGCGGGGCCGCCGCGGCAGTGATTGCTGGGGCGTGCTGCTGCTGCCGCCGCCGCCAGGAGGAGGGGCTTGGGCGGCAGCGGCTCAGCCGCGCCCGCAGCAGCCGGAGGAGCGGCGGCGCGGTACGATGGGGCAGCGGCGGTGATGGCGGAGCTGCGGCAGGAGTCGGTGGTGCGGTTCCTGGCGGAGCGGGGCGGGCGGGCGCGCAACGCGGAGCTGCTGGAGCATTTCCGGGACTGGCTCAGCCCCACCGAGCCCGGCCGCCGCGCCGCCGCCCGCCAGCGCTTCAAGGAGCTGGTCAACGCCGTGGCCACTGTGCGACAGGAGCCCGGCACTGGAGTCAAGTACGTGCACCTCCGCCGACGGTACTGCGCCCCGGAGTCCCCCGCCGCCCTGACCCCCGGGGAGAAGGAGGAGGCGGCGGCGGACAGCGCGGAGCGGCCGAGCCTGCCACCCTCCCCTCGGGCGGGCGCTGAGGAGGCGCCGCCGCCTCCAGGCGAGGATGCTGGCAGCCGCCCTCAGCCCGCGGGGCGGCGGGGCGAAGCGCCCCGGCCGAGCCCGGCGGCAGCTGGAGGCCAACGGAAAGGTTCGCGGCGGGGGCAGCAGCCCGGGCGCGGCGGAGGAGGCGGCGGCGGAGACGAGACAGCGGTCGCGGCGGGCCCGGGGCGGCCTCCGCCGGTGGAGGAGCCTGGGGCGGCGGAGGGTCCCCCCGGGACAGCGGCGCAGAGCGGTGGCCGCCGGAGCCTGCGGGAGGCGGCGCGGGGCGGTTCTCCCCAGCTGAAGCGCGGAGCCCTCCCCGGGGGGGGCCGCAGCCGCGGCGGCGACTCGGACAGCGCCTCGGTGGCCTCCTCGTCTGCCGAGGAGGAGGGGAGCACCACCGGCGCCGTGGCCCTGGACCCTCTGGAGCACGCCTGGATGCTGTCGGCCTCGGACGGTCGGTGGGAGAGCCTGGAGGGGCTGCTAAGCTGCGAGCCGGCGCTGCTCTGCAAGCGGGACTTCATCACCGGTTTCACGGTGCTGCACTGGGCCGCCAAGCACGGGAGGCAGGAGCTGCTGGCCACGCTGGTCAACTTCGCCCAGCGGCACCAGCTGCCTGTGGACATCAATGCCCGCACCAGCGGCGGGCACACCGCGCTGCACATAGCCGCAATGCACGGCCACGCCGAAGTGGTGAAGCTGCTGGTAGGAGCTTACGACGCCGATGTGGACATCCGCGACTACAGCGGGCGCAAGGCCGCCCAGTACCTGCACCAGGGCACCTCGGGTGATATGCGGAGCCTCGTGGGTGCCCTGGAGGAGGAGGAGGAAGAGGAAGGGGCCGCTGGCAATGGGAGCGGGCGCTGGCGGCTCTCTAAGGTGTTGCCCTCCAATCTCATGAGCTACCGCCTCTCCCACCACCACCACCACCATCACAGCGCTGGGGAGGAAGCTGAGGGCACCGAAGGGACAGCGGTGCCAGGCAAGGGCAAGGAGATGACCAGGAAAGCCTCTGGCAGCGGGCGGATGAAGCCTCGGCTTAACAAGATCCGCTTCAGGACTCAAATCATCCACAACACTCCCTCCTTTCGTGGTGACACTGAGGAAGAAGAGCACGAGGAGAAATCCCTGAAAGCATCATTCAAGCTCAGGCCGAAGTCCAATGTCTTTGGATAAGGCCGAGGAGCAGGAAGTCTGGGAGGTGGGCATATGGACCAAAAGGTGTAGCACAGAAGGTGAGGCAGATACTAGTGGTTGCTAATCTCCACTCACAGATGGGGAGTGATGGCAGATGGGGTCAGTGATCCCAGTGTGTCAGCAGGGGCTCTGGTGGCTTACAGCTCCTGAGAGCAGCTGCTTCGGCTGGGCTCATGATGCTGAAATGAGAGGCTGGCTGTGGGTGCACTGGGAAGCACTGGGGTGTTCAAAAGCTGTGCTCGTTTTTCTCTAAAAGCAGCCTTCAGGGTTGGAATCCTGTGTTAGTGAATCTGCTAGGATTAGTGAGTTGAGTGAGGGAGAGAAAAGTACAAATGCTCTACTCTTATATTATCAACTGGTACTATAAAACACATCTTGCTATGTCAGAACACCTCAGTTATATGCAAATATATTTCAAATTTCTCTTTGACAGCAATACCACCTTGCATATTGTGGAGTTAGGTACCCTAAATGAGATGGTAGATAATGGTTTCTTGTCAGAATCCAAGCTTCAATCCATCAAAGACTTAAGCTTGTGTTGACTTTATGCATTGAAAATTGCCTCCTTTGACATCGTAAATATATTTTTCTAAAAAATAATCCATTGCACTGCAAACAATGAATAAAGTTAACCACATGCAGAAGTCTCTGCTGTCTGAGGTACTACTGAGCTTGCTTACCTTACCGCTGTTAGAATGCTAATACAAGATAATGGAAGCAAAGAGTCTTTTTATATATTTGGTATCTTATGTTTTGTCTTAGGCAAAGCAATTTTATTTTGATCACTGTGAATTCTCAAGTGCCAGACCTAGTGCAGTTGCAGTTATTAAGTCTGGTCAGTTCTTGTTAATGTTGTTTGTGTAACTCACTGCATTTAAAATCAGAAAATTCGCTGAAAATGTGTGTGCTACCTGTGAAAGTCGTTCTCCTTTAGAAAAGAGCGCAGACACCATTGCATGAAATCTTCATGAAACACTAATACAGTCCTGTAATGTAATAGTTACAGGTCTGGGTTTGCTAGTGACTTCTGTGCCAATCCCTTCAACTGACTCCATGCAGAAATGGGGAAAAAAAATCAAAAGAGAAAGAAGAAAAAGAAAAAAGGTATGTGAATTCACACGAGGTGAACGATTACAACTCTGAAACTATCCCTTTTTATCATCCTGAGTGAAAGCAGTCTAATGACATGTTCTAGGCAAGTGATGGCAATGGTGTTTGAGTTCTTTTAAACCTGTATTTCCTGAGAAGTGATAACCAACTCTTTGAACTCTTGTTTAACAACCTAGTGAGTCTTAATCTGATTGACAAGCCTATCCGTCTGCTAAAGCTTTCAGAAACCTTGAATCTTGTTTCTCTGCTTTAAAAGCAGCAATACCAGTGAAATCTAGGAGGCAGATTTGTATCCAGATTCAGCTTTCCTTAAGACTGAGGTATTGGGCTGACCCTGGATCCTGAATGCTGCTCACAGTAGCAGCTCATCGGTGCTTAGCTATTAAGGTACCGCCAGTTTCAATGCAACATTTGTCAAAGCATGTTTCAGGTTGGCTTCCTCAGAATGCCTGTGCATGTCTGACTAGTAACTAACCAAAAGTAGATAGGCTTTGACGTGTTAAAATCCAGATCTGAGACACTGATTAAATGCATGTCACAAGCTCTAGAACACCTCACAGGGAAACTGCTGCTGGGTGTTGAGCACTTTCAATGTAACAGCTGTCTAGCTGTTGCTGGCGGCTTATGTTTCTTGTAGTGGCAGGGGACGGAAGTGATAGCGATTCATTGGTTTCAGACTTCCCATGCAGATAAATTACCAATTCCTGCTCTTTATGTCAAAACCTAATGAATGGCAGTATTTGCATAGGCTTGCAAGCAACAGTTTGCTATTTCTGGGCAAAGTTATGTGAGGGGAAAAAAAAATGACTCTGTGCATAGGTGCTAGTCATTAACTTCTGTGCAGAAAGACTAGGAATTATTCAGAGGTTCAGCTTTAGTTTACAGTTTATAAACTATGTTATTATAGATTTCATGTGCCTTCATTTTGGGTTGGTTGCCACAAATATGATGGGTAAAATCAGTCTTGCAAAGCACTTTGTCTTTACATCTGCAGGACAGGACCAGAAATGTTCCTCAGGCCTTCCCAATGAAGCTGTAAACTTATACAATATGGGGTGTCTGAAAGGGGGCTAATAATCATACGAATTACACCATAGAGTTGGTTCTTTTGTAACAAATAAGAGAATTAAATGCCTAAGTCTTAAACTTCCTTCACTCTGGAAGATAAATAGAACTGCTATTTATTAGGCTTCTGTAGAAAGGAGGTTTCCTGACTGGACGCTGCCAACATGAGCTCTCTTCAGCATGGGCACTTCTGAACTGAGCACATATTCCATACAACTACCATTGTCCAAATCTTATTAAGCTAACTTTCTGCTTTGAGAGTTTATAGTTCTTTCATATGAGCTGTTGGGCAAAGTGTTAATCTCATCACATGCAAATAGCAACGAATTGCACAAAAATACTGAGTCTTAGTTGTTGGGGTCTGGGGAAATAATTTGAGGGTTTCAGTGCTTTGGGATTTGGAATATAGCACACTTTGGATTTTAAAAGGCTAACTGGAACATAGTTTTATCTTGCATAACACAGTGGTACTTCAGTAGTTACTAAGGGAACTTGGAAAATGGTAAGAAGATGCCTCATTTATAACTCAATATTTGAAGTATCAAAGTGAAAATGTTGGTCTACTGATACTGTTGAGTTGTCAGTTAACGAAATTTCACCATAATGGTCCAGAGGGTTGGGGGGGCGGCAAGAGAGCAAACGTCTCTTTTGGTGTTTGTGATATATTGACAAATGGCTAGATAACCACTAGTGTCTGTCTGTGCTACAGGACTAAAGCACTTTGGTTTTGCATTATGACTTGTCACATTCCATGTGGTTACTTTTTATAACATGAGCTAAAACTTAAGGTTTTTTGGACATAGGGAAGGCTTGATGCCCTGTGTTTCAGAATAGTTACAGTCCAAAGGTACGTTTGAGTCAAATATTTTGGATACATTGCCTAGAAAGATGTGAATTTGAAATAAAGTTGTATGGTACAGAAAACTGGAGCACTTAGTGTTGTCTTTTTAATGGTACGCCTGAAGTTACTGTATGTGTTCATTCACTTTTTATGATGGTATGTAAGGCAGCAAGACTGTAATGTAAACATTTAATATCTTTTATTGTATCTTATGTTTAAAATATTTTAGAGGCCTGAAAGCCTGCCAGTTTTTATTAATACAACTTTTTATGGGTTTCTTCCTGAATGGATATGAGTTAACAAGCTGTAAGCTTCAGTTTTACTGAAATAAAAATAGCCCGTTAATTGTTTATGTTTGAATTGACTTCTGTATGCTACATGCTTAGATGCTGCTTGCATGTTGGCTGTTAGAATTAGGTACCATTTTGTGATTGGGGTTTTTTTATCATCAAGATGTCTGATATCATCTAACACTCAAAGAGTAAGACACAGAAAAAATACAGTGAAGTTGTTTGCAAGACAGTAACATTTTTCTTTGGCAGTTACTCTCTAATAGCTTATGTCAAAGTAAATGAAGACAATAACTTTTTTTCTTCTAGAGAAGTATGTCTAAATAAGGGCTTGGGAGAGTGGCATTGCTTAACTTAAAATAGTGTCCTGACCTTATGCCTATGCAGCTAAATATCTCTGACTCTGGGAAGACTAATACTAGTTTTGATCACTGCTGTAAAGGTCAATACCTAATTAAAAAAGGTTTAGGATTAAGGCTTTTTGTAATGTGTCTTAACTACAGCTGGCAGCTTCTCTAAAGGGAAGTTTCATTTCATTACCAAGCTAGGCTGTGGGATTTTGGTATATCTAAGAATTCTCTGAAGCTCTTGACTTACCAAATATGTGTTAAAACTAGTAAACCTCATGGTGCCAGTAACTCCTCTGAGAGACATCCAGATTTGTGCTTAGACTGAAAAAAAGGCTCAGCTGTTACCATGCTGGTGGATCAGGATGCACACAGCTCCAAACAAAGCAACCCCGAATCAGCAGTTTGGGGACACCACTGAAAGGAGAAGGGAGGGGGAAGCATTCTTTGAAGCTTAGGGGAGAGTGGGAGCCTGGGGGAAGCAGCTGAGGTTATGGGTGAGGTGAAAGACTCAGTAGGAGAGCAGCCTATGTGAGCCTTGCTGGTCATGCAATCACTTGACTAGTTGTTGAGAAAACTGTATCTGAAATATATCCCTTCTCCTACAGAATAACAGTTGAGCGAGATGTCTGGCAGAGAGCTCTAATGTAAATTAATGTCTGATGCTAAGTACTGTAGTTGTTCCTCTTACCAACATTTCTTAGTGTAGCCAGCACTGTTTGCAAAAGCACAAACAACCCCACAGCTGTTGTAGCAGTGTCCTGATACACCAGGATGGCTCCACTTAACTTTGGACTTCTCAGTGGAAGAGAAGCCCTTCTTCATTGCATTACTAAATTATTTTTTCCATTGACTAGAAAGGAGGGGTAAGGGCATACAGCCCTGACTGCATGTGCTTTGAGTTACATGGAACACATATGAACCTGAAGGCAATAGATTAAACGTGGGAGAGTTCACCCAGAAAGAAGTAGTTTAATCAGGTGTTCTGGTTCCTTGTTGGCATTGAATTAAGAAAAAAAAGGTACATACTGTCATTTTCTTCCATGTCCTCAACTGCTTGTGGGGAGAAGGAAGAAGTCTGAAATTAATATTAGGATTTGGGAGAGCTCTTCAGTTTGTGTTAAGCTGTGAGCAGTCTGACAGAAAAAAGTTGAACATACGATTTCAAATTACCAGTTTTGTTATAATGAAACATCATTTTTGCAGCTGTTCCAGAATTTATCTTGTATCATATTTTAGTTTAATTAATACTGATGTGTCCTAATATTACTGGAAAAGCTGAACCAAGCTACCATGCTTTGTGCATTTGTTTTTAACAGAACTGTTACAGGTGAGGTATTTCATCTGTCATAAAACCTGAAGAAAACTTACTCTGAGATTTTTACAAGGAGTTAAGCTGCTAGTGGCATGTAGAAGAATTACTTTAAAGGCAGGTAGTACTCAGGTTGAGGTGCAAAAGCATTGTGTTCTTTCAGCTAGATTAGTCATGCCAAATGAACCACTGTGGTTTAGGTGCACTTACACTTCTGTATAGACAGCCATAAACTGTCTCCTCCCCTAGATTTCTGAGAAGCATGAGAAGAATTTAACATGTCATACCAATCTATTTTAATGTGTCCTTATTTGATTAAAAGGCATTTTGCAAACCTGTGGTAGGACTGTCAAGACGTGCCAATGGAGGTCAAAAGGTATCTGTGTCCATGCATGCCTCTGCACTGATTCAGGTAAATCACTGGAGCTTACTGCTGTCAATCTAAAGCAGACAGCCTACAGAATGTATCCTTGCATCTGTCCTTGTACATGCAGAGAGACTTTGTAAACTTAATCTTAAATGCTTCTAACCACCAGAATAATTCAGTTGCTTGGGCTGTAGCCAGAACTAGCCCTAACTGTAGTTGAAGTACTGAACAATTCATCAGTATTTTAACCCTGAAAGAAGAGGCCTTTCACTTCCTCTAGCTGCCTGTTGAGCTCTAACAGTTATTTCACTTTGCGGTTCCTTCGAGCGCCTGAGAAACTGGTAGTAAAGTGGGTATAAATAAGAGATACCTCTTTTGAAGGTGGTTGGGGGGATGGTTCTTTGGGTGGGGTGGTTGGTTTTCTGGTGGTGTGGGAGTTTGGGGTTTTGTGGGGTTTTTGTTTGCTTGGCTGGTTTTTTAAATAAAAAAAGATAAAGGATGTCTGCAGTATTTGCTGGGGCACAGAAATCCCTTGTAACAGTTCATACTAAATAGGTGCTGTCCCTTTTACTGCTTTAAATGTAGAAAGACAAAATTAAGTGTGCAGGCTATAGAGATGTCCTCTGCCACTGGGCGTGAACTTGCAAGACATAAAGCCTCAAAGGACCGGAAAACATGTTTGTAACACTTGAATATATAAGGACATTTATTTGCTATTTCTTTTTGGTGTTACTTGTCACATATTGTGACATAGTATCTCACTATATGTATATCTTCGGGAAGTAACTCTGACAATTTGGGAGAGTCTAATTAAAGGGTGCAGCTGGGTCCTGCTGGTTCAACTGCCTCTCACAGCAGGGCAGTTAGCTGCCCACAGTGTGCTTGTCCTCTGCCTCTTGAAACTTCCCTTTCTGTTGCAGATGGATTGGGTGGAATGGACTGCAGCTGTGGTACCTGCCACCCCATGTAGCCTGCAGCTGCACACTATGGGCTGTAGAACTGGTAAATCTGAAGCCTTTTGGAGCTGATGGCACTTTCAGACTTCCCTTGATGGGGATAGAAGGAGAGATGCTACATCATTTCATCCACGTGTAACATTCACACAGATATTACTCTTTCATGTGTGAATAAATGGCGTGAAATGAAATACAGATGAAACCAGAGTGCTGATCAGACTTTCAGATTTAAGTAGTGCCAAGCACTTCATAGACAACATATGGCTAATTAGAGTATGCTGATAATCGTTAACCACTGGGAAACATCAGTTGGATCAACACTGAGCAGCTGCTACAGGGAACTACTGCAGAGAGGTTGCACCAAAATTATCATATCTGTTCTTAGGCTATATCATTTGTTAAGGATGATTTTTCAGTGTGTAGGAGTTGCAAAATGAGTTAACTGCATTGTGGGTAATCGCTTGCAGTACGGTATCCCAAGCAGTTTATTTTTAAGGCCTGTATATAGTAGGTCACTGACAGCTGTCAGGGTGACAGGAATTATTAGGCTTTGGGGTTTTAACCTGAAATTATCTCATCTTCTAAAGTTTGCTTCTAGCTCCTGCAGCAATCTCAGCTTCTGTTTAGCAAAATTGTGGTTTCTGGGATAACTAAAGCCATCCTCAGAAGAAAGTCCAACTGAAAACAGTGATGCTCTTGTCCACAAAGATCCAGTCTTCCGTGTTTTAAAAAAAACAATTCCTGAAATTCATTATAAAAATGAAAACCAGGAAAACCCAGGTGACATGTTTGGTCTGGAAGATGCGCACCTTCAGTAACAGCATCACTCTGAAGTGCTCCCATATGTAAGGTGCTGGGCAGTTCTTGAACTTGTGCATGCAAGAGAAATGTGGTAGTAGCCTTTCTCCAGTGCATACATTTGTGGGACATAAACTTGATGAGAACCCAAACCTTCTGTCTGATTTGGAGTAAATCCTTCTGAAGTAGTGTTTGTGAACAGGCAAGAACAGATAAACAGGGACTTCTGTTTGATGCACTGAGGGACTGTGCTCTTTTTTTCTCTCTGAAACACCAGTTGAACAGAATAGCACTCATTTTTTACAGTGTAGCAAAGTTTAACTTCTCAGAACAGGTGAAAACCCAGAGAATTTTAGATTAAAATGGGTCTTCTTCTAGACTGGAGCACCCTGGCTGAAAGCAGAGCAATCAGTTTTCCACTAGGTAACAAAGGCATGCTATGCAAATGCCTTGAAGCTTGTGCTTGGCAAAATGCAGGAGTGTGGTGCTGTGCATCTTTATTCATCCCTTCTGCACCTACCCTCTTGTTTCCTGGCTACGTCCCTGCCCCCTTTTTTCTTCTGTTTTTTAGTAGCTTGAATTGCACAAACATTGGTTAATAGATCTGTAAAACTCAGAAAATGGGGATGCTTCAAATAAAGAAATCTCTTTATTAGGAATTAAATGGAAAAACTAAATATAAGCTTTTCTCTTCTGCTTTAAACTTCAAGAGTGGGAAGAATAAAAGTTGTATTGATGATGAAGGTCTCCAAATATAGAATTCTAACTATAACATAGACAAGAAACCCTAAAGTTGGTGGGCAAATGTAGAAAAAGACAATAGTTTCTCCTTAATAATTTCAGTATATTGTGTACCTTAAGAACAGCCCTGTGAATAATAAACCACTTTGTATAAGAAACATGAAGCATATTTTACAGGATTTCCATTGATTATTCCATTAGCCATGTCAAAACTAGTACCTTTTACAGTGGATCCTGAATGGGAGTTCTGGCTAACCTGAATGCTGCCTCATCCTCCTTTGCCAATGAGTCCCTTTTGGTGCCCATGTAGATGAATCCAAATTCTGGAAACCTTTGCCTCACATCCTGTTAAAAGTAGAAGATTGTAACTTACAGATGACTAATAATTTTTAAAACTCTCTTCCTTACACACCCTTCAAATTGAATGTGTTATATAAAGAGAAGGGAAAAAAATAGTAACCCATCTCAAACATGCCAGCATATACAGTGACTAAGCACTACAGGGCAACACGGAATGATTTTAGTGCTCCCCGTTCCACACTAGTGCTCTTTAGGGGTCCCCTTCTGGTGCCTGTTTTAAATCTCTCTGACCTGTTACTTTAGTGGGTCAGTAATGAAGGAGTACCTGCTCTGAGAATATTTGTTTTTTCCCAGTGGTCTTTCTTGGAAGAAATCGTTACTGTAAGCTATGGAGCTGTTGTTGCTAGTGTGACACTTTATGGTCCTTTACTGCTTTGTGAAGATTTTGCCTGCTCTTTTGATTTGAGATTGAATAAAACAACAGGGAGGCAAAACTGAGGAAGCAGAATTTGATTATTGGGAGTGAAGGAAATGTATTGGGCTTCAAAACTTCTGGTGATGACATTGCTAGTGGTTGTAAGTTGGTATTGTGAAATCACAGTTGGTATCCCATAATATCAGGTTGTGCTCAAATACAGGAAAGGATGTTGCTCCTCACCCACTGTCTGTAGAATCTGTGTAGCCTGCTCAAACAGTGGCATCCAGGCAGGGATTATATACGCAAAATAGGTCAAATGCATACATACATATACAAAAGAGAAAAAACATACCACTTTTGGCTAGGCGTTTTCTTACTTTTCTCTCACTCCTTGCTATGACTCTTCTGGGAACTGTTTAAAAATCTTCTAGAAAAATAGCATTAAAAGGATATTATTAGCCTACATATAAATAAAATACTAATTAATAAATAATAACAAATCTTCAAACTTGCATTCTTAAAACCTACTTTAAACACACAATTGAATTGAGGTTATACTGATTTCATATTCCTAGGAGGGAACTTAAGCTCAGCGTAGTCGATGAATATCGACTGCAAGACTGGCTACAAGGCTTCAGCTGACAACTTACATTTAGATCTTGGGCTTGATAGCTAACTACCATGATGATGAGTGCTGCAGAAAGTCTTCTTTGTGTGTTCCTACACTTTTTACAGATGAATTGCAGAAAAAAAATGTTTAAAAATTGACATTTGAATTTAGTCTGATTTCGCAGTGTAATTTTAACTACGCACCGGTTAAGAATCTCAGTAACCCTGTTGCTCCCTATAATCTGCTTTTTGATTTGGAGAAAGTGAGAAAAAAAATGAAAGTGGTGATTGTTGTTGTAGGACCCTCAGTTTCCTAATGTTTCATCATAATAGCAGTGTTACCTTACTTATATAGAGCATCTCTAGATTCTCTGCAGACACTACTAAATTGTTTCCAATCCACACATAAGAATGGGAAATGCTGCTGTAAAATATACCCCCAAAATTATAAGCCTGAGGAAATAAGAGGCATAAAAATGCTGTATGAGTTGTCCAAGCTAACACAGGAAGGCTGCGAATAGGTAGGAAATATAATGTACTATACCTGAAAAAAAGAAACAGTTCAACCTAATTCTCATTAAATATTCAATCCTACAATTTAAAAAATGGAATTTATGTGGGATTCAAATATTTGCTGATTTTAGAGATTTTGAATAATATCTTCAAATAGTTGTGGTTTCTTCACTCCCATGAATGATAGATGACTTTGCATTTGCTAGTTGTTTCCCTTTTATTTCTCCACCCTGTGGCTTAAAATGACAATGTGGCAATTCATAAATGAGTGGGTGACATTAAATGTCACTGTTAATCCTAGCTGGTATTGATGTAAAAGGTCTATTTGTGTTTGCTGGCTAAAACCTGCATCTAACAGAAAGCATGTATTAGTTCTGTTGTTGGAATAATTGTTTCTTTAATGGCGCAGTGATGATGCATCTGTGCACAGAAGCAGAAAAGACAGCTGATGGAATTACAGTGTAGATTACAAATTGCAGTCACAGTTGTGCAGGGAGATAATAATAAAATTTTAGGGTTGTTTTCTTTTTTGGCTGAAAATTGCTCCTGTATTACACTAATTTACGTGCATTTCTTCTACTTCACTCCAGGGCTATGATTAAATTGAAATTCCTTATGATTACCCTTAGCCACACTTTCTTCATGTCAATTGCAGGGATAGATTTGGTGCTGGCGTGTGTCTGCCAACTTGTATTTTATCAGCAGCAGTATTAGCATCTTGGCTGAGCAGAATCTATAGGACTAATATGGTCATCAGAAAGTTAAATGTCTGTATAAGTTACTCTTTTTAATCTCTTTATAGTCAAAGGAGTGAACAAGGACTTTCTGAGAATAAGCACTGTAAAGCCAACATAAATTTTTATGGCAATTACTCAATAGAGAGCCAGAGTTCTCCATCATTTGCACACCACAAACCATATCGCAGCAAATTCTGGCATTGCAGACCAGTTGTTCATCCACAAAATATGGAATAGCTTCAAGAAAGTACCCCATCCAGCTTTAATTTTTTTCATTATGTTCTGGTAATTGCAAATTGAGCCAGCTATAACTTCAAAAGAGCCATACTAATGTGCGAGCCCTGTACCATTGTGTGAATAACCAGCTGCCTCTCCATGGACTACTGCAGAATACTCCATGCCTCAAAGCTTAAGAACTGCCACTCCGGGATAAAAAGCACCTTACTTGATTTGGGAATGATAAAAATCTCAAGAATAAAGTTTGATGTTTTGGGATCCTGGCCAGCAGCAAAGCTCTGAAGTAGCAAACCAGCACTTGGAAGTGGCTTTATGCACAATCCTTGACCCTATCCTGAGGTTTGATGTTATACCTATGCAGGCCCACCTGGGCTTCTGCAGAAAAGACATGGATTATCCCTGTTCCATCCCCATCCTACTCCCAAATATATGCCCCCACAGCCTCTTACACAGAACTGACCAATTGTGCAGGGTCAGGCCCTTGAGCCTGCTAACCCAGCTGAAAGCTAAAGCTGCCAACACCTTTGAAATGAGTTCAAGTCTGGCTGAGGACTTTGGTGCTTGGGGAGTCTAGTTCCACCTCCAAGTCAAGAGCAGCCGAATGGGGATTTTCTGAAAGCACCTTTGGGTGGGAAATATTTAGAAACCAAAAGCCACAAAGGGAAATGGTTCTTTCTTGTTTTCTCCAAATGTACTGAGAAGATCACATGTGAGGATATGGAATCTATTATTTGAGGGGTGGTGACAGTGATCAATCTTGTATGGCTTGCTCAACTAATTTTCTGTTTCTACTCTGCAATCGTTCTCATCAGATCTCTTTTCAAATCTATTTCTTTTGTCCTCTTCTCCTAGGAACTCTATGGATTTGTTTCCTCACCTCATGGTGTAACCTATAAAAATAGCTATTGGTGTTCACAGTGGGGAGCTTCCAGGGGCAGAGGAATATAACACTTTGCAGCACAGAAGACTGGTCATCTGCAGCATCCTTTGCAAACTATTCAGCAGCCGTTAAGGGGAAAGAAAAAAAAGAAAAAGGAACATTGATTAAAAAGCAGAAACCTAACTCCTCCCTAGTTTTTAATCCGAGTGTTATATCAAGCTCCAGCTCTCCCAAGCATGGATTGTCAAAGAATGGGAGCTGAACCTCAGGATTCATTAAGCTAACCTCTGCTCATACAAGGTTTAAAAGAAACAAGGGTCAGAAAGCAAGCAGTGAAAATTGAAATAAACAAGTCCTCCTTAACAGGTTGTTTTTTTTTCCTGGTTTTGACCAAAAGAACAATGGAACTGAAAGTAGAAATTTAAGAGAACAATACAAGAACTAAGTGAAGGTATTTTAAAAACTCCCTTTTACATTACTGGGATAAACTGTAGCACGACTGGCTCCTGCTTTACCAGGAAATGAATAACAGTAACCTTCAGGCAGAGATCCCTATCCTGCCAAGGTTTGTACATTATTGTAGCCCCTAAATGCTGGTTTGAATTTAAGAACTTAATATTTTTTTTTTTCTTTTTTTTTAAATCACCATGGAAAATATTCCATTCTTCAGCACTTCCGTGTGTGTAACACTTCTTCCGCATTTGTTTTCTTTTGTTCTTTTCTAATGAATTTGGTATTTAAAAAGGGTCAGAGCTGGAGCTAGTACTGCTCAAGAAGGCTCTGTCATCTGCGCTTAGATAGTTTATGTCAAACTTTTCCCAGCTGGACATGGGGATTTCCTCAGGCTATTTAATGAGAAATATGTGGATAAATCTCCTTGACTATTCTAAAAGACCCAAATTAATCTTTTTTACAGAATCTAGACCTCTCATATACGTTTGCAATTTTAGGCTGTTCTCTTTACAAGCTTCACTTAGACTCCGGAAAGTCCCTTTCCATGCAAATACTTCAGCATCTTGGTTATACTTCAGTTTAGCAGCAGTGACTGTCGAGTTGGAACAGCAGCATAGGAGGCAGTAACTGCAGCTGGCATTGTAGTGGTTCGAGGAACAGGCTGTGTCTGATCCGAACTCCAAAAGAGCAATGCTTAACACAGAAAAAAATGCATTATGCCAGCAGTAGCCCACACTGACGTGGCTGTATCTGAATGAGACTTTCAACTGTCTTCATTGTATTTCTCTATCATTTTGAGTCTTTGTGGAAAGGACAAGCCCTGGGTATTTGAGGCTGGTTTGTTGACATGATGAGAAACATTGACACTGAAAATTCAACAGGAACTGAGGAGAAAAAGGCAAACTGAGTAATTCTCGGTCCAAAGGCATAGCTTTCTCTAACACTGTTTAGAGTATGCCTGCCAACTACTCAAAGCCTACACTTTTGCTGTAAGGGATACGTGCTCTGTGCTCCCTAACAAACTGGTTTTCCCTCTATACTTGGAGAAAAAGATGACGCAGCATTATGAATCCTGCAGAAAAATTAGACGCATATAGCCAGGGAACAGGCTCCTTTGAGTTACACAACTATACCACACAGTTAATGTAGCTAAGCTCCCAGGTGCTTCAGTATGGCAGTTCTGCCAACCTATGGGCTCCTTGCCACTGAACAAGGAGACACCAGTCCTCTGCCAACCCCCCTTTATATTGGTTGAATGCCCTTGACATCTTCTCAGCACTGGCTGTGGAGCTCATCTGGTGCTCATCTCTTTGCTGTGCTGGCCAAAAATAATCCTGCCAAAAATAAACAAAAGGAAAAAGTGAGCAGTTTCTGCAGAGTGAGAATCTGCTCACCAATTCTAGTCTGAGGGTTCAAGGTGGCTCAAGAGAAAGGACAAAGCAGCAAGCAAGGCTAGAGGGACTAGGTTATGAATGATGGATAATGGCTGGACTGCCCCTTATGGCAGTGGCAAACTGCTAGTAATCCTCAGATATACTGAGCAGGTATACCCAATGTTCACACGCGCTCCTAGTGCAAATTATACACTGTGTAATATAGTTTAGTTTAGACCTCTTTTACTGTCATTCCCTTGTTAATGGCGGTTATTTTCTTTGCAGTTTCCAGAGTTTTCTTAATGCCAGAATTCACAGAGACATACTTTGCAAGTAGAATTTCTGTGCCTTAAATTTGTGTCTTTCTTATGCTGATGCATTTTCCATGTAGCCCAGGTTTTCCTGACTATGAGGACTTCTGTCTTCTGCTTCCCAAGGCAAGTGACGCATTGCCTCTCTTGAGACCAGCAAATGCTTCCAATGCAGTATTCAGCAAATAACAACTCACAAAAGAATGACCTGATGAAAAAATTATTGTGTAACTGAACATGTAAATGAAGGGCTAGGTCCCTTAAGTGTGCACAGAGAGTAATAAGCACAAGGAGACCAGGCAAATCAGAACAGAATGGAATGAAGACATCCTAACCACTTAAATATGCTTGCTTGTAAATTACAATGGAGCCTCACTAGCCAGGACCTACTGTATCAGAAGAGTAGTTTAGCTGAATACAAGCCTCCTGCTGTGTAGCGTGATTGCCACCAGAAGGATTTCTATGCTTGTTTTAAAGTTATTGTTTCTTTGCTTCGTCCTATGGCAAAGTACTTTTTTTCCTTATTTTTAAATCCTCAGAGTACATAGTATATCCAGACTGCAAGCAAACACCACGTTGCAGTAATACACCCTTCCAAATAATGACATATTGCTAAACACTCCAATTGGAAAGTTTCCATAGAATTATACATGAAGACAAGGCATAATCCTTACTGGTTCATTTACACCACATGCACCTTACGGCCACATCTTCCACCACATTAGCATGAAGGTACCTTTGAGATGGATTCTTCTTTCCAGAAATAGGTATGTCCACATCAAGATGGTTAACCCATTACAAGGCAGAACAGGTCATGTGCAGACAAGGTTTTAGAGCTGAGACATCCTGCCCTTAAGAGTAGGTATCTCTCACATATTTTCAGCAGAAATGTTCCTCCCACCCCTGTATTGGCAGCAGCAAATAGCTGTTTGATAATGGTCTTGCAAAGACAGCAAATTTGGCTTCTAGGATCAAGAAGGAGAAGAAAGCTGAAGCATGGATTGAAAATCCAACACAAAGTGAGCTGAAAATTTGGGGTGAAATTGAAGGATGAGCAACAGAGCTGCACCTGCGCTGCAGCACAAGGCAGTAGCCATGTTTTCACAGAAGAATTACTCAAAGCCCCGCAGTCTCTCTGCTCATAGTGGAAAGAGACTAGTACTTTGAGAGCTGACCCAGAGAAAGGGGGGCTGCCACCCTCTGGAACTTGCCCTGAATCTGGGCTGCATCTCAGGTGCCACTCACAAAAAAGGGGGTCACAAAAAATCAGTGTTCTAATGGCTATTCCTTAAATCCATATATACAGGAAATCTAAATGGGTTACACTGTCAGTAAGAATTTCTGCTTACTTTAACATCCATATGGAGGTCTTTCACTCCCCATATTAAAGTCATTTCAGAACAAGAGGTTTTAATTTTCTTCCATTGGCTCAAGATGCCTCCATCTGTGCACAGCATAGGCTGGGAGCCCCAGGCAGGTTGGTTTTCTCTAAGAGTCCTGCCAGCAAACCAGAACTGGGGCCCCTCAGAACACTCACCAGAGGAGGTGAGCAACTACTGTCTCATGACTATTTGCATCCCCCTCCTGCTCTCTCATATTCCTACCTGGAAAGCAACTTACATGTACAAATGTGGGAAATATTTCTTGAAGAAGTTTCAGTAATGATGCAACATTGTGTGAATTGCTGCTGGGGTTTAACTGTCTGCTCAGAAAACAAAACAAAACCTTTTTTTTTAAAAAAAAATTACTTGTTTCACTTCTGCTTTTTTCAATATTAAGTGCAGTTCTTTTCAACTTTCCGTTTTGGTATTTCCTTGAAATTTACTTTCTAGCAAGTTAAATATGAAAGTGCTCAAAGCAGAAGGAATAATGCACTTTAGGTCAAACCAAATATTTAATTTATCCTGAAATTATTTTTCTCTGACCTTTTCATTTCACCAGCTACTTCCAGGCAACTTGAATAACCAGGACTTGCTTTCAGAGAAGATTTTTTCATTACTGTTAATTGTATGCGAGATTCTTAACTTTCTGATAAAAGAAATGGAAATATTTGAGCTGCTTCGGCTCACTAATGAGCTGAATGCCAGCAGGCAGAAGATACTGTTTGTGATAAGTTCTACAGAAATGGCAGTTCCAGCATGTTATCTACAGCTGAGCCAGAAAGTAAAAGCACATAAGAGATGAGGCATCTTTAGACATGCATTCATTTCAGAACTGGCTTCAAAGCATTTTTGCTGTCAGTTGAAGAGAACTTAGAACTTGTTGTCCAGAAATCCTCAGGATATTAATTTTAGACATTCAGACTCTTGGCATTCCATGTGCATTTAGTGGTTTGCTTATTTATTTTTTTCCATGAACTCAGCTCTTGTCACTAAGCAAGTCTGACACTCCAGGGCAAACCCCTCTAGCTATTAAAAAAAAGGCCCTGATAATCAGGGACTACACTGATATCTTCCTCATGTGGCTCCCTTCTCTCATAAAGTTCCTTCCTATAGACCCCACCTGGAGCACACTACCCCAGGAGCAGGCTCTGTTCTCTGCTACTTTAAGGGGCCGTTATTTTGTGCAGTGCAGCATGTGGAACATAAACTGTGGACATCAGGGTGTATACCGCAGGCACTGGGGCTCCTTGTTTGAGAGGTCAGGCACAGCACTTATTCTGGAACACAGCACGCTTTTAAGAAGAAAAGAAAATCATGATGATAAAGGCACTGGTATAGAACCACTTTGCCAATACCCATTGCACCTAAATATTCAATCTGAAAGAAGAAAAAAGGAATTGCTATCTGAAAGAATTTTACATCTGGAAGTGATTCTGAAAGCCAGCACATATGCCACAGACATAAAAAGAAGCTAAAAAAAGAGCAAACAGATGGTCAGTCACCAAATTAGATGCAATCAGAATATGGAAAAATAATTTATCATATTTCCTCTTCACAGCTTTTCATGTATATGCTGGACTTGGCAAACTGTTAATCTGCTCTGATGAGTGCTTACAATAGAGCTGGGAGGTCTGAGCACTGCCAGACTCAGCACAACTTACATTCCACTGCAGGTTTAGTCCTACCAGCCACTGTTTCTGAGGTGCTGAGTGCTTTGGCCTCACTTGGTTGTTTGCATTCCCCTTCTCTGCCCATGATTTCACAGTGCAGTAAATCCAGCGTTAGGGCTCCTAGGTCAAAATTGCTGCAGCCACACAATGTAAAGTGCTGACTTACACTAAACTTCTGCAGCTGAGTCACATTTTCACAGCTAATTTGTTGTACTGGCAAGGTTGGAGGGGTTTTTTGTAAGAGATCTATTATCACCTGTTTGTGCCACTTGAACTTCACCCTGGATCACACATCGTCTGCTACAGCCTACAGCGAGCCTAGAGGCAGCACAAATCTCAAGCCACCCTCTTCCTGACCCCGTGGTGTTGGGATCATGTGCCATTGCCTGATTAACATGACCTTTTGCCTGATGTGTTCAACACCAGATTATGACACCACATTTCCTGCTGCATGTGCATACCTCAAGACTGAGTGCCTTTCAGTGATGAATGTGCTCTTGTGGTTTTTCATTGAGCTTCCTGGAAGGTTTTGGAGAGAACCAGTTTATCCCAACAGCAGGAGGAAGGGAATATAGTAACCAAAGTAGGATGTAGGGCTACTAGAACTAGAACTGGGGAAAGCCTTCCTCTCCATTTCCCCTCTCTTTGGCCTTACTTTAATATCTTCGCTATCCTAGATTGCCGTGTAACTTCACTCAAATCAGAGACCCTGTGAAACCTACCTTGTGGTGGCTCTTACAGCCTGTCCTGGCTAAACTGCCCTGCCTTACTGACGGATGGAGATGGAGACTCCGGAGTTTGGCACCTGTACAAAAGCCACAAGTAATTTGGGTGCAATTAGACCACACTTCCACCATGCTTCCACCAGCAGTACTACCTCCTGAAATAGCTATGTCAGAAGTACCAGGGGTCTCACGTTATGTGGTAAATATGGGCTAGCTATTAATCTGCTCTGATGAGTGCTTACAACAGAGCTGAGAGCTCTAACCCAGGATGTAACCCTCGATCTTGTGAAAGGCGAGAGAAACACGAGTTTGTGATCATTTGTCTGTGCTTGTCCTCGTCCTGGGACCTGTGCCACAGGCAAAGGAACCATGATAAATTTTTAAGTAGCATGTTTTTCCAAGGGGCAGGGTAGAAATTTTCAATGCACTCCAACTGCTCAAGGCATTGCTTCTTTCTGCCAGTGGGGCCCTGGATACAGCAGACTATTACAGCCCCTATCACTCTGTGTGCCCCTTGTCCGAAGCTATCTCCCTGGAAATCCAGGAAGGAGAGATTTCTTCCTGCCATCTTGTGACACTTCAAGCATACATGCAACTAATTCATTTCCCTGCCTTCAGAGATGTAATTTCCATGGCGATGCAGGAGCCCGTACCATAGATCTACAGCCACATGCTGGGAGACAGCTTTTAGTCGGATTATTTCTGGCTCTTCGGTTTCCACAGATGAGCTGGAGAATCTGGCAGCCACTTTGATACCCAGGCAAAAAGGAAAATAACACAACTGCCCTTCAAAACTACAGCAATCCCTTAGGCACTGCCAAGTTTTCCAGAGGTGCTTTGACAGGGTTTTATCCTTCTTTAGAGCACCCTCAGCTTGGCCTGAATGCAGAGGCCATTGCCTCCAGGGTGACCATGATGCTGCTGCACAGGCTGGGTTTCAGCTGGCCATGAGGCCCACAGACTCTTACACCAACACACCACCATCACCAATGTCTGGGTGCCACAGGCTAATCCCTCACCACCCTGTGGGGATCACTTTGAATGAAAGTGTGTCCCTCTGCCCCCTTTCCCTGTGCGAGGAAGCTGGCTTGAGGGATAGTTGCCCTCCTCCCTGGTCTTCACTCAAAAGTGCAGTTGGGGAGGTATCTCCCCAAAGTTTCCTCCAAGTTAGTATTTTACTCCCATTTTTTGCAAACGTCCAGTAGTTCCCTTCCTTCTTTCCTGCAAAACTGCCTTGAGAGAGCCAGGTGTTTTGCTCTTCAGTTACAGGCATGCCAATGCCCTACAGTATCTGGTGCCAGGTGAACGTTTACCTCATGGCCATGAAATGGCAACAGCAATTAATGCAGATGTTAAAAAAGACCAAAGCCCTCCTCCTTTAATTAATTTCAGAGGGTACCCGCCCCAGTGAGGAGCTACCTCTACTGAAGCAGGCCATACCCTATGCAACCAGGCAGGCCATGGGGCTCCCTGTAGCTCCTTCCATCTACAGCTTCAGAAGATAATCACCCAACACACGGTGCTGCAGGACACAACTTAGCAGCAGAGCCTATCTGCTCCAGCCCAGCCTCCTGCTGATGGGTCAGGAGCCTTCGATAGCGCACATTCTCCTAGGTCATGTAACAAGGTAGGTCCTAGCCTGGCAAATAGCTCTTGAAGGTCCCAAAAGAGAACTAGGAAAGCTTATCAAAACCACTTTCTACTTGGAATAAGGCAGTTCAATTTACTTGAGTACTGCTCTCCCTGATATACTGCATGCAGTATGAAGCCTCCCCTCAGATAAAAATAGATTGAAAAGGTAGGAAGTGCTTGAAGTGGTCCTACTCATCAGGATGAAAGCCAGGAGAAACAGATTGTCCCCTGTCTACTATTAACATAATTAAAGAGAAGTTTGCCCTGATTTGCTTGGGTTTCAGTTCCCCCCGCCTGGCAAACTTTATAGTTATATCTCCTTTACTTCAGGGATGTCACTGCAGAGCGGATGGGACACTTTGGTCCTATGCCAAGAATACAGCACAGGCTTATTGATCTCAACAGCATTGCGTGATCAGTTTGAGTAGTGAAGACTTAAGTCTTAGAGTGAAGCTTGATACCTCTGCCCCATTTTCTCATCCTGCTAGCAAGCTTTACTGTGGTGTATTTTTCTCAACTTCAGCTTTTCCCCATCCAGAGATTGCAAAATTAAATTACAGAAGTCTGAGATATTTTGTTGCTTTTTCCAAGGACCTGACATCAGCCTTCCAGCCCAATCAATCCCTTCCTTTTTTTGACAAAGCAGGAGAAGCTATAAGAAAGAATAACAGCTGGCAGCAGTTACCAGGCACCTCTGCTAAATACCCCCAGATTTGCACATATCCTGAGGTGCATAGAGAAGTGCTGCATAGGCATATACCAGTTCCTGCAGGTCTGCTTGCCAGTCTTTCATTCATCCAGTCCTAGCACTTTATATGGGTGAATTTTAGTGCACATAAAAGCAGTGATTTTGGCTATTTCACTGTTCGCAAAACATGTTGGCATCATGACAAGAAGGGCACCTGGGAAGGGCTGGGAACAGCTTTGCCAGCTGTCAACATAGGAGGACCGCAGAAAAGGTAGTGTTGCTTTTACTAAACATCTTGCACAGACACGTTCACATAGCAAACATGGCAAGAAACCTGGATCACCCCTTGGAACAATTCCCCACAGCTGAACCATTACAGCTGGTCAACAGAGCAGCATCTAGGGACTGCTTGAGCTTCATGTTCACAAATACTTTAACTTGGGTCTGCGTATGGACCTTTATACACGTGAGTAGGGTGAAATGGGGAAACAGCAGAAAGTTGTGGACTTTTAAAATCAAAAACCTCAGAGTCCTCTGCAGAAGAACTCTTTAAACACAGCCAACCAAAACACAGCCAGAAAACATGCAGCTCCCACCAGCACATGTCACACGGAGGTAAGGCTTCCTGTTCTGATTGAACTTCAGTTGCCATCTCCCACTTTTCCTCCTCCATTCTCTTCTCTGTCTGGGGCCGTCTGAGCAGATAGTCCCCTTGCAGCAGCATAGGCAGGGGGGAGGACATGTGAGGGACAGCTTTCAGTGTTCCAGACTTTGCTGCTGGAAGCTTTTCCTCCTGCCCCAAGGTGTCCTGAAGTCCCCACCTGCTCCAGGCTGAACAGAACAGGGAATTACAACTGAAACAGTTCCTGAAGGATACAGCTGAATGTAACTGTGGCACCTTTCACCTATTTGGCTGCCTGGCTCCTTGTGATGGGTACATGGCACAAACCCAAACCTGACTCAGAGCTGCTCCAAGAAATACCAGGACGTTTTGTTCGTCTGTTGAAAGGGAATGTCAGTTGGACCCTGGGAGTTTTGCAAATGGATAGTTGACCTCTGAAACAGAGATGGGAACCACTCACCTTGCTGTCAAATAGAGCCGGGGGGAAGAAAGTGATTGCCTTTATCCCTCCCTGTGGGCACTCAACAAATGGAAAAGTCATCTAACCACCTGGAGAAGTTTTAATAAAATAACTGATGGTGAAGGTTTAAAAGCTTGCTGCTTTCTTTTTCTGTCTTTCTTCTGCCTTCTGCAGCTGTGGCAGCCTGACTCCAAGGAAAAGGTGTCTGGTTGGTACTGACACTGACACTGACTGCTGTTTACTGCCAAGAAGAGGTGATTGCCATCCCACAAAGGGTAAGTTGGAATTTTAGTGCTGGCAGTAAAAACTGGGAGGAAGGAATTATTTTACCACACATGATGAATGGGAAAATGAGAAGGAAGTTGCCTCCCTCAGCTCTGGAGCTGAATTCCTAAGCAGACACGCATTCAGGCGTTTCTGGGCAGTGACTGAGTCACTTTAGAAGTCACAGATTTGCTGGTACATGCCCGTAGCAAACATCCACAATCTGATGGTAACTACTGGCCCATGTATCAAACAGTAGGTGAGGACCTACTTAATCCAGCTGTATCATACTGAGATTGCTGGCTAATTAAAAATAGAAGCTCAACCCCAGGTCTGCATGATAGTGTCAGATGAGGATATTGCTGGCATTAGATTGCTTTCCTCTCAGCATCCCATCCCTTCCAGATGGGAATTATTTGTACTTGCATATGCACAAAGTCTTTAATTAGCATGCTCAGAGGTTCATAGATGAAAAGTTGTACACAAGGCAAAAATAGTAACAATTATTATTCCTATGGTGATGTTTTCTATTACTGTTTAAAAATATGAATAATATGCTAAGTATGGGTACTTATGACTTCCCCTGTATAAGCCTTCATTAATTCTTTGCAATTTTGTTCTTAAATTTTTTTTACTTCTTTTGTTTTAATACCTTGATACCCTCATCATGAGCTACCCCTGCTGGGCTGCAATACACACAAAAGGAGATAGCCACTGCCCCAAGACCACTACGGCTTGATTGCAGTACAAGAGATGAGGTAGCGATCAAGTGCTGAGGCAGAACTAGTCCGACGGATCTTAAAGAGGGATTGTAAGGAGAATCAGGTCACTTTGATAGTGCCTGCAGAGAATGGCTTTCTAAGTGAAAAGGGAGAAGTCTCAGTGCTCCTCTTCAGGGTGCTTCACGAGCAGAGCCACACAGGCAGGGGCTACAGCCACCCTGGCTTGTTTATCACATCCATTGCTGCTGCAGAGGGTCACATTTGCAATGCAGAAGAGATACATATGCCTTGTGAAATGCTGTTTAGTCGCTTTGCGTATGAAAAAAATCATAGGAACTGAGAGGTGTTTGTTGTTTCCAGTGTTCCTCAACATCTGTAGTCAAAGGATCACAGAAAATCTTTTGTACAGCAGCCCCACGAAGATTTGCATTTACAGCCACAAAAAAGGCCCAAAGTCTGAACGTTTGTCTCTCACTGCAACTTCTGTTTATTGTTGTTTGCTCATACAGGTGAGGAGCTGTATGGACAATTGTTACAAATACCATTCTGCAGCCTTTTCCTAGATAACTTTCCATGTTTCATGGAGCCGATCACAGGCTGGGGAACACAAATTTTACCTATCCTTGTGCCTGGAAGTGGTGTCAGCTGTACTTTAAATACTGGTTTAGATGTTATGCAGATACTGTTATACAGTGACAGAGCAAGAACAAGGTGAAGAGCAGCAAGATGATGAGTTCTGACAAATTCTGCTTAATCAAACTACAGCCCAATGGCTAGAAAGCTCCACGAGCAAGTGGCATGGCAACAGGCCAAGACAGATGTCTTTGCAGGAGACAGGCATTGTACACAGAAAGGTGTTCATGCAGTGATCATTCAAACCGATCCCGGTCACTGTAGTTTTCTGTTCTGTGTAATTGTGCAGCAGGGAACTACATCTCAGGTTATTTACTGCTTTGTATTTAAAAGAACAGGATTAAGGTTACAAAAGTTAGGAGGTATTATTTCAAAACAAGTCACTAATGGTGCAAGAAGGAAATGTAATGAACATTAGAGGCATCATATGTTTTCTTAAAAGATCAATGTGTTTTGGCCATGTTTTCTGTGTGAAGAAAATGTTGAGGCATCAACACTCTTTTATTTTGCTAATTTTTAAATTGTGTATGTCCTACATTGAAAACACTGATTCCCTCTAACGAACATTATATTCTTTCCATAGTACATCCTGTAACTCAGATATAGAAAATCTGTTGCTAAACCCTGCTCTCTATGCTACCTGCCAGTGTACCGCAAATGAATAACCCTCAGAGGCAGAACACCCTTAAGAAGGAAAAAGGCCCCTCCTTTCCTAAGAATGGAAAGTTCAATAACAAACTAACAGTATTTAATAGACTTAGGTTATTCATAAGAAAAGAAAAAAAAGGACATCCCAAGACAAATACAACTAATATTAAGGGCATCGGCTTTTTGAAAGTCAGGCTGGCATGCCAGACTGGCACTAGACAGATGCCCTGCTTGTGAAGGTGACATAAGGTAACTCCAACATTTCAAATCTACAATGCTACTCATATATTAATGTAACTAACCAGACACAAAAATATTTCTATCCCTCTTTAGGAGGTTTGTACTTTTTGGAGATTCCAGCACTGACAAAGACAAAACTCCAACCCTTCCAGTGAAGGTGAAGACCTTTGATGAGTAGTAGTGGTTTGCTACCCATAGCTGGAGAACACAGCTGATAGTTGTCTTCCTAAAGGTGTCTTCCTTGTAGGCACACACAACAATGATGCCATTATCAAAGGTATTTTAATCGGTAGCTTTTAGTTGCTTTTAAATAACCCTGTTTGTTTTAGTGTAACACCATCCTCCCAACAAGCTGTTAGGCCAAGTGTCTGTTTTGTCTACCCATCTCACCCTGTACAGTCAACTCTGTGCTTTCAAGTCTCTCTTCCATGTCTCTTTGTCAGCTCAGCACTTCTTAGTTTCTCATCCTTGTCTGTCTTCTCAACACAGCCTGAAAGAATGTAGTAAATGCTGCAGGAAATTAGGACGTGTAGCAGGTCATTACTGGTAGAACAATAAATCAGGATTTTTTTTGGTGGGACAAGAATTACAACCAAATCCCAATATTGTACACATGGTTAATAGCACAGGACATAGAATAACTTGTTAAACATTTTATTTGCTTATGTATAACACATATCAGTCTTCTTCAGGCATGTTTCTGGAGCAGATTTGGCTGCAACGCCAATACACGAGAGAAGACACATTTTGGAGGGAAAGGGAGCCTTTCAGCAAAGTGAATAAAGACAGATAAAGCAGGTTTGAGAATTCAGACACACAGCTGATGAGCCTGCCCAGTGGTAGGTAAAGAGGCTGGGGGGTGAGGAGCTTGGCAGGGGTCTAGGCACTACTGAAGATCAAAGCACAGTATTTCCCTTGATGCAGGTCAGCATAGGCCTTGCCATCTGGCCCTGAACTGTCAAAGAACAGCTGAGCCATGTTTGAATATGGACTTCACTGGAATGCTCCTACTAGGGCTAAACCATAAAACTGTATTTCTTGCTGGAATGAATGCTAACCCTCACTGGCTGCACGAGAGAGACTTTTTTCTTCCTGAGGAAAACTCCCAGCACTTTCCACACTCTGAGCCTAACCTTTAAGATTGACACCTCCTGAGAGGGAAATCATCAAGCAGATGACACATTTGAGTAGTGCTTCGCTTCCTTAGGCAATGCACTTGCAGAGATAGATGGGCCCAGTGAAACCACCTAGAAGAGGCTATTTTGTGTAAGAAAAGCTAATGACGTATCGCAGAGGCAAGGAAGTGTGTTGCAGACGTAATAAGAAATATGGTGCATCCGGCAAAAATAATTCTGAGTCCCTGAAATAGAGCACCAGGATGTACTGCCAGTAATTCCTATACCCACCACATTTGTTAACAGGCAAGATGACAAGAGAAACTACACGCATGCATAGAGTCTTTCATCAGGCATAATGCTGTAAGCATGGGCAGGTTACATGTGGGTGAGAGAGAATGATGCTGGGGTGGGTGGAATCATATGCAAATGCAGAGATGCTACAAAAAGTAGATTTCCTTTCATGTCTTCAGAGAAATACAAGATTTATTTCTGAATATAGAGAGGTGGATGCATCTTGCTCAAGTACAGCTTTCTGAGAGCTCGATGATCTAATCCAAAAATGGTTGCTTAGGCTTCCTCTATGGAGGTGGGTGCCTGAAAGAAGACAGATTTAACGTCTTCTGGAGATGCCTGCGTGCGGCTCTTGTTCCTCTACAGAATGAGCCCAGGCCCTGGGCTGGAAGGATGCAGCTAGCATTCAGATGGCCATACTCACATAATGTATCCCACATTGCTGTGGCATGTGCTCAGAGCACAGCACAGAATCCCAGCTTCTTTTATTTAAGGAAAATAGTCCTATGACTGCAAGAAATTCATTAAGAGCTCTCCAGGAGCAAGATCTGTTGGGAACTGGGTGTTACTGCTCCAGGGACAGAGTGGCAGCCAGCTTATCCCTCTCTGAGGTGCCAGCTCCCATTGAACTCAAGAAACAAGCATTTCAACATACACACTTTGAGTGGGTGACCCAAGCACAAACATTTGCTCTGGGAGGTAAATGGAGGGCAGGCTTCTTGGGGCAGCACAGGGCAAACCTTCGTCTGTGGAAAAACCATGGGAGAGACACCATGTGAGAAAGACTCACGGGAATGTTGCTCTCCACACCTCTGCCGTCAGCCTGGGCTTTTCTGCTCTCTCAGTGGAATGAATCACTATAGCAGCTTGATGAAGCAGCAAGCTGTGAACACATTTCCTTGTGTTATCTAATGGTGTTAAACTGAGGATGTGGTTAATTAGGGAATCATCCTCACCCTGGCAGACTTTCTCAGATGGAAACAGGCTTAGAGGTTTGCTGACTCCTAGGGTGAAGCTGCTGAGCTGATAGCCATGGAAACGTTTAAATGTACGTACTCCCCTGCAGGTCACCTGTTAAGCAGCAATAGCCATAAATATGTAAAAAATGTAAAAAATGCCGAATATAAAAAATCCAACCCTGGTGGGTTTTTTTTTCAGATTTCCTTCCTTTCATGAGGGTTTAGAGGCTCTGTGCTGTTAACTCTGTTTGATTCAATCAGGGGCTTTGGGCAGGGGGAAAGGGTGTTTCTTTCACACCAGCTGTGGCAGATCAGGCACTGCAGAATTACACCGAAGGACAAAGTATTGTTTTTCACATTAAAAACTATGTAAAGGTTGAATGTCACCATCCTTGGGAGGAAAGAATTGCAGTTTGCAACTGATTTGGCAGCTTTTACAAGTATGGATGGCAATTAACTGCTATTTATCACAGTTCCTGTGATACAGAAGAATAATCCCTTCCTACAAGACTCGAGTGTCCAATGCTGTGATGACTATTAGAGGGGCCCCGCCTCCAGCCAGGTGGAGGTAGGGGACAATCGGATTTACTGGACTGTGTGGATCAGGTGGCCTGGCACATCAGTCCCACAGAAGTATAAGGCTCTAGTAGATACCGGTGCACAGTGTACTCCGATGCCATCAAGCTGTCAAGTGGAGGAACCCACTTATATTTCTGGAGTGACCGGAGGATCCCAAGAGTTGTCTGTACTGGAGGCTGAAATCAGCCTGACTGGGAGGGAATGGCAAAAGCACCCCACTGTGACTGGTCCAGAGGCTCCATGTACCCTTGGCATAGATTACCTCAGAAGAGGGTACTTCAAAGACCCAAAAGGCTACCGATGGGCTTTCGGTATTGCTGCTTTGGAGACAGAGGAAATGGAGCAGCTGTCCACCTTGCCTGGTCTCTCAGAGGATCCTTCTGTTGTGGGGTTGCTGAAGGTCGAAGAACAACAAGTGCCAATTGAGACCGCAACAGTGCACCGGCGGCAATATCGCACCAACCGAGACTTCCCTGATTCCCATCCATAAGCTGATCCATAGATTGGAGAGTCAAGGAGTGATCAGGAAGACCCACTCACCCTTTAATAGCCCCATATGGCTAGTGCGAAAGTCTAATGGAGAGTGGAGACTAACAGCAGACTATCGTGGCCTAAACGAAGTTACCCCATCCTTGAGTGCTGCAGTACCGGACATGCTAGAGCTTCAGTATGAACTGGAGTCAAAGGCAGACAAGTGGTATGCCATGATTGACATTGCCAATGCTTTTTTCTCAATTCCTCTGGCAGCAGAGTGCAGGCCACAGTTCACTTTTACTTGGAGGGGCATCCAGTACACTTGGAACCGACTGCCCCAGGGGAGGAAACACAGCCCTACCATCTGCCATGGACTGATCCAGACTGCACTGGAACAGGGGCAAGCTCCAGAACACCTGCAATACATTGATGACATTGTCATGTGGGGCGATGCAGCAGAAGAAGTCTTTGAGAAAGGGAGGAAAATAATCCAAAGCCTGCTGAAAGCCGATTCTGCCATAAAATGGAGTAAGGTCAAGAGACCTGCACAGGAGATGCAATTTTGGGGAATAAAATGGCAAGATGGACGCCGCCAGATCCCCACAGATGTGATCAACAAGATAACAGCAATGTCTCCACCAACTAATAAGAAAGAAACACAAGCCTTCTTGGGTGCTGTGGGGTTCTGAAGGACACACATCCCGAATTACAGTGTGATTGTAAGCCCTCTCTATTACGTGACCCGGAAGAAGAATGATTTCAAATGGGGCCCTGAGCAGCAACAAGCCTTTGAGCAAATTAAATGAGAGAGAGTTCATGCAGTAGCCCTCGGACCAGTCCGGACTGGGCCAGATGTAAAGAACGTACTGTGCACCGCAGCTGGGGAGAATGGTCCTACCTCTGGCAGAAAGCTCCAGGGGAGACTCGAGGTCGACCTCTCGGCTTTTGGAGTCAGGAATACAAAGGATCTGAGGCCAGCTACAACCCAACTGAAAAAGAGATATTGGCAGCCTATGAAGGGGTTCGAGCTGCTTCGGAAGTGATTGGCACTGAAGCACAGCTCCTCCTGGCACCCCTGTTGCCTGTGCTGGGCTGGATGTTCAAAGGCAGAGTCTCCTCTACACATCATGCAACTGATGCTACATGGAGTAAGTGGGCTGCACTGATTACACAATGAGCTCGAATAGGAAATCCCAGTTGTCCAGGAATTCTAGAAGTCATCATGGACTGGCCAGAGGGCAAAGATTTTGGAAGATCACCAGAGGAGGAGGTGACGCGTGCTGAAGAGGCCCCACCATAGAATGAACTGTAAGAAAGTGAAAAGCAGTATGCCTTGTTTACTGATGGGTCCTGCTGTATTGAGAGAGAGCATCAGAGATGGAAGGCAGCCATATGGAGTCCTCAACGACAAGTTGTAGAAGCTGCTGCAGGAGAGGGTGAATCGAGTCTGTTTGCCAAGGTGAAAGCCATCCAGCGGGCCTTGGACATTGCTGAGCAAGAAAAGTGGCCAGTACTTTATACTGACTCATGGATGGTGGCAAATGCCCTGTGGGGGTGGTTGTAGCAATGGAAGCAGAGCAACTGGCAACACAGAGGTACAGCCAGCAAGCTCCTAAGATTGAAGTGGCTCAGATAGACCTAGATTGGCAACATAAGGGTGAAATATTTTTGGCCCGGTGGGCCCATGATGTCTCAGGCCATCAGGGCAGAGATGCAACATACAGATGGGGTCGTGATCGAGGGGTGGACTTAACAACGGACACTATTGCCCAGGTTATTCATAAGTGTGAAACATGTGCTGCAATTAAGCAAGCCAAGCGGTTAAAGCCTCTTTGTTATGGAGGACGATGGCTGAAGAACAAATATGGGGAGGCCTAGCAGATTGATTATATCACACTCCCACCAACCTGCCAAGGCAAGCGCCACGTGCTTACCATGGTGGAAGCAACCAAATGGCTGGAAACACACTGTGCCCTACGCCACTGGCTGGAACACTATCCTGGGCCTTGAGAAACAAATACTGTGGTGACACAGCACCCCAGAGAGAACTGAGTCAGACAATGGGACTCATTTCCAGAACAGCCTGATAGATGTTTGGGCCAAAGAGCATGGCATTGAGTGGGTATATCACATCCCCTACCACACACCAGCCTCTGGGAAAATCAAACGGTACAATGGGCTGTTAAAAACTACACTGAGGACAATGGGTGGTGGGACTTTCAAACATTGGGATACACATTTACCAAAAGCCACCTGGTTGGTCAACACCAGAGGATCTGCCAACAGGGCAGGTCCAGCCCAGTCAGAACTTCTACATACTGTGGAAGGGGACAACGTTCCTGTGGTGCACATAAAGAATTTGCTGGGGAAGACACTCTGGGTTATTCTTGCTTCAGGTAAAGGCAAACCCCCTCATGGGATTGCTTTTGCTCAGGTATCTGGATATACTTGGTAGGTAATGCGGGAAGATGGGGAAGTCCGATGTGTACCTCAAGGGGATTTGATTTTAGGGGAAAACAGCTAATGAACTCAATTGTATGCTGTGCCTGCCAGAGCACGAAGGGCAGGAGCAAAGACTGTATCACCAAGGCAGGAGTCGTTCTGCATCAAAGCCAAAGAAAGGAGTAGTCTTCCCATTTCTTCCTATGCATAGCCAAAATCTCTCAGGAATGTCTTCAAGATTTTATCCCCAAACCTACAAAATATGATCACTGGAGACTTCATGGGATTTCCAGCACTGGGAAAATGACACCAAAAAGTGTTTTTTTTGAAAGTCAGTGTTATTAAACCAGCATTTGAACTTCAGGCAGAAAGGCAATTCAAATGCAAACACTGTTTCCTTGGCAAATCCTACTCAGAAATCTTTTCTTAGTACAAGCTAAGAATAAATGTTAAACCCTCTGCTGTTTAGAGCAAAGCCATTTTAGAAGCTGTTATTGTACAGACTACATCCAAACAGCACTTAAGATATGGCAGAAGTTTTATTATGTATCTGTTAGCTTAACTTCATATTAAAGGGAAAAGACATCCAAGGGTTACAGAGCAGCCGGTGTTATTTCTAGTCACAGAAGGAAGCTTTCTTCTCTGTTGAAGTTCTCCCTCCTCTTTCTTGAGCAAGATCATCTGTGGGCAAACCAGGGCCTGAAGAGTCACCATTAAAACCAGTGGCAGCTTGGTTTCTGTCCTCACTGTGAATCATATCAAACCTTGACACTCCTCACTTTTGTTGCCAATAGCACATTAAGGTGGTAGCACAAACCCATGTGGGTTCTTCGATTACCTGTCAAGGAAGAAATTCTGTAATCAATTAATCCAACTTCTACAAGACTGAAGCTCTAGGAGTGTCCTGAAAGAGTTTCAGTTTGAGTCAAAGTTACTCCTTCAAACCAGAGTTCATGCAGGGTATCTTTTGGTTTAATGCTGTGTATGTTTGGAGAGGTGGTATTTTTTTAACCACAACAGCTTGCTAAGAGACAAAAAAACAGGTTGAAGGAAGACTTGCTTTTAAATGTGCCAGTGGCAATAAAAGCATTCACACTTGTTCCAGTAAATTTAGCATCCAAACCAAAGCTCTAATCCTATATTTTTTCCTACAGTGAACTCACATGGTCCCTATTTTGAATTAAAAAACCTCAAATTCCTCTCCTCTCCTCAGTATGTTTTTACCACTCTAATTAGAGTGGAATGCGAATGCCTTCTAACCATGCATTAAATGATACCTCTAGGAGCTCTCATATCTGGTTTGCTCTCTTCCCTTATCATCTCCCCAGGGCAAGATGGGTATCTGCAATGTTTTGGTAGAGCCTTTTTTTAGATATACATGCTGCTCTGTGTTTATATTAGATTAGACAGGTTGAAGAAGTACACTCGATACTCACTGTGGATGACAACACACCCATGCAATTCCAAACGTCATCTTATTTGTTTGCTTCATTTTTTTCAACACTTGTTTTTCACATTATTTATGGCTTTAACCCCCTTGCCCCAACACAAGCTGCTTCATACTTCTCTTCCATAGTTCTGTAAGAACTGCTTTTGTAATGATATCTTAACAATTGCAGGGTATTCCTGTGCCAATCAATCACAAGTCAGTGTCCCCCTTGCAATTCTGAGCATGGCTTTTTTTTGGTTGAAAATTACTTTTTAAAATTGCTATTGCTCCAATCTGACTTATACTACCCGCATGCAAACAGTTGCATCAGCACAACCTAGAGACAGAGTTAGCAGCTGGGCTGGGGGATGAAGTGGGAAATTCTTCAGCTGCTTTCATTGCCAAAGGAAACACATTGTGTACCTCCACCATCAGCACATGGTGACCAAGCTTTTTTTGAAAAGAAAACCAAAGAAAATAGAAAAAAGGAACAAACAAAACCCCCACGATACAGGAGATGTGTCATAGGTAGTAGTGTGTGGTACAGAACAGCTACCCTGAGTCTGGTACTGTAGTCAGGTTTCTGCATGATGAGTCTCTTGCATAAGCTTCTGTTTCTGAATAACATTTGCTGCACTGGCGCACGTGGGAAAGAACATGCTTCCTGCACCTGGGCATTTGGTGTGACATGAAATGGGGACACTATTCCCTGTGTTGTACTGTTCCCTATAAGCAATTGTATGCTCAAAGTCCATGCCCTTAATTCCCAGATCTGAATGGAAAGCAGAGGGCAAAACCTCATGTTCTTGGTGAACAGCATGACGTCCAATTTCTTGTCCCATGAGCTCTTTCTAAAATCTCACTCATAGATTGCCAGAAGAAATGTCCTGAGAATGTTGGCACAGCGGTGGACATTGCAGAACTGTCTCAGCCAGACCAGGCCAGTCAGCCCATGTACTCCAGTGCAGCTACTCTGGTGTGGACTGCTTGTTACACCAAATATATGCAGATGAGCTGTGCTGACATAAGCACTTTAACAAGAGTGTGGTTTCACCCATGCTTGGGGGCTGCTCTGCTTTGACTTAACCTTCTCTAATTGCAGTGATGCGAGAACTATGTACAGGCGAGCCCTAAGATCCTCAAATCCCAGGGACTTGGTTTTGACTTGCGGCCATGCTGAAAAAAGGCAAGACTGTGCTTGTTTAGACAGCAGATGAAAGTTGTCATACTAGAAATACCATTATGGCAAGATTAGCAGTGTGTGGAACATGTAAGAATTAGTTACCATACCAGCACATAAATAAAGACAAATTGCTGACAAAAAGCTTTTATATATTTGCTGTAAATAAAAGTAAAGATGATTTCAAAACAAGGAGGAGGTATGACAATTTTTGTTTGACCTATGACACATCCCATGGGATGAGTATTTTTTCCTCAGGAGGATTATAATAAAATTCCCATGGTGTGTTGCTCTGGCTGTTTTATTAGAATTTAGCCAAACATCTGCAGAATATCAAACTTCAATGTATACAAATTAGATCAGTTCTGGAAAAGATATCAGCACTCTCCTGCAAAGCACTAAAAAGGAAGCGTTCTTTATGAGCTTGGCAAAAAAGCACAAAGTATTGAATTGATTCCTGCAATTTAGGGAAGGGGGGTTTGTGTTATTTTTGTCAAAGAATTTAAAACAAGATTGATCTGAAGAACAACAAATGCTCGTGGTAAACAGCACAAGGACAGCCCCAGACCCTGCTCAGGGCAGGTATTCAGCAGCTGGTGGGCATGGAGGGTACTTTATTGTGCATGCCACGTTTTTACCCCAGTGCTGTGAGAATAAGCTACCCAAGGCTGCATGTTTGAAGCACGCAGCTCTGTCCCTCGTGGCTTGTGGCTGACCCTGGAGCATGGCCCCACACACCAGTGCTGGCCTGCAGAGCATCTGTTCCTCTCTCCCGCTGACAAACTTCATTTTAGATTGAAGCCAAAGGACACCAGAGGCCGCATGTCCTCCTTTGTTGTTCCTGCATAAATATTTCCTAAACCAGTAACTTGAAAAGTATTTCAGCCTCAACTAGCTGATTTGGCAGACACCCTGAGAGGTGTACATACATGAGGCCACAGTGGAGGGGCAAGAGCGGAATAAAAACACGACTGGCAAAAGTACGGCACATAACAAACAACGCTTCTACCAGGACAAGAAAACTGGATGGCAGGTGGGAACTTCAGTATCATGACCACACATGTACTACTCTTTCAGCTAACTATGCTGCCCATGAAAAGTCTCAGATGGGATGGGCCTTTCACTGTAACCATGCCTGTGCTCAATGCCTTGCATGTGCATGCAGCAGGTCTGCTTTGCATGGATTATCTTCTACAGCCTCAAGACGTTAATCAGTGAGACAGGCTTCCTGCAAAGTTGCATGAGTTTCCAAATGACACACCCACAAAGACTATCTATCTGTCATGTCTCCAAGAGATTTACAGATGTTTTCTACATGGCTGTAACCTTCGAAGGTAGAGTCTCTGCATTCCCAAAGGCACACGGGGCTGTTCACAACCACAAGTATAAATCATATGTTCATTTTCTCCAGCTATTTTAAAAGGAAAAAAACTCTAGAATTACTTTCAATGAAGCTGCAGGTTTGCAGAGTTTGAGCACCACGTGGTAAATGCAGCTGGTATGAACATCGTGTTACAAAGATGCTGTAATTTTTATGAGTTTGCCATTATCCACTCAGGCTGTAAGGAGTTAAACCAGAGTGAGGTAACTGGATGGAAAAAAGGAGGAAAGGCAATGATGGCAAGGCAAGGTGGATTTCAGCTGACACCATAAGCCCACTGCAAAACAGTAGGAGAACTCTGGGTGCAGAATGGCCTGGTGAATGAATTGCCACCTGGTGAGGACCCAGATCTGGAGCTAGGATAGAAAAGGTGACCAAAACCCAAAAGGTGCTGGCCTGCCAAAGAAACCAGGTGTATGGTGTGCGTGTGTAAGGGGAATTGTCAACACTGCCTGTGTTGACCCCCCAGGAGAAACACCCATAACAAAGGGTGACTCTCAACTCGACAATGAGAGCAACTGAACCAAAAGTATCTTGCCAAATTCTCACAGGAGAGATTTAGTTAACAAGGAAATGCATGCATGGGCTTGACTCCATTCATCCCCAGTTCTGCACTCCATGTCTCTTGGATGAGTAAACAGTGCTTTATTACAATGAATTTTGTGCTTGGATCACTTTGGCTGGTACTCATATGCTCTCTGTCCTTAACACATTTGGGTTGGTTCTTGGCTGGATGCCTGCAGTCCCGTTTGCAGCTGGGAGAGGGAGCGCAGTTTCAGGGAGGAAGCAACACCCCCAAGGCCTGCCCCAAGAGCACCCAAGCTGTCTCCTGGTGATACCTCACACTCTCCACCAAATGATGGAGGAACCTGGACAACAGGCTCAGGCCAGACAACTGAAGTGAAACAAGATGTCATTTGCTATTGGTATCATCCAGACTCCCTGAAGACAGTGGCTGATGGGTCCCCAGAAGAGGTGGGCCTGTTGGACTGACAGCCCTGGTAAAGGGTGTGGGGAGGAGAGGCAGGAAAGTGCCCCAAAGGCACAAATCTACCCTGGTGAGACCCTCAAAGAGAAGCACCTGTGAAGAGTGGCGGTGTCCCTGCACAAACCTTCTCCTAGTGCCTCAGCTGGTTTTAGGAGAAATAAGTGATGGTTTGAAATACGCATTAAACCATAAGCGAGTAAATATGGGTTTGGTTTTCTGAGTGCTTTTTTTTTTTTCTGATCAGAATATTTTGCTGTGGTTTTACATACACAAATAAATGCCATCTGAACATTGTGTAAATTGGTGTTGCCTGCAGTGGTTAAATTCATGCTTGTCATCATTGTTTAAATGACCATGCCACTATAATCAAATATGTACGATTTACAGAATCATAGAATAGTTAGGGCTGGAAAGGACCTTAAAATCATCTAGTTCCAACCCCCCGGCCATGGACAGCAACACCTCACACTAAACCATGCCACCCAAGGCTCTGTCCAACCTGGCCTAGAACACCGCCAGCAATGGAGCATTCACAACTTCCCTGGCCAACCCATTCTAGTGCCTCAGCACCCTCACTGTAAGGAACTTCTTCCTTATATATAACCTGAACTTCCCCTGTTTAAGTTTGAACCTCTTACCCCTTGTCCTATCACTACAGTCCCTAATGAAGAGTGCCTCCCCAGCATCCCTATAGGCCCCCTTCAGATACTGGAAGGCTGCCATGAGGTCTCCACGCAGCCTTCTCTTCTCCAGGCTCAACAGCCCCAACTTTCTCAGCCTATCTTCATATGGGAGGTGCTCCAGTCCCCTGATCATCCTCGTGGCCCTCCTCTGGACTTGTTCCAACAGTTCCATGTCCTTTTTGTGTTGAGGATACCAGAACTGCACACAGTACTCCAAGGGAGGAGTATTCATGTTAACTCAGATTGGTGAATTAAGAAAGCATCACAGTTTCCAAACACAGATTAGAGAGGCAGATGTGTTTTTTTAAAAAAAGTATTGCAATGTGGCAGGGAAAGTGCACAAGTAGAATAATGGAAACAACTAATACAAAGAAATGCAAGATTTGTGATTCTTAAAAGATTCTTCTGATTCTTCCTTGACAGAATCAATGCAATCAAACTGCTCACTGGTAAGTGCCTTTCTTTGTGCCCAGCTCAGCGGCACCCAAAACAAGACTGGGCTATGTGCGAGCAGGCTGGCCTAGAGACACATGGAGCAATTTACTCAGAGCTCGGACCTAGCAGGAGCTTACTTGAGGATGGGCTAAGCACTGCTCTCTATGCTTGCATGGCTTATTATAGTTGAATAGCATGACTACACGCTGTATGATGACAGGATCTAGGGGCAATGCAACCTGGTCTAGCGGAAGGTGTTCCTGCCCATGGCAGGGGGTTTGGAACCAGATCATCTTTAAGGTCCTTTCCAATCCAAACCATTCTATGATTCTAGGTGTGTAGTGCAGCACAAATGAACAGAGAAAGCGTTCTGAACTTCTCTTCCACCAGAGATCCACATTTCAGAGAACCGGTTTATCATAAGGACCCACCAATGTGTCAGCCTAACCACTCCAGCCCACACCTCTCGCACACTCAACGCCTTGAATGCCACTGGTGACTCAGGGCAGGTGGCAGAGATAATACTATCAACCTCAACTGTTAATGTCAGAAATCATGTCCCACCAAAACTAATCTGAAAATACAAGGACATTATGACTCAGCTGGCCTTCAGAGTTTTGAACTCCTCATGCATCACATATGATGGCAAAAACAACTCTAACTGTATTTCTGTGACATCTGAGAACCACCAGGCACATTAACAATTGCATTTGGAGACCAGCAATTTTACTCCGCTCCACCCAAGAAACTGGAACAGCAGTATTTGCAGTCATGATTATTCTTAGCTAAGTTGCCATGGAACAAAGCCTGGTTAATCCTAATGGACTGATTCAGGAACAATCTCTCTTTCTAATCTTATTGCCTAATTCTTCATTTCCATTAGGCTAGTATTTATCCAAGATATAAGAGCAGCAAGATTTTCAAGGAGTCATCATTTCCCTACGCTGAGAGGAACAGTACGGTCCTCTTACTAAGAATAATAAAGGATGTTTTTGTTTCTCTTTGAAGGAGGCAAAGAATTTTTCCTTCCAGAAGCAGATTAAATCTCCTTTGAATTTTCCTTGAATTCACAGGATCCATGAACTCACATGTTCCTTTCAGCCTTGGAAATTACAAACATTCAGTCAGTGATACCTTCTCATTTGCCAGCCAAATGAATGTTTTGGAGAATGTGCGTATAATAAGACAGATGGGCTTTTAAAGGAAGTTATTGGGTTTTATTTCCCTGATGTCAGTTTCACAGCACCTTGCCTCTTATCACCTGAGCACTAGTCTGACCTCTTCTGTCTACCAACAGCAATACACAGCATCAATTTCAAATACCCCATAACCCCCCCTGGAAACTAGTCAAGGACTGGAATGCAGGAAGCCCAGCAGTACAGCAGGAGTCTGTGACAAATGGCCCCATGCCACAACCAAGTTCATGGGGTAAAAGCTCATGCTATGTCCACTCAGATCCTCCACGCTGCGTCATACGAAGTTTATTGGAAGACTCTCACAACAGCTAACTCATACATCATGGCATAGCTCTTAAGAGCAAGATGCATGCACATGCATGTGTATATGTACCTAAGCACCATAGGGAGAGGTGAATTCTTCCTGTTTTCTTCTGAGAATTAATATTGCAGGAATTAAATCATAGTCAGGTAGTGGAAAGGATCCTGGGGAAAAGAATGCCATTCATGTTTGCAATCTGTCTCATACAGAAATACATACACAAGGACCTCCTTGAATAAATCCCTGGAAAAAATCATGCAAGTTTCCTGCACACAGAGCTAAGCTTGCAGTGATTAAACCCACAGCAATATTTCCTTTAAAAGAAATACAGCACCATAAGGTCACTGCAGACACCACCACTCTGTTGTCTGCTAGGGATTATGGGGAACAATGTAATTTAATTTTAAAGTACCTCCTCACTGGAATAAATTTGAGAAAGATACCAAAGCCAGTGATGATAACAGAGGTATTCAAAGCGACTGTTTTGATGAAACAGATGGTAACTGTAATTAACTTTGGTATTTTCTCCCATAAACCACGTAGTTTTCACCTCAATTAGCTGGCCTTTTTTTTAATTAAACAAACCCACTTGCATCTATCTAATCAGCAACCAGTTTATATTCAAACAATAAACCAGCCAGTTTTAAGCAACCTGGACAGGCGACAGCCCAGGCCAACAGCCATTGAAGGCTTCAGTGCCAGCTTTGTCCTTGCTGGGTGGCTCCAGCACAGGCAGCCCTAGTGCAGCCTGGTCTGCATGACCCAGCTCCCTCGCACCCTGGGAGCCCTCCACTATGCTGGAGTCATATCTGCTTGTTTAAATTAAGTGTAAAGAATTCATCCTGCGGTTGCTGCAATACAGTGTAAACCAGGCTGTGCAAGCCAGCAGTTTGATTTTCTGTGTTATTTATCAGCAAAACTGGAATCTTCACTTCAGCTACTTGGACATAAACATGCCGACAAAACCCAAGTAGATAAGCTATTCCAGTTCTGTTGCAAATGTGCGTGTATATGAATCCTTCCTTGCTGCTGCAAAAACACAATGAATGCCATGCCAGCAGTCCTGCCTAAGATCATTTATCACAGTTGTCAGTTTGTCTTGCAGCAGGAAATAATTACTCAAAAGTAGCATTTTCTTCCAAGTAATGTGACCATGTCTGGGGACCATTTTTAATACAATTAAAACACCCCTGCAGCTTTACCTATGTTTCTTTAAGGGGAAGTTAAATTTCAAAGGATTTCTCACCAACAGGTTTGAAAGATCGAATCATGAGTCTTCTGACTTCTTTCACCTTAGTGAAACAACACAACAGTGTGTATGTGCACCACAGAAGTTTGAAAGTGAGGAAAATAAGGACATCTGATTTTTACTGCAAATGAAGCAGGAAGGTTTCCATGGCCAAGGCAGTATATTTGTGTTTGCCCCTACATTCAATGACATTATAAACACATCCAGGCCAAGCTGGTCCTTTGGCTCAACCAGTTTCATCAAGGCCTGGAGTAATGAGTGCAGTGAGAAAAAATGCAGGAGCCAGCCCAGACCACAGCAAGTCAATGTAACATAATGAAGGACAGAAGTTTCAGGGTTTGTTTGTCTTTCCTATCTGTAAACAGCTTTTGCCTCAGTAAGTTAAACAGTGCTCAGCATCAGTCAGGCAAAATTCCTGAGGATTTCAAGGGCAAAACTGACTACAGATGAGCAGGCTGCATATGAAGGCAGTGTCTTGAAGCACATCACTGTCTTGCTGCCCATCAATAGCCAAGAAAGCACTGTCAGTGCTGGAAGTGTTAACACCCTAAACCAGGGTAGGTCAGGCCAGCAGTACCACTGCCTTGCAGGCAGATTTCCTACAGCAGTCAGCCACATCTAGATTTGTATTTTCAGATTTCCTGCTTGGAGGCTGCCCCCTCTCTGCTCAGACCTGAGGAAGCTTAACCTGGGTCTAAATTTGGCTTCTCACATGCATCTTTTCCACCTCACTGGTTCCCTCCAGAGCATTTCTGTGTGACTGTGGAACACGCACTGCCCTCCCCTGTGTAGCTCTGGGTGAGAAGCCGTGCTAGGGTCTTTTGCAGAAGCAGCGGGGGCCAGCTGCAATGCAGTGCCATGAGGACTTGAGGGGACTGCTTGTGGCCCTCCTTTACCCTCTCAGCTTCTGGCCATCAACAGGTCTGAGATTTTAAACCCTCTCACAGCCAGAGGCTGCATCTCTGCTGTGTACACCAGCCACTGCAGACTGCACGCAAATCCTCTTTGCACTTACAGAGCCTATGCCTAGCACACGTCCCCTGCATAGGCTGGCGTTAGGTGGTTTTGAGAGCAGCCCATCTCCTCAATACCACCATGAGAAGGGTAGGCTACCTCTGTAATTCCCTTAGCATTTTTTTCTGATCAAGATGAGAAAAACAGAGATCTAGGGAACAAAAGAGTGATTATTTTTTGTAGATTAAATATTTTAAACATCCTTGTAAATAATGCACATGCTGTGGGAATGGGATAACTGCACAGCAGGGAGGGGTGTCAAAGAAAAGAAACAAGTGATTTAAATAGAGGACTCTGGATATCAAGGATATCAGTCTTAGGAGGGCCAAAACTAATCCACCATAATAAGGAGAAAAGCCCGGAGCCATTTGCGAATCTATCACTGATTTATTATTATTCCATATGTGTATTTAACATGGTTTAAAACCCTGCCGTAAGGAGGATCCACTAATAAATTGCTCTGTAGCTCCCCCTAATGGATAACTTTACCAAAACTGGGTTCTGGGGAGCAGCAAACGGTAACGAGATAAAACAGCACTTGGTGTAACGTATAATCAGGATTTTTGTGGTGGAATAGTTGTCATGTGCACAAAACCACAACGCTGCTATCACTCCCCATCTATCTGCTGTTTTATTTTTATCTCGGTAGGTACTATAGCTCTTCTTTACAGAGCTTAAAGGAACAGTGAACCAAGTCAAAAGGCAAAGGACCCCATGGATCCAGTGGGGCAGAAGTGCAGAAGCCAGGAAGGCTGCAGGAAGCTGCAGGGCAGCAGCTGCTCTGCATCCTGCCTCCCATACCCCATGGGAAGCTGCACCACCCAGGCACAGGCTGTGCCCAGAAACATAAGCCCTGTGTGGGGCATACCACCATCTACAGGGCCTAACCATGCTTTCTAATCCTTCTGCTAGCATAACAGCAAAGCATTAGGTCTAATAAGGTTTGCAGCCTAGGAGCTGGTGGGCACCTTCACTACTCCCTGCCTGGCTTCCCAGCACAAAGTCAGGCAGCTGGTGTTCTTGTGAACAGGCAGATGAACTCAACCTGCAGCCAAATTTCTTTGCAGCTACAGCAGAGATACTGCCTACATAAGAAATGTGTTGCTAAACCCACAGTAAAGGAGCCTCATAATAAGGAGACTAAAAGATGAATGACATGATATAGTAATGCACAAACAGCAAATACTAGAGTACAGGATCATTTTAAATACAACTGCATCCACACTGAATTCAGAGTTAAACAACTCATTACAGAAGTCTGTATACCACAATTCAAAGAGAAGCCAGAATTCCTCTGTGTAGATTAAAATGTACACCAAAGCTTGCAGCATGAGTGTGGATTTTCACACTAATCTTTTCTAACACTTTGCACTCCTACAGCTGTTCAGTTTCCAGTTCTGAAAAGTGTTTTAGCTCTGAGATCCTCAGGAAATCAGACATGAGAAAGCTGTAACAAAAGAATCTCTTACATATGAACAACTGATACTAGTAAAAGCCACACTTTATTTGCAAGCATATACTGATTTCTGTCCAATGCATATTTATCTCACATGTACACCAGGACCATTTAGTTTGCCTAAGGGTGTATTTGTGTTGACTATAAGCTGCAGTTAGCCATAACAATGTTGGGGTCTTTTTAGAAGTTAATATTCCATATTGTCAATTATTTCTAACGCTGACTGAAACAAAGATGCTGTTTAACAAGCAGAGGAAGAATAATAATGGACAGTAGGCTTGGCATAGAAGAAAACAGTATCTCATAGTTCTGACGTTGGATTTAATCTCTCCAGAAATAATTAACTTATACAGCAGAATATCTGAACTTTAAGGAACAGCATTTAGCATTCTAATACAAATTGATTTGCCTCACAGTGATGTAGAAAGCATTCCATATAACAGGGAGGCATGTAAGCCTACCTGATACAAATACCAGACTTCTGTCAGGCAGTGGCAGGCTCTGCAGGAACCTAAGGTGACCTGGGGTGAAGAACTCATTCAGATAGGAATTTTTGGTGCACATAAGCTACACTTGAGGGTGTGCCTGCTCTTTCACTAAAAAATACGTAAGTACCACCTACCATTCAGCCTTGACATTTTCTGCCCTCCCGGATGCTAACACCCTATCTGCACCACAGCGGGATGCTTCATTTAACAGTAAACCCAGGCACTTAAAAATTATTCTGTTAAAAAAATAAATATTTACAGTCAAGACTTCTCTTACAGCCTTGTTTCTGCTTTAGAAACGATACAGGTGAATGGTTCAACAAAAATAAGTTAGGGAACAGTGCACAGATGAAGGTAGATGTGCAGCTGAGAGCAGCAGCAGAGGTGATTATGTTATCTCTTTAGTGCACATACAGTCTCCATGTAAAACCTTGCTTCCCATCTGTGAGGCCATAGTACCAATATATGTGTTACTGACATGCTGAGATGTTAACTTCAACTGCAGAGCTGATTTTCTCTAAACTCCTTATTTGGTCATTACCAGCATCCTCATTCTCCATAACAAAACATCACAGGATGTCATGGGCAACTCAGGTCTTAGAAATTCATGTGGCTGTATGCATTGTGTTTGCATGGCAAGGTGTGTGGGTGGGTGGAGGGCCTAAAGGGGTGGCTCCTATTAGAAGCTGCTAGAAGCTTCCCCTGTCTTGATGGAGCCAATGCCAGTCAGCTCCAAAACACAACCATCACTGGTCAAGGTGGCCATCAGTGATTGTGACAGCACCTCTGGGATAACATACTTCCAGAAAGGGGAAAAGTTGCCGCACAACAACAACTCCAGCAGGGAAAGGAGTGAGAATATATGAGATAAATAGCCCTGCAGACACCAGGGTCAGCGAAAAAGGACCTTTCCATTGAGTCTTCTCCATGAAAAGGACTAAAAGCTCCACCCCTCCAAGCACACGCAGAAGAGATTCCTCTCCAAGGATGGGAATCGTATAAAAAGATGTGCCATTTTCACTGACATCTTGCCTGAAAAGTTTATGCCTAGAAGCATGTTCTAAATCACACATACAATCTATTAAAGTAACATTCTTTGACATTTCAGAGAATCTTAAAATTATTGTATTATACCCAAGTATATAACAAGGATATAATGCAATGTCAGGAAATTATTTCACTATGCTGACTTTCATGAGTTTGTATTATTTGCTATTGCAAGAAATAATGTTTTCAACTACTTGGGAAGCAGAGAAAACTAATCTTCACAGACTTCTGTGCTGTAGTGAGTAAATTACTTATCCTGGATTTTAGCTAAATTCACTCTTTCTACACTGAACTGCAGCCACAGGAAAAAGCAGTAAGTCTCAGAGTGCATTCAAGTTCTTTATACACACACAGGAGGAAGTTAACTCCTTAACTCCCTTTTTAAAGAATGTTAAAAAACTAGTATGCATTTTATAGATATTGTATAGCTTTATATGTTGAAATTTATATATTACATTACATATTTTATACATAATTTTTCAGTGTTAATTATAAATAGGATGCTTATGTTTGTGATCTTTAGCGATAACTGATCAACCTCCATGTGGAAACCCTGGCTGGGTAATGCTATTAATTAAAAAGCATTTTTTTTTACTTCTCTTTTGACCAAGAAATCCCTAAGAAATTGGGGGAGGAGAGAAGCAGGGGAGTGAAGGTGGTTTTGGTTGGTTGCGATTTTTTCTTTAAATACAGGTTAAACTAACTCATGAAAACCTACAGGAAAGAAAATGCAAAGTATTATATTGTGAAAGATTCATATAATTCCATATTTTAAAAGTACACAATCAGTCTTCTGAAGTCTATTACAAAGCACATACAGAAAGGTTACAATTCAGGTGGAACCCTACACCTTCCATCTATTTGCTTTTCAGTTTCAAATTCACTTTCCCAAATTTTGCATTATCTAAGTTTTAAATTGATTTATCTAGCTCTGATACTTTCCTGAGCAATCTTTCTCATTCCCCATAGAAAGTAAGCAACAAAAATATTCTCATATATGCTTACATACATATATATATATGCTTATATATGGTTACATACACTTCAGAAAAGCAATTATTTGACCAAAACTTACTTAAATGAAAGTTTCTTCGGGACAGAAAGTTTCTTCGGTTCAACTTCTTTCTCTCCTCCTTTTAAAAATACAAAAATATGAGCATAGCAACTCATGTAAGTAAGACAAGAGAAAGCTGATCTACATCACTAAATAGTCATGATTAAAAAAAACACTTCAAAATACAAAACTATGAATCTACAGGCAAACCTTCAATAATTATATTTTTGACAAGATCTTCTGCTTCTAAAAAGTCATGAGATTAAGCAAACAATATATTAATATACAAAAAGGAAATAAATTTTAAGTATTAGCCTAGCCTGAGGAGAATGCAACTTTCCTTGCGCTGCTTCCACTTAAAATCTGTACTTCTGCTGAATTAGAAAGTATTTACAGTATTTGAACAGTTAACATGCGAGTAGCAAAAAGGCAAACATACTAAATAACAATGCACAAGTTCCTGTTTTCCATATTTTCCTTCACTTACATCTGAAGTGTTTTTCTGAAGCAGACAGGACATACAGACTAACCTTGCTTTCACAGGCTGATGACTGGAAAGTTGAATTATTCAGAGCAGAACTCCAGGATAACTTTGCATCTCCTGTTGCCTAAGATACTTAAAAGGTAGTTTGTTCAACATGAAAGGTTTTGTTCTTGATTTGGTCAAAAACAAAAATGGCCCACGCCAGGTTGGGTTTCTTTTTATTGTTAAAACATTAAAGCATAACATTTCACCAAATACGAGATTTAGGGGGTTCTGACATTACAAACATCTGAATCATCAAGAGAAAGTGTTGAGCTATACATAGTCTGACGTTAATCCATCAATTTAAGGTATATTAGTACATGCTTAAAACATGGCCAAAATACAGAATCACAAACTAAGTACCTTGATGCTTCTAAATCCGAGACAAGTAAGTCAGAGAATTGAGTGCAAGAAACTTCCAACAAAAATTACACTCAATTACAACCTCAGAGGAGAATTATTCCAGAAAGATTGATGGTTTCTCATGCCTGGCTCATTCATATTCAATTTGGTAAGAATTTCAATCTTGAGAATTTGATTAAAAACGTTTTGAAAAATACAACATTTAACAAACGTGAAAAAAGAAGTTCAGTCTTCACAGGAATATATGGATTGCTTGCCACTCCAGTCCTTAATTGCCTGTATGTTTTACAAATCTTTACAAAACTAATTTGTATCCATTTTGGTTTCAAAAACATAGTACATCTGAAAAATAAAATATGACTCTACTGATGGGTAATACAAAGACATGAACATATATTTAAAATTACTTTCCAAAGTAAATCATTTCAGTAAAACAGCTATAAGACAAGTTAAACATAGTACAATAAACCATGCATCTTCTGACTTGTCAGAACAGCTAAACTACTCAGTTAACATACAGCAACACTTTTGAACACTTCTGTAAATTCAGCACAATTTCCCTTCTAGCACAAGGGAAAAAAAACAGATCAAATTTGTTCTTCAAGTGGTTCAAGGCTGTCCAAGTGTTTTTTAGGTGTATCATCACTATGACGGCTTTGGCAATGGGTTAAATGTTTCTTAAAGCCTCGGGGAAAATTAGATTCAAAATTACAACGTGGACATTTCAACAAACTTTGACCATGAGCAGCAACATGGTTTTTGAGGAGAGACTCCAAGAGAAAAGCTTTGCCACATATTTTACATTTGTAGGGGCTTTGAACATTATGCTTGTTAACTAAATGGTGCAAGACGGCACCTTTCTTCATTGCACGACAGCAACAAATCTTGCAATAATACTTTCCCTTGCCACGCTTCATGTATTTTGCTATTTCTTCCTCAGAGATGAAAGCCTCTTTCTCTTCAGTAAACTGCAGCACACACTGTGGCTGCATGGGAGGAGTTGCATCTATTTTGCTCTCTTTCCCATAATCAGATGACTCCATATCATACTGCTCTTGGTCACTGTTGGATTCTTGCTCCTTTATCTCCATCGAGTCCATCTCTGCTTTTCCACACTCACTGCTATTTAGTTCAGAATCTGAGTTCTCCTGGTTTTCCTTCTTGGGCTTCTTTTTGGGACATGAATATAACATGTCTTCTGGAGATTCTTTGGCTAATATTGATTGTTCATCCTGTGAGAACAAATCATCCAGTGGTTTCTGATCATCTAAACTGTGAGAAAGAAAGTCACTCTCACCAGACTCACTAGGTGTCTGGGACTCGGAGGAAAAACCCGAAGCAGATTTCTGAGGGTCGGAGAACAGGATGTTCTTCTGGATTTCAGAAGGTACAGTAGTTTCAGCATGTCTCTGGACATCAGAGGATAAAGCAGCAGCAGGCTTCTGCATCTCAGAAAATACAGCATGCTTTTGAACATCAGGGGAAAGAGATTTCTGGGAGTCAGTGAAAATAGCTTGTTTCGGGGTCTCGGGAGAAATGGAAGGAGTAGGTTTCTGGCTCTCAGTAAAGAGGCCATGTTTCTGAATTTCAGGAGAAACAGATTTCTGAGACTCTGAAAAGGAAGTAGGCTCCTGAACTTCAGAGGAAATGGGAGCGAGTTTCTGGGCTTCTGAAAATAGGGTGTGCTTTTGGACTTCAGAAGAAGCAAGAGCTAATTTCTGGGTTTCAGAACATAAGGCATGTTTTTGGCCTTCAGTAGAAACAGCAGAAGTAGGCACCTGATTCTGAGGCTCAGAAAAGACAGCACGTTTCTGGACATCAGTAGAAACAGTAGGATTAGATTTACGAGACTCTGGGAACAGAGCTCTTTTCCGAGGTTCTGGGAAATGAGCCCGTTTCTGAACCTCAGATGAAGCAGCAGAGGTGGATTTCTGAGTTTCAGAAAAACACATAGATTTCCGGGACTCAGAGAGTTTCCAAGATTCAGGAGATACCGAAGCACCAGGCTTACGGACCTCAGGAAAGAAAGAAGTCTTCCAAGAGTCAGAGGAAACAGTGTGACTAGACTTTCGAAGCTCGGGAGAAACAGGAGGAGAATGCTTCCATGTATCAGGGGACACAACAGGTTTCCAGCCTTCAGGGTAAACGGATGAGATGGGTTTCCACGGCTCAGAAGAAACAAGAGTAGACTTCTGGGATTCAGAAAAGGATGTAGATTTCCATGAGTCGGAAACAAGCCTCCTAGGTTCTGGTGACACAACTGGGCCAGGCCTTCGGGACTCAGGGGCAGACCTCCGGGATTCTACGGACACTGACATGGCAGGCTTTGGAGCCCAGGGAGAAACCGTGGAAGCCTTCTGCACCTCGTGAGGTGTTGACCTCCAGGGCTCAGGGGAAAGAGTTGGACCAGGTCTCCATGACTCTGGTGAAACTGCAGGAGCAGGCCTCCTGGTTTCAGGAGAAGCAGCAGAAGCAGGCCTACGCATTTGAGAAGGATGTCTCCTGGGCTCAGGAGACCCAGCTGGGGCATACCGTCGTGGTTCAGGGGATACTGCTGGAGTAGGTTTCTTTGGCTCTGGTGACACAGCTGGGGAGTATCTGCGGGGCTCTGGAGACACAGCAGGAGAATGGCGACGGGGCTCTGGTGATACAGCGGGGGAATGCCGACGGGGCTCTGGAGATATTGCTGGGGAATGACGTCGAGGCTCTGGAGACACAGCTGGGGAATGACGACGAGGCTCTGGAGACACAGCCGGGGCAGGCTTCTGTGGGTCAGGGGACACTGCAGGAGATGGCTTCTGTGGGCCGGGAGACACTGCGGGAGATGGCTTCTGTGGGTCGGGGGACACTGCAGGAGATGGTTTCTCTGAGTCTGGGGATACAGCTGAGGCCGACTTCTCTGGATCTGGAGATGTGGCCTCAGTTGACTTTTCTGGGTCTGGGGACACGGCCTGGGGTGACTTCTCTGGCTCCAAGGAAGTCGCCTGAGCTGACTTCTGCGGCTCTGGAGACACTGACAATTTCTGAAGCTTGGGGGAAACAACAGGTTCAGATTTGGGTTGCTCAGGAGAAGGGGCAGCTTTGCGTGACTCAGGGGAAAGGGTAGGTTTCTGTGGCTCCACTGCGTCACTTTTTCTGGAGGAATCTGCATCTCCTTCCACCTGTTCTTTCCGTTCCTTATTCCACTTCTCAGGTGCTGCATGCTGTGCTGTGATGTGATAATATACATTGCAATACATCTTACTGGTAAAGAAGCATTTGTGGCAGTGAAACAGTTTTGCACTTTTTTGATAAAATATAAGTTTACCCAAACCAGCAGCATCCATTTCATCACAATATTCTGGGTGTATGGTACCCATATGAATCTGTACGCTTTCATAGTCCGTTCCTTTGAAGCTGCAGTGATCACACTCTAAGCGCTCTGTAGTTTTACGCAGTACCTGCAACACATCCATTTTTCAACGGTCAGTAACAGTTCTCACAGCACTGCACCTTTTAAAGAGGAAGCTTCAGTTCCTGAAATAAAGAAAAAACAGATCTGTATAATTAGCTGTCAATGTTAATTTAAATTCTTTGTCATTCCTAAATAAGTGCATCTGCTTTTCCTCACACACTCCATTTTAGCAAGTGTAACTTCTACACAGGTACCACTTCATCAAGAAACCCAAATACAGGTGTCTCCAACTTCTGCAAGTCATTTTACATCAGTAAAACTTGAAAAACAAAGTTTATATTTAACAATAGGCCCTCCTAGCTATGTAAAAAAAATATGCAAGCATATAACAAAAAAGAGCCCAGGTGATGAAGAGTGAAGTTTAAGTTTCATTCGATAAATGTGACATGCTTTCTCACTTGTCTTTACTTCTCAGATTGGGTTGATATACGTTACACATGTAAACTAAAATCAAAAGGTACTGTGAAACAGTGCCACTGAGATAAAGCCATTCCAAAACTACATCTTCATCATAAAATTTTAAACCAAATTAGCTGGTTTTAACAAAAGCAAAAAATAATTTCAAGAAGAAAACAGCAGCCAGAAGCCTAGGTCCTGTTTTCATCTGTTAAGCACTGTTTTCCTTTCCCTAATTACATGAAAACCAAAAGCTGCTGCTTAGAAAGACTTTTTCCATCATGAAAAGAATTTTTTCCATTCCACTATTTCATCTGCTGCCCTAATAACAACTAAAATGCTGTTTAAAAAACAGACAGGATGTCTTTGTTTTTCAGTTGGTGTAGTTGACAGCCCTTTGCATTCACAACATCCTTTGCCTCAGCCCAAAGAGAAAGATGGAAATTTCTCAAAATTATTGTTTTGGCAAGACTTAAAAAAACAAAAAACAATCAAACAAACAAAAAACCCCAAACAAACCAAACAAGACCAAACCAACCAAACAAAACACAACCTGCCCAAACAAGAAACAGAAATGCAGCATCTGAAATGCAAGTAATTTTTAATGATCTGGCTAAATTCCACTATTTCCAACAGAATTTACCCAGATTAGCTACTACAACAAGCAATATCCAAGCCTAATCAAATACTGCAAGTCATTTTCATGTAAATATGGGAGGGATCTCTATGGTGAAAAGAAACATTTGGATATTTAGGTGAAATGCACTGAATTTTTCTTATAGATTCAAATTAAACAGATGTTGCATTATTATCATACTCAGCCATGAACCAAATTTCAGGGTCTTGTAAAGACACAGTGTTTCCCAGCACTAATTAGAGGGCAGGGGGGCGCAAGACTGTTGGTTGATATTCAAGGATCACCTGCTGCAAGCTCAGGAGTGTTGCATCCCAACTAGAAGGAAGTGCAGCAGGAGGGCCAGGAGACCTCCTTGGATGGATAAGGAGCTGCAGAGGAAAATTCAAAGGAAAAAAGAGGCTTATAGAAGGTGGACGCAAGGACAGGCGGCCTGGGAAGAATACAGGGATGTTTTCTGGGAAGCTAGGGACCAGGTTAGGAAAGCTAAGGCCCACTTAGAATTAAACTTGGCTAGGGATATGAAGATAACAGGAAGGGATTCTATAGGTACACTGCAAATAAAAGACAGGCTAGGGACAACATGGGCCCCCTCCAGAAGCTATCTGGAGAACCGGCTACCCTGGATTTGGAGAAGACTGAGGTTCTTAATGACTTCTTTGCCTCAGTCTTCACTGGCAAATGCTGTGACCACACCACCCAAGTCTTGGAAGGCAGACGCAGGGACTGTGAGAATGAAGACCCTGGGCTCACTGTAGGAGAGGATCTCGTTCAAGACCATCTTAGGAACCTGAACGTACACAAGTCCATGGAACCTGATGAAATCCATCCGCAGGTCCTGAAGGAGCTGGGAAATGAGGTTGCTAAGCCACTGTCCATCATAGTTGAAAAATCATGGCAGTCCCGTGAAGTTCCCGACGACTGCAAAAAGGGAAATATAACCCCCATTTTCAAGAAGGGGAAAATGGATGACCCAGCGAACTACAGAGCAGTCAGTCTCACCTCTGTGCCTGGCAAAATCTTGGAGGGGATTCTCCTAGAAGGCATGCTGAGGCACATGAAAAACAACAAGGTGGTTGGTGACAGCCAGCATGGCTTCACTAAGGGGAAATCCTGCCTGACCAATCTGGTGGCCTTCTATGATGGGGCTATGGAACTGATGGACAGGGGTAGAGCAGTTGATGTCATCTACCTGGACTTGTGCAAAGCGTTTTACACTGTCCCACACGACATCCTTGTCTCTAAGTTGGAGAGACATCAATTTGATAGGTGGACCACTCGGTGGATAAAGAACTGGCTGGATGGCCGCACGCAAAGAGTAGTGATCAATGGCTCAGTGTCCAGATGGAGACCAATAATGAGTGGTGTCCCTCAGGGATCGGTGTTGGGACCGATCTTGTTCAACATCTTTGTCGGTGACATGGACAGTGGGATTGAGTGAGCCCTCAGCAAGTTTCCCAATGACACCAAGCTCTGTGGTTCGGTTGATAGACACCAAGTTCTGTGGTTCGGTTGATACGCTGGAGGGAAGGAATGCTATCCAGAGGGACCTTGACACGCTTGTGAGGTGGGCTGATGCCAACCTGAGGAAGTTTAACCATGACAAGTGCAAGGTCCTACATGTGGGTTGGAGCAATCCCAGGCACAGCTACAGGTTGGGCAGAGAAGAGATTCAGAGCAGCCCTGCAGAGAAGGACTTGGGGGTGTTGGTTGATGAGAAAATGAACATGAGCCAGCTGCAGTGTGCACTCGCAGTCCAGAAAGCCAACTGTATCCTGGGCTGCATCAAAAGGAGCTTGACCAGCAGGTCAAGGGAGGTGATCCTGCCCCTCTACTCTGCTCTTGCGAGACCTCCCTTGGAGTATTGTGTGCAGTTCTGGTGTCCTCAACATAAAAAAGACATGGAACTGTTGGAACATGTCCAGAAGAGGGCCATGAGGATGATCAGGGGACTGGAGCACCTCCCGTATTAAGAGAGGCTGAGAAAGTTGGGACTGTTGAGCCTGGAGAAGAGAAGGCTGCGTGGAGACCTCAGAGCAGCCTTCCAATATCTTAATGGGGGCCTATAGGGATGCTGGGGACGGACACTTCATTAGGGACTGTAGTGATAGTACAAGGGGTAACGGGTTAAAACTTAAACAGGAGAAGTTTAGATTGGATATGAGGAAGAAATTCTTTACTGTGAGGGTGGTGAGGCACTGGAATGGGTTGCCCAGGGAAGCTGTGAATGCTCCATTGCTGGCAGTGTTCAAGGCCAGGTTGGACAGAGCCTTGGGTGGCATAGTTTAGTGTGAGGTGTTGCTGTCCATGGCAGGGGGGTTGGAACTAGATGATCTTAAGGTCCTTTCCAACCCTAACTATTCTATGATTCTATAAAAAAGACACCCCAAAATATGGTCCACGCCACATTCAGCGTAGACCACAAAACACTTCCCAACACCTTATAACAAACTTCATATTCCTGAAAAAGATCCAAAGAAAACAGAAAGATAAAAGTAGTTTTCAGTGTCTGTATCTCTAAAATAGCAATCAACTTGTCAATAAAAAAAAAAAACCAACAAAGCAAGCCACATCTTAACACTCCAAAAGATCTAGAAGTCTTTATGAATTAAGACTTATTTTTTCGTTGTGGGATTTGGGGTGATGAGAAGAAACAAAGATTACCATTTGAAAACCAGAAATTCTGAATTGATCATACAAAATAGAGAAAAAGAATCCTTTTTCACAAAACCACAGCAGAACCTCATTAGGACAGTAAGGACATACTGCACTGATCACATTTTCAGAACCAAAAACGAATTTTCCACTTCCAAAATTAGTGGTAATTCTAAGTTGCCCATTTTCTTTTCTCTAGAAATCCAAAAAAGGCTTGTCCAAAGCTAGTTTATCATAGTCTACAACGAAGGTTACCAATCTCTTCTATCCTCATTATCATTTCCCTCCTTACACATCACCTAACTGTTGCCCTTGCTGCAGATTTCTCTCAATCATTTCTCTCAACTACACTGGACCCTACCTCCCATCCTTTCCTTTTATTCAATTCTATCTTATTTTACAACCAAAATTTCCATTTTCTTTCCGAATGCAGTGGTGAGAAAAGGTCCTGGCTCCCTTTCACAAATTGTCCAAGTTGCTGCTAAGCTTTTTTGACCAAGAGGTTATTCTGGAACTGGAGAAGTTACAGGCACTTCCTCATTTTCATCTCCAGACATCACATCCAGAGGTTGACATTCAAGCCTTTGGCATAAGAAATAACGTGAAAGAGCTGGAGGCACTTTCTCCCACACTGCCATCACTCACCATTTTCAATTCTGTAACTTCAGCATGCACCAGCTGGCAGTCACTGACGAACCTGTCTCTTCTGCTGAAATCTCTTCTTCATTGAGGCATACTGCTAAGCAAGACAACTCTGGTATTGCAGCTCCTTAGGCCACCTCACTGCATTCCCCTTTTTTCATGCATGTCTAGAACCTACACACAAAGGTTCCTACAACCAGCTCTCTGCTCTCTCCACAGATATGCTGAAGGTCCTGTCTCCTGCACTGTAGTTCTTGCCATAATCTCTTCCACCACAGGAAGAACAGATGAAGAGCACAGGAAAAGAAATAAAAGAAAAAAAAAAAGATGAAAAAAGGAAAGGGGAAAACTGGGCAAAAGGGGGGGAAGGGGGGGGGAAGTGGGGAAAAGGGGGAAATAAGTAGAAGAAACTAGAGAAAAGTAGAAAAAAGTGGAAAAAAGTGCAGTCAAACCACATCAGCTATCTCTGTTGAGCTCCCATTAGACTAAACAATAGGACTGACCTAAGCTGAGGCACACAGCAGACAAACCTCTCCTGGTTATCTTCCCAGCCAGCACACACAGCCACTTCAGAGCCCATTCTTGGATTGGGCATCCCATCATTAATGACGACCCCACTTCAGATGAAGTCTCTCAGAAGCCTCCCAGTGGCAGAAAAGAAATGTGCAGGAGATACTGCGGGTAAGAAAGAACCCACCCAGAGGATGGCACAGCACTGACTCTGGCAGCTAACAAGACGTCTCCACTTTTAACGTCTATTCCAACATCATAGTTGGACATCTGCTCATCATTTCAGGCTATTTTTAATATACACGTTCTACACTCAGCGTTGCACCATTTAACAGATCCTTGCATTTTTCCTCTACAGAGGATAAGCTGTGACTATCATAAGGCGACAAGCAGCAAAGGGTACAAACATCTAGACTGCCTGTGAGCACAGAAAACCCATCAATGATGTCAGCACAGCTGGGAAAGCCCTCAGGAAGAAAGCCCTCTATTTTCTCTGATGCCCTACAACCGCTTTGGATTCCCTCTATCAGTCACTGTGCAGGAAGAAGGCTGTTTATGTTCATCAGCCTTGGAATTCTCTTGCCTGCAAACAGTTCAGCCATATCCTCTCTCAGTGAAGACGGTCAATGGTGAAGTTTGCTGCCAGCACAAGAAAGCCGGATACAGCTGCATTGCAGCCTCTGCTACCAGGAGCAGATCCAAACTATTGCTGTGTTTAAGCAAAAGGAAAAACTGCATCTTCTTGCAGTACCAAGAAAAAAGTAAATGGCAGCCTGGTGGCAACATGATGCTTCTCTTGAAGCTACATCCCTGTGTTGTGACTGACAAGCAGCACAAGTTTAGCTCCCAGAGGAATAATTCTGTTTACATCCTCCTGAAAGCAAGTGTGGTTCGAGGGAAGATTATGGAACAGAAAAGTGGTGTCCCAAGTCTCTATATTCCTCACCTACGACTCAGGATAAGTCAACCTGCCAGTTACCCCTCTTACTTCTAAGAGTGCTGAGCCAGCATCAACAGCTCCTCTCTGCGCAGTCACGCATCAAATCCTCATGACAACCGCACCACCTACTACTGCTCCCCCAGCCCATGCCGAAGCTCCAGAAAGCGAGTGCAAGTGACACGAACGAGCCTCCTCCAGTTCACAAGTTGCTCCAAAACGCAAATAACTGTCACCTCGCTTCGTCCATCCCTAACGACGTGAGGCTGCGACCCAGACCCAGCGACATGGTCAGAGCCTTCAGTCCGCACCCGCTTCACGGGCGACGCAGTGGCTCAGTCCTGAGTGATGAGGACGGTCCCGTCGGGACACGGCGCAGACACGGGGACTACCGCGGCGTCTAGCAGCGCCTCCCCACCGGAGCGGGACAGCGCCGCTCGCTCTGTGCCTCGCTGGCTCCTCGCTCCGCGGCCGCTGCTGCCGCTTTCTCTCTGGGGGAGCGAGTGCTGCGGGCTAGGGTTTCCCCGGGAACCGGCTTCGGCCCTGCCCGGCCCTCCCGGGGCCTCTCCCCACCACCCATCCCCTCCGCGCCGGCTGGTCTGCCTCGACATCCCCCATCTCTCCTTCCCGTGCGCGGAGCCGCCGCTCCCGCCCCGACGGTTTTGTTCCCCCGCGCCGGCACCACTCGCCGCCGCCTGCGCGACACCGCCGCGTCCCCCCACCCCGACCCGGCCACCCGCCCTCCCGGCGCGACGCCGCGGCGGGGGCTGGGCAAGGGGAAGGCCCAGGCGCGTTGCCCAGGGGGAGGGGTGCGGGCCGGGCCGCCGCCGCTGGCGAGAGCGCAGGGCGTGTGCGGGGCGCGATCGCGGCCCCCCCTCCCGCACTCACCGCTGAGGCACCTCCCGGGCGGCAGCGGGCGCCGGGCAGGGGCTGGGCGCACCCGCCAATGGCGGCGGTGGCAGCGCTCGCGGGCTCGGGCCGCGCGAGGCACGGGAGGGGGCGGAGGGGGCGGGGCTCCGGGCGGAGGAGCGCGGCCGAATCGCGCCCGCTCCCCCGCTCCCTGGGCCCGCGCTCCGCCAACCGGAAGCGCCGTCCCTCGTTCGGCCCCGCCCCTGCCGGGTCCGTGGCGGGGGAGGGGGGAGTAAGGAGCCCGTAGAGAGGGCCGCGCGCCGCCCGAGTCACGTGACGCGGCTGTGGCGCCGGTTCGTCGCGGGGCGCCTGTCCGTTACGGGGCGCTCTCCGCGCAGCCGGCAGGGGGCGCTGCCTCCTCTCCCGCTCCGCCCGGGCGCTGCGGCTGCCGGTGTCTGTGGGGTGCGTCCCTGCCCCTCTGCTCCGCTCCCGTGAGAGCCTCCTGCCGCACTGACTGCGGCTCTGGGGCCCTCAGCGCACGAGCAACGTGGATCTGTTGGAGTGAGTCCAGAGGCCGCAAAGAGGCTCCGAATGCTGGAACACTTCTCTAAGGAGAGAGGCTGAGAGCTGAGCTTGTTCAGGCTGGAGAAGAGAAGGCTCTGGGGAGGCTTTAGAGCAGCTTCCAGTGCCTAAAGGGGCTGCAAGAAATCTGGAGAGGGGCATTTTACAAGGGCCTGTAGTGAACAAGGGGGAAATGGCTTTAAGCTGGAAGAGGGGAGATTTAGATTAGGCATTAGGGAAAAAAATCTTTAATGTGAGGGTGGTGAGACACTTTTTTCTTCCCCTTTCTCTCTTCTCCTTTCCTCTTCCCTCTTTCTAGGTTCTTTTTTTTTCTTCTCTTTCTTTCTGAATTTCTTCTTCCTTTTTCATTTTTCTTTCTTCCTTCTCATTTCCTTCTCCTTTTGACCTTTCCTCCCCTTCTCTTCCCTTTTCTGCCACTTTTATCCCACTTTTTTCACTTTTTACACTTTTTCGACCATATTAACTTTTTACATTTTTATCCACTTTCTCACTTTTTCCAGTTTTCCACATTTTTCACTTTTTTCCACTTTTCCTACTTTTACCACTGATTCGGAGAAAACTCCAGGAACAAACTCGGCAACAGTTTTAAGTTGACAAGCAGGTATTCTTTATTGCGACGCCGGGAGACGATAGCCCCTCCTAACGTGTGTCCCCATATTGCCACACAGGCCATCCTGATATAGTCACTTGGGCAACATGCATATGGCTACACATGAATTACATCATTTTCCACAGTTTCCTGCATACATACAAAAATGTGGTGGTGGTCTTCGAGAGTCATTTACTTCTTCCAACAATTTTCGTAACTGCTGGCAGTCTTTGAAGCATCAGCTTAATTAACATTACAAACATAACAATCATCCTGTCCTACTCATCAGTTAGTTTAACTGTGCATCGGCTAGTGGATACTCCCCAGTAGATGTCTACGCTATGCTAATGGATTCATTAACATCTGCTAGTCCCAGATACTCCCCATTCCCAAGTCCTATTTTTCTATTGTTTTCTTATACTTTTTGTACTAAGGTCGTAAGGACCTAAAACTATGTCAGCTACATTCAAGCACTTCAGTTGTTTTCCATTACAAAGCCATCAAACTTAACGTTACTTAGAACTGATTACATTTTGTGCTCTTGTGCCTCCTTGTCTTGCCACTTTCTCACTTTTTCCACTTTTTGCACTTTCTCGACTTTTTCCCACTTTTTCACTTTTTCCACTTCTCCACTTTTCCACTTTTTATGCATTCTCACTTTTGCCACTTCTTTCACTTTCTCATTTTTTCCACTTTCTCCACTTTTTATCACTTTTGATTCGGAGAAAACTCCAGGAACTCGCCAACAAAGTTTCAAGTTGACAAGCAGGTATTCTTTATTGCGGCGCCGGGAGACACGGGGGATAGCTCCTCCAAGCGTGCCTCCCCGTATTGCCACACAGGCCATCCTTTTACAGTCACTGAGCATACATTCATATTCATAGGTACACAAAAGGTGATGGTGGTCTTTGAGAGTTGTTTACAGCATTCATACCCGCTGGCAGTCCTTAATCATCCTGTCCTTTTGTTGAGCAGATAGTTTCGCTGCCCCCTTCCCGGGACATCTGCTGGTCCCCGATACTTCCCAGTAGATGTTTACACCAACTTAATGGGTTCATTGACTTAGCAATCACCCTGTCCCTCCACCCATCAGCCAGTTTGACCGTGCCCATCCCCAGGTCCTGTTTTTCTATTTTACTTTTTTTACACTTTTTGTACTAAGGTCCTATGGACCTAAAACCACCCTCAAGCACCCCCATTACAAAGCCATAACCTTATTTAGAACTGATTACATTTTGTGCTTTTGTGCGTCCTTCTTTCACTTTGTTCCTCTTTTTCCCCTTTTTCCCACTTTCACTTTTTTTTTTGCCCTTCACCTTTTGCCTATTCACTTTTGCCTTTTTCCATTTGTGTTTTGCCTTTTGCCTTTAGTCTATAGCCTTTTTCTTCCTTTTACATTTTGCCTTTAGGCATTTCCCTTTTGCCTTTTCCCTCTATCCTTCTGCATTTTGCCTTGTGCCTTATCCTTTGCCTTTTGCTATTAGCATTTCAAGTTGTGCCGTTTGCATTTTGCCTTTTCCCCTTTGCCTTTAGTCTTCAGCCTTTATCCATTTTCATTTAGCCTTTAACCTGTTGCCTTTGCCATTTGCATTTTGCCTTGTGCCTTTTTGCCTTTGAATTTGGCCATTTCTGTTTAGGCTTTTACCTTTTCCATTTCATTTTTTGTCTTCTGTTTTTTTGCCTTTACCCTTTTCCATTTTGCCTTTTACCTTTTTACCCTGTGCATGTTTACCTTTGCCTTTTGCCCTTTGCCTTTTCCCTTTAGCCTTTTGCCTGTTGACCTTTCCTCTTTGCATTTTCTTCTTTGCCTTTTGCCTTTTGATTTTCCCTTTAGCTTTTTGTCTTGAGCCATTTGAGTTTTGCCTTTACCTTTCTTCGTTTTACCTTTTCTTTCTGCCTTCAGATTTTTCCTCTTGCCTTTTGCCATTTGCCTTTAACCATTTGCCTTTAGCATTTAGCATTTTGTGTTTTCCTTTTAGACTTTTCTGCCTTTCTTTTTTTCTCTTGCCTTTAGCTATTTGCTTTTGCCTTTATCCTTCTGCCTTTTGCCTTTAAAGACTTTTGCCTGTAGCATTTATCCTTCCTTTTGTCTTTGGTGTGTTGCCTGTTTCCTTTTTGTCTTCTGCCTTGTGCCTTTTGCCTTTGCCTCTTGACTTTAGACTTTTACCTTTAGACATTTCACTTTTATCTTTTGCATTTATCCTTCTTCCCATTGCCATTTTCAATTTCCTTCTGCCATTTTCCTTTGGCCTCTATCTTTTGCTTATTCCCCGTTGCATATTGTCTTGTGTTTTTTGCCTTTAGACTTTTGCCTGTTGCGTTTATCTTTCTTCATTTTGACTTTTGCCTATTTCCCATCTGCCTTATACCTTCTGCCTTGTGCCTTTGCCTTTTGACTTTAGACTTTTTCCTTCTGCCTTTTGTCTTTTGCCTGTTGCATTTATCCTTCTTCCTTTTGCCTTTTACCTTTTTCCTGCTTACTTTTTGCTTTTTACCATTTGCATTTTGCCATCTGCCCTTTGCCTTTACCTTTCAAATTTAGAGTTTTACCTTTAGACATTTGACTTTTGACATTTGCAGTAATCCTTCTTCCCATTGCCTTTTGCCATTTCTCTTCTTCCTTTTTGGCTTCTACCTGCTCCCCTCTGCCTTGTGCCTTTGCCTTTTGTCTTTTCCCTTTTGCATTTATCCTTCTTCCTTTTGCCTTTTACCTTTTGCCTGTTTCCTTTTTGCCTTTTGACTTTAGAAATTCGTGGTTTGCCTTTTGCTTTTTTCACTTACCCTTCTTCTTTTTGCTTTTTCCCAATTTTTCTTCTGCCTCTGCCTCTTGCTTTTTGCCTTTAGAGTTTTGCCTTCTACCTTTTCCCTTTTGACATTTGACTTTTGCTTTTTGCATTTCTACTTCTTTCAGACTTTTGCCTTTTTATTGTTTCCTTTTTGCTTTTTGCCATTTACATTCTGCCTTTTCCCTTTGCCTTTTCCCTTTAGATATTTGACTTTTGCCTTTTGCACTTATCCTTCTCTTTGTTGCCATTTGCAATTTCCCTTTTGCCTTTTATCTTTTGCACTTATCCTTCTTCCTTTTGCCTCTTGCCTTTTGACTTTAGTGTTTTGCGTTCAGCTTTTTCTCCTTGGCCTTTTGAATTTCTACTTCTTTATCCCTTTTGCCTTTACACTTTTGCCTGTAGCATTTATCATTCTTCCTGTTGCCTCTTTGCTTTTTGTCTTCTGCCTTGTGCCTTTTGCCTTTTCACCACAGACTTTTGGCTTCAGACATTTGACTTTTACCTTTTGATACTTGACTTTTCTGTTTTGCCTGTTGTATTTCTTCTTTCTGCCTTTTGCCTTTAGGTTATTGCATATTCCTATTTCCTTTTTGCCTTTTGTCTTTTTCCTGTTGCATTTACCCTTCATCCTTTTGCCTTTTACCTTTTGCCTCTTTCCTTCCTACCTTTTGTCTTCTTCCTTCTGCCTTTTGCTTTTTGACTTTGGATCATTGCATTTTGCCTTTTGCACTTATCCTTCTTCCTTTTGCCTTTTTCCTTTCTCCCTTTTGCCTTTGCCTTTTGACTTCAGACTTTTGCCTTCAGACGTTTTTTGCCTTTTCCCTTTTGCACTTAACCTTCTTCCTTTTGCCTGTTTCCTTTTTGCCTTTTGCCTTCTGCCTCTTGTGTACTGCCTTCAGAGTTTTGCCTTCTGCCTTTTGCCTTTTGATATTTTTAATTTTCTGTTTTCCCTGTTGCATTTCTGCTTCTTTCCGCCATTTGCCTTTAGACTATTGCATATTCCTATTTCCCTTTTGCCTTTTGCCTGTTGCCTTTTACGTTTTCTCTTTAGCCTTTTGCCTTTTCCATTTACCTTCCTTCCTTTTGCCTTTGGCCTGTTGCCTGTTTCCTTTCTGCAATTGGCCTTCTGCCTCTTGCCTTTAGAGTTTTGCCTTCTACCTTTTGCCTTTTGACATTTGACTTTTGCCTTTTGCATTTCTACTTCGTTCTGCCTCTTTTGCCTATTTCTTCTACTTCTGCCTGTATCATTTATCCTTCTTCCTGTTGCCTTTGGCCTGTGGCCTGTTTGCTTTTTGTCTTCTGCCTTGTGCCTTTTGCCTTTTCACCTTAGACTTTTGGCTTCAGACAACTGACTTTTACCTTTTGCATTTCTCCTTCTTACTTTTGCCTTTTATATTTTGCATTTATCCTCCTTCCTTTTGCCTCTTTCCTTTTTACCTTTGGCCTTTTGACTTCTGCCTTTAGCCTCTTGACTTTTGTCTTTATCCGTTTGCCTTTATCCTTTTGCCTTTTTTGTTCTGCTTTTTGCATTTGCCTGCGGCATTTATGCTTCTTTCTTTTTCCTTCTGCCTCTTGCATATTTCCTTTCCCCTTTTGCACTTATCCTTCTTCCTTTTGCTTTTTTGCCATTTGCCTGTATGTTTTTTGCCTTTTGCCATTCGCATTCCGCCTTTTCCCTTTGCCTTTTGACTTTAGAATTTTAGACATTTGACATTTTAGACATCTAACTTTAGACATCTGACTTCTCCCTTTTGCATTTATCCTTCCTTTTGTTTTTTACTGTTTGCCTCTTTCCTTTTTGCCTTCTGCCTCTTGCCTTTTGCCTTTTGATGTTTGACTTCTCCCTTTTCCTTTTGCATTTCACCTTCTTCTTTCTGCCTTTTGCCTTTAGACTATTGTATATTCCTATTTCCCTTTTGCCTTTTGCTTTTTGCCTTTCGCCTGTTACCTTTTACCTTTTCTCTTTAGCCTTTTGCCTTTTTACTTCTACTTTTTGCATTTTCCCTTCTTCCTTTTGCCTGTTTCCTTCCTACCTTTTGCCTTTAGAGTTTTGCATGTTCCCATTTGCGTTTTGCCTTTTTGCCTGTTACCATTTCTTTTTGGCATTTGCCTTCAAACGTTTTCATTTATCATTCTTCCTTTTTCTTTCTGTTGTTTTTTTTTTGGTTGGTTTTGTTTTGGTCTGTTTTTTTTTTTGTTTGTTTTTTTCTTTATCAGTTTTCCTTTTGCCTTCTCTTGGACAATAGCCTTTCTCTTTTGCCTTTAGACTATTGCATATTCCTATTTCCCTTTTTGCCTTTTGCTTTTTGCCTTTTGCCTGTTACCTTTTACCTTTTCTCTTTAGCCTTTTGCCTTTTTCCTTTTGCCTTTGCCATTTTCCCTTCTTCCTTTTGCCTTTTACTTTTTGCCTGTTACCTTTTTGCCTTAGACTTTTGCTTTCGCTTTTATGCCTTTTGTCTTTTACCTTTTGCCTGTTTCCTTCCTACCTTTTGCCTTTAGAGTTTTGCATGTTCCTGTTTGCATTTTGCCTTTTTGCCTGTTACCATTTCTTTTTGGCATTTGCCTTCAAACTTTTTCCTTTATCATTCTTCCTTTTTCTCGTTTTTGTTTTGTTTTGTTTTTTTTTTTTTGTTTGTTTGTTTGGTTTGGTTTTTTTGTTGTTGTTTTGTTTTTTGTTTGTTTGCTTGTTTTTTTTTTTATCAGTTTTCCTTTTGCCTTCTCTTGGACAGTAATCCAAAATAGCTCCTTGGCGGCACCGCTAATCTGCCCCAGAGGAACTCCCTTCCTTACCCCAGCACTGGCAATTGCCTATTCCCTGAGCACGGGAGCAAGAGCTGCCTCCTCCCCCTGCAGCCTGCTCACGCTTCCCACCATATTCCCAAGCCCTCTTCTCCTTCCCTCAACCTGGAGCCATCACAGGGGTGATGATCCAGCAGCCTTGTCCAGCCTCCTGCCCTCCTCTCTCTTCCCCCTGCTCCTGGGCCAGCTCTGCCTTGTGGCCGAGCCTCACCCCCTTTTATCTTGCTCCAGGGCATTGTGACATGGGGGTGCCATTGTGACATGGGGGTGATGAAGCAGTCCCTGAACCCAGGAGGCCCCGGGGGCTGCTCCTGCCCTCGGTGACCTTGCACCAGGCACAGCTCTTGGGCACCCCTGGCGTGTCCTTTCCCACCCGGCTCCCAAGCACCAACCCAGTGTTGTTGCTCTTCTCTCAGGCCATGGCAGAAACTAACCCTGCAGCCCAGAGGCCGCCCCAGTACCTGTCTCCTCTTGCTATCTCAGCTTGATAATCTGACAGCACTTCTTCATGTCTTTGACATCCAGAGATTTCAGAGAACATCCCTATAGCTGAACTAGCGGGATGTGCTCGCTTCCAGCATTAGCTGCTTAGGTATCCCATTTTCCTTTTCTGAATGGGACAGGGAATGTGTCTTCATACACTCCATATGGTGGAATCAGCAGTGTGTTTCAGCTGGCAGGACTCTGCAAAGAAAGCCTGTAGTATTTTCCACTAAAATGTGTGCATACCTCTGTGTGCATGTGAGCACACATGCACATAGGTGAGTGCGTAAAGCAGTGGAGGTCTGCAAGAACAAGGTGCCACATGCCTACCTCCGTGAGTGTGGGACTTGGCAGGGAGAGCAGGAACCCTCTGCACAAACACATGCAAAGTATGTCATGCCTTTAAAGAATATATTTTTTAAATAACAACCAACCTATGGATGGAAAAATGTCTCTGCTGTGGAAAATCGGGATGTTACCTCGCAGGTGTGGGAGAATGGATGCTGGTGCCTGCAGAGTAAAAGAGGCTGTCTCAGGAGTTCCTTCTTTGGCATAGCCAAGCCATCAGGCAGCAAGGTCTCCTCGGAGGTGGCTCAGGATGCAGCCGTGGCACAGACGCTCACTAGTGCACTCTCCACATCCACATCCCAACAGCCTGAATATTCCTTCCATGTGGATGCAGAAAGCAAAGGGCAGGCTCTGTGCCTCTGGTGCAGGAGGATGGCTTCACAGGAAAGCAAGAACAAGTGAATGGGCTGCAGGAATCCCAGTCAGCGAGGGCATGGCAGCTTGACTGGCTGGGCACAGATGTTTAAACCCTGACAATTTTTACTGAGCTGGGGTCTGACACCACCTTCTGATAACCCGAAGGGATGGAAGCTAAGAAGCCCCAAATGCAAAATTACTGCAAAACAAGCTGTGTTTTGTTAATTACCTCTGATGCCACCAAGAGGTACCCGTCACCTTGGCACTCAGGGGAAGGTGGGGGAGCAGCCTGAAAGCCAAAAGGTACCAAGCTGGTGCAAAAATCACTGCTTCTGTGTGTCTGGTGGATACTTCTCACAGGTGAAAGCCCTCCCGCAGGCTCCCCTGGGCATCCCAATGGGTGGGAAATACCTGCTTGTGAGCAGACCCTCACCCAGTCAAGGCTCTGTCACCAAGTGAGGGGAAAGCCTGCCCCACACTAGTGCCACTGTCCTGGGTTCAGCAGTAGCAGTCATTTTTCTCTGTCTTAGTAGCTGGTGCAGCGCTGTGTTTTTGACTTTCAGCCTGGGAACAGCCCTGGTAACACCCATGTTTTTAGTTGCTGCTCAGTAATGTTTATCTGACCAAGGACTTTCTGAGTTTCATGCTCTGCCAGGGAGGAGGGGAAGCCGGAAGGAAGCAGAGACAGGACACCTGACCCAAGGTGACCAAAGAGGTATTCCATACCACAGCACGTCATGCCCACTATATAAACCGGGGGCAGTTAGCCGGAAGGGTTAGATCACTGCTCGGCCAGGCTAGGTATCGGTTGGTGGGTGGTGAGCGGTTGTATTCTCTTCCCTTGTTATTTCCCTTATCATTATTATTGGTGGTAGCAGCAGTGGTTTGTGTTATACCTTAGTTACTGGACTGTTCTCATCTCAACATGTGGGAGTTACATGCTTTCGATTCTTCTCCCCATCCTTCCGGGAGTGGGGGGAGGAAGGGGAGGGAGTGAGCGAGCTTCTGTGTGGTTCTGACTCGCCGACTGGGCTTAAACCATGACAGCCACCTGCCTCAGCCAGGCCACCAAGACAACACCCTTCCTCTGCAGTCAGGATGAACTTGGCTTCAGACGGAGCTCACCCCAAGTCATTCTCCAGCAGCAGCTCTACTTACGCTTGAAGTCATTTGAGCTGGCAGCTCACTAGCTTGATATTCAAGTTCTCAACTGTATTTTTATCTGCTTCTGAAGAATACAGAGTAGCATAGGATCATTCTTAATTTTTCCAGAGTAATAGATGGAAACACTGCAGATGATCATGCCTCCACATCATAGTTTAAATCTTTTTGCTTTTATTCTATTTAATGCTTAACATCTGGGAAAATTCAACCAATAATTTTTCAGTCTGGAACAATTCGATGCTGTGCCAAATAATATAACGTTCAAAGAGGATGTAAAAATAAATCAATATCTTACTATTTAACTTCAATGAACAAAGCAGGTCTCAGTTTCAGACACCTGAGTCATTTTCAGCCATGAAAGATAAATGAACATTTTCTGCCCTTCCACAAACATGATGCTGTCACTGAAACCAATAGGGAGATACACACAGAGGCATTATATATTTATACCTATCTATATACAGACATATACCTGTATCAGAGGGCAGGATTTGTTTGCAGTTGACTTTCATGTGTGTGTATGTCTTTAACAACTAGAACTGCAGAACTTTCATGTATCATACATGTTCAAATCCTGCAACTGCAGCTGGTATGAAACATCAGCATATAAAAAGTCATCACTGTACAACCACTTTTTTTTTTTTTTGAAAAGTCAGTGTCAAAACCATAAAAACCAGTTGATTTATCAAAACCAGATACACTGTTTAAGTGCTGAGGAGGTGTGCATTACCTTTCTGCTGTTGTAAGCAAAAGAATCTATTAACACACAGAAGGTGAAAGCGGCTCAGAAAATGACAAACTCTCTAACAAGGTACTTGAAGCTTTACTAACACTGTACCTGACGCTAAAGTTAACTGAACACCAACGTAAACACACCGAGGTACAGATACCAATGGACACCTTTCACAGCTGTGCAAGCCGTGGGCCCCATCCTGCAAACAGCCCTGGCTCCAGAGCTTCCTCCCAAGGCTGGTCCCACTTGGTCCCACTGCAGCAAACAGCAGCAGCCCTGCCTTCTGCCAGCGTTTGTAGAACAGGGTCCTCTGACCCTCACATCATGCACCAAACACATTTAAAGTGCCTCAGATTTCAAACTGATGCAAATCAACCCTTCATCTCTTTAGGCTTGAAAAGGTGAAACAGCTTCTGAAAAATCTTACATAGATACTTCTCTGAAACTCTTAGAGGTTTTCAAAGCAAATCTAATAAAATATTGAACAGCTTTTAAATTAGGCAAAGAGTATTTGCATTGCTTTTTGTAAAAAAGCAACAATATTCCTTTGCAGTAAGTTAAACGTTTCCAGTCGCTCTTCCATTTACTTTACAGGAAGTATGAGGCAGAACTACGCTGATTTTGTTGATGCAAACACCAGTGGAGTTCTGGAACAGCCCCATGGGGTTTTTGTGTAGTGACGCTGAATCTTAAGTTCATCCCTTTCCCCAAGTCTTTCCTCCAGTTTGTTTTATTCTGGGTCTTCGCCCTTCTCAGAACCCCCTCCAGCTGAATTATCTGCCTCATACTTTTTATCAAGAGCATCTTCAAAAGGTCTCCCACTGCAGTCATAGTTTTTACTTGTACATCCCATATGCGTTCGAATGCGAGCTCCTGGCTGGTATAACTGCATGGCTGGGCGATCCTGGAAGACAGGAGACATGGTTAACACTCTGAGAAACCTCTGAAGGATATGTATGTGAGATTTTAAGTGATGAATGTTTGTGAAGAAAGCAGATGTTGTGTTAAATCACTTTACATTTCCTAAGACCCAGGAAAAAAATGGAGTGTCATGAAAACTGAATCTTTGATATCCATCTTGTTTATAATGCTGTTCTTGGGAGCCAGGCATTTTGAATAAGTGAAGAAAGCTGTAAATTTTAAGAGATCCTACAATACATGACCCTGCCCTCTGCTCTCATGAGACCTCCACCTGGAGTACTGTCTGCAGTCTGCTGCCTTCAACATAAGAAGGACATGGAGCTGTTGGAGCAAGTCCAGAGGAGGCCACAAGGATGATCAGGGGCTGGAGCACCTCCTGTATTAAGACAGGCTGAGAAAGTTGGGGCTGTTCAGCCTGGAGAAGAGAAGGCTGCGTGGAGACCTCAGAGCAGCCTTCCAGTATCTGAAGGGGGCCTATAAGGATTCTGGAGACAGACTCTTCATCGTGGACTGTAGCAACAGGACAAGGGGTAACGGGTTAAAACTTACACAGGGGAAGTTCAGGTTATGTATAAGGAAGAAGTTCCTTACAGTGAGGGTGCTGAGGCACTGGAATGGGTTGCCCAATGAAGTGGTGAATGCTCCATCCCTGGCAGTGTTCAAGGCCAGGTTGGACAGAATCTTGGGCAACATGGTCTAGGGTGAGGCATACCTGCTAATGGGAGGGGGTTGCAACTTGGTGAACTTAAGGTCCTTTCCGACCTAAACCATTCTATGATTTGACATAAACAAGGAGAAACAGTGCTGACAATTATCAAACACAGTATTACAGGTGAAACACTGAAAAATATTGCTACCTTCACTAACATCAATTGAGAAGAACAATGGCCTGTACACTTGCAACTCTGCAAATGAATGACAAATACAAGCATAAAAAAATAAGACAAACCAGAATAGTTTAGCGGTAACAGCTAGAAAATCATCCTATACTAAACTTCACCAGAGTATGTTTTATTCGTGACATTTCAATACTAAAACACACTGTTTAGAAACTCTGCTTAAGAAGTCTTTTCCTAAATAAGAGTGTTTACTCTCACCAGCTTTTTAATGTTATTAAGTAACCCATTCACCAAAACCTGAGGTTTTAAACAGTGTATTTTAAGACAGTGGCAGAGCACTGAAATTGTCCTAAATCAAACCGTGCTAATTTTCAATTGCCTTCATAATTTGAAGTCATTCTAATCTGTTGTTCTTTCATTTTCTTATTCCCAATACGCATTTTCCCTTTTTCTTTCCTTTACCTTTTTTTCCTCCACTTTGTCTCTCCATCACTTTGTACCAGATAACAAGGTTCACTACTGGGCCATACAACCAGATTATTCTAGGTAGTACTCTGCAGCATGATATGAAATGTCTGACATCTGTCCTTCTGCATCACAAACAGCTGCATAAAGCTAGATCCTCTTGACAAGTAGTGCTCACTGAAAGTTTATGGTAAAGGGTCCAAATGATTTTTCGTATCACAGTACCTTGCAGTTTGCATGAAAGCTAGCACAACTCAGGAATTTGTGCATTCACACCCTCTCTACAAAATGGTCTCTGAATTAGCTATTTATTTAAGTCCTTAGAGTTCCTTTACCAAGAAATGCCTGGACAATCCATAATTCCCTTATGAGCTGGGTAATCGAAGCAGATTTTTAAGACTAGCATGCCACTTTTTTAAAATTTCATTACAGATCAGAAGTATGATTCTTTTTAATATGCTTGTAAAATACAAGGCTTCCAAGTATAGCATTCTAAAAATGCTAGGGTTGAAAGGAAGATAGAAAGTCTTCCCTATATATTGTAAATATGAATGAGCGACCTGTAACCTTATTTTAGCTGCTGTTTTCCTCTGATAACAACAGAAAGAAGTCTGTGTTTGAGTGAAAAGGAAAGAAAGAATTGCTTTTTTTTGAAAAAGCATCTTCATGCTGAGTTTGCAAAAGTAAAACCTGTGATCTTGAAGCACATTTAACTAATGAAAGATTATCCTAAATGAATAAAAGAACCTTATTTCTTATGCGCTCCTTTGTGGATGCCATGTCATCACACTTGTCCTCTTTACCCAGTTTGTCTACTGCCTCCACAGTGAAGCTGTAGTTGTAGTTCCCTTTCTTTCCTCTGTCTTGATTGTATCCTTTCCCCCATTTCAGCTCTTCTTCATTCCTTCTCACAAACTTGTCAAACTCATAGTGAGCTCTATGTTTTCTGCCATCATCCAATCGATACCTTTGTCTCTCAGGTTCTTTTTCTCGAATTCTTCTCTCAAAATCTCTTTGCTCTTTGTCACTGTCATTTTGTGACCTATGAGTATACATAAAAAGAGAGAAAATCCAAGCAATTAACAGGAAAAAATCCAAACCTGCTGAAGATTATAATACAAAGCCTTCGTTTGACTTCAACAGTGTTTAGATCAATTGCATGCAAAGGCTGTTTTCTTCTCATTAGAAAGGGGTTAGGTGCTATTTTCCTGAATTCATGTATGTCCAGCCCTAGATGATGCATTCAGTTCAAAATAGCAGACAAAGCTTTGCAAGCAAAATCAGATGGTTGTGCAACTGTTGTGGAAGGCCCATTCTTCAACTTTCATCCTTTGTAGCAATCCCATAAATAGTTCCCCAATACTCTGCACATAAACACATGCTTTATGAATAGCTCTCATGGCCTGTTCTTGAGGTTACTCATATATGAGTAAACCCTTGAATGGGACCATTCAGGTCCTGAAGGAACATATATCAATTTGTAAAGTTTTATGTCTCTATTTAACAAAAATTATTCACCAGCATTACAACCTGCAGAAGGCATTTGTGAAAATGAATAGTTATGTTCCAGGATTTTGTTTATTACGTCTCCAAGTAATTTAGCCTACCTTTGTATATTTCATTTAGGCAAAAGACCATTACCTTACCACAACATAATACTTAATTTCTGCTATGCTGCAATGGGTTTATATGATCAAGATTATTAGTCTGCAACATTTTGCTGCCTGATACAATTCTCAGCTCTCTCATTCACTTCATTGTTCCTGTTCAGCAAGTAGGTGCTTCCCTCATACAGCCAAACTGCAAACAGTGAAGAAAGATTACAGAATAGATTGAACTTTAAAAGGAGCACAGACACAGGCAGCTTCTTTTTATGTATTACATATGGATAAATACTTAAAATTGAAACAGGAAAGTTGCTTTTGACGGTGTGCTCACGTTTTGGGAATCAGCAGACAGAATCAGGGAGAGTGGTGATTTTCTAATGGTGTAGTGATCAAATAGTGATATGCTTCTCATTTAGAATGGTTTCATATCAATAAAATTGTATCTTTTTGTATCACTTTTTTTAAAAGAAAATAACCAAACTGTGAAAATTGTCAAGCCTCTGCCATGAACTTGGGCATTGTTGGGACCACCAAGACAGGGGCCCCATCTCAGCAAAATCTGGAGGTCAGCAACAAAACCTGAATGACAGGTAAGTTATTCAGCATCTCAGAAGCCTCTGCTTGTGTCAGCATAACACATTCACCAAGTGGAAGCAAAGTCCTAGCTGTCACAGACATGTGAATCAACCATAGTTACAGACACTGTGCCTGTAGCTCATATATATATCTATATATATATAGATATAAAAAAAATACTATGTTAGCTCTCAAGGGATATGTGGCTGTAAGTTGTTTTGTTTCATGTTTCATATGTTATTCTAGACACTAACTCCAAGTCCCAGCAAGGCTCAGAGCATAACTTTCCAAAAAGCCAGGATGACACATCTCAATGTGTTGCTGTCACATTGTCTGGTACCTGTCTCTTCCCCTGCCTGTTACTGTGGGTGAGGAAGGAATGGATGCACCTGGAGGTGGGCAGGTGACAGAGATACAAACTCCAGTTCAACAGTGGTTGAAGCACCTTTCTAAAATTCAGTCATAGCAAACAGGCAGGCAACAGAGGAAACAGTGAGGTAAGCAACTACAAAGTGGAGACACGAGAGAAAGTTACACAGCCAGAGAAAGCAGAAATTAATGAAAGTAAAGGGAATGGTAGCATACTTCTGTTTGGTAGAGTTTCAAATCCCTCTGTGACCATGCACATTCATGTACCTACTGAGGTTTTAATCTGTGGTAGAAAACTATTATTATTGAGCTTTAAAATATGGTTTCAAACAGGTAATTCAGTCTCCTGAACACAGAGCTGGAAGTTAGTTTATTAGTGATTTCTGAGACAGTGACAAAATAGTTTCAACTTTAATTCTTGAGACAGCTGAAACAGCTCATAGTTTGCAACTTAATCACATCCACTAATAATCATGATGAAATGAGCACTTGGAAAGACAAGGTAGCACTTACTGTACCTGCACAGTCAAAAGGATTCTGGTTTGCACCTGGAAAAGTAAGGCATTTTAACTAATTTAGTCTGACATCAGTAATGAAAGGAAGGCCTTACCTGAGCTCTTGATGGGGAAGAGGTGAAATAATAATGAAACTCTGAATGCATTTCACGCAGAAATCCTTCCAATCTGGGATTTCAAAACATTTCACAAATAACAAATTGCATCCACTAATACTGCCATCAGGTCAGCAAGCTGTTACTAAAAGCCTTTTACAAAAAGGACAGTGAGAGATTTGATCATGCACAGAACAAAATCAGTTCTTTGCTGACAAAACACCAGTCAGTGCACCAGTTATATCCTTTTGAAGCCTTGAGATGAAAGCATTTAGGATGCAATTTGAAACCTAAAAGAAAAATATTACTTACTTTTCCTTAAGGTCTTTTAGTGAACCCTCCAAAGACTTGGATCTTATACTCCCAGATCCAGGTGATTTTTCCCATCTATTTTCCTCAATGTCAGCTTCTTCACCTTTTTCTTTGTGCTTCTCACTGGCCAGTTCACCTCCTTTTTCAGGCTTCTTGAGAAGCTAAGGGATATTTATTTACATTATGATGTAAAATTACTCTTCTCTGTTGTAGAAGACATTTTAACAATGTATTAAATATATTGGTGGCATATTAAGACTGAAAATATCTTATTTAAATGATAGGAATGTATTTTACAAAATTTATTTATTTATGAAATTTAAAGTTATTTAAAAATGGCAGTTTATTTTGGCTGAGGTATGAAAGTCATTACCAGGCATTCAACTGCACACTTTTAAATATGCTGAGAATACTGGAGAAAGCACTTATCTACTCTCTCCTGACTTTCATATATAAAGACATTATTATGGTCTTTGATTTCTTAGAAATCAGACAACAGAGCTCAATGTTATTGCCAATTAAATAAGAGGTAGAACTTCTACCATACTACAAAGAGATCAGGATTAATACTTCACTCCTTGAAATACTATATATAAAATGTGTGTCACGTGAACTACTTTGGATAGACTGGCATATGGAAGTATGTCCTTAGTAGAAATACACCTTGACAGCAATACACACTGAGGAAAATACTATGACATTAGCAGAAAAGACTGCATTATATTTTCACCTTGGAGATAAAGATTTTCAAGAAGCCTCTTCATTTCCTGACAAATAACCTACATAGGGCTTGAGCATGTCTAGCATTATAGGAATAATCTTTATAGAAGGACCATATCTCTTAACATAGCAGGAATAAGCAGAACTTCTCATGAGCCTTTTCATTTCACCAGTTTTTCTGAAATGAGCACAGGTTATTCTTCTCCAATATTTAAAACTTCTCTAATGTTTCTCTCAGGTAACATTTTCCCCTTCTGTAGAGACAGAGCTAGCTTTCAAGGTTACCACAGATACATCATAAGTACTGGGGGGTTTTGGACAACCACCCTGAGGAATACATTTGAAGGAGTAAGTCTTTTTCTTCTGAACTTTTAGAGTGGTTTCTTATGCCCAGATATGAAAAAGCTGTAATTTGGCTTCAGAACTATTTTTTATACATTCAGGTGAAGGAAACTGTTATCCAGAAGAAAAAAGAAATAGGTATGCGGCTTCTCTCCACAAGATCTGGAGTGAGTCTGTGTGTCCTTGTATTAAGCTACAGCCTCTTACACCAATTTTCCTCTTCAAAACAGCCTACAAAGTTTTTCCAATACCACAAAATTTAGTTCAGATGAATAGGTTGTGTCTATGTCATCTTATACAAATAAGGTTGTAAATGTCCAGAGTCAATAGCACAAAATATACCTGCCTAAGTGAAACCATTAAAAACACATTCATTCAGACTGTTAATAAGGTAGCGCAGCCTGAAATTAGCAAGACTTTGCTGTAACTTGGTTAAAGCATGATATTAAAATACGTAAATTCAGAGCATAAACACTAAAACTCTCTGCAGATACGGCTAGATGAAGATTTACATGACATGAAGTATTCAAGTCATATTTGCAATAATCTTCTGACATGCTGGCACAGAACAATTTGGTTCTGTCAGGTTACGTCAGCATAGAATGCAGCAGTGCTGTATAAAGGTATCTGCGTTACCTGCCCTAACTGCATCAGCACCTTATAGACTGGCACCTAAGCAACTGATACTTAGTAACTGACAGTACCGGTAACTGATACCTAAGGCAATCAGTTCCACTTTCAAACAATGTTACTTAATCATAAGTGCTACCTTACTTTCCCTTCCAGTCAGAACGGGTCTGGTACCTCCGCACTATACTGTAGCGCACTAAATCAAACAATGAGATAGCAAAAGAAGTTCAGGATAATTTCAACAGAAGAACATTATGTTTTCATTAAGGTACCTTGATCCTTATTTCTTTTTCAGAGATTTTCTTCTGCTTCTCCACTTCTTTTCTTTTACGTCTCTCTTCTTCTCTGCGCTTCCTTTTCTCTTCCTCCCGCAGACGTTTCTTCTCCAGTTCTCTCCGCCTTCGTTCTTCTCTCTTCTCTTCACGTATTCTCTGAAGAGTTCAAAATGATTAATTTTGAACTGTCCAACAGAAAACCATGTGAAACATAAATGTTGAACTTCAGGCAAAAGTCTGAACGTACCTGCTTTTCTAATTTTCTATTTTTAATATATTCCAAAAGGGGTGTTGTTCTTCTAGCTAAAACACAAAAAATTTGTGATATAGTGTTCAACTCCTAAAATACGTACTCATTACTTTAGTACTAACCCCTTTTTTTCTAGCTTGACCTGCAAGGGAGCTAAATAATTAATAAACCTATTTGTTTTACGTATTTTTTAAGGCATTTCGATCATTCTGCTTTAGAAACACTTTGTTGCTTTTTTGCTGTTAGGGTTAGAAGCAACAGAGATAAGCTGCATCACTCTTTAATGTTTAGGTAAAACTCATATCTTTTCAGTTCAAGACAATGTTTTTCTTCTCTTGCTCATCAAACAGTTATTTAACCAAAAAGGAAATAAATGTGTTCAGAATCTGTTCCTACCCTTTAATTTTGTACACCGAAACCCAGCTCTATTGCTTTTCATATGCAGCCCATGTAATCTCACACAGGACTTTTCAATCCCAGGTTTCAAAGTACATCATGAAGGAAACCTTTCATTCTCATACAACATCTCCACTGAACAATCATTTAGCATTCACCTCTCCATAGGAAAACAGGATGAGTAAGAGAGAAATGGTTTGTCCCAGGAACACAGCAAAGTATCAGCAGATTCAATAAAACTCTGGCCTCCCAAATAGCAAATCAAATGCCTCATCTGCTGGATCACACAGCTAGTCTTATGTTACAGAGCTGTCTCCACACTCTGAAATCTAGTCTAAGTCACCTGCCTGAACCATCCCCAAACCCTACAAATACTCAGAGAACATCAACAAATTCTGTATCATGTATAGCATTCATGATTTACAGCTGTCGCTAGTCACAACAAATTTTGTCAGACTTAGATGTCCCAGGATAGAGTTACAAAAAATGTTTACTAATAGAAGTTGCTCTACAGTTATGCATAGGATTCTTCCTCAGACCTGAAGAAAATTTCACAACTGAAATGCATGGCAGGATTTGGAAGAAAAAAAAAAATAAAAGAAAAAAGGAAGAAATACTACTAATAAAATAAAGTTTCAATAGATTTGAAATGGCATAGCTAAAATCTAGACATAATTCACCTCAAAGCATCTAAGTGGTTTTCTCTTGAAAGTGTGAATATCCTGAGAGCAACCCATTCATTTATGATAAAACCTTGTTATACATTTATGAATGAGAAGGTTTGACAGGATTCAGTATTTATTTTTAGCAAATATCAATGGTCAAAAGCAACAACCAAAATCTTCCCTACCAGGTCCTCAAGACCTGCATCTCTGCTTCTCTATCTCCAGCTCCATTAAGTTCTCCTGTCTGAGCAGTGTCTGCTTCTGGGCACTTTCACATGATGAAAGTGATCACAAATTGTAATTGGAGGGCCTGGGGAAAAGATAAGCTGCACTGGGAGTCCAGAACTCGACTCTAGTCATGACTAAGGCTGTGGTCCAAAAGATTTACTCAGAAATTACAACTGTAAGTTCAAGAGAGAGAGGCAGTGTGGTAAGTACTGTCAGAAGACGAGGGCAAAAAAGAATGTTTCTCAAACCTGACTCTTACCCATCTTATTTATGAGCCTTACTGCAAACAAAAATCTAAAAGGTTTAACAGGTCTTTCTTAAAATATTTAAGAAATTTTAAAGCAAAATAAATTACAAAATTAAGACCTCTGTCACCAGTGACTTTTATACTTAATCTTGCTCTCTACAAACAAGCCAGAAGAACGAGCTTATTTTCCTCTTGTTACAGAGAAAATCTGCTGTATCTCTGTCATGCGAAAACTGACAAGCTAATGTATCTGACATGATGCATAAAACATGCTGGTTTACAGTAACACTACCTGGAAAAATCTTGAGAATGTGAGGCTCAATTCTGACAACAAAGTCCTGGGCACATCTTTCATTGACTTCAGTAGGAGTTAACACCTTTAAAACTGGACACGCAACTAACCCTTCCCATAATTTTGCTATAAACTTCCTACCCACTGAAGTTTTATGTGTTAGCAATAGCCATAGTTTTGAATAGCAGAAAAAATAAAACAACTAATTTGATATCCTGTGATATAACAGAAACAAAAAATTAATGCTCCTAACATAAAGCTGCCTTCAGCCAATATTCTTACTCAGAAATCTGCAATTCTCATGACTAATCATTTTTGCTGATAGAATATTTTAAAGCTTATAAATCTTTCTTGCAATTGCAAACTTTCTGTGAATTGTAAACTTCTTGGAAAATTCTGACTGCTTTTACCCTGCTGTGAAATACTAGGGAAGATTTGGAGCAAATAAAAATTGTTGGGGAACTTCCCTCTCCAGAACTGCAACAAACAAGTTCTATGGATAACAGGATTATCTAAATGTCCAAACTTCTTACATATCCATTTCCTCTAAATTTAGTTCCAAAACTCTCCAGGCAACTCTCAAACAACAGTAACAAGTGCTGAGAGGAAACAGTTTCAAGTCATGCTACAGGAGGTTTAGACTAGACACTGGGAAAAATTCCTTCACCAAATTGGCTATTGAGCACTGGAACTTGCTGCCCAGGGAAGGTGGAGTCATCATCCATGGAGGCAGTTAAAAGACATTTTATGTGGCACTTAGGGTCATGTTTTAGTGGTTGACTTGACAGTGGTTAATGGTTGCACTCAATGATTTTAAGGGTCTTTTCCAGCCGAAGTGATTCTGTGATTCTATTCTTATGATTCTAATCAAAAGAGGTGGGTACCTTTACACTGTAAAAGAAATAATATTGAAGGTTGATTTTTCTTCCTATTCAATTGTCATGCCTAGGGAAAGACTAAGTTTTCTGCACGTTGTCACTTAGAGATACAGCACATCACTATTCTACGTCATCCTGAAAGCTGCATGATAGCACTGAAGTTTTCAGTGTTGCTCTTACTAAAGATTCCCCTCAACGCTGTGAAACTCATGCTGCATGCATACAGAAAACAAGGTGTTGCCTTACTTTCAAAGCTTTTGCAGAATCTTGACCATAAGAACAGAGAGATCTTTCCGTATTTCTCAATAAAAGCAGCTAGTACCAAGGATCAATTGGTAAATAATCAGCTATTTTAGCTTTTAAAAATTAATCTTCCACCTTTTAATACATCTGAAAACATTCAGAATTATTAAGGACCTGTTTCTGAAGCTACTGTGCATGCAAAACTTCCAGTAAAGTCAAATGATTCCATGCATAGAGACTTAATAGGTGGGGTATTTCCTGCCACAACTTGGCTGGATCACAAAAATTTAACTGCGATAGTCCCAATCTGTTAGACTGAACAGGTCATCTCTTGCAGGTAATATAATAAAGATGTAAAAATAAGATACTTAATATTCTCAATAGTAAGAAAAATCAAGAAAACAGACCAATGAGTTCCCTTGTTTTGGCCTCAATCTCTCCCAAAAGAATCTCAGGATTGGCACAGATTTTCTCTTCATCAGCACAATAACTCTCTAAAAATTTCCTGTATTCTGGATCTGTGAAGAAAAATTTTTGGATTAATACTTTGCAGTGCATCACAGAAATGGAATCCACTTTTCACTGGGACACCACGAAAATATGTTTACCGTCTTCGATGCTCCCGGCTTTGGCATCTTTCTTCTTCAGCTTCTTTTTTGAAATCTTCTGGAATGGAGCAAATTCAACCACTGCAGGATACTCCAAACCTTAAAGGAGATCAGTGCTTAATTTTGTGAGAGGCAAACACTTTCCGCATATTCAAGTAAGATTTTCAAAAGTCTTGAAATTTGTGTTGGGCAGTCTAACTTGAAATCAAAGGTGAATGTTTCTACAATCCCATCCAAACTTCGAATAAAATTATTTTAGATTCAAACCAAAATACATTTGTATTTTAATTATATATAGCAACATTGAACAGTTTTGGACATGCTAACAAAAACTGCCAAAGCGACAATGACTACTGCTGCACAATAAATTTCTTGCATTACCATTTATAATTCCTTTCTAATTCTTCATTGATTAGAAAAACTTACATAGAATCTCAGCCTGACAAGTGGTAAATACTGCTGGAAAATGAATCTGAAACAATTGAGTTGCTTCTGTAAAGTTTTGTTGCCAGAAAGCTTAAAAAGTAAATAAATGCTGGGTGACACGCAATAGTAAAGCCTGAACACGTAAAATTATGTGAAACTTCTTGTCTGTTTACGTTGGACTACATAACTTCTTGACTGTGTTTACTGGCATGGATTCTGTTTTTAATTCTACCTTAAACACTGGATTCTTCTTTAGGCTGGAGTCAGAACTGTGTGTAACTTTTGAATTTTGCCTTGTTTCCACTTGCAGCAGGTCCAAGCTTACACTTTGCTCAAGTCCACTGAAAACCAGGCTTAAATCTGTTAGAACATTTGTTAACCTTATTGAACCTGGTAATCCTTGTTTTAATTTTAGCCTCATAAATGCAATGCTGACAGAAGCCTCACCAGGCATATTTAATCAGAACCTGTGCTCTTTATTTGCACAATCAATCATGCCGAATTGGCCAGCTATGTCCACGCTCAGTTTTGTAATATACAGAATATCCTGGATTCAGCCCAGCAGAACACTGAAGAATGGGCTTAATTTGGGAAAAGTGAAGTCTTGACAGAATCATAAAAACAGTTTCTAATTTTTTTATGTAAAACACAAAGAATTTGAAATCTGGGAATCACACACTGTGTGTATACAGTAGACAATGTCTACAAAAGAAACCCACATGGTTACTTCTGTTTATACAATCCATGCATTTTTTTACAGAAGGTATGCGTGAAGGAGGCAAGGAACTGCTAAAGGGAAAATGCCATTTTCTGGCTATGGCAGTTTCATGCTATTGTTAAGAGACCTGGATTTATCTATACCTACATTACAGAGTTTTTCCTTACTATTGGGCAAACTTTTGCAGACTGAATGTTCTCAAGCTGGCAACCAATTCTGTCATTCTTGTTCTTGGAACTCCAATCTAGATCCTTGCAAATGTGCTAAATCATCAGGTGGTACATGTCTCAAAGTGGGCAACCAAAATTATGAAGCCAAGTTTTCGTCTTGCTTTTCCAAAATGGGAATAAGTGGCACAACTTTATCCCACAGAAATACACTGCAGATGTAATGATTCATGCCTGCAATGCGTTCAGTTACTGTTGTGATGTATTGTGAAGCCCACATAAGGATCTTAGTAAGATGTTGATAGCATATTATCTAAGAATGCAGGTAAAGCATGCACACCACAAAGACAAGCAAGACTGCACGGACAAATATATTTTGTACTTCATCAGTGTTCTAGTGCTAGATTTTAATGTATTTTTAGGTAATTAGCTGTTAATTGAGGAAAAAGGACATAACTAGCAAAACGGAAGCAAATGAATGCTCTAAAATAGCGTATGAATATACACACTTAATGTCTTACAAATAGTCCAACCTTTATTATCAATGAAGACATAGCCATCAAAGCGATCTCTAAAAAGAAGGATGTCCTCAGGATTTCTAAAGTTAATGTATGCTCTTGAGTAGAGATGAGGATAAAGGCTGCAACAAGAAACAATTTTATTTTCTGTTATTTACTATTCTGTTCAGAACTACTAATAAAGTCGAAGGATCACACTGCAATTTGCGTCTTCTCTGAGAAACAGCTACCTTAAACATGCATATTTAAGTCTTTACATATACAAATCTAACTATATATATATGGCAAAAATTAACTGAACAACTGGGTTCCCAGATACAACTGTGAAATTCATTCTGAACTGAAACAAATACTTATCGCTTACTTTGTCTCCCTGCATTGCAGAGCATATGCTTCCATTGTGCAGTATCAAAGCTTTAAGTCTCATATTTAATGATTTAAGAAACAGAAATAACAGCAGTGCTTTTGGGGAACTTCTTGGTCACGCTAAGGAAGTCTTTTGTCACTGAAACAGGAGAAAGTAAGTAAAAGCTCCCAGTGAAAGTGGCAGTTGTTATGCTGTCACTGTATTTAAAGAGATTTCCACCTTTAAGAAAGATTAAATAACCCAGTAATTGGCAAAATAATCCACTGAATTACATACGAATAAATAAACTCAATCTGACATACACCTATATCCATAGATACGCAATGTCTAGATGCAAAGAACAATTACTGTGAAAATCCAAAGCATTTCTAGCAAAAGAACAGGTACTTACCTAAACTTAATTCTGATTCTTCAGGAATTTATTGGCAGAGACCTCACTCCAAGGGTAAACGTTTAATGTGCCTAATAAAAACCTCTGGGTTGGCACACCCTCAACCACTGTGAAACTGAGTTCATGTAATTTAATGAATTATCACCCATCAGCTAAGTTATTGTGAATCATGGCAGGTACATGTTTTAAACCCCAGCAACTGTGATACAGCAAAGTTTGGCTTGAACTATCTACAGTGAATTCTGTGATGGCTTTGTATTATGCCAGGTTTTTGCACACACCTGAACAAAACCCAGTAACTTTAACACCCTATGCTCATACTACTATTATGAACATGGCCAGTCTTCAGACAAACTGACGACCAGCAGCAGGAGACAATAAATACATATAGTTGCAACTGCACTTCAATCCCATTGCTATTTCAGAGATTTCACGAGTGAAAAAGAGTAAAAACACGGGTTGGATCACAGGATCCATGCATGTGGCAGCTCAAAGCAGCACAGTTACTACAATCCAAGTAATTTTTTTCTTTTTCAAATGGGCCCTCATATGGATTTCATTTTGGGTGATAGAAGGTGAGTAGTAGGTGATGAAGAGCAGTGCTGTCTACAACTAACTAGTGATTTTGTAAACCCACCAATTTTATGTTGATATTGTAGCCAGGGGAATGTTTAAAAAAAACCTTAGAAGGCTTTTTTCATTTATATGTAATTTTCATTTAGCTGCAAATACCAGCTATGGAGTGTTTCTACAGCATGCAGAGGATAAGACTTCTAAGGAAGAGCTATTTCATACATACTCTTTATATTTTTATACTCTAGGATGAGAATAGTGTAATAGTGTAAGCAGGTACCCACAAAAATGCCTGCTAGGGCACGGCTGGGGCTACACTCCTGACATAAATCAGATACTATAGGCATGGCATGCTCCCTCATCCATCACAGCCTACATTAGTGTCACACAGCTATGGGCCACTTGAAAGCATGCTTTGACAGCTTGACTAAGGGAGCATAGTCACACATGCCTGTGTTTTGTCATGGGGCTCTGCAAACCGCTCAGAATTCTTGGTGATCAGATGTGCAAATCTCCAGTTTGCATATGCAACACAAGGTATCTCAAGAATGGCTGCAGAGTTACCACCAAGATGCAAAGCAAACAAAAGTTGGTTCTCATATGAGTGCAAGTTAGCTGTCAAGGTGCTTGGAGTATTAAAGCCTGATCACTGTTTCAGACCCCTATCTTAGACTTCTGACCCAGCAGTGTGCAGTGTGCCTAAAAAAAATGCATAAAAGTCACTCTTGAAATGGGAAACTACTAAATCTAGCAAATTGAATGCTTAGCACTGGCTTGCATATTAAATACTGTCTCTTACTCCATGTTTCAGATATCTGACTTCCAAGTGCTGCTCCCCTCTCTGGATTTCATCTTCTATCCACTGAGAACTCACCAGTGTGACTACACAGCAAAGAATGCATGGGGCTTCACAGGGCCACGGGCACTCTGTGGCTAATACTCTCTCCTACAAAGCAACACTTCTGCTCCACTCACATACTTTGCCTTCAGCAGTTACTGGATAAAACACAGCTTTTGCTCTTCAGGAGTTTGCCTTCCAGCTGAGTCTCACAAAAGGGCTGCTGGGCTCTGTGTGCCGCCTCCTCTTCTCAAGAAGCACAGATTTCATTCAGGATTTGAATGTGGTTTGAGGCTGCGCAGTTATAATCAGGCAGCTGGTTTTATTTTGCCATGTTTGCTCTCTATAATGCTGCTTTCCATCCATATCATGGTTTGAACAGATGCACTGCATGTGACGTTGGTATCTCTGAAATTTCACTTACAGCAATCTAATGGCAATAACACAGATGGCTCTGACTGCACACACTTCTCCAGTACAACACAGTTTCTTTGGTTTTTTGCTGTACATTAAAGGGTATTCAATCTTTTAGGTTACATGGGTTTCCATAATACTATTATCTCTTTAAGCCCTTATTTTATAATAGTTTTAGTAACAAACACATTCTAATAGTTTGCTTCCACAAAATAAGTTTTAACACAACTGCGTAAAAAGCCTGGTATACACAAAAGCCATTTTAAATAGGTATCTAGAATACAAATAGCAGCATGTAAACTATAAAAACCAGTCGTGGGTGCCATCCTACAGTGTTAATGCTATTTGCCTACAATAACCCTGAGCAAAACTGGGAAGTTACAGGAGTGCTGCCTGCAAGAAGCTTTATCACTGTCTGTGATACGTGACGTGGCGCTGACTATTTGACTGGCCTTCATGTAAGCAAAGCCCCTGTTCAGATCTCTTTACTTTTATAACCTCACAACACTATTAATGAGTCCTAGCACTCAGCATCAGCATCAGCACCAGCACCTAGGGATGACCGAAATCCTGCAAGGCCAGAACTCAATCGCATGACTCAAGTTTTAATAGACTCAGAAACATTTACATGCAGACAAAAAAAAAGAGTATCTGGAAGAAAAAAAAAAAAAAGTTCATATTTGGAGTCTGAGAACAAGACAGACTGTCAGGAAGACAGAACCTTTATTATCAGCTATGGATAGTGTGTCTATCCAATAATCACCCTAAAGGTCATAGAATCAGTGTTTTATTTGCACTCTGATGTCAATATACAAGAGAGAATAAATGTAATGCAGTGAATCAGATGGATCTAAAAGAATGAACAAAACACAACGCAAGTTGCTTTCTGAATTGATTTTACTGAAATAGATATAGCTGTGTGATACATTAATGACATTACTTCATCAAATGAAATTTTAAAAAATTTTATAGCTTGCCTCTAATAAGACATTGTAAACTTAATGATAACATTTGAACTGCAAAACCAGATAAACTGGAGTTGATATACATGGTTTTTTTGGTTTGTCCTCTAGGCGAAATGACCTTGGAAATAAGAATGTAGGAACAATTATACTCGGACCTCTCTAGTTCTCTTTTCGACAGCAACTAGTAGAGGATGCTTACAAGTAGCTTGTTAAAAAGAAGAAACTGTACACTGACACCTTGCCTAGCATATCATTTCAGTTACTTGCAATCTATGGTCTTCGTAATACAGAACTTTTTCCTTGGGTTCAATCGGTTTTCATAGGTAAGTGTCTAACTGCTCCTGAACCATTTTCAACCTCCGTAATTTCTGACATCAACTTCTGACAAGGGGCTCCACGGTCTAACAAGGTGTTCTGTGAAAAAAACAACCCAACAAACAAACAAAACAACACAAAAACCAAAACACAACCAAACAACAAAACAGAAACCAAGTCTGTATTCCTCAAAACTGAAGGAGCTATTAGAAAATTCCGTTATCCAGAGTTTCACAGGACAGGGTTACACTGAGACAGTACAGCAAATTTGTCTGCTTCCACATCAAAATATTTGCAGGCCCCTTTCTCCTTCCAACAAATAGATCCTCTTCACTGAGTAGCTTCTCCAAATCATTCTCTGAATTGATAACATGAAATTAGCTTTTAATCGTCTCTTGTTTTTATTATCACTGCATACTCTGGATTGCTTGACACTATGCGCATGGTACAGGATCCAGAAAAAAGCTCATCAGTGAAAACCAGAGGACACTGTAGAGAGAACATGTCCACCTTGTATTGTATCTCTTCCTGTCAGCTGGAATGGTGTGAAAAAACATACAGAGCATCTTCTGAAATTCTGTGAAAAACAGCTTATTGCAACACAATGCTTTATACTTAGAAAAGAGTTCTCCGATGGATAAGAGAAGACTAAGACTCAGTGGATTAATCTTGCCTCTAACCCACAACTTCTAAAAGTTTGACTTTATATTCTTGAGTGTGTGAACATGTAAAGGGTTAAATCTTAAACAGATGCACACGGGTAAGTGTCAGCATTCAAACAAAGGGGGCAAGGTGATCCTGGGCTACTCAAAGAACAAATAACCAGTCAAGACAACACTCTGCATGAACCAGAACTAAATGCTTATTGAAACTGTGTAGTTTGATGAAAGAAGTTGTAGCCATACAAACCTTGATCGATTAACCCATTCTAAAAAACACACCTTTTGTATGAAAGTGTAATTTTTAAGAAGCAATGTGAAGAAAAAAATAATATGAAGCAGTTCATGCTGAAAAGTTCAAACTTATATGAAAACATTTTTTTTCTATAAAGTTTAAATTTTTGAAGGCAGAAGAGAACATGAATCCAAAACTCAGGAGAGAGAGAACATTCTTCTCCCAGATCATTATTTTATTACAGGGCTCATACACAAGACTAAAGGATACTGAAAATCCAAGTAACACATTTCATTGTTAAAAAAATCCGAAAACATGTATATCCTTTGTTTGCTTGAAGTTAGGTAGTAAAACCATGTAAGAAATACAGCTTTATTTCCTCCAGACTTTATACTTTTAATCACCAAAATCTGCTTTTCAAGGCAAATGATTTTTTTTTAGTGTTTTAAGCATGTCCTCATCCCTTTACCAGAATAAACTACTGTGTAATACAAGCAATCTAACAAACTTTTTTATATGCACATACATTCCTGCCCCTAGCTATATGAAAGCACATTATGAATAACACAGCATGAGAGAAAAAAGAGTTTCATCAGTAACCTGACATGGGTGCAATTAAGTAAGGGGGCAGTAAGGTTTTTGATACTCAAAAAATCTCATGACATAAAAGCAGAGAGAAAATGAAACTTCATATGGACAGCTATTGTCAGCGCCTTCTCTTTTCTATGATGGCTGACTCCCTAAATTCCTATGTCAACAACTGTTCTGGAAAACTAATCTTTTAAACTGTTTTCTGGCATTTGTGTAGCTAAACACGCTGAGGACAGAGAAGCTCTTCTTCAGAGAATTTTTTTGCTTTGCCTTTGATATTTTCCTCATGCAAAATGAACAGCTGGGATAGACACATTAAAGAGACTCATTTGGAAATACAGATGACAAACTTCAGCAGAAAAATGTGAATAACTACAAAGACTTTCAATCATACTAAATACTCCTCTGTCCTAATGGCATATCCTTTGTGGTTCTACCAGGAAATCTGAAGCACCAAATATTTTGTTGCTGTGCATTGGTATAACTTCGTAGGTCACACAATTGTTTCTTTCTGACCGTGGAACTGCCTTTGACAGATTATCTAGTCAGACTTAACCATCTAGTAACACAGTGGTGGCAAGAAGTGGCTGCACCTTGTCAAAGAGAACCCAGGAACTAGACTGTTCTAAGCAAAATTGGTCACAAGCAAATCCTTAAACAGGAAAGGCTATCTGCTTTGGGTGGAGTCATCCCTACTTTTAGAAGTTGGTTAGCAATAAACACCCAAGATTCCTCTGTCATCAACTGAAAGAATCTTGTGCCAGTGGAGGGTGATTCAGCGCACACTAAGGCTAAGATGGGCAAGAAGGATCAGTTTTCCAGAACACGTGCAGATGCAGCATACAGGGTATTTTGTTTATTTTAGTGGTTAAGTTCCTTCTCTTCTGGAAATTGTTTTGTTTAAAAGGGAATTGTATTTTTCTATGGTGATACTGAATAAATTATATAAATATAGTAGCATTTTTATTTTAGTTTCGCAAGAGGCAAAAATGAATAAAACTGGATTATTTGAAAAACATATAAAATAAATACACAAACATATAAGCAAACAAAGAAATTAAGCTCAAATGGCACTCATGAAAAGAAATTTGTGATGTCTGCCCTAGATTGAATCTTTCTTACAGATGATAAAACAGCCTGTTGCATTTTACCAATGAAGGTTAAAGAAACATCAGGGTTTCAAACCAAATTATGCCCTATTCTTATACAGAAATATTCTGGTTTAAAAATCACCAGTGTAAAAGAAAAGGGCAAGAAGCACCATCTCTGCATATGTAGCCAGCTTTTCAGAAATATTTTAAGTAACCTAACAGAACTAACAAAAAGGGAAAGCCAGGGAAAGCCAGGTGATCAGGTATGTTCAAAATATCTTAATTTGGTTTTAAACACCTGAAAGCCTACATAAACAGCTCATCCTCACCTGGGATCAGCAGTGCAAAACTCAAAATAATCATGGGCAGGGAGAGGATGGAGCTGTTCCTCCAGTTGCTCCTTAGTTAGACAAGGAGGAAGGCGTCGAATAACTACCTGCATATATAAAAGAAAGAGGAGATTTATCTTCGATCTAAATACTGCAGAAAGAGACTAAACAAATCATGTGACTCCTCCTTAAAAGCTGTTCCCTGAATAGTGATTTACCTTCTTGAACTTGCTGACAGGTGAAACAATTTCGCTATCTCAGTTTCTGCTAAGGCTGAAAAACTGTAGGGTAACTGAACTATTCTGATGAAGAGCTCAAGAATCATTGTAATTTACCCAGTACCAAAATATTTTAACAGATGACCAAAAAAAAAAAAAAAGAAATACATGCTGACAACACAGCATCAGTATACAATTTACAGCATCTCTTAAACTAACATTTCAGTCCTTTATTACAACACTAGCTTTGTGTATTAGGTTTATGAGTTCAGGTTCTGGCAGCAGGGGCTCCAGGGTGGTCTCTGTGAGGAGAAACTGGGGCTACATCGTACTGGACACAGAAGGTTCCAGTGGACCCATAGCAGGGCACGGCTCAGCCCCTCAGCCAAGACAGTGGTATCTCTGGGAAAAAGTATTTTAGATGGGACAGAAAAGGCTGCACAGCAGCAGAGGAGTAAGGGGAAAAAGCACAAGAAATGGCCTTGCAGACATCAAAGTAAATAAGGAAGGGGAGGAGGTACTCCAGGTGCCGTGAGATTACCATGGTGAGAATCCCTTGCAGTCCATGAAGGTCCACGGTAGAGCAGATATCCACCTGCAGTCTGTGGAGAACCCCATGCCAGAGCAGGTGGACATGCCCTGAAGGAAGTTTCAGCCTGTGAGAACCCCATGCCAGAGCAGGTTTTCTGGCAGGACCTGCAGCCCACAGAGAGGAGCCCAAGCTGAAGAAGGTTTATCCTGAAGGACTGCAGCCCATGGAGAAGACACATGCTGCACCAGCTCATGAACAACTGCAGTGGGTGGGAGGGATGCCTGCTGGTGCAGTTTATAAAGGACTGCATCCCATGGTAGGGCCTCACTCTGGAGCAGGGAATGGGTGTGAGAAAGGAACTGTTATGTTCTGTCTACAACCTTCCTTCCCCATCCTCCTGCACTGCCTGGGGGCAAGGGAGAGAGAGCTTGGGAAGGAAGAGGCCAGAAGGTGTTTTAATCTTTGACTTCTTTTCTTTTACTTAGCAATAAAATAATTTTCTTCAAGTTGCATGTTTTGCCCGTGACAACACTTTGTAAATGATCTCCCTGTTTCCACCTCAATCCATGTGTTTTTCTAATCTTACTTTCTTCCCCTGTTCTGCTGAGGAAGGAGTGAAGGAGCAGCTTGCCAGAGATCTGACAGGCATCCAGTCAGCCCACCGCATTCAGGTAAAATGGCCAGTAATAAGGGCAAGCAAACTAAATAAAAACCTTTGGGACACAATGATGGCAGCACAGAAATCAGTAAAATGGCCATCAAGCTTCAGGCAATCTATTTCCATTTCTTAGAAATACCTGGATTTAACTCAACTTTTAAGTTATGGTGACTTGTCAGTTTTTCAATTTAGAACACAGGAATAAATCTAATCTCGTACTACTCTATGTAACACATTCTTTGGAAAGCGCTAGAATAAAGCAAGGAAGAGAGAAGTGCTCTGGTCCTTGCAGGTGCTGCTTTGCCACAGCAACGGCCAATTTCGATTTCTGAAGCACTAAAGGCGACAAGGAACGCTGCTGGGGATCTCAAACACCCGAGTTAACAGACACCCTCACTCTTCAGACGAACCAACATCCGTTTAAACACCCGAATCTCCTGAAATTAAGCCTCACTCTGTCGAATGGGGCCCACCTGCACCGCGCTGCCCGCTGTAAACTTCCTCCGGTGCTGTCGCGTCTCCCTCAGCAGATGCTCCGCTCCCGCCTCCCCCCCAGGGGCGAGCCCCGACACCGCCCCCCCTCCCAGCCCCGGTCCCGCCGCCCGCCTGGAGCTGCGCTCGCGCCCCCTCACTTTGCTCAGAGCCGTTTTTTTCTCATCTCGCTGTTTACCCGGCGCCGGGTGAAGCGGCGGCAGCGGGAAGGGCGGGGAAGGCGGTGGTGGCGCCGGTAGCTGGTTTGGCGGAGTCTCCGTGTCACGACGCGGCGACTCCCGCCGCAGCGGGATGTCCATGGGCCATTTCTCACGGCCGCCGCCCCTCATGAACCCCGACCCCACCTCCCGCTCCGACCGCATGGAGACACCGCTACAGCCCGCAGCCAAGCGGAAACCTCGCGAGAACTGGCCGGTAGCAGGGCGGAATCTCGCGAGCCTTCACTGGGGTGCGAGCCCCACCCCGTCAGTGGTCGAGGCTGTGAGGAGGGGGTGTAGCCGCCATTGCTCTCGTCATCCACATGCTCCATGTTGGCGGGGAAAGGCGCTTTAAGGGACCCCACTGTGTCCGTGGGGAGGGAAGGACAAATAAATTTGTCCATTTCTCTCTTGTCATGGAGATCTGAGCTGTCATACCATGAGGTCATAACTTGGGAGTGCAGGAAGAAATAGTAACTGTTATAAATCTTGTAAACTATTTTGTCAATTAAAATAGCACTCTAAAAGGTAAAAGGAAACAGCCTAAGGCTTATGTTCATGTCTGATGTGAAACAAAAGACCTAGTGTGCAGCAGCAAGCTTTTGCCGTTGCTTTATCCATCCAATGGGCCACCTTGGTTATAGCCATTCAGGATCCATGGGGACGGATGTAGAAGTAGCTGCAGAAGGATCCTTTAACGGATGAGACTTGCCTAATCAGTAGCTGTTAAGACACACTCTTTACAGAGTTTCAACTGGCCAGAGTCTTTTAGTGTGCCCAGAAGAAGTCTTCAGTTTACTTCTGTTATAAAGATTTGATGCCAACACGGAAGTTAGCAGCCAATTTCTTTATTGTGCTCGTTGATGACAGATAAGCAAGCAGCTGGGTGCCCCGGGAGTAATCACTCCACCTAAGTTGCACACTGAGGTTAAACACGCAGATATTTATTATACACAAGCATGCATATTCAGTAGGTTTCCGAGAGAGAAGCAGGGGTATTACAATTAGTTTAGGTACTCATTATCAGAAGTCTCCTCCCTTTTGGCGCTTGCGCACTGCACTGCCCTCCTATAGTCGTGGGCAGGGGTCTTCAAAATGAAGCAAGTAGTCTTCCTTATGTGGGCAGGGGCCTTCAAGATGAAGTAAGCAGTCTTCCTCAGTGTGTACTTTTCACCTTTGGCACAACTGGATGCCCCAGTAATCGTAATTAGTCGAAACCAGCCGTATCTACAAGAACAGTGTGACTTTCATACAAGAGATAAGCAACACAATACAGGTAGATCAGGAGTATCCAGAGCTAGCAGATTTTTGGGAGACATTGTTTCCAAGCTAACTGATAAGAAGAAAGACTACTAAATTCTCTGGTCACACCACAGGCTTACAACACAAACATTGTTTTCTAAGCTAGGCTAAAAGTATTTTAACCCTATGTTTTCCAGACACTTGCTTTTCCTTATATAAGAAGCTATGGGTGGGGACCTTTTATTAATATTGCCTTGTTATATGTTTACTTCTCTATTTCCTCTTTAACAGGAATGATAGTTTATCACACTTCAAACATAAGAAGTCACCTGAACCACATGCAAACTACCAGATACCAAAACCCAAGGAAACCCCTCACTGTGAACTCAATGACCTGCACGAGTAGAGACACAGTGCTGGCCAGGAGGTGCATACGCCTTCTTAACGATTCATTTTTTCCCCATACTCTGCTTGGATAAAGACTTTTCCACTTAGGACTGACAGCTCATCCCATGCCTTGCATCATCATGTGCAACTTTAGTGAATGTTTTAGGAAGTTAAACATTTTCATTCACCTTAACTTTCTAATGTCTAAGAAAATATGGGATTGGTACTGAATTCTGCACTGGACACATGCTCCAATCCTTATGTTCCAATGTGTGGAATGGTTAACGAGCATCCATAATTTCTTCTGTGGAGCCACAGAACAGTTCCCACTGTCACTGAGACAGCCAGATTTTTCTACAATACCGTGTTGGTGCTCATAGGAGAGTGAGGGGAGCTCCTGCACCCCACCCAATTTCATTGCTCTTAAAACACAGACTCTTCCCCTGGCCTTTCCTCACTCACTACCCATGAACTGTGAAGTGCAGGTGACCCTAGAACTTGAATTCATATTCAGTAATGCATGGGCAGGTGGAAAACCACCAGTGTTCTGGATGCAATGTACATAGCCTACATCAATAGGATGAACCGTCCCTGATCCAGATGGGGATTCATGAAAGCACTATAAGGAAAAGTCAGAAGAATGAAGACATAGTCACAGCAAATAAGTCTGTCAGCACAGAAAGCAAATAAGATGGTAAAAACAGGAAAAAGAGAAATTAGAATTTTGATTCACTGGCAGGTATCTCAGATTGGCTAATGAGAGAGTCCTTAGATAAATGAAGGCCTTCCCACCTAGCAATTTCTTTCAAGTAGTGGTCTCTACTAACCTTAGGATTCAGAACCTGGCCACTGAGGACTCAAGGAGCCATGAGACACAAGTAGCGGGATGAAATGTAGTAGTTTATATTTTCCAGTTTGTGGAAAATGCTATACAAAAAAAAAAAAAAAAAAGAAAAATCACTCCAAAGTTTACAGTTTCAGACCATCCACCTACTTCATGGCAAAAGTAAACATTGTGTTAAAGTTAAAAGGACCATTAATCAAGAATGATGGACTGCTGGAAAGTAAGAATGACAGCAAGGCATACAGGTACTTGTCTTCATCCCTTATCTCAGTTACTTTATGTAACATAAACCCATAGTTTTTATGTGCCATAAAAAGGTACAGGGAATCTTCCATGATCCGCACTAATATGTCAGGGGTTTTTATACCTTGCCCCAATAAAGTGAACTAAAATTATATTACAATAACCAAACATTTATGTTATGCTAAAAGTGTAACTGAAAATACATATGTATGAGAATACACAAATACACTGTGATACAGTGTAGAAATTATATTTTAGACCAATGATTTTACTTTGCTGAATAAAATAATTTTTGTATTTAATGAAAAATCTTTGACTACAGAAAAATTGCTAGTTCTTGAGTTCTGAAGTATTCCAAACTGAAGCCTGGCCTGCTTCACTTCAGCAAATCTAAACATTAAATACCAATACTTAACTGGAAGTCACAGAAGAAAATATTATGACAGCTTGTAGCATTAAGTTTTTAATTATAAGCCCCACAGTGACATATGTGGAAAAGGCAACAAAGGAATAAAATTACACAGAATACATTCAACATTCCTGTTTAGTAGACAGACAAGTCACTGCTGCTGTTTCAGAGGCGTTATGTTTTACTTCTTCATTTTTTCAGTGAACCAATGACTTTAAAAATACCACACTCAGAAGCTTGTAAAAAGAGTGTATGTGTATTACTCAGTTAATCCTCTGCATTGACAAAACAACTATGTGTGAAGAGAGGGACTGTGGTCCCTATGGTAGTATACTGTGGCTTACAACTTTCTTATGACACTAATTGTAAGACTGAATGATCTTAATGTTTACACCACTCATGTCTGTGGTGTAGTTAGCTTCCAAAAAAAAGTTTTCAAGTGATCTTTCAGTTATACAATAGATAAAGAATTGAAATTAATAACTGGGAGAAAGTATAACAAAGTACATGCTTCGTCACCAGTTACGGTGATTTGTATGCCAAATTAAGAGTCAAATGATGGAAACCCATTGAAACTGCTCCTTAAACGAATACATATTTATGAAGTAGCATGTACAAAACTTCATGGAATTCTGTTTATTTACTGAGAAGGCATTCCACACAGACAGAATGAAAACTCAGAAGCCACAATACTACTATATTAGACTGGCTATTCAATTTAACAACACTGTGAACAGTTCCATGTTAAGTACTATTTTTAAGCCTTCACAGTCTTACTGATGTCAGACAGATCAGTAAACAGTTTTTTTAAAAAAAAAAAAAAAAAAAGTGAATTTATTTCTTACTTCATCTTGTATGATTAATTTTGTAGAAACAGTCCACCACCTATAGTTTTTAATCATCCTTAAGGCAAGCATTATTTCTCTGGTGTTAAGTACAGAGTAGTAGTTTGAATTCATAGAAAAATAGTAAATTCTTGAAAGTAGAACACTATAACAAAAATGCTAAAACAAACGTATTCTACTTCAACAAAATGAGCTCTCTATCGGCATTTATGGTCACGTGCTATGGTCTGACATTGATGTTTCTAACATCATGTCACTTTCATTCATTTCAATCTCAAATGTTTCTTCCAGTGGGCGGCTGGTATCAGTACTTTTTCTTTGATGTGATGTCTCTAATGTTACTATGCCACTTTCATCCAGAGTTTGTCTTTCTACGTCAAGTTCTCTGAAATCCCAGGGAGGTGAAATTATGTTCTTTAATGTCTTCATTGTGTGTACATCAAAGTCGTAACATCTTAATTTGTCTTTGAACTCTGTTCCTAGGAAAACAATCAAACCATTAGTTTATTCTAAATGAGCATTCCCAAAAGCATATGCCAAAGAAGCTATCATCCAGAAACTACTGATTTTCTGCTTTCAGACGAACAGGGAGCTCTCACTGCTTAATGACTGAAGTTGATAGAGCTGTTCTGAAAAAAATCCAGCAGCCCCCTTTCTGAAAAAAGCATAATATAAGAGGTACAACTCTGATTCAGATGTCTGCTATGAGAAGTAATTGCCAATTTGCTTCCCAGTCCTCTTAAGAGGCTTTTTCTGCTGACTTAAGTTGCACACAGCATGGTTTGAATTAACGCATATTACATCTGCACAGTTCATCCAGATGTGTTAACTGACTACACACTGATAATATGGAGGAGAAACATATGCTTCAATTGCGCAAAAAATCTGCAGGAAAAGCAATAGATCACACAGATGGCTGTTACTGGCTTCAGCTGCTTTAACATGCTTGACAGTACATCAATGGCGTTCATAACAGATAAATCACTAAGTTCAATGAAGCACAAGTAGTTTTTTGGGGGGAGAGAAAGCTTTCAAAGAATATTTCCACTTGTGGCAATATGACATATTCCTCTTAGGAAGCGCATTTTTTTTTCTTACCACATGTAAAGCTGTGTTTTTGGAGGCAGAATTTATCCTGTCTCCAAAGAGCAGAGTTTTGACACAGTAAAAATGCCTTGCCCGTATCTCTTTACAGCAGTGTTAGCATTAGTGCTCCAATTTTTAACTCCACGTTTCTACTTTATTTTACCCCCCCCCTTTAGTTTCTAAGCTGCCACAAATCAGTATTTCTTATACAAGAAACCCATCACCACCTTCCATGTCAAAGTGCTTCCTTTCTTTATTCTGTTAAGAATTTACTGTCATGGTGCTTACAAAAAACAGCGGCCAGCTGCAATTGCTGATAAGTTCTGACTCAATTAGCCATTAAAAAACTAACCAACAAAAAGACCCCAGGCAAACAAAAACATACTCTACTTTGTAAGTTAACTAGGTAATGGTAGACAGTCTTTCTTGACTAAAAATAAGACTCCTCTCAAAGGACTTGGTAACTTTAAAAGTCACATAAAGACTTACCAATGTAGGCTTCAGAATCACCAATATACATTTCTATGCAATGTCCAAGCATTGTGACTGAAAATGTGTCATCCCTCCTAAGACCAAGGGCCTATTAAAAACACAGTTGAAAGCATTCAGTAGCAAATAACACCATTTACATCTTCAGTCCACAATGGTGCTGAGTTTGTTGTTTTGTTGCTCAACAATGCTATCACAGCAGTGTCTTCATTGTAAAAGCAAAACAAGTATTGGAAGTATTTTAAGTTACTTCAGCTGCATGAGAAGTTTATGCACATAAAATGTATAAGACAATTGTGATATTCAGTTGTTTTGTAACAAAGAAGGATCCAATTACTAAGTTTTCCAAAATGGCCAGCTTTTACTTCATCAATAGAAAACTTCGGAAGATTTTAATGAAACAGTAAGTAACAGACCTGTGACCAGCACTTTAATTTAAACCAGTAACATACCGTATGAAAATAGTCAATGGCACTTTCAAAATTGCCCATTAGACTGTGTATGTAGCCAATGGCAGAGTAAGTAGAAGCATTTTGAGGAATTAATACTAGAGCCTGGCGATGGTATTCCAGTGCTTCTTCATATTTCCTGTTAGGGTTAAATACAGAAGATCTATTAGCAAGCTGCATGGTGAAAGGTTTCCTTCTAGTATTGTACTGGTATTTTCCTTATGTCACTGGCACACGGTCCTGCAAGAACTTCAAAATCATTGCTTCGTACTCTGAACATAACAGAATGCACTAAAGACTTGTGGATATTGACAATTTTCTTCCTCAATATAATTGAGGAATCGTTGTTCCCTTATTGAGCAAAACAGCTGCCTACAGCCAGGCCCCATTTGGAGATGATCTTAGCAATTTGATATGGTAAGTTGCTTTAGAAGTTTAATACAGCTCATTGTAACATCAGCTTTCCTTCTGTAGCTTTCATTTTCCTTCCCTGGGGAGCAGAGGAGCAATACAAGACTAAATCACTCATTCTGCAAAGTGAGAAAAGCTCTCTGGGCAGAAATTTCACAACCTTTATGTGCCACATGCGCTGGTACTTTTGTCACTTCTATTTTGCTAGTCTCTATCAGAAGAAAGGTTTACACACACCCATGTTCATTCTTCCCAATACCAGCCACCCTTTCTTTGAAAATTATCCATTAATGAGACTGCTTATTGCATTTGTTATTTTATAAAACAAACATTAAAGGTACATTATGGCATTACTCTGAGAAACTGACCCATTTGACTGACACATCTGACTTGTTAAAGATAGCAACTGTCTATTCAGAAGAAATGTTAATGTCTATAGTTAGACTAAAATTATGCAAACAACAACACATGAAGTTGTCAGCATAAAGTAACAAGTGAGGCAGAAAAATTATGCAACTGTTTGCTTGTAGCACAAACATTTAACGAGTTGAATGTTATTTACCTGTCCAGTTAACTACCACTGTATTTTAATATGCTGCTTTCAAATTTCAACCACAAAATACTAGTGAGTAGACATATATCCAGTACGTTTTTTTCATATAACAATATCATATATTACAAATACTAATAAATTAGTTACTATAGAATTTTTTAAGCTCTCAAAGCATATGTACAGCTGCCTGAATTCTCAACTTGCTTGAAAGATGCTTTACAATGATGTAGAAATATATTGGGCTGGGTTTCTGAACCTGAACAAATAACACAATGCAAGCTGTCCTAAGGGTGATGTAAGCAGTTACCAACTTACTGTGTAAATTAAAAAAAAAAAAGGACAAAAGGAATAATAACTGAAACAAGTATTTGAAAAAAAAACCAAACCAAAACCCTGCAATTACACTCATGAATAGATTCCAGCAGCAGTGCCTTTTGTTTGATCTTGGCAGAAGAGGTAACTATTATACATTCTTATTTCATAATGAAAATGAAGACTAATTGGCAACTCAAACACAAAGTAATTACTACCAAAACATAAGTACAGCTTGTATCTACCATAATCACATTCTCATTAGGAGCTTTGAAACAAAAATTACAGTATGCACCAATTTGACAATTAAATCCATGACACTAAAAAGAAAGATACAGTACTGATTAGATAAAACACTGGCTAAAATCAGATAAAGGTAATTAAGGAAGAAACATTTCTCTATGTTAAAACTGTTACATCTTGTGCACGCACTGTGCACTTTCTTTTCATTAAATGGAAATATGAAACAGTTCTCTTCTCACAAGTCATAAAGTAATACTTTGTTGCTGTATTTCTGTCACTGAGTCTTCTGCTTAAATAAAAAACCCACAAGCACTGATCCAAGCAATTAATCAGCACAAAACCCATTTTCTGTTAATTAAACCACTGGTCATACTCAAGTGTGTCAGGCCTGGTACAGCAGCCAGTTAGAATTCACACCCATACAAGGATCTAAAAGCTATATCAAATAATAACCAATAGTTAAGGAAAGGCTTATACATTAAGTACTTTGAGTTGCATGTAGTAAACTGGATATAAGGGGCAATTAACATATTTATCTTCAGAAGCTGATTTAGGGAATTTTGTTCCTATAGAGTACTTCCACTCTGCTCTCATGTGGTACAGAATCTTGATATAAATGAGAAGCAGGCCTAGAGAAAACATTTCTGCAGTATTTGAGCTAAATGAAGCTCCAGTACTCTCTGCTTACTTGAGTTTTCTGCAGACATGTCCTAAGTTGTTCAATAAAGGCTCCCACTTATCCACTGTCACCTGCAAAATAACACAGCAATTCAAGTTACTGCAGCTTCCCAACTGTAACTGAATGTTATGCTGAATTTATTTTTATTTCATATAGAAACATACTTTTTGCCTTTTCCTGTAACACTGAAGATAAAGTGTGATGGTTCTCATCTAAAACCCCAACATGCTCCATTACAAATAAATGGTCCAACTTTTAAAGTCAAATTTATATTTTATTGCTTCTATCCTAAAAAAAGCATAGCATATTCTGTCACAAGATATTGCAAAATTTCCCAGAGTTTTACACATTCGGGGTTGTGAATGTTATTAGGAAAAATACCTCATTTCCAATAGCTTTGATTTTTTCCAGTGCATCAAGAAACCACTTTTCTGCAGTTTTCCAGCTAAGAATTGAGGGGCGGAGGAAAGAAAAGTAAATTAGTGAAGAGTTTTCATTAGTGGCGTAAGAAAACTGTTTTAAAAGGAACAGTTCTTTAACATTATTTCGTCGTTTCAGTGAAATTAGATGTAAAAACTAACTTACATTTGAATAGACTGTGCATGTGCTCCTAAGTGCTGACAAGTCAAAGTAAAAACATCAGAAGCAAACTGAGAATATTTACTAAATACATCCTATATCCGTTAGGGTTTTTTTTTCCAGAATATTTCAGGAGATTTGGAATCTTCCAGGATGACAAAACATTTTGCTGTACAAAATTTTATAGCATGTGTCTGCACTGCACACTTGCATGTGCAAACAGGTGACAGATGCCTTTTCAAGGCATGCAACTACATAATGAAAGGCACGCACAAGATGATAATCATAGAATGGGTTGGAAACAATCTTAAAGATCATCTAGTTCCAATCCCCTGCCATGGGCAGGGACACCTTACACTATACCAGGCTGCTCAAAGCCCCATTCAACCTGGCCTTGAGCACTGCCAGGGATGGCGCAGCCACAGGTTCTCTGGCCAACCTGTGCCAGTGCCTCACCACGCTCACAGTAAAGACCTTCCTCCTAATATCTAATCTAAATCTATCCTCTTTTAAAGCCATTCCCCTTGTCTTGTCACTACATGCCCCTGTAAAAAGTCCCTCTCAAGATTTCTTGTAGGTCTTTTTAGGTATTGGAAGGTACTAGGTACTCGTAATCAATCTCTGTATGTTCATCAATCATTAAATTCTTTCGTCATTAAAACTTAAACAACAAATAACAATGTAGAAATCAAGGGTTTAGGATAAACACCATCTAAACTAGAACCAAAAGAAACTATAGTTCAACGTAAGTACTTTAGCAGATATATTGGCACATTACAGTTCAGGATAATCCGTATTTAAGATCATATTTAATTGTATTTTGCGAGCTTACTCTCCATTTTGAAATGCAACCACTCCAACTTCATGCATAACAAAAGGATCTTCAGGCGCAATACTTAAAGCTTGGCTGAAAAACCTTTCAGCTAACTTTGAGTTGTTGGTCAAACCATATTCCAGTCCAATATAGAGCATTGGCAAATGACACCTAAAAAAAAAAAAAAAAATCCAACAAAAAAAAAACCAAACCACAATAAAACAAACATCTGCTTATCAGGAATGGCATACATCCAAGTAAAACCTGTTTTAAGTGGACTGTTAACCCCAAGGTGCAATTTAAAAGGCTTTACATCTTTGTTAGTTATTGATTAACTAAAAATTTGAACTCCAATACATAATTGTAACCTGCATCTAGAATCACGTTTTCTCAATATTTAATTTAGTTCTGAGCACTTTTTTTCCCTAGTTTCCCTCCTATATTTAATTTGCAAATAGAATATGGAAGAAGTAGTAACTAAAGGGATTGCATTTACCATTAACTACAATGAAAACCAGTAGTTTTATGTGAAGCTTGCCCATGATTAGTCTGTAGCTCATTTTACAACCTTCTCCACAGCATGAAACAGCTGTTCAAGATATTACTATACAGCAATTTATGACCTGGTATGACACACATGATTCACGAATTTCAGAGAGCTTTCAGGTAGAACACAGGCTGCCTGAATATAAACCTTTACTTTAGAACTAATAAAAATCACAACAGTAATCACAAATAATGCAGTTAAATGCAGATGATGAAATTATTTGGGTTTTTTTTCCTCCTTTGTTCTCTACCAGATAACTGTTGCAAATGTATTCCTACTGTTTAAAGGGATATAGATGAATATTCTACACTATTTATAGATTTTTGTATTCCTAAATAACACTTTTTTGACATACCCTTTCATAAGCTGTGCAGCTGTGAAGTATGCAGCCATTGCTTGGTCATGCTCGCTCTCAACTGCAAACGAATGTCCATAAGCTATCCACGCAGGCCCGTAGGTTCGCTCAAGTGTAGTAGCTTTGCTAACAACAAGAGCAAGTCACAAGCAAACACATCTAAAGTTAAACTTCATCTGCTTCAGGTAACTACTTACATAGCAATGATAGGCCACATAGTTAAGTATCTATTAAAATAATTTGTTATAACCAGTGGTAAACAAAACCAATTTTAAAAGTTCAAACTACTCAGCACTTGAAAGTATCAAGTATTTTCAAGAATTCATTGTATTATTTCTGTTGCTGTTCATGGACAGCAGGAATTATTTGATAGTACCAAACATAATAATATAATGGGTGAATTGGGCAAGTTACAAAAAGCATTTCTAGCTATACATTTAAAAATAAATACATTCTATCACACAGATGTAAATATATAAATATCACATACAGAAGACCTACAGGAAAGTGTGTTGGACTGACTGACCAACTATCCCAAGGCTGCTTGTGCAGAGAAGGAACGACAGCCAAATGTCAGAATTTTCTATCTAACTTTTCCCTTTAAGACCTGAAGCGGAGAGACCACCTGAGTATCCTTAAGTTAAGAACTGAGGTTTGATTACCTAGCTGTAGTTAGCTTGGCAGCGTGAGTGAATGCAAGGACTACACCTGCCCATAACAAGAACGTGACTGCCAAAAGAGATTCCACGTAGGTCTGTCATTTTAAAAGTATCTAGATGGACGAGATCTAAATTACTTTAACAAGAACAGGGTATCAACAAAGGGACTATTTTACTAGTAACCAATTTATTGAGGTTACCATTTATTTTATGAGTTTTCAATCAATGGTGAACATTAAATATTTGTTTAGCAAGTGAGCAACAGATTTGCTAAGGAAAAACAAAAAAAAATTACCTGAGATATCTTCTGGCATGTTCATTTTTGTGGCCAACCATGAGGTAGTAGCATCCTACAGCAAACCACGACACCTGTGCATTAAAATCAAAATAGAATATTATTAGACGTATCACACTGATTTTAGTGAAATATCGCCGTAAGTGATGCAAAACAGAGAAACAGATTATAATTAGAGAACTTAGAAACTTTTCACTGAAATCACAGCCAGCTCTTTGAATTATTTATTACAGACAAGCTAAAACTGTTGGCATATGCATCTCTAACCAGGTTTGTTCAGCCTCATGAAGAGAGCCCTAAGTGGAAAGCTTACTGTCGTCTTCAATTATCTAACGGTAGGGAACACAGACAGCAGAAGCAGACTCTTCTCTGAGGTGCAGTGATAGGATGGGAAGCAATGAGTACAAGTTGCAAAACCAAGAATTCAGACTGAGTAAAAGGAAAATAATTTTCACTGTGAAGGTGATTATACACTGGAAAAAGCTGCCCAGAGAGCCACAGACTTTTATGGAATTCTGTGGCATTTGTTTTAAATTATTATTCAAAGTGAGTACTTCACACTGATTATATTTTACATACACTTTGTTTGAAAGAAAGAACCTTGGTATAAGAAAATTTCAGTGCACAGAAAATAAAAGGAGTAAACTCTTTTTACTAGCTCCACCCAGAAACAGATTTTGAATTTTGTTGCTCAGACTGACTGTTGCATTACAACTTTTATCTGCTTTCACCTAGAAAAAAAGCTACCCGGCAGTGAAGGTTTAGAACAACTTACAGGATTATTTGGGTACAAATCCACCAGTTTGTGAGAAAGATAGAAAAGCTCTACATAGTGGGAAGAAAAAAGAAAATTAAAATGTGCTAAATTTAGCTTTCTATATAAAATCTCTAGACCATTTAATGTTATTAATACAAAAGTGAACAGAAGTATTTTCTATTGCATGGCAATGCTTCAAGCTGCTTCAGTTAACTAAAACCAAATAAACCAACCCCATTAAGTCTTTACAGCACATAAATAAGCAGCTATACATCCCACCCCTTTAACAATTCCACAACAGCTTAGGTCACGTGTATATATTAAAATAAATGCATGCAGTATTACTATTGAATATATCTCGTCAAGACAAAACAGTATTGAATTTCCTACATTTGAAAGGTATAACATGCTGGCTAGATCAATTTAAAAGTAGAATCCTGTGCGTTAGTATGCTGAATATAGGACAAAAGCAAATCAATTGTTATATTGTTTGGAATAATTCTCCATGAGTACTTTTCTAATTAAAATAATAACTCCAGTTATTAGAATAACTTACTACAGATTTTGTATTAAGAGAAGAAGCAATCAGATACAGGATTAAAATTCTGATGCCTATGCAATTCATAAGAAACAGCGTTATGGGACAGTCTTACTTTAGTCCCTGGGAAGGTTATGGAGTGAATCCTCCTACAGCTATCACAAAACAAATGAAGCACACGACTAGGAAAAGCCAGCACGGATTCACCAAAAGCAAATCGTGCTTGACAAACATGACTGCCTTCTATGACAAAGTAACCTGCTCAGTTGATGCAGAGCAAGTGATGGACACTGTCTACCTGGATTTCTCCAAGGCTTTTGATAGTTTCCCACAACCTCTGCCTAGAAGCTGTGATGAGTCTGTGTGGCAGGTGAGGAACTGGCTGACCTGCTGCATCCAGAGGGTGGTAGTAAATAGCTTCTTTTCAAACTAGTCACTAGTGGGGTTCTCCAGGGATCAATATTGGGCCCAAAACTGTACAGTGTCTTCACTGAACTGCATGATAGGATCAATAGCATCAATCTGATGAAGTTTGCCAATGATACCAAACTGAGTGGAGAAGTGGATGCTTCGGTGGGAGAGTCATCCGGCAGCAAGACCTGCATAGGCTGGAAAAGCAGGCTAACAAGAACCTTATGAAGTTCAACAACAGCAGATGTCACATCTTGCACCTATGTAAACACAATCCAGGAGTCCAGGCTGGGATCTACTCAGCTAGCAAGAAGCTCTGTGAAAAGGACCTCAGTGTTCTGGTAGACAGCAAGCTCAATATTAATGAACAGTGTGCTCCTGCAGCAAAGAAAGCCAGTGGGAAGCTGGGTTCCAGCAACAAGGGCTTCATCAGCAAAGATAAAGATGTCATTGTTCCAGCCAATGCTTGTCAGGCCACACCTGGAATACCGTGTCCAGTTCTGGTCCCTACTATGCGAAAAAAGATGCAGACAAGTTGGAGAGGGGTCCAGAGAAAGGCCAAAACATGACCAAAGGACTGGGAAGCATGTCATGAGGAAAGGCGGAGAGAAGCGGGTCTGTTCGGCCTTGAGAAAAGAAGGCTCAGGGGAGACCTTATCACTACGTTCCAGTATTCAAAACGTGGCTACAAAGAAGATGGAGGCTCCCTTTTCATAAGGAGTCACATGAAAAAAGAGGAGGGGCAATGGCTACAAATTACTCCTGAGGAGATTACAGCTGGACACAAGAGGACAATTTTTTTATTACAGTGGGAACAACTGGGCATTGGAATAATTCCCCCAGGAAAGTGGTAGATTTCCCAACACAGGACACTTTTGAGATTTGTCTGGACAGGGTGGTGGGACATCTTGTCTAGGCTGTGCTCTAGCCAAGAAAGGTTGAACCAGATGATCATTGGGGTCCCTTCCAACCTGGCATTCTATGATTCTATGATAAAATTTCTGTTTCTTCAGAGTAAAGAGCTCTTAAATTGATGAGCTTGTCCTGAAGTACTTTGCATAAATTCTTGGCTTCAGAAAAAGTAAAATATGAAAACTGGCTTACAAACTACCAACTTATTTACAAATGATTCTCAAGGCAGATTTCAAAGAAAAAAATCAGTACTGGCCACATTTTCAGATGTAGTTAACTGTAACTGGAAAGTACATTTGCTAAACATTGAGAAGTACTAATACACCGAATGACCTATTTATGTACATACAATGCACCATCCTTTGAAATACTGTAAATCATATGAGCTCCTTTACTCTATTTTCCAATTGGTTTTTAAAGACATTCAAGCTCCTCACATGATTTGGATGATTTTACGCATTCTGAAATGAGAAAAAGCTATGCCAACTGCAAGTAAGCTATTCTTGTAATTCCAACGAAGGTGCTGCATTATTAACGTCTTTGAACTAAAAAAAGGCCTTCACAACAACAATCTATAGAGTTTTTTGTAATATGGAATAAGCATATCTACCTAAGCATACACACTGCTAAAAAGGTCCTTCTAGTTTAAATTAATATATTTTATTGTTGAGAAGAAAAAGTATACCTAGATACTCTATAAAGATCACCACAAGCCAGAAATCAAACAACAAAATTCTCTGTTGCTCAGAGAAGCTGTGGCTGCCCCATCCCTGGTAGTGTTCATGGCCAGGTTGGATGGGGCTTTGAGCAACCTGGTCTAGTGGAAGGTGTCCTTGCTCATGGCAGGGGGTTGGGTCCCCTCCAACACAAACCATTCTACAATATGAAGCAGTGTAGCTCACTAATTGTCTGGCTACATAGCCCAGTGGTTAAAAGACAGCGACACTCAATAAAGACTCTGCACTACTGCTCCCCTCAACCAGCTCTGAAAGTCCTTTCTTTTCCAGGTACCACTGTTCTCCTGAAACTGCAGGTAGGAGTTAAAATATATGCAATTTTTAAAATGGTATCTAAGGGGGTTTCTTGCAATCCTTAATTATTTTTTAAAACTGAAGATTTACAATCTTCTTTTGACCCATATTAAATGTTATGTTTCTTACCATTTGCTTTGTTAAGTTCCACAAGCGTCCCTATATGTACAGGTAAACAATTTGCATGGAAAGGATCTTTTTCCATTACTCTAAAAAAAACCCCAAATAAATAAACAAAAAAAGTTAAAAAATCTGCAAGGTACATTTCCAAAATTTTAACGTGTTATAAGCAAACTGCCTTTATAGTATGTAATTTTCCAGTTAACTACCACTTCAGGCATTAGGAAACTATTTGTGACTAGAAAGTAACTATTAACAGCATAATAAAAGCTATCTTAAGACCAGAAAAATAACTATTAATATAGTTTAACAAAAGAGAGTAACAGAATTCTCTGGCACACTGAATATACAATCAGAAAAACAGAATACAGCGCACATTTGTTTGCAGGTCACTTCAAATTTAATCAGCAAATAGCAACCAACAACAATTCTGTTCATCTTTTCCATGCATTTGACAGAAACTTTCAAGCAGTAGTCCTCAACTTTCTGAGCTTAACACTAAGCAGTATGCCTTAGGAAATGTGTTTAGCTCAGTTCTAACTTTTTATTTCCTGTGGCATTTAGAAATGGAAGACAGTCTTACAGACAAGACTGTATGCAGGACATGGCATGCAGGCATGTGCCCTTCCTGTAAGCATTTGGTGAACTAAGCAGAAAACAAAGATGTCTTGAACTCTCAAAGAACCTCTTAAATCAGAGGTACAATATTACGACTCTATTCTCTGCGAAATATGCCTTGGAATAGTTAAAAGTTTAGCTGACATCTTTAAATAGTTCAAAGTACTTCCAATGAAAAGTATAAAAGAACATATGAACAAGTATATTAAATCCTCTCTTGAAGGGAGTCTAAAACCTTGAAGTTATAAGGATTTCTCAGACTCATTTCCAAGCTCTGGCTTCTGGGATAGCCTTCTCTGGGAGATATTTACTCTTGCCAGTTTCTGCTAGATAGGATGTGGCGTTTAAGCTTCAGAAACAAAGATGCAATAGTATAATTTTATTACTTAATTGGAGTAATTTATTTCAACATGATCACGATTTTACTCAGATGCTTAAATTCACCCTAGCAGTCAGCACTGCCTACAGCCTTCCCAAAAATCTTGCCTGTACTGGTCTCCTTGGGATATTCTACATAGTCATGACTTGTTTCAACTAAGAAAAAGCTGTACTATTAAAAATAAAAACAACCGAAAGCCCTTCTATTTTATTACACTAATATTCTGAGACTATGCATTACAAAAACAAAAATACAGTTTTCTTAAAAGGTAGTTGTCAGGCCAGCAGGAAAAACAGCTCCACAACTATATGTTCAGATTTACAGTAGTTGAGAAGCAATCCATGTTGTTGTTCTGATCCATCTGGCAACCAAGCAGCAGTGTATACCTGGGCTACTTAACAACTGAGACGCAAAATCTGGCATTTTAAAATGAACATAACTTTTAATCAGCTAGAGAAATTGTACTTCCTAACTAACCAAATGATCCAAACCCCTTCACTCTGAAGGCCAAACAAGAAGCAGGTAGAGAGTACACAGAACTGAAGGTACAAGAGTAAGGATGGATGAAGGGAAGTGCAGCACACTGGTGATTAACTGCAGTTTTAGTTTGGATACTTCTGTTATATACCAAAAAAAATAATGTGTCTTGCAAGGCACAAACTACACATTTTAACTATCTGAAACTTTCTATCAAATTGCAGTGTATATTAGTGCACTGAACAACGATATTCACTGTAAATCAAGGCCTATTATACTTCACCATATGAGAAAAAAACCCTTGAAGTTGCTTTGTATACTTACACCGAAGTAAGCTTGTAACACATCTTGAAGTCACAGTTATAATAGTGTCTTTCAGCTAAGGATACTACCACATCCAGATTTTGCTGAAGACCATCTACTGATTCAGGAATCAGTGTTTCACTGGGTTTATTATACTGAAAGACAAACAACATGTGAAACAACCATCAATCTAAAATCAGAAGGTATATAAGTATTAATATTTGTAGTTCTAGAAGAATATTTAAGAAGTATTAAGCTTCTTAAAATTCTAAGTTTTAAACTAAAAGTCCATAAAACATACACTGGGTAAAATGATTCTTTACAAGGTACTCGAAAGCTCATTTAGAAAGTGAAAGATGCTTGCCAGTGTCACTAGTGTACATGTAGGCTGTAGAAATGAATACTGAGCAATTTACAACTGACTTTCAGTGCTCTCATTATCTTTAGAAAAAGGTAGTCTCAAATAACATTGGTATATCCTAGTATTTTCACGTATCTGACACATTGCCTACATTATTGGTGTTCTTTTTCCTCACTTAGAAGTTTTTCAAGAAATAAAGCTAAAAATCAGAATTTCAAGTTGTCACTACACCAGAAAATAAGTACACTAAGCTGTTATACTATCCCCATAATGTGATATCTACTGCATCATAAATTTTAATGTAACCAAAACTACAAAGCCCTTGTTTATTCCAGTGTTTAGAATAAAATGAATCCAAGAAAATTTACACCTGAAGTCAAGGCTTCCAACCAATTTGTCAGCTTTTCAGTCAGTTTGGATTTTACCTTTTTCAGTTTATTCTCAAATAAAAAGTGAAGCAATTCTTGTTCTTCTTCTGTACACTGTCTATTAAGAGGTAGAGATTCAAGAAGCTCTTTTTCTACGGGAATTAAAAAAGAAATTTAAGTGATCATATTACAGAAAAAATTGCAAGATCCAACATTTTAAGGACTTAAGAAATGCAAATTTTGATGCTCATCCCGAATCAAGGAAGATTACAGTACAGATACACTAAACCAGATTAATACTAGTAATGATGGAAATAAATTATTTAATTCTTAGTTTTTCCTTCTACACTTTTATGTTAAATTTAATCAAGACAGCTCTAACACACCACTTTTTTCAATTTACTCTACATGTCAAATTTTATCACTCGGAATGCTACATTAACCACTGCCTCCTACAACTAAGCAAACACCATTAGGGTTTTGTGATACCAAAGCCTCTGAAATTGAGAATAGAGGTAAAACGTTTAGGCTGAGTAGACAGCATAGGAGCTTCCAGAGCTAACAAACAGGACAGCTGGGTTGCTTTGTTTCTTTTAATTTTTAGTACTGCAAGACTGGAAAATACAGTTCAAATGTAAATTTGAGTGGATTACAATTTTCATTCATTTCATACATTTTCTATTCATTTTTATGAATAATCTATACATTTTAAAGTCTGTTCCTCATAGTAAGTATTGCTTTAATTTTTATCCAGGAAAAAGGCATATTGAGAAAGCAGCTAAATTTTACTTGTATTTGAGAAATACTGCTATCCAGACCTTCTTGTGCCGTCAGCATATGGTGCGATGTTAAAAGATCAAATGCTTCAAAGCAGTAAACATCAAGCTTCAAGGCCTCTTTGTAGCTGTATGTTGCTAGTGTTCTGTTATCCAAAGCATCATAGATCTTCCCTCGCAACAGGCATATAGAGCTCTTGATCTGGTGGAAAAGCAGGGCTGGAGGTCAAAGACTGAATCAATGTTTGTAATTTGGTTTTGAGCACAAATCAAATGGGCTCCCTGAAAAGCAAAAAGCATTTCATGTATGACAGAACCTGGTTTTCTAGTGCTGTCTTTAAATAAAATATTGTCTCTATAATCTCAAAAAAGTCAAATGAATGCTCTGTCAGGTTATCTACTGCCAAACAAACACATGCTTGAAATAAATAGGAGGATAGATCTTTCCTGCTTCTGGCATCCACCTCTCTGATACTGAGTTGTAAGCTAATTACAATAAATTCTCTTCATACTCAATATAGGGAAATAGTCACTTCCAAAGGTGATTCACTTCTTTGTCGACTGTGAAACCACGTATTTCATGCAAGACAAGAATGACTGCAGTAGAGATGAATAAGGCCAAATGGACTCAATGACTTTGAGCAGAAAAATATATCCTTCTTTTCAATCCAAGTCATAGATGCTTGAGAAATAGAAGTAGTGAAAGATCATTATTACCATAGTTAAGTTTGTGCTACGATGTCTAATAACTATGATCTTTCAAAACTCCCTAGATGAGCGTTCAATTCACTCAGAAGACCACAGAAGTGATTTGGAGAAAGTTAACACATTAAGTATCTGTATCATTAGACTAACTAGACAGACCAACTCCCTCAGGAACTCACACATCAGGAACAGGGTAACTGCATTAATGACTAATCAACCCTAAGGGGCTGCTGAAGTAGTAATATTGTTACCAGCTCAGAGAGCAGTCATTCCTACTCTGGAGCTAGTGTCTGTGCAGACTAATCAAATCAAGATTGAAAAAGCTACAGTCCTAAAGAGATCTAAAATTTCCTGTAGCAGCACCCACTTCAGCAGTTTTCTCCTTTGGCAAACCAAACCCATCCTTGCATTAGTGAACTACATTATCACAAGCATTTGTGAAGGTAAGGGCTGACGAAGTTGGGTTATTTGGCTGGGTTATTTTGCAGTCAAAATAGATTCCCAGCTTAATTCAATAATCAGCCACCCAAACACCTGGGCCAGAGTACCAAGAATGAACAGCCAAAGCTGAAGACTTCTTCTTTTGCTTGCAGTTGTAGCTTAAATGTTCACATTAAGGTGCACCACAGTAACTGTTTAATCCACTTCTCCCTTAAGCCCATTAATACCAGCATTCAAAATCAGTTCACATGGATGATTTAACCCATTTTGCTACTTCAGTCTTACACGTAAAAGGGCATCTGCCAATCACCTTCACTATAGTTTCAGCTAATAAACTTCAGTTCATAACTCCAAAGACTCTTCACATACTCTTCAGCCTGTACGTGGTACCAATCCCTTAACTGTGTGCCTATGGAGATTTTTTTCACTGAGCTTCAAAACCTCACCTTCATGTCATGTAATTTTCAAGCTTGATCAAAAAATGTCCCACTGACAACAACACTTGAGTGATTAAGGAAGTATTTAATTAAAAATAACTGGAGGAGAAGAAAATTTATTTTATCGCTCAGAACCTGCAGCCCAGTTGAAAGAAACCTGAGTTTATATTATCAAGTATGAAACTGCAGCTTACAGCTTAAAGACTCTAAAAACCAATGCTAGATCATGAACCTCCTGCAAAGTGACTGCAAATAATTTAGGGGAAATTGTTGAAAAGCACTCTTATCTCTGCAAACCAAGCTTTTTACATATGGGCAAGCTACCACATAACTTCTGACTGAAAAGAGAACAATACAGCATTTTTAAAAAAAATGTTATCCAAAAAAGAAAGCTTAAACACAGAATTCAGATTCATACAGCTATAAAATCACTTTCTGAATTCACACATTTTGTTTCTCAGTGATTTGTTTAAAAATGTCACTTACAGAGGACTGTGACATCTCCCAGTCTGTGGTAGAGTCTTTCAATCCACTTTCATCCTTCAAGTACTTTTCAAAAAGCCTTTTGTTGATTGGCTCTTCCATATCAAGAATATCCAAGGCCTGTTGATGTTCTTTTGCAGCATACTAGCCAAACACATGCATGGAAAAAAACAATGTTGGGACTTGAAACATCTGTACATAAAGCACCAATAGTCACAGTGTCACATTTCAAAGGCACAGATGGTAACAACCAGTGCTCATCAGGTTTTTCATGCATGCATATTCTTATTTGGACGTGTGTCATTTCACAACTGCAGTCAACTATTTTACTAGTCATTTATAATATGCAAAAAGTAATAAAATCTATTATTCAGCACTCTGTAACTACAGAAGGAGATAGGCTTCTAAAAACAGTTTATACAATCACCTTATTCTACAAGCAGCACATTGTTCTATTTAAAGTATCTATGTCTTAAATTGTAGATTAAATATAAGACAAAAATGGTTCATGGTCTTTCCCCACAAAATATTAGGGGAGTATTTTCTTTCCTAGAAAAAAGCTCAGTTGGATTTTTTCAGAACAGTACTGCAACGGGTAGTTTAGTGACCATACTGAAGGTTTAAGAATGAAATTAACTGTCACAAAATTTAAACCTGTTATTCCAATGAACATAGATATCTACATTGCCTGACAGGCCGCTAATCTTCCCAAGATGCATCCTTTATTTACTTTGATTTGTTTCCAGTAGTAGTTAAAATGTGTACTCACATGACACCTAGCTGCAAGGTAGCGACATGCTTCATATAACTGAAAAAGAAGTTTCAAATGTATTAGTTATAAAGAACATGTTTACCTACACTGCTAAATTCCATTCTGCTCTGTCCCTTTTCAGTTTTATGGCTTCTTCATCCCTTTCACCCCAAAAATCTTTCCTGACCGAAACAACTAAGTCTGTAACACTTACTATTAAACTCTCAAAGGTCATTTCCTTCAGTCTTGCCTTCATCACTCATGAGCAGAGCTGAAAGACAGTTTAAACAACTACACCTGAAGTGACACTCCACCTTCCTATACCTGCTGCAGTCACGTTCTTGGACCCCATCTCTTTTCTGTGACCCTATCTGGGGACAGCAGTTTCAATTTGGCCAATTGAACACTGGGCTGTATTTGTTTTTAAATTACTTTTCCCACAAATATTCTCTGATAGTGAATAAGACACTGTAGTTAGCAAAAGAGGTTTAAAGCGGAACAAGAGTAATAAGTCATTGACTGAAATAGCTTACCTTATCCAACTTACGTGATCGAAGGGCATGTGCTGCCCTATGGTACTGAGCTGTCAGGTAAAGACATTGGGCCAACCAGTAGATATCCTGTGGTTCCTCTAAAATAAAAGAACAAATTATAACTCTTTAAACAGACAGAATACTCACTCACTTTTGCTTCATTAGGAAAGTACTTTTCTCCTATCCTAGCATCCCACTGAGTTACAAAGTTTGGGGTTTTTTGGGGGGTGTGCATGTATATATATATATATATATGCACACATATATCTATCAGCAAGAGATTAAAATGAAAAAATAATTAGATTTTAACTTTAAAGACATGGGATAGTAAGTGCACTGGACAATGAATACAAAGAACCTCATACTAGAGGTTTGTCATGAGAAGGAGACAACAGTGATAGATGTAAAAAAAGCAGCAGTTGTGGGTTACCCTGCCCTTGGACATACGGAAGAAAACAACAACCCAGAATTGTCTCTCAAAAAATATCAGTAAGAATTTAACAACAAAACTGAAAGCACTAGACTTTTGCAGTTTGAAGTTATGATTGCAGAAGCACAGCTTAGTACTCTCTTTCCTTAATGGCAACTAAAGCTTTTGTGGGATTGAGCACCTTGAATCATTTAAAGAAGTGTAAATGCATCATGGCAGTAGGCAGACAAAGGCTACTGTCATCAACTCACTCTGTAAACCTGCATTCTACTTGTCATCCAGAGCAACAGTCAGTCCTGTAGGAAACCACCATTGTCACTTGTAGCTCTGGGGATTTTTTGTTTATTTCTTAAGGTAGGCAAAACTTAAGGTTTGGCCAAACATTAATGTTAACATAAAGTTCAAAAAGGAAGGAAGATTGGTACTGCTTTATTGGGAAAATGGCATTCCAAGGATCACAGAAAAACACTCACATAGAAAAGACTCAAAACTTCAACATTTAGCCAAACACCTTAAAAAAAAAACAAACACCAGAGAAGAACACTGTCAGAATGAAGTTAATCAAAACCAATCTAAAAAGCAACTACTTACCATGAGACAGTGAAGCTACTTTGTCTGCCCAAAACAGGGCACTTTGATACTGCTGCTGTAAAAGCATGATAGAAATAATTAATATTTATTTGGAGTTAGCTTTCCTGGATTATTCTGAAATGCACTGTATAAAATTCACATTTATGTTATGCATGTAGTCTCTACTGCATGGCAATTCGCATTTGAGATCTTCAGAAATTCAAAAAATAACTTAAAAGGCCCAGTTCTGTAACTTCTAAAGGATATCATAAAGTAACTTTGAGGTGGGATCATTTATTTCAAATAAAATGCAGATAAACTTGGCCAAAAGGTACGTGCTACATATGTATGGCAATAGATCATTAGTCAGTCTGCAATCACTGAAAAAGTAGCAAGAATCTTCCCCTTCCAGATAAAATAAATACTACATTTTTTTGAAAAAAAAGGGAATACTATACATAAAAAAGGACACATAAATTACTCCAGGAAACTTCAGCAGCACCATCTGTAATTAAGATATATTCATTCGCCAATTAAGATGCTGTCACCTCACACAAATCATAGTCCCTGTGTGAATTTCCCCTTAACTCTTGGATACGCAATTTCACTGGGAACCCTGCAGTTCAGAAGCAGGTGAAATACAGAAGACTGGGGCCTACTAGAGATCCTACAGAAGCAGAGTTTGCTGGTGTCGTGATTTAAGCCCCCCACCCATGCAGTTTTCTCACTCACTCCCCTAGTTTTCTTCCCCCAGTCCCGGGGGGGATGGGGAGGAGAATCAAAAAAAAAATGCAACTCGCACAGGTTGAGATAAGAACAGTTTAGTAACTGAGGTATAACACAAATCACTGCTGCTACCATCAATAATAATACAAGAGAAATACAAGGAAAGAGAATACAACTGCTCACCAAGCCCAACCCAGCCAGTGCACCCCCCAGCAGCGAACCCCCCCACTCCACCACCACACCCTTCCGGGTCTCTCCTCTCCGTCTTCACATCCTGGACATGACGTGCTGTGCTATGGAATAATCTCTTTGGTCAGTTTGAGTCAGGTGTCCTGACTCTGCTTCCTCCCGGCTTCCCCTCCTCCCTGGCATAGCATGAGGTTCAGAAAGTCCTTGGCCAGACCAAAACAATACCAAGCAGTAACTGAAAACACTGGTGTTACCAGCGCTACTCCCATGCCCGAAATCAAAAACACAGTGCTGCACCAGCTACCAAGAAGGAGAAAAATGACTGCTACTGCTGAACCCATGACAGCAGGTATATCCCACAAACTCAGCTAAGGTTGCCATTAGATTTGGGGTGCCAGGAAAACCTCATCGGATTGGCTGGGATTATTCTCCGAGAAGACTGGCAGGGGATTCTGTTGTTCCTTTTTATCCTTCTCCATGCTACGGGATATAACATGCTTCCCAGGAGCTGCTGGACATTTAACAGATACTCTGCGACTGCAATTACCTGCAATACTAGAAAAGCCTGGATCACTCCTGCTCTTTCCTCACAACATTACAGTTGTGGAGTTCGCTTACAGTCTAAGAGACTGCTTTATGCTTTTGGAGTAGCAGTCTGGCAGCCTTTCCAAAATGCACACTGATGGTATTCCAGCGCTCACAAAGCATTACACTCCATGACCTAAGCGCTCTATTTTATCCTGTGTTCCCACATTCCCTAGTGATGTAGATTAAGAGCAAATTTGCCAAGAGAATAGTTTAATCTGCACTCCCCCAAAAAAAAGAAAGCCACAAAAAATCCCAAAGCAAACTGAGGTTTAAATAATACACCAAAGAGAATGGCATAATCCAGACCTGCAAGGCACTGCATGACTTCTGTTGAGCAGTTTTACAGTACTGTAAATGGACTATATTTATATCACACAAAGAGGCAGCCCCATGTTCCTCCTGATGACCCTTCCCCAGAACTGCACAAGTGTCTATGTAGCTGCCTTGCATAGTGGCTTGCTGAAGTAGTTTAATTCAAATGAATACAGCAAACCATAACAGTAAAATATACCAAATTCACATAGGTCTCCAACCAGTCTTTCGGTCACACCTGCTGCCCACAAACACAAATGTCTGTGCTAACTGAAGAGAAGGATTTCTCTCACTAGAGGTAACAGTACCAAGTCTCTGAACTAGAATCAGAGCAGCGTAGCTTCATGCTATACTTAATCTAATTTATTCATGCGTGTTTCCGGTTGTGGTTTTGTTTGTTCGCCCTGCAGCAACATAAATGCTGCATCCATCAGAAAATGAAAACAAGCCTATCCTTCTAATAGCAGTCTGCAGCTTCGCAGGGCATCTCCGCGTACGATGGACAGCTATAATGGCCAGGTAAGCATGGCCGAACCTGCACAGCCCGCGAGGGAGGGATCCCGCAAAGCAGCCCTACCGCTTTCACAGAGGGTTTTCCTCTTCCTGCGAACGAGGAAGTTGCCTTGGACCACACACACACCCGCAAAACACGCCACCCTCTCCAGCCCCCAGCCGCTTCCGGCCCACCGCGCTCCGCTCCCGGCCCCGTTTCCTTTCCTGCCAGGGAAAACGGGATATTACTTCAAACTTATCCCCCTCGCCGCGGCTACAGAGCCTGGAGCTTGCTTATCCCTCCCCGCAGGAGCCCCGGGGAATGCCAGTGGGCCAGCCGCCCCTTCCCCAGCATCTCCTACGCGCCTCACCTGGTCGATGTACTGCCGCACCCGCTTCCTCAGCCGCTCCAGGTTCATCCTCCCGCAGGGGCTGGGGGGAAGCTGACGTGGGGCAGCCCAGACGCCGAGCCCGCCGCGCTGCAAGCTGGCCGCTCGCCCTCCCGCCCGCCTGGCGAGGCGTCCTGCCCGCCGGTAGCGCGCTCAAACACTCCCCCCGTTCTTCCCTTCCTGCTTCCCTTCGCTCCCTCCGAGAAACAGCTCCCCGAGCGCATCGTTCCGGGGGCGCGCCATGGTGCCCTTCCACCCCCCCTCCCCCGAATAACTTCATTCCGAGACGTTTCTCTGCAGTCCAACTCACGATAAATTTCTTATGGGGCTCTTCACCACAGTTCTGAGGAGAAGGTTTGTCTCTTTGTCTCTATACTGCCTTGGGGTTTCCCCCTTCAGCAGCTGTGGCCTTGAGGTGAAAGTATTCCCTCATGACTTTGCAGGGATGGTGGATGACATGTCAGGAGGTTTTCTTTGAGTCTTTCATTGTCCAGTCATTTTTGGTATCCCACAACTTAGGGAATCGTTATCCACTAGGATACTGCTGAAAAAATGCCAGCTTTTACTACTGAGAAACAGATGATGTGAGCCATTAAAATGCCAGATTTGAAATAGTTTGGATGGTGGACGATACATCTTGGGGCAGATATGCCTGTTACAAGAATAGCAATTGTGTTTGATGGAGAAGGAAAAGCTGTGTCAAGAGTCACAGCGTGGATAAGCCAAGAAATACAGCAACTGGTTGTGACTGACTGTTGGTTTAAAATCTCTTTGAAATCAGTACAGTTACCAGCATAGGTATTTGTCAGTTTGTGGATCTTTCTATGTACAATAAAAGATGTTTGAATGAGAGTTTGATACCATTTAGAAACTGCTGAGTGGTGGAGCCCACAGTCTGCTTCTGAGTGGCATGTTTCTCTCTTAGACCAGGTGTAATGTGTAATGATAACTCACCAGAGCTCAGTGGCTTCTATTCAGCATTAGACATCGGGGCAACAAACTGCAGGAACTCAGAGAGAACAAGATTAATTTAAATATCATAAAATCATAGAACAGTTCGGGTTGGAAGAGACCTCCAAAGATCATATAGTGCAACGCCCCTGCAATGATCAGGGACATCTTCAACTAGATCAGGTTGCACAGAACCACATCCAACCTGGCCTTGAATGTCTCTAGGAATGGCATGTCCTATCACATCCCTGGGCAACCTGTGCTGGTATTTTGCCACCCTCACTGTAAAATATGTCTTCCTTACATCTATTCTGAACCTACCCTCTTTTAGTTTAAATATCACAATAGTGGGCTGAGTTTGAAACATTGTGAAATGAACAAAAAGTGAAATAAAATTTAGAAATTTAGAGTTTATGCTAACGTCTAAGATAAAAGTCTAGGCTGGGGAAGAAAAAAAAGATGCACAGGAAGTGTGGGGGTTGGAAGATAAGAATACTCTCTTGCTGGGGATGGGTGATGGTTAAGAGCAGCCATAGTCACAGGGAGCTGGTCTGAAGCGTGGAGAGGATCTGTGATCTGCAGGATCTTGGAGAGGCCCAGGGAATGCTCTATGAAGGTGAGAAAACAGAAATGTGCATAGGATATGTTTTTACTTTGTTAACATCTGTCTAGTTCTTACGTTGTCAAAGCAGAGTGCGTCATCTCATCTCAGGTTGCTCTGTAACATCTGTGTGTAATGTGCTGCTTTCTTATGTCCTTCTATTTCTGGGGCTGGAGTGATAGAAATGGTTGCTTGAGCTTTGCTGGGAGGCTGTAGCAGTGCTACTCCAGTGACTTTGCTCAGGTGGGCTCTACTCCTGTTTTTGCTATAGGAAGATGCTCTGAAATCACTGCTTATAAAGTAGCTGGTCATTCAAAGAGAGTGTCCTTTTTGGATAGATTCTAAAGTTTTGCTTCTTCAGTGGGAGTCATGTAGGCATGTGGGCAAATAGGGCCGACACCTGGTGCTGTGAACAGCAGGATCTTTGTGAACTGGTGGGTGAAACTTAAAAATATTTTAGGTGTGAACAGGGGAAAAATTGAATTCTAAGTAGTTTCAAGTAATACAGTAGTTTCCCTTTCAAATTAAAAACCAGTAATGAGCAAAACTACTCTAATGATTGAGTAGTGTTGATATACCTACTGCTTTGCTAATAGTATTTGTAACAGTTGAGAAGATATGAAGGGATGGTTAAAAAAACCTGCTTTACAAATCTGCATTTTAGTATCTTAAATCTTGAGAGGAAGGGGAAGGCTCCACAGTCATATTAAAACTGCCTCACTTTGTTGAAGTTTCTGGTTTTTTTTATCTGCATTGAGAACCTTCTTTCTTTCTTTTGTTCTAAAAATACCTATAGGTACATTCTGCTGCTTTTAAATAACTGTTTCTGAGTTAGCTTGGTGTTTGCACATGTATCATACTCATATAATGGTTTGGGTTGGAAGGGACCTTAAAGGTCATCAAGTTCCAAACCTCTGCCACAGGCAGGGATACCTTGCACTAAACCAGGTTGCTCAAAGCCCCATCCTGGAATCCTAGGATCATTTGGAAGGGACCTTAAAGATCATCTGGTTCCACCCAACAAGCTGGGGCTTACCAAGTCATCTCTGGGGGCACATCCATAAGAAACCATCCTTTTTTGGGTCTGCTGCTTGGAGAGCACTGTTCTTCCTGTGGTTATCTGGATGATAAAAACCTATTGCTGTTTTGGTCTCTCTTTTTTCTAAAATAAAGAATCTTGGAATTTATGTTTCTTTTCTGCAGCAGTTTTTGATTCTTTGCAATGGTGAGGGGCAAGTCCTGTTGATCGTATAGATTAATGGGCTTTGGTTTTTCCAAGAGTTTAATTTTGGAAGAGTGGTTTCTTTCATGCTGGTTTCTCTTTCCTACATGATGTATTCATCCATTATGGCTATCAGAGGTGCCAAGGTTGTACTTAAGGACGTTCAATCCTTCTTGCTCAGAAGCCGACAAAGAGAATCTTGCTTAAGGAAATGAAGAAAATAAATCTTTCTTTCTTCTCTTGCTGCTCACAATGAAATGTAAAGCCTTCAGGATAAATTTTAATACTGCGAAGTAAATAAATATTTGCACCACAAAAGGCAACTTCTATTACAAAGCTACTGACTACAATTAGGCTCCTCTTTATGGAACTTAAAAGAAATTGTGTATGTGTAAAAGCAAGACAGCCCAAAGAGCTATTTTCTGCTTTATTAAGATTTTATTTAAAATCTTATATCCCTTAGATTTCTTTTGAGAAGCACTTGAATGCATTATGTTGTCCAGTATGCAAAGTGATATTCCTCTTCTTTTGTTGTGTATATGTAGCCATAGTCCACAAATAATGATGGTGGCGCTCCAGGCTAGATGTACTGGAAGGCGGATGAGATGCTCTTGGCTTGCTTTGCTTTGCCATTAGTCTGGATTTTGCCATTTAATTAGAAGCTTCTGTTGTTAGTGGAGCAAAACAATAATTCAGCTTTCCAAACATAGGTGTCTGCATTAGGGGTAGCTGACTGGCTTTCTGGACACCATTGGTTGTGTTAATTAGATTTCTACTGACTAGAATGAGAGCTTAAGCACCTATCTCACGTGCCCAAGCACAAAATGTATGTGTCTTACTAGAGCCTACCCTAGGACCAAAATAAATTTCTCCATATGTAGAGGTGTAGCTAAATTTGAGTATTATCTCAGTTGCTGTAGAGTATCTGACACATGCATGGGACTAACGTGCTGAAGAGCTTTGTCCTCCCAGTCTGGTGTTGGGAGGCCAAATGAGTTCACAGCATCATCTAAACTGAGACTAGGTGCCCATGTTTAGGAAGGTGAGTCCTGTCCCGTGTGTCTACACGTGCACAGGGCATTAGGTTCCCAAGACACTCTGTGAAGTCCTTATGGTAGTGGGACTTAGTGGCCTGAACTTTTTGAAATGTTTTCTCCCTCTACTCTTCCACTTCCCAGAACTGATACATGTGGAGGGGTAGCTCAGGTGTGTATGTGTTCATGCTTAGGGCTGCAGCAGAGCTATCTGCAAACAAAATCTTATTTTGCATGTCACAGCAGTAGCTGTTACTGTTTGATGCAGCACAGGTATGGGAGCAGAAGATGGTCATGTAGTTGAATGCAGAGAGAAGGGAGAAAGCAGACTAAAACATGCTTATGAACCATAAATAATGCAACTTGCATGTACTCCAATATTTTAAGAACTTTGGGGCTTGGGGCATAATTTTGATTAGTCTGATATCTTATTTGAAGTGAAAATACTGATGTTTACTTGAAAGGTGCATGCTGTATATTACATGAATGTGCCTGCTTGGTTAAGAGTTTGCTCTCTGGATTTTGGGACAGTGAAGTAGTGGGTAATGTGAAAAATTTGTGTGTTGACTTTGAGACTTAGCGTGTATTGCACGAACTGTAGCTTGAGCAGATGTACAACTTGTTTCTCATCTCCCTTAACTGTGGACTGCTCACTGCTGCAGTTCATCACAAGCATGGACAAGCAATTCCGTGATGGGTTATCTGGTTAGCTAATGTGAACCCCAGTTTGTTGGCATTTCTGCTTAAAGAAATATGGACTTTGGTTATTCTGTAATGCAATGTATAAAACAGCCATATACAGAAAACGACTTTACTTTTCTCAGGTCACTGTACCAGACAGATGCAGCCTTCTTCAACCAAGAAATTATATCTTGGCACTTGTCTCCTTCAGTTTCATAGAGAAATGGAATCAATGGCTGCATTAGATGCAACATATGTGAAACAGAAAATAGCTAAAATGAATGTATGTATGCTTAAACTTTTGATTTCCTTGAAACCTAGTTTTGTAGCATCTTTGGAATGAGTTTTTGTTGTGGTTTTTTCCTCTCCCCATGTTTATTGTCCTCACGATCATTACCATCTGAAGGCTCTTTTAACTCCTATCATTGCTGTTGCTCTCGAGCTAATTGGTTTTCAAAGGCATGATGGTAACAGTATATGCAGATTCTATTTTCTTGCATGTTTTTGTTGTTCTGCTGAAATGGATGAGAATTTCATTTCAGAGGATGAGAACAGTATTTTTGACTAATCATCCCCTCTCCTGAGATGCTGAACTTAATCCCTTGAATCTATTCCAGGACTTTCATTTATTTAGCTTCCAAAATTTAAAGCTTCCTTTATCCCTTTGCAGTCTTTTTGCTGAACCTTGTGTACTGAACCATGCATGCATCAGCATGCATTGCATGCATCAGAGCAGCATGTCACTATTTAATGGAAACTCTCTAGTAAAAAATGGCAAATAAACAAAAACTTCTGTGTTAAGACAAAAACTCGTGTTACCTAAATATTCAATAGACAGCAACAACTGTTATTGCAGGTGTGCTTGGTATTTTGCATAATCGCATTTGCATTTTGACAGATTTGTGCTCATGGTGTGAATCCCCTCTTCATTTTGCATCCCTAGACACTTGTGTTGTGTAGGAGTGAGAACTGAGCATGCTTACTGACTGACTGTAGAGCCTGTGATTTGTTCAGAGAAGGCCTATGTACTCCCATTTTAAGATAGCAGTGGCTACTGCAGAAGTTCCTAACCTGAGGTTCCAGATTGGTTTTGTTTTCTTTGTTTTAGTGCCAACTTTCAGATTTAAAAATGCTCTGATGTGACAGATGGTTATGCACATCTCTGTGTAAATATTGTGGTCACTGGTGCCCAGTGACAGGACCAGAGGCAACATGCACAACCTGAAACACAGGGGGCTCCATCTGAATATCAGGAAATGTTTTTTTCACTGTGAGGGTGACCAAGCACTGGCATAGGATGCCCAGGGAGGTTGTGGAGCCTCCATCCTTGGAGATATTCCACAGCTGGCTGGACGTGGTCCTGGGCAACCAGCTCTCTCTGGGTGGCCCTGCTTGAGCAGGGGGTTGGTCCAACGTACTGCTAGAGGTGCCTGCCTGCCTCGACCTGTGATTCTGTAAAATACTGTGTTTCATCATAGACACTGATTCTCACTGAGATTAAATAAGATCATGTCTTCCTTGTACAACAGTCAGAAATGCTTTTGACTCAGGAGCGGCTGTTCCTATTTTTATCAAGGAAATTAGTTGTGACACCAGAACCTGACAGTCCTCAGCACACGGATGGGGAAGGAAGCCCAGTGAATCTGAAGAATGCTTTACAATTGACTATTTTAAATAATATATAAAATTCCTTTTCAGGAAGAGAAGCCTAACAGAACATGAGCTAAATCTGCCAGTAGATACTACATAAGTGAAATAAGTGGCTGGAGGGATGCTGTTTGTATTTTGGAAAACTTGAAGCTTATAAGCTGATCTTTAGTATAAGTGGAAAATGACACTGGGAGATCAAGGGTTTTCAGTAGTTATCTGCAGAGTTAAAACACTCAAGTTTTTCAGACTAGCCATTACTGCATATTCTCTTTTTCCTTTTTCTTTTTTTTTTTTCCCTTTTCCTCTCCTGCTCCAGTGTCTAGATGTGTCTCAGTCTCACCCTTTATGGTGATCCTACATAGCTCTCATCACAAATAGCTAGCCAGCCTTTAATATCCTTTGAAATCCCCAAGCATAGACCCTAGCTATTGCCAAAATAGATAGACTGCCATGACATATTGCACTATGTAAATAATGAGAACATAGAAATAATAAGAACAAATATTAATCATGTTTGTAGCTATACACTTGACTGCAAAAAGAAGAGAATTCCTTAGTGATATATTTTTTAAATAAAAAGTCAACAAATTTGTCATCTAGAGCTCCATACAAGGTACCAGTGGAAGTTTTTGTGAATTTTTTTTCTTTTTTTATTATTTATTTTTGATAAGCTGTGAAATAATCCTCCAGTCCTCAGCCAGACATTAGATACTTGGTCTTTACAATGCTAAGGCTGAAGAGAAATGGCTAACCAATGCACAGTAACATAGTGTTGCTCTCTCAGCTGGATTTTTGTGGCACCTTGTGAGGCTGTGATGGATGCACTTGACCTCCAGCCATAGTTCAGGCTGACTAAGGAGCAACAGGCCTCACAACCTATGGTGAACCTGCAAGCTGGGAAGCCCCTGGCTCAGGTACAAGGGAGTGAAGGTGCTCACACCCCATGGTGAACCTGCAACTTGGAAAGCCCCTGGCTTATGCACAAAGAGGTGAAGGTGCGTTGGAAAAATATTTCAAAAGGTGGTTTCAAAGCCCAGAAATGTAAGATAACTGAAGTACAGAACAAGATACCAGTGCTGTAATGAAGACATGTATCTTGTCTATACTTCACTCTATAAATACTACCATCTGGATGGGCCCAGTTTGAGCTCTGCCAGAGTTGCAGCTGGACTGTGCACCCGGCAACTCTCCCCTTGAGCAGGGATGCTTCTCAAGGCTTGAGGTTCCTTACCTGAGGCTAAAAGATCCTTCCTTACCCAAGGTGGAGATATCCCTTACTCATGACAGATACTTGGTAAGTGACTGAGCATGCTGAATTAATATTAATGAAACATCACTAATCTAAGTAGCTACTCAATATTGTTACTGAACTTGGTATAGATAATTCCAGTAGGCATAATCTGTTGTCCAAGTTTAAGACTAAGACTGGACCTAGCTGCGCCTCAGCTCCGTAAGTTTAGAAAAAAAGGAGGTCCGCTCTGAACTTCAAAATTCAGTGGGAAGGTCCTCTTTTTGTTTCTTCTGTTCAACATAAGCCTTTGACCAAGTCTGGGACTAAGACTGGATCCAGCTGTGTCTAGGGTCCGTAAGGAATTTCGACAGCAAGGGGTCTGCTCTGAACTGTGTGACTCAATAGGAGTTACACTTTTGCGTCTTCAGTCTCTGTGTGAATTATTCTAACTCTATTCTATTTTCCTTTGTATGTTTAATCCATGCAGTAACTAATAAGGTGAACCTTGCCATCAAAGTTACTGAACCGTGTTTAAATACTGCTAAACTTTGTGAAATTCCATCAAATTATTAAACTCTGCCACATTATTATTTTACCAGAATAAAAGATGTTGCTGCTTCTCTCTTTTGACTGAGGTGCATTCTGCCTATCTGCGGCAGAAGTTGAGCATTGATATGGTCCTGAAGTATAAAGGTTGGTTCATTTTAGTCTGGTTTGCTTGATTTCCTTGCTTAACACCCAAGCAAAAGCAAAGCTGCTGCCGAGCAACGCTAGGGGTCACTGTTAAAACATGATTATAATGAGTCTTGGGGCAGTTTATTTGCAAGCTGAGCCTGTATCCCTCACATCGATACATTGACCATTCCAAGACATGGCGTGGTTTATTTTTTCTGGCTTTTTTATTTCATCTGGAAGTACGATAAACAAATGGGTACCAAGATTTAATTAAGGGGGCACAGTGTGCAGTGATCTTACAAGTAGTTTTAGTCTTTTTGTGATGAGCAAACTGAAATAAATGCTCGCAGTCTAGATTCATGGAACCAAACAGCAATCACTCCACAGTATCTGATGTGTCACAGGATCATATTAGTCAGCAGAGGCTGAGGATGCCCCTTTGCAGAACCGGTAACCTTTAGCTCCTGTTCAGCATGGCTAAGCAGACAGAGCCCTATTCCTTGGCTATTTTATTTCAAAGAGCAATTAATGAAGTCTGCACACATATTTTAAGTTTGAAAATAATATCCCCTTGTTTTTTAGATTGATGAGAGTTGCATCAGCTTCAAGTCATTGTCCTGAGTTGCATGGGAAATTAGAAAGCTTTCCGTAGCCTTTGCTATTTTCATCTTGTTCAGTGTGTAAAGCTGCAGGCACTGGCTTGTACTGTGAGGGCACACCTCTTTGGGTTGTATGTCTTTCCTCAGCAATATCATATTAAGTGATCAAGATGTACTGCAGGGCAAGGCTGCAACTCTAGAAAGTGTTTCTTCCAGCATAGGTCCTTTTTGTTTGTGCATTGGAGGAAAGGAAGGAAAAGAGCTGGTGGGAAGCACAGCCTTTGTGGCTTTGCAGTGCAATCCCCTCTCTTCTGCCCCAGAACCACAGGTCTGGAGTAGGTGACTTGCTGGTACCACTGTGATTCAGAGGTCAGCTGAATGAGTTTTATACATGAGTCTTGACAGGTCTGCTTACAGAATGCAGGAGTATATGCTTGCTGCACTTGTCAGGCAAGTGGCTCCTAATGTTCAGTTCCTATTCAGCACTAGGGAGAATCAGGGAATGGTGTCTTGTATAAATGCCACTATGAGAAGATTCAGGTGGCCCTGGCATTTTGCAGCCTTGAGAGCTGAAATGTTGACTGATTTGTTTGTTGTTTTTTTTTTCCAGAGTTCAGAGACCTTCGAACTGAAAATTAAGTAAACAGGGGAAAAAAGAAGCCTTGCCCCAAAGTGTGCGCAGTCTGTGATTGTTACGAGGGAAGCTGAAACTGTGACTAATTAGTTTTAGCAAGGTTTTGCTATCATGCCTCTATTTTGTTTGCTGGTCAAGGTTGTGAGGCCACACAGTTCTTATCATCTGTCTGTCAGCTCAGATGGATTAGTTTTTAAAAGCTATGTCTAATCGATGCAAATATTTTAGGGAATGTTTTAGGCATCAGTGGGCAGAACTGTAATGGTTCAGGCATTAGAGACTGGAAGTGAGAGGCCATCACAGCTTCAACCACTGCACAATTGTCTGCAGAGCAAAAACCTGGTTTTGGTGAACAGTTTACAGGACCTGTAACTCGTCTGTGCTCAGAATTTTATGCAGTAACACTGTGAATTACTTATCTTCAGACAGGAAGGAAACAACATTTGGGAGATATAAACATGACAAGGAAGAGGGAGAAATACACTGAGCTCTTACTATAGATAGGAGAGAGATGTAAGAATTGCCAAGGGAACTTCTAGAGTGAATGTATGTGTGATGAATTTGGTCCTAGAAGTGCTGCTAGACTGTAATCCCATAGTGATTTAATTCACTGCTCTCACAGAACCTGGGGATACTTGCTCACTGCTTTTAGAAAACAGAGAAGAAACATTATTGTAGCTGTGGTGACTGGCTGCCTGTACCACAGGAATGATTTAGGTTGTTTTATTAGAGTTTGCCTATGAGCTGCTGAAGAAAATGTCAGCCTGCTTCATTACTCATCTTGATAATAAAAGAGCTTGTACCACAGGCAGAATTTTTCCTGGGCTATGAATAAGCACCATGTTCTTGTATAGCATATTCTTTCAAAGCAGGTCTCATGATCGTTGTATTAACACACTTTCAGAATTGTTTCATTTTATTTGTGCCTGTGGTATTTCTCAATTTATCCTAACTCCCAATACTTGCAAGGAGCTATGAATATGTGTATACATACCTGTTCATCCCTCTACCAAAATAAATCAATAAAGTCAAGAGAGACCCTGAGCTGCATTCCTCAGTATATTAACCTAGACCAGCCTGCCTGTCCTTCAAAGGCCAGAGAGGTAAATCCTGTCTGGATCTTCTAGGTTGCGCTTTGCTACAGTTCAATAAATTTCACAGAACAGTAACAAATTCCATAGAATAATCTGCCTTCCTAATACACATCTCACCAAAAAATATGGCAGGAACTGGAATGTTGCTTGTCAAGTTCAGGCTTAATATCTTATTTGTTCCCATTTGGTTCCTCAGTAGATTCTGTGCTTGCCCCAGGCAATAGCAACATGTTTCTTCGTGATGAAATGTGATCAGTTATTTGTATGCTAGCTGTAAGAATGTAAGTGGCATTTCTGTTGGCTTGGCATGAGTCTTATGAAGTACTTTTTTTTCACCCGCTGGCTTGATTGTTCTAGCCTCTAGATTAATGTGCTCTTTTAGTAGCACAGCAAACTGGCCCTGGTGGCTAACTGGCCCTGGTAGCTGGATTTTTGCTAACCTTTGGCATGTGTTATGCTTCCCATTGGTTCTGGCGAAGCCAACGCCTGTTGACTTATTGATTGAACACCATTCAACTGACCTCATGGTTCATACAGATCTTCATATCTACCTAAACTTTGATCAAAACCTGCTTGGAGACCTTATAGACCCCAAAGGTTGTGACTGGAAGGAGGATGTGTGCAGCTGAGGAATGGCTTGCAGAAAGGTCCCAGGTTCTGTCTCTCATCACCAGCTTTCTCTAGTTTATCAGATTTCATTTTTTAGGTGATGCGGGGTATTGAATTGTGCTTGCAAATGGCCAGTAAGGAATTCCCCTGGAGGAGGAAAGCTCCCAGCTGCCACAGAGCCAGTTTCTGCATGCTATTTTGTTTCCACTCCTCCTGCCTGCCAGCAGCTGATAGGAAGGGACTGAGGCTGAGAAAATGCGATCTGACTGAGCTTTATGTGGACCACTGGACCAAATTCCAAGTTACTTTCTCCTGCACTGGAGTTATCACAATCTGACCCAAAGGTGTGGGAGGCAGGACCTGCTCAGATATGCTCCATTTTCTTGTGCTCATTGTTAGGAGCGAGAGCCTGACCCACAGCACCTCTGGAAGTGTTTTCTTTGGGCACCTTGGACACCCAGGACACAGACATAGCTGACAGCTTGCGTATGCTCTTGTTCAACAGTGCAGTAGGAACTTGTGAAGCTTACTGCACTTTTGATTGTGGATGGGCATTAGGTTTTATGCATGTTCAAGATTACTGCTCAAGGACATACATTTGCTCTGAGTAAGCATGGTAAGTCCAAGTGTCCAAAATGTGTCAGTTACCATGAGTGAGTAGAGTCTGATGTGCCTGGGATAACAGTTTTGTTGTTCATACAGAACAGGGTTGCTCTGCACAAGAATTGCAGGTGATGTTCACTGCACGTGTGCAGTTGTGGTAGCTTAATCTCCAAAGCAGCATGGTGAGAGATGAAAGGAGTAAAGTTGGGGGCAGCTTTCTCTATCTTCCTGTCTTAACAGCCCGTGCTGTTAATATGCTGAATGAGCTCATTCTGGTGTCTGGACTTCCAGTCTTAATGGACTCAGTTAAGCTGAGTTGTTTGGCCTTCTGGAAACTGAGGATTTGAAAACCACTTCCTAGAACATCACATTTGCCACAGTCAAATTAACATGGTCACTCTCTGCAAGAGAGTCACAAGTAGCTGGACTTTAAGAGCGCTATGCATTTCACTTCTGTGGGATAAAAATTCCTCATTGGAAGCTTTGAAAGAACATATTTATGTGGTGTAAAGAATAAACTGTCTTTTTCTCCATTTATAAAGATACACTTAATATCTTTATCAATAATCTGATGAACGGATTGAGTGCACCCTTGGTATATTTGCAGACAACATGAAATTGGGTGGGAATCTGCTTGAGGATAGGAAAGCTCTAAAGAGGGATCTAGACAGGCTGGATCCAATGGCCAAAGCCAATTGTATGAGGCTCAGCAAAGCAAAGTGCCACATCATACATTTGGGTCACAACAACCCCATGCAATGCTCCAGGCTTGGGGAAAAGTGGCTGGAAAGCTGCTCTGCTGAAAAGGACCTGGGGGTGCTGGTAAACAGCCAGCTGAACATGAGCCAGCTTGTGCCCAGAAAGAAGTTTATTTCTTCAGTTGCATAATTGAATGAAATTGTATTTGATTAAGATACATATCTCTATTTCTGTCTATGCATATCTATATGTTGACTCGACCATTCATGGTTTAAGAGAAGAAATTTCATCTTAAAAGTTTAACCCAAAATATGCTTGGGAGCAGTGATTTGGATAAAGCCTTAACCAGGCCATTCAGGTTGAAAAATAAATTCTAGAGTTGAAAAGCTGGGACATGACATGCACTCGGATGTGTGGACTCTCTACAAGCTTTTGTTCAGATTAATTAATATGCAAGATATGCTAGGTATGTTTAGATGAATTAATTGCCTCCTCTAATTGTTAATCACACGTGTGCCAGTATGTTTGCTGGAGTTTATTTTGCGCAGCTGCTGCAAGCCTGTGCCAGATGGCAACCTACCTCTTCCAGCATGAAAAAAAAGAACTGAAAGAACTAGAAAGGTCTTGGATATCCATGTAAGGCCTGATCCTGTAGGCAGTGGGAGTTTTGTATACGAAGGGCTTGTAAAGTCAAGTCCTTTGCATGCTTTAACCTAATACAATTAGCCTAATTTTTTATTTTAGTGGCTTGAGCTGTTTGCCATTATAAGTGTGGTCAGATGAACAACATTTTTAAAATGGAGGCAAACATCTTAATTAAAATTTGATTATCTAGTTAAGATATAGAACCATATTCAGACAGCCAGCAAAAGAAGGCTTGATTTTTTTGGTTTGCTTTCCCTCTGAAAATGGTGGGTGCCTTTGAATGCAGGATATTGTATTTGGGCAACTACTTTCAAACTTACAAATCTGAGATATTTTTCTCCCCAACTTTCAGGCGGGTTTGGCATGTAGGCCATGTATCTTATAGTGAGAATGTTCATAGCACAGACCATGCAGACCAAGTATGTTGAACTCTAATGTGTACCTCTGGTATAGGAGGTAATACAGCAAACAAAATATTCTTCTTACAATAGGACTGAATTAAAAGGAAGATTTAAAAAATAAGTGTATACATTTACAAATTCAGTAGCAGAAAGTGTTTCTCATTTTGAGAAATGATAAACAAAAATAAAATTGTGTTTACAGTGTAGTAATTAGTTGCATCAGGATAATATATGATGGAAAAAGTGTGGCAGTGTGCATCTATGCCAGCCTTGGTCCTGTTCTCAGAAAGGTCAGAGGATAGAAGTATTATGCCCGGTCAGGCAGCCAACACCATTTTATAGCTGTTATCAGTTGCTCTCAGCATAGAGGAAATGGGCTCTTGCTTCAGCTCACAATATCAAAGCCTGAAGCGAGCTGTGCAAAGCATTCAGGTTGGATCTCTAACGTATTTGAAATCAATCTTGATTCAAGTGCAGACTAGCTCCATGCATTTGCACCCGTTTCCTGGAATTTTGCCTGATGTTTTCTGGCAAAAGTGATTATGAATCTTTCCTGGTGATTATGAATCTTTCCCCCCCATATCTGAAGATTAGTAAACTTTTGCAAGTTTTCATGATTAGCACTAATGTGGTCTGTATTTTATACTTCTTTAGCTGATGCTGTCAAGGGTTTGCAAGCATCCCTTGGTTTTTCACAGTTGAGGTAAGGCTCACTTCAGCTGATGTTCTAATATAATCCGATAGACCGAGAGCTGCCTCCATGTTTATCTGCACCAACAATGAATTTGAGCCAGTCAGGTGGTCTGTACGCTTATCCTATGTCTGCCAACCTCTGTGTCTTTTCATGTTGCTTAATCTTATCAGTCACGTTTGAATAGCCTAGGATGGATCTGTGATACTGAAATGCTTTAGCTAATGGCTGCTAATATGTTCTAGAAGTGTGAAATAGGATGTAGTACTACAAAACACAATTAAGAAGTCTAAGCTTTAACTCAGATCAGTTAACCAAGCTAACTAACTCAGATAAGAATAGCAGCAAAGATGAAGTAATGTGAATTTTAATTTTGCACAAGAAGCTTGCATTCAAGGCTGCACAAACATGCTTAGCAAAAAGGAGGTGGAACTGCTGCAAAAGACACAAAGTAGAAAAAAGCTGCAGGGGCTCATACGAGTGGGTAGCCAGTATTTCCTGAGGATTTATACCCTCTTTGGCTGTCTTTCGTAGGGTGTTTTCACAGATGTAAGTAAGTGCGTCCAAGCTACAGCTGCACCCCTTTTGCTGTGTAGCAGCTGGCCAAAAATCCAAAGTGTGTTGTCCTCTGGAAGATGGGAGCTATGCCTGGGTAAGACCACGCTTTCTTGCATTGTAACCTGTTAGGATATATTCTAATTCATGATAAGCTTCAAGCTAAGGAGTCTAGAAGTGAAATGAAGCTTGTGCTGTGTTGACTGTTAAAAGAGCTCGGCCACGTTTGCTTTGCATGCTTCTGTTGCATAGAAGCCTGGCAGAAACAGGGAGACCAAATTAAACTAATTATCAATAATGTGCTGTTCAGCAAATGCTTCTGTTTCTGACGGCGTTAGCGAAGTGGCAGGAGCAATTCAAAGGCTGCAGTCCCTGCAACAAAGCGCTGGCACCGCACAAACAATACAGCAAGCAGATCCATGAAGGCCAACTGGGGGGTGGGAAAGGCAGAGGCAAGAAGTGATTGTCTGTCTCCTGATAATGGGACCAATTTTCACTGCAGCTATGCCAGCTGAGCTCCAGGGACACACCAGGGAATCCAGCTCAATGGGCTTTAATTTGGGCAAATGTGTATAGATTACATATGGCAGGCACGATTCCACATGCCTTCCAAATCACTGCACTGTACTTAAACCCTGATACATAGATAATGCAGATGCGAGATAATCAAAGCAACCTTTGTCATACTGAAAACTGAAGCTCTTGAGGGCAGAGTTTAATCAATGTATTATTGGAATGAAAATTCCAGCCTTTCTGTAGTGATTGTACTACTAGGTGCCATATTTAATTCATGAAGAAAACGACGAGTTTTAAAATTAAAATGAGACTCAAAATTTGCTGGTTGATGCAGAATGTAAAATTAATTTTCTGTTGGTCATGGGCATCAAAGAAACAGATAGATAAGAAAGATTTTTTGCTCTTTCCTGTTTCTGGATTCCTTTTATCAGATTCTTGATGGTCTCAAAAATGTTACAGGAAAACACTGCAGAAAGGTGGCCATGATTCACCTCACAAGCTGCATCTCTGTTTTTACTGAATCAGTTTTTTCTTCTATTCCTTTAACAATATATGCAAATCTCACTCCTCTGTAGGCTGAAGAAAGATTTCAGCATTATTTAAATATATATTTAGAAGAAAGTTATTACTTCCCTATGATTTTGGTAATTACCTCATTTTTGTTATTTTTTTCTTTTCAGACAGGTGAATTGCTAGGAGGTGGTAATGCATCACTTCTACATAAATACATAATGGCAGTAATCATTACCCTTGTATATTTTCCTACAGCTTCGGCAAGATTTGCTTTAACTAAAAAAAAAAAATAAAAAGAATCTGCTGATTCAAAAGAAATGCCACAGTGCAATAGATCTGGGTTATATTTGGCTAATAAGGAAGCAGAGGATGATGCCGGATGTGGAGGTGACCAGGATGTTCCATTCCAGCTTTCCTTTCTCATTTAACTTTTCTTTGGCTGCTGCAGCTAGAAATGATGCATAAGGGCTGGAACAACAGCAGCATGGAAGTTTTTCATTACCTGCCTCTCTGACACAGGAGCACAGCAATCACCACACCACCATCTTCCTTCCTGTAGGCTCCTTCTTTCCCACCCTGGGGATATTCTTTCTCCTGATGTCCTATATCTTCCCATGTGTATGGTTTTATAAATACTGTTTGCAAAGTCCCAGTAGAAGTTTGCTTGTAGAGCTGTAACTACTTCAGGATGGCAAATTACAAGTGTTTTCCTGTAGCCCAACAAACTCTGATGCTTCCACACTGGCATGGGTTCAGCAGTAGCAGTCATTTTTCTCCTTCTTGGTAGCTGGTGCAGCGCTGTGTTTTTTTTATTTTGGGCCTTGGAACTGCGCTGATAACACCAGTGTTTTCAGTTACTGTTTGGTAGTATTTTGTCTGACCAAGGACTTTCTGAGCCTCATGCTATGCCAGGGAGGAGGGGAAGCCGGGAGGAAGAAGAGACAGGACACCTGACCCAAACTGACCAAAGAGGTTATTCCATACCACCGCACGTCATGTTCAGGATGTGAAAATGGAGAGCAGAGACTTGTAAGGGTGTGATGGTGTAGTGGGGGGTTTGCTGCTGGGGGGTGCACTGGCTGGGTCGGGTTTGGTGAGCAGTTGTATTCTCTTTCCTTGTATTTCTCTTGTATTATTACTGGTGGTAGCAGTAGTGATTTGTGTTATACCTCAGTTACTAAACTGTTCTTATCTCAACCTGTGGGAGTTGAATTCTTTTGATTCTCCTCCCCATCCCCCCCGGGACTGGGGGAAGAAAGAGAGAGTGGGTGAGTAAAACTTCATGAGTTATTAGCCTGGGTGAGGCTTAAACCACGACACACACATTGTAGTTCATATGTTTGTTCAGAGGCTGGCTTTTCATCTGTAGAAAAGCAAAAGAATAATTGGACCTCTTGTTGGCAAGGAAGTTACAGCCACGCATGATATTTTGAGCACCAGCCTCTCACTGACTTGTGAACCTGAAGCTTGAACTCTGTGGTCACCTGTGCACAGACTGAAGTAAATGTGCTTGAATTTGCAGAAGTGGCTGGGAACAGCTGAATTTATATTATATTTAAGAGTAAAGTTCAGATCTTTGTTGTATCTGAACTGCTTTGCATGGTGATCTATCTGGCTTATCTACTTATCTGAATGGTGAATTTGGAGTCAAGCGCAAATATGACCATCTGACTAATGTGACAGTAGCCTTTATGCCAGACTCCCTTGTATCTGTGGTGGAGGTAGCATTTCCATCCTTCACAGGATGTATGGAGGGATAAAACCATTTTAATACCGAAGGGACAAATCAGTAGGACAAACCACAGATTTAAAGAAACCACCATGCTGTACTCTGTCCTGGTAATCTCCAGTTGTTGCTGCATGCTGCTGCTGCTTTGTTTGCACTTCTTTTGTGCTGATTTAGTTTTCAATCTCATCCACGTTATGAGTGTTAATACACATACTACATCCCTTCTTAAATAAACCTTCCCGTTTATTTTTAGAAACACATTTAAAACATAAAGCAATTAAACTGACATCAGTGAGGGTAGCAAGGAGAGTCAAACATGAGTGTTGGGAAGGAATAGATCTTCACAGTTAAATTTTATAACAGCTTTTGTGGTATCTCGCTGTTTTGGGTTCTTTTAATTCAAGTTCCTGCTGGGCTGTCAAGTGAAAACCTTTCAAAAGAAGGTTTCTTAACTTCTTAAGAGCAAAGAACAACTTGAAAACATGAAACCTGCATGTCCTGTAACTACAAAGCAAGTAAAAAAATCACAATTTAGGTTTCAGTTTCACGACTATGATTATGCAATAATACAAGTGCAATATTTTTGGGAGGCATTTTTTTTTAACTGCAGGCAGAATAATTTCAACTTATTCTTGCTAAACCTCAGGGCCTGGAAATCCAGGTTAATAATTTTCTCCTGAAATTCTAAAAGCTACCTGCTAAAAAAAAATAAAAATCAGGAATATTTAAGTAATATTCCTTTTATTGTGGTAAATATAAAGAAATAATAAAATGAATACACTCATACTTGGTGTTTGTCCAGTTAAAAGGGGGGTGGTGGTGAATACCACATTAGTCACTCCTCACTTGGACAAACCCTGATTGTGTCTATATTCATAATTTTTCCATGGCAACCAACATGGATTGTTGAGTTGTGACATTTTGCTGTGCTCCATGTGTTTCTACTGACCCTTAGGAGAGCTGTTTTGGTGTTAAATACTGCCAGGCAGTGAATAACCATTTTCCCACTTTACTGGAGGAACATGTGGCTTTACTACTTTCTTGCATTAGCTATGGCCTTAATCTTAAATTCATCTTCAATGAACTGATTCAACTCATTAAACCACTGGAAAACTATTCTCCTTCCTGAAAAGGAAAAAAGTTTTCCTTTGTGACTTCTATCCTGGAGCTGACCTTGCTCAGGATTTATAGAGACAAACAGAATGGAAAAGGGGAACTAGGAGGGGGAAGAAAGGGTAGAGTGACCTCTTGTTTCCCATGGCAGTGAGCTAGTAGTTAAGCTCAGCACAGCCGTCTTTAAAACCTCATTATGAGTTTTCTTTTCATGGAATCATAGACTGGTTTGGGTTGAAAGGGACCTCAAAGCTCATCCAGTTCCAGCCCCGTGCCATGGGCAGGGACACCTTCCACTAGACCAGGTTGCTCAAAGCCCCGTCCAGCCTGGCCTTGAACACTGCCAGGGAGGGGCAGCCAGAAGTTCTCTGGGTTTGGCACAGTTTCTTAGTGTATAGTGGTTATATCTGCAGCAATTGCAGTAAAGCTAAGGGTGCTAACCTGGACTTACAATAGTGAAAATGGAAGCAGAATTTGACCCTCAGGTTAACATTTCCTGTAACTCTTAACACTTTTTTATACTTTAGTTCTCTCTTGTTTCAAGTATTTAGCTTGTAATCATACCAGTGTTTCAGTAGCAAAGTGTTTTAACTTTGGAGCCAGGGTTTTGGAATAATGCTTCTATTGAATTATAAAGCAAGAAGCATTTGGTCAAACATTTTAGGTTATCATCATTCCAATATGAAGCTTTTAAAGAAGAAAAGGAAACAAAAATCTTGTTTGGTTCAATGATGTAACTTGTTAAGGATAGCTGGCCCCTTACAAGTGTGCCCCAATGATCTGGTCTGGAACAACATGAAGGCTTCAGGGGTTTTTGTCTTGAGCTGTAATGGCATGGAACATTTTAATTAAGAAATAGAATTGCTATTAAAGCCAAGGTGGTGTCTTCCTTCTGATAGTAAGGGAAGTTTTGATTCATTAAATTACTCTCTTTTTCGCTCGTTTGAAGGGTGCATAACCTTTCTTTTAGAAATAAGCTACTGCTGAAGCGAACAGTTGATGTACACTTGCTCAGTGTGATTGCTGAAACAGATGTGCACACCAAGGCTGAGTTTGTCTATCCTGGCACTGTCCCATCGTTGCTGGTGGCTTGAGATAACCTACATGCAGCCATGGAGCCCTGTGACTGACCACTGCATAGGGGTCACCCCCTCAATGCTGGGTCTGGTCATACCCAATGCTCTCTGGGATGCATATTGCCAGCCCCGCTATTCCTTAGGGCAAATGGGAATCCTTCCTCTCTAGTGTGGTGGGTTTGGGAATCCTGTCTGGGAAGCTGTGAATTTTCTGAATCAAGGAGTTCACAGTTAGAGGCACAGTTCCTAAAGTACTGGAGGGTCGGAGGTTATGGTAACTGTTACTTCTGTTCTCAGTTCAGTACTGTAAAGACCTGTTCTTGTATTTTAGAGTTACTGTGCTTCAGGAAATGTGTTTTCATCATCAACACTTCAAACATTATTCACTAAACCATATTGTGAGAAAGGAGAAAATGCCTTAGAAAGCTTACTAAGTGCCAGGAAGTAAATAGTTGTTGCTGGGGTGTCTGCTTGGAAATTTGGCAGCCTGCAAAATGATTACAGATGAAATTCTACTTTAGGTTAAGCATAAACTGATACTGGTTTGATGCTTGGTTTTGATTGATACTTCTTCTGAGAGTACTGCTGCTACCCCGCTTGGCTATGCTAAGATCAGTTTGTGATTTTAATACATACTTTCTTTTGAAGAAGTATAATTAAAAAATAAGAAATGGAGAATATGTGTTTCAGAACAGAAGTGTCTGTCCCCTGAGCTGTAGATCAATGATGGTCTAAAAGAGCGGTAGATTATACCATGCTGAGCACAAGGAACACGTGGTACTGTTTTGCCTTGCTTAAAGCTGCTAAATCCCTTTAAAAGAGAAACTAGAAACAAATGTTATGCATTTTCAGTATTTTCACTCTGTGAATGCAATTACTGTGGCTGCCACAAAAGCTGCATAAAGTCATACGTAAAGAAGGAAGTGTTGCTGTGGTGGGAGGACACTGGTCCACCAAGCACTCTCCCTTGTTTGCAGCAAGTGGCTCAGGGGCTTCAGAGAGCTTCTGAAGACTTTCCAAACCCTTCACTCTGAAGTATTTACTGTCAGCCAGCTGGGCCCTCACTGGAGAGGCTTTGGATACTGAGATGAAAATTGTCACATGGGATAAAGCCCAAATCTTAATTAGATCAATTAGTTATGCTACAGTTGCTTGCTTACAGTCCTTTTTCCAGTTAGGTGCCTTCTTTGCTAGCTGTTACAAACTCAAAGCAGTTTTGTTGGTAATTATGAAGGAAATGGCTTTTATGCCGTTTTGTTTCATGGTTTTTTTTCACTATATGGAAGACACAGTATCTTTAATATCTACACTCTTAGAGAATATATAAACCCCTAATACCCTAAACTATGAGAATCCTTCTACCTGATTCTTCCAGGCACTCCCACACATTCTGAACTTCTGCTTACAATTTTTAGCTGTGTAGCTGAAAAGGTTACCAAAAAGATTACCACCCTCACAAATTCCCATCTTTCCTGAAGCTGGAAGTTATGATCCGCATAGGAACAGCAGTATTTTAATTTAAACTACAGAAATCAAAGTATGCTTATGCACAGGGTTGCAATCACAAAATGGGCTCTCAACCCCCTGTTCTGCTGGTCCACCATGCCAGGAAAGGAGTGACTTCCAGAATAAAGGCAAAGCACAGGGCTGAGGGCAGTGAAATGCTGTCATTATCCAGAGTGAGTGCCCTTTGCTACTTCCTAAATTGTTTTCACAGGAGACTACTGAAATAATGCTATTTCTGGAACTGTTGTCTTGTTCTAGTTGTTCTTTCCCTTTACATGGTGGACATTATCTCTTTCTTTTTCCTTCATCTTACTTTTTACATCTTCTTGTTTTAGTTGCTTTTCTCTTTTTCTGTCTTGTTCAGGTGTTTGGTTTTTAAATTGTTCTTCCTGTAGAAAAGAGAAATCAGTGTAGAGGTATGTAAAATAAAGAACCCGTCACTGCCTTGATTTGCTAATCTTCTGTGATTTATGTTCAGTTCCCTTGGCACCAAAGCTCATTTAGCAAAGAAAGGTGGCAAGTGCTTGCTGGTGACACTACTGCTGTCACCTTCCAGAACAAAGGAAGAGAATTTTCCCTTTCTTTCATTCATTAGAACCCCCCCCCCGAGAGCCACCAGTCAGAGCGACTTCCATTGGTCAGGCCAGTGGGTAGGCTGGTTCAGATACATTGTTTCTTCAGTTGATACAACAACACCTAAAACATGCCCGTATATAAAAAGATTCTCGCTTTCTCCTGCTGTTATAGCATATCGGTGACCAGTAAAAAGCTTTACATTGCAACGGAGGGAAAGCAGAAGAATGCTTGATGAGAAGAAGCATGACCTGTCCTTTATTAAAGGTTGACCATGGACTGGTGTCAGGTGAACTGTAAAAGCACGGAGTACAAAAAAAAAAAAGCAACCCAGTAGCACAAGTTATTGCAGATCTTGCTAAATACTTCCACTGATTCTAATTTCAGCTGTAACTTTACTGGATTTCCTCCATTCACCTGAAGAAACCTGTGGCAGGTATCCGCACCAGATTTGCTTTTCTTTTAAAGGCCCTTCAAAATGCTTAACCATTTCTGAAATGGGGACTGGGAAAAGGTGTTTCCTAGTGACTACATCTTACAGATGTTCTAGTACCTATCAATCGCAGAGCACAGACTTAACAGTTGATACGAGAAAAATTGCAGGATATGTTTGCTTTGTCATAATTCTGGAATTAGAGTTGAGACCAGAGACTTGGAACAAGAATAGCCCTAGGATAAAATAAATACCACTTATGTGTCCTCCAAAGATGAGACAGATTGGGTGAGCTACACCCTTGAGAATCTTTTTCCATATGTTCATAAACTACAGGCTTAAAAAAGATTTATTTCAGTGGCCTTAGGCTAGAGGTAATGGGTAAGGTAGTGAATAGAGTGAATATATCTATAGTGAATATGAACCACATCCATATATATTGGCTCAGACTTGCATGACAGAGGGCAGTCCTCCCAAATCAAGACACACGGGAAATCTTGGTAACAGCTCATGTAGCTATTTTGTTGTTTTTTTCTTTACCTCTGTTATTAACAAAACCAAGAATGGCACAGAATGGCCTGTGTAGGTTTTAGTGCCTTCCATATGTGTGCCCATTTGATCACCTTAAATGTTGCTGCAGTGTTTCGTTGTTTCTATCAGGGAACTGTTAAGCCATTGCTTCTTTTTTAAAGCTTATTTTTAGATTTATTTCTTGGAGCACCATCTCTCCGTGGTGGATAGTCTGATTGTTCAAACGACAGCACTTACAAATCACCTAATGAAGGCTAAAGAGCGCTCTGGGATTCATTTGGTAAGAGTGGCTGTATAAATGAACGGCTGTTAATTGTGCAGCTGGCTGCCACGTGCAGTTAATCTCAAGTGCAAAAGCACAGAGAAATGTGCTCTATGAGCAGTTCCGATCCAGAAATACCCAGGAAGGAAAGAACAGAAGCTCAGGGCTACCTTTCGGCTCTGTGATTTACACCACCCATGAGGATATCTTGCAATGTTGGCCATGTGTTTTTTAGCTCATTGCCAATCCTCATGCCATCTCTGAACTTGATACTGAGGCTGCGACTTTGTAACTCTGTTCAGAATGGCATGGTTCTCCTGATTCACTCTCTGCAGCTCCTGCCTTTGTTTTTCTCCATTTGAACTAAAAGGGAAAACCACATAAGCAGAATCAAACTTCTCCAAGCTTGTTCATGTTCCCATGCCCAGTAACCTAGAATGTGAAATATCTGTCAGTCTTGTGTCAGAGGAAAATTTGTGTAAGGTTTTATATCTCTTCTATGGAGGCTTGCTCCTCCATGATCATCATTAACTGGGCCTTGCAGCCCAATGCTTTTGTCTTTCTTAAGAGGATATTCTCTGCCATGCAGAGGGACCTTGACACGCTTGTGAGGTGGGCTGATGCCAACCTGATGAACTTTAACCATGCCAAGTGCAAGGTCCTACACCGGTGTCAGAGCAATCCCAGGCACAGCTACAGGTTGGGCAGGGAAGAGATTCAGAGCAGCTCTGCTGAGGACTTGGGGGTGTTGGTTGATGAGAAAATGAACATGAGCCGGCTTCAGTGTGCACTCGTAGTCCAGAAAGCCAACCGTATCCTGGGCTGCACCAAAAGCAGCGTGACCAGCAGGTTGAAGGAGGTGATCCTGCCCCTCTACTCTGCTTTTGTAAGGCCTCACTTGGGGTGTTGTGTGCAGTTCTGGTGTCCTCGACATAAAAAGGACATGGAACTGTTGGAACAAGTTGAGAGGAGGGCCATGAGGATGATCAGGGGACTGGAGCACCTCCCATATGAAGAGAGGATGAGAAAGCTGGGGCTGTTCAGCCTGGAGAAGAGAAGGCTGCATGGAGACCTCATAGCAGCCTTCCAGTCTCTGAAGGGGGCATATAGGGATGCTGGGGACGGATTCTTCATTAGGGACTGTAGTGATAGTACAAGGGTAACGGGTTCAAACTTAAACAGGGGAAGTTTAGGTTGGATATGAGGAAGAAATTCTTTACTGTGAAGGTGGTGAGGCACTGGAATGGGTTTCCCAAGGAAGTTGTGAATGCTCCATCGCTGGCGGTGTTCAAGGCCAGGTCGGATATAGCCTTGTGTGGCATGGTTTAGTGTGAGGTGTCCCTGCCCATGGCAGGGGGTTTGGAACTAGATGATCTTAAGGTTCTTTCCAACCCTAACTATTCTATGATTCTATCATTCTGTCTTTGTTCAGTATCTTCCAAATGCAGCCCTGCCTATAGGGAGGTTGGGTACATTTTGTAGGAGGAAAAACACTACTTTTATCTTGGATTAATGTCAACCCTCCAATCTTGGAATTGCTGTAGTGCAGTACTGAGGTGCGGGCATGGCCATTGTCTGGGATGCTTAACAATCAATTTCAGTTACTTTGATTTATGTGTTTATTTTGTGTACAAACCTGATGTGTCGAGTTAGGAAGCATGAGGATAACGTGTTGCCTCAAACATCTTGGAAACTTCCTGTGATTTCTTAGACTGTAATTTCCCAGGCAGATGAGTTGATCTCGTAGCACTCTCCTGCCACCAAAAAAGGGAAGGACTTGATCTTTTCCTTCCCCTGTTCATCTCCTCACTGCTCCCAGCTGTGTGGTCTTCTACGCCCTTGCACCAGCCCTGGAATTCATCACTTTGCAGAAAGTGGCAGAAAAACTATCCAGGTTGGTTTGTTTTTGTTGGGTTAGTTTTCTACTGCTGTCTTGAGTTTAATTAGCTAATGGAAAGTTTTGATGAAAACCAGAGTTGGTCCAAAGAAAACAGCAAGATTTTGCCACTTGAATCAGGAAGATAGAGAGGGAATGAAAGGGAGGCAGATGCGCTGCTCCTTCCATATCTTTTGGAATCACACTTTGAGCACTAGAGTTAACTGATGCTTGTTGATGCCTACAGTGATCTGGGTATTATTCACTAATGACAAGCCATAAGTTCTGTGATGTGGTTTTGCATGATGTGGATATGACCAACTCTGTTTCAGATAATTTCTGTCTTCCCAAGGAAGAATGTCAGGATATTCGGGACAGTGATGTGTAGTGAGTTCTACCTAGGTCTCCTGCTCCCAAGCTGCATTTTGCTGTCTGGAGGCACTTTAGGGCTTGATGAGCAGTCTGTCTGTCATGAAGTAGTCTGTCTGTAAATGAATCACAGGAGATAACAACTGCCACCACAGTTATACAAACCATTCTCTTCAAAACCTGTCCCTGTGGTTGACTGATTTGCTGTGCCCTATTCAGGGTGTGAATTTCCTCCTGAGTCAAAAATATGTAAGGTGATTCTCTACAGTGATAAATCCTCAAGGCCTGTTTTGCTTGGTCTCCTTTGAGCAGTAAATTTTATCTTCACTTCTGCCTGCTTCCTGCTCCACTTCTCTTTTTCACTTTAATTCTATTTTTTGCTCTGTTTTTATTTCATCTCTAAGCTTTGCATCCCTCTCTTTCTGGTGGTGTCTGTAGGAACAGCTGGCAAAGTCAGCAGCAATGACTCACTTAGCAGGAACAACAGCTTTACTGAGACATAATAGGTTTGCTTCATTTATTTCCTTAAAGTAGGGCAATGTTCTCCCTCTATTTTTTTTTTTTCATTCCCACAGTTATTAAACTTAAAAACTAATTTAAAGCCATCTTCAACAGAGGGTAGGAGGAAAATAACCCGGCATTGGATTTCATGTGACAGGGCAAGCAAATAGCTTTCTGAAGTGCTGATTATACCTTAGCCTGCCTCTTAAAATGCGTGTCCTCACAGAGCAGTTTATCCTTAGCTATGTTTGTCACTGGGAAGGTAATTTGATAACTACATAGAAATAGTGCTGCTGCTGCTGCCTTATAGTAATTTTTGTTATCAATTTGTCCCTTTGTTCTCATGATGAAGGACATCTTCTCCAGCAGGAAATGCATGTCTCTTTTGATGACAAAAAGCCGGTCTTCCTCCAACTTTGTGTACAGAAGGGATGAAGAAATGCTTTTTTTTCTTTACAAGGCCATAGCAAACAGCAGTGATGTGCTATGAATACCTAACAGAGAGTTCAAAATTACTGTCCCCTTCTCTACACTGGACCTGACAGACACTGGTCAGGTAAAGCTCTGTGCTAGTGTTGAGAGAACCCTTTGTGTCACCATTTAATTGCTGATACAGGGAGAGAAAGGCCTTTGCAATGCTGCAAATTTGATCCTGTAACATTCTCCTGCAACCGCAGCAGCAGCCTGCATGATTAGCAAATGCACTTCATCAGTGTAAGCAGAACTTCTATAAATATTTGTTGAAGTGTTTTCCAGGATCATCATTATCATTTGTGTCTCCAGCAGTCCTCAAAGACTCTTGTCAAAATCTAAGACTGTGATGAACAGTGTACAAACACATGATGGGACTTATCCAGACTCCTCTGAAGTCAGTGGGGCTCTTTCCAATATCTTTGGTGGGCTCTGGATCAAATGGTAATTTTTCCATTGACTTCAGTGAGGTTTGGATTAGGTCCAGTTGCAGGCCATTTTTGTCCTGGAGTGATTGCAAGCTAGTGTAAGAAGAGAAGCAACGACTGGGTGTAATGAACAAATGGAGAGAGGTGTAAGAGGCAGTATAAGCCAGTTCCGTTCATTGTTAGCATGATTTTAAGCCTCTTTAAGTTTGATTTTAAAATGGAAGGTATTAGTAATCTCAGTAATTAGTAACTCTGAAGTTAACTGCGTCAAAAGGGGGATGAAAACTGAAAGTGTCCACTGGAGGAAGGAGAATCCCTTTGGATATCCTGGGGGCATTGTCTGATTTGTAAAAAATGTTACCATATTGGTTTTCACACAACACAAATCCATTATAAAAGTGGTTTTGGGGGATTGGGCAGGAATGGGGAAGAGGTGAAGGGAAAAGCTTATTTTCCAGGTTGAGTCTCAAGAATACCTTCTCCAGCAGGGCTGAGCTGGAGGTAACCAGAGAGAGGCTGGATGGAGGAAAACAGGGAAAGCACATTTTTAATAGCTGACTTCAACATCTCATTCCCAGAAGCGAACAGAATCACTGAAGAAATAGTCCTGTTTTGAGCATACTAATTCACTCTTCTCCTCTCTCCACCTTTTTCTCCTGTGTTTGATTCTAGGCACTCCAAAGACATTGCAAGTCCTGTATAAAATGAACAGGAAATCCTGCTCGTCCTGCTCTGATAGTTTGGAGTGGTTAGTGTTAGAGTAACAGGTTTTTGTAGGGAATCCGGTGCATCTGCCTCATTACCTGGGGTTTATAACCAAAGCAGATCAGATGCTGGTCACAGTGTAGTGCAAAGGTACCTAAAACTGGTGTGTTAAGTAATCCCATCAGGCTCTGAATAACCTCAAGGAGAATGGTTGTAAGGAAGAGCTAGTTAGTAGAAGATTGCAACATCAGACTTTCTTTCTGTCCTTCCTTTTTTCCTTTCTTCTTTCTTTTCTTCTTTCCCTCCTTCTTTCCTTCCTTCTTTCTCTTCCTTTCTTTCTCTCTTCTTTCTTCATCTCTTTCTTTCTCTTTCCCTCTTTCCCTCTGTAGCAGTTTGGGAAGGAGGAGGATGAGAAACTAGGACTAGGATCACAGTCTCACTTCTCTAGTTCAAACGAATGTGCCTGAGACTAGTGGGGTCCTGCTGGTGTTTTTTTTTTTGTTAACCTTTGTGTGTGTGTGGGTTATGCAATGTTTCATTTCCAGAGGAACTTTGTCAATGTTATTTTTGCAGAAATAGGAAAAAATTAACAAGAGCAATTGAATCCACATCCTAATATAGCATATGATTTTATGCACAGAGGAGAAATGAATTGTTTTGCTAATGAAATGATTTTAAGGTGCCTGGGGATTATTATGTGGCACAGTGAGATGATAAACAGTTTTAAGGAAATTAATTCTGAGTCTTTACATGGGCTACACTCCCATTGCCTGAGGGGTACTGCTTTGGAGATAAAGCCTTTGATAGGGCTGAGCTGCACATATTTTCTACTGTGCTCATGTTTGGGTTTTTTAATTGTTATTGTTGTTTCCTTTTAGTGAGCAGAGTTAATCAGGTAACAATTTATTTTCCACCTTCATCTTCTAATAAAATTTGCCTCTTGGGAGCAGTAAGATTTTGAAGGATAACTGCCAGTGAAGGCTATCCATTGTTATTTCTTGTGCTTTGAATATGTTAACATCCTATTATTCAGTTCATTGCTCTGTGTGTATCTTGATGATTGTGCTATTCTTATTATTTGTGATTTTTTTTTCATGGTTGTGGGGAAGTACCCTTTAGGAGGCTATTTGAACACCTTAGCACTTGTTAATCTGCAGCAATCCGATTTCATCAATCAGCATAAAGATAAAATAAGTTATTTAATGCTGCTGGGAGTCTGCTATTCATGGATCTTGATAGTCCTGTTGCAACAATCAGTGCACTGAGGGGAAAAAAAGGCTCTGAAATTGTGACCATCTGGTTGCCTCTTTGTTTTCTTTGACAGGAGATGTGAAGGTAAGCATGCTAGAGCTCAGTGAAAAAACCAGTACTGTACCTTCATCTTTCCCTAACTTCAGATGACGGTGGCTGTATATTGCAGGGGCACTTGTGTCCATTAATGGTTTTGCTGTCTGGATTTGCAACAGAAATTAAATGTTTACCCCCTTTTTATTGGAAAAACCCTTGCATATCATTACGGGAAATCTTTACATTCTTGTGATCTGTTTTGTTAGCCAACAGTAGCACTATTAAACATATGATTCATTGTATCAGCAAAGCCAGACTTGCCCAGAAGACGAGTAGTGGAAAATGAAAATGTTAAAGGCAATTGTTGTAAAGTCTGCTTGAGATTCAAAGTGCTCTTATTGTTGGAGAGATGTAAGAACACATACAGTCCATTTACAGCGGTGTCGAAGTTATGATATAGGAAAAACTGTTTAAGGTAAGTCAGGCAGTTTTTATTAGGCATCCAGCAGGAATAAAAAGACTAGTGTAAGAAAGCCTTAGGTACTCCTAAGCTGTGACAAGTTTTCCAAAGGGGCGCACATTTAGGATACTGCCAGAAAAAGATAACGCTGGAAAAGGACTTCTTGTGTTGAAAGCATTCCTAGGCCTCTTCTTATTAGCACTTTAGAATGATCATCAAAAGCAAATTGTCAATCTAATTATTCTGAGTTGACAGTGCAGTGGCACAACAATATTTATCCCCACCTTGGTCTGAATAGCCATGCAATATATGAGGAAGAATAATAATCTGTGAGATGTCTTGCACTGAATATATCCTGTGGAAGAAAAGCTGTTGATGGAGACTGGAGTGAGACAGGATTTAGATGGGAGACCATTCTTTCTAAGCCTGGAGCTTGAAGGGAGTGAGAGCAGATCAGTTAAAACAATGATACCATGATCTTTTTTTTTTTTTTTCCCCAAAATAGATGTGATAAACATTCTCCCTCTGTCATACCTCAGACTTGAACTGTTCCATCTCAGGCAGACTCAGGCTATTTAGAACCATTTTTCAGTGATATATAAAGAAGATATACCTGCAATTTAAAAACCAAGAGGCTGCCAAGAGCAGCAGGTATAGCACCAACACAAGCCCCTCACAGAAGGACATGACCAAAGCACTGCCTGAGTGCAGCAGGAGTTTTCCACATCTCTCTGTAGCAGCTATACGATGAGCCAAGGACCAGGCTTGCAACCTTGATGGAAGACCTGTCATACATACTACCAGGACAGGTTCCTTGCTTTTATAACAGGTTCCTTGCTTTTTATGTCCCTGCCCCTCTACTCTGCTTTCGTTGACCACCTTACTTAGGAGCACTGTGTACAGTTCTGGTGTCCTCAACACAAAAAGGACATGGAGCTGTTGGAGAAAGTCCAGAGGAGGGCCACGAGGATGATCAGGGGACTGGAGCACCTCCCATATGAAGAGAGGATGAGAAAGTTGGGGCTGTTGAGCTTGGAGAAGAGAAGGCTGCGTGGAGACCTCATAGCAGCCTTCCAGTCTCTGAAGGGGGCCTATAGGGATGCTGGGGAGGGACTCTTCATTAGGGACTGTAGTGAAAGAACAAGGGGTAACAGGTTCAAACTTAAACAGGGGAAGTTTAGATTGGATATGAGGAAGAAATTCTTTTGTGTAAGGGTGGTGAGGCACTGGAATGGGTTGCCCAGGGAAGTTGTGAATGCTCCATTGCTGGCAGTGTTCAAGGTCGGGTTGGACAGAGCCCTGGGTGGCATGGTTTAGTGTGAGGTGTCCCTGCCCATGGCAGGGGGTTGGAACTAGATGATCTTAAGGTCCTTTCCAACCCTAACTATTCTATGATTCTATGATTGTATGAATAATTTACACCATTGACTAGGACAATGCCGAGCAGTTTCTAGCTTTGTTTGAAATTCACTTGAACTGTTTGGCTTCTTGTGAAAGCACTCAGCTGCTTTTTTGTGACAGTTATTTCTGAGGAGGTGGGATGCCAGGAGGGGCTGACTGCTCTCAGGCCAGCTGATTTCAGGGGGAGACAAAAGAGTGCTCATCTTAATCCTTTCTAGAACCCCCTATGGTAAGTAGTTGATTTTTCCTGAGTAACAGAACTAAACTTGATAAATCTCTGAGGGTTTTAGTGATTTTGGCTTCCTCTTGCTGCTACCTCCTCTGCTTCTTCAGGTGCTTTAAATTATTATGCTGTTAAGTTATTTTAAAACTAACTTTAAGAAGAGATGCAATTTGTAAAAGAGTTGTTCGTGCATCAGTCAGTAGAAACAAGCAGTGGGAAGAATGTGATATTTATGCGAACTCTGATGTAAGTTTATAGGTATGCAAACTGTTTCAAAATTGAAACAACAAAAGGTGTGTTTTGAAATAAGATTTTTTATATGGAATTCATATCAATATAATTTAATTTTCTGGACAGTGTTATACTTAATTTCTGTCTTGTGCTTACATGCATAACTGTAAAATGTAAACCATGGTATTTTTTAACCCACCCTAATCTCTGTTGTGGCACTTTCCAGAGCCATGGTGATTTTTGAGCTTTTTTATATTTCATTCTATGCAGAATGTTGCAGAGAGGAGATATAAATCTGTTTTTCTCCCCTGTTCCTTTCTTCCATTAAGAAAATGACAAAATTATTCAGACTGGAAGCATTTGCTCTTGTGTACATAAAAACATGCTGTCAGCTTTTGTACTTTGCATCGTGGAGAAAATTATAACGTATCCCTAAACTTTGCCATCTTTATAATGGTCCTCTCCAAGAAGTGTACCTTTTATTATTACTTTTTTTAATGTTACCTTTTTTCTTCCTTGCTCCTTATTTTTCCCCTTTGTCTCTTGCTCTGGTTTATTTTTTTGTGAGCTCCTTCAATAGAAAGCCTGCACCTAACCAAGCAGAAGCCCTTGTATTTTCTCAAAGCAGTCACTGTCTCTCTTGGCAGAGCAAAAGCTTGTGCCGCAGGGGGCTGTGTTGTTGAGGACAGCCTGCTGCCTTCAGGTGCCCCAGCCCAGGGGCACCGCTCCTTTGGTTGCTGGCATTCACCACAGCAAGCCTGAGTTCATGCCAATGAAGGCATGCTGGAATTTCTGGGCAACTAGCGTGGGAATTTAGGAGCACGCCTGCATGTCAACACAGGGGCACTTGAAAAGGCCGCTCTTTGACCATTAGAGACCTTGTTAGTCACTGCTTGATCTGGGTGTGAACCCTGTAATAAGGAACGAAATGCTGTACCTCCTAAGCCATCCTCTGCCCAGCATGATAGTTACTCTCTCTTTGCTTGCACTCAGAAATTCACACTCATGTTTAATCCAAGAGCAGCTGAGTTGTGGGAAATATTTTGTTCTCTATAAATACATTTCTTCACTATATATCTTGATGATATCTAACCTCTGTTCTTGGCTTCTGAATGCCTTCACGCATATAAGAATTGCTCTGTTTGCTGAACAAAGGGGAGTTCTGTATGTACAGTGGATGCCCAGAGTATTTCAGCTACACTAATATGATTTTCCTGCTTTAAAAGAGCCACTGTTTAAATATCCATGCCTATATACACTAGAAACCCTCTTGAGATTAATTCAGACAGAAGGAAATTTATTTATTTATATTTATTTCAATATTGTCAATTTGGTTAGAAAATATGTCAAATTCAATTCTCTACTTCATCTTTAACTATTTTCCACCTGCAAGTCAAATTATGGGAACAATGGAAGGAAGGGAGGGAGGGAAGGAGGGAAGGAGGAAGGGAAGGGAAGGACGGACGGACGGACGGACGGACGGAAGGACGGAAGGAAGGAAGGAAGGAAGGAAGGAAGATATTTTTATACAGTTAATGAAACAGACCCGGTCTGGAAATAATGAAGAACTATTCCTTTGTATTTAAGCTAATTATATTGTGATACAATCTTCCTAAGGTAGCAATACAGTTGAATCACCGCAGATGGTATTCACTGTTTTCAAGAGGGAGCAGTACTGCATTATTACTGATTTGGACCCAATGACTAACTGAATCTATTTTACTTCTAAGGTTGGTGAACATTATTATGGTAAGTCTAATGGGCAAAAGAGCTATGCCTGTATTTGCTAATTATTCTTAAAACATGTCTCTTGTACCTGGCTGCTGATCAGCAGCTTTCACAACAGTGTTAAGAATGAGTAAAGAGCTGCTGTAGGTTTTTTTTGGGTAAGGTTATTCTTCCATAAAGGCCTCCGCTCTTTATCAAACAGCTGTACCTGTTCTTTTCTTGTGTTCTTCATACTTTGCTTTGTCCCATTTTAGCTGAAGATATTTGTTGCCACATGGTAAAATTTGCTGGTAGGCTCGATGCATCTTGCACAAAATAAACCACCTCTGAATATGGCCTTTTAGGGAGGAGAAGAAAAAAAGGAGAAAAAGTATGAGTAATACCAGTCTGAGCCTTTGCTATAGCAAAGCCCTGGAGACTTGTGGTATGTTTGCAGCTGGTCACGTGAGGGTTGTCATGGCATCACTGCTCAGAAAAAGAATGAATAGCTGGTGGTAGCATTTCAAACAATACATTTAACGAGTCGCAAACAGGAACTGAATGTTATAGCACAGCATTCCAAAAAGTATTTTATTCATATATAAAATAGATTGCCAGTTTTACTTCGCTAGCCACATCTACCTCCCACTGGTGAAGGAAAGACAGCGGTATAAGCTATTAGTCAGATTAGATATAAGGAAGAAATTCTTTACTACGAGAGTGGTGAAGCACAGGTTGCCCAAAGAAGCTGTGGCTGCCCCATCCCTGGCAGTATTCAAGGCCAGGTTGGATGGGGGGCTTGGAGTAATGTGGTCCAGTGGAAGGTATCCCTGACCATGGCAGGGGGGTTGGAACCAGATGATCTTTAAGGTCCATTCCAACCCAAACCATTCAGTGATTCTATAGGCAATGCTTTACACACTACCATAAATACACAAAGAACTGTATAATGGGCTATATTTGCCAAGCCTTGAATTGAACAGTATGCCTGAGTAATGCTCTGAGCAAACCACAGTAGGAGGTGTCATCTTTTGCACTGCAATAACTTGTTTCAAACATTTTTTTTTGTATCGATAAATATGCACTTTTCAAAAGCCACAGCAAATGTGTTCATAGTGAAATAGTTCTGGTTTTTAACAGCCTTTTCACCTTTCTTTATCTTCATGCCATCTGATTGCTAATCAATTACAGAAAACTCAGGTTTCCAAAAGCCAACTATTTACAAAGTTGACCACTGGTTCTCACTCAGGGCCACCTTGGCTTGCTTTGTTTGTAGGCAATATTTGGCAAGGAGATGCGTGGACAAATGTGTTTTCTCAAGCCCACCCAAAGATTGAAGAGGTGCTTCTGCTCATTTAAGTGTGGCTTGGCCTCCTCCAAAGTTGGGCTTTAGGTGGCACAGTTCATTTGATGTTTCTGTCCCCATGGTGTGGAGCACCCTGAAGCTGGGTCTGGCAGTCTGCTGAAGAACACTGCTTTTGGCTCATGCATTTTCATGGTAAAGTCTGTAGTTCCTAAGAAGAAGACTTGAATTACAGCTTGCAGCTGTCATGGGTCTTTTAGAATAGGTAGGGTAATACACGCTGTATAGAAGCACTGGGAAGTAAGAAGGGAACCTTTGGCTGACAGTATCAAAATTCACTAGCCAGAAAGGGCCTGTATGAGGCTGTACCAGGGGTTATTCCGTTTCAGCACAAGGCTGTTAGTGCAGGTTGTTCTTATACAGCATCTCCTGTGGGTGCAGGAGAAGAGCAACACATCTGTCACATCTACCAAACACAGAATCAGAGCCATTGCACTCTTGAATCTGTATCTTGATTAACTTTTGCATTTCAGTATCAATGTGTATTTGGATATAGGGGCTGTGATTTTTATTCTAGTTGCTGTCAAATGGCACTTACTTAAACAACAGAAGCAGATAAATTTAAAACCTTGATACATGCTAACTTTGAACTGTAAGGCAAGTACTCTGATTTTCAGACAAATGATGGAAGCAATTGAAGTGTCTTTTCAGCTGCTTGAGTTATTACTATTTTCCTGTCAATGTAACAGGAAGATGTGGAAAATGTCAGTAAACATAAAAAAGAGATGAAATACATTTCTTCAAATATATGTAAAATCTAACTGGGCACATAATGCAATTGTATTTTGCTCCTGAACAAATAGAAATACTTGTCCCTCATTTGCTCGGCAGCGTCTTGGCCTCAGTCTTTTAAATGCTGCATGTGTAATGACCTGTTATGGACAGATCCAAAAAGCACTGTTTTCATTATGATTTCACTGATTTTGATGAAGTCCTGAAAATATAAGGAAAACTTAGCCTCTTACATTGATGGAAACATGGCCAAACTGCTTCTCAAGTAAAGTTTGTGACAGAAAGGAAGTGGATTTAAACTTCCTCTGTGTTTGCCTGTTCTCTCTTTGCCCTTAGAAACTGTGGACCAGATACGCATTCATTCTCAGCCGGGTTTTGGGTAGGTTTTTGTTGTTTCTGTGGTGTTTTGTTTTGTTTTGTGGTAAGGAAAGCAGAACTCAACAGTTTCAAACTTGGTTGTCTTTGTATTGGGCTACCTAAGGTCCAGCAGGTCCTTTCTCATAGAAGATGATGCTGGAAGACAGGAACAGCAGGTCTTACCTCTCCTAATTTCACAGCCTAAGTTAACAGCTACAACAGGGGTTCTTTAGAGTAGCATTTCACTGCTTAGTCAAAGCAGCCTTGTGAAGTATCCTTAACAAGTTAGAGGACTGGACCTACTACCTCTGCAAGATAAAGCAAATATTTATGACACTTGTATTCTGTATACAATTTTATGAAGTGACGGCCATGGAAATGTCCATGTTATGTGCAGAAAGACTTGCATATAATTTCTTGATAGCAAAAGGTATTACCTGCTGAAAAAGAAACGAGAAAAAAGTTGATAGTGAACATCAGATGATTTTGGGAAAAAAGTGCATTTTCCAGTATACATCCACTTTCCAATGTATACATTTCTACATTCAGTTTTCACATAAAGCAAAGAGAATTGTGGTTTCTGCAGCATAAAAACAAGGTTGTTAATAATAAATACCAAGCTACTTTTCTAATATGGCAATCTTGGAGTGGGCTGAGCTTCTTTTCTGAGATCTTAGCACCCTATGGCTCATGTTGATTTCTGGGTACGTTTTTTAGTCTCTTTTTGCCTTTGGTCTGATTTTTAAGAAAACCTGTACGTATAATGTATAAGGCTGGAAGCTCTGTGGGTGGTATTGCTGATAGGAATTTGCATCTTGGGTTACTTCCCCCTTGAACTATGTTGCAAGGTTAGTAAGTTGCTGCCCTTTCCTCTCCCACTGTCTGCCAGAAGAGCTTGGGATGGCTCAGGAGCTGCCAGCTACAGCAGCTGCTTGTGCTTACAGCCCAGTTATGGAGTAAGTCAAAGAATATGCTGCTTCTCCCACTGCACACCTAATATAGATCAATGTCTTTGGAGGTACTGTTGCTCACCGTGACCAGAAGTACCTTTTCCATGATTTGCTTTTGCTGAGAACTTTGAATATATATAGGTAGAAAATATAAGAGGCTGGGTGTACATGTCCTAAAACTTTAAGGGCTCTCTGTATGTGTGACAAGGAAAGTAAGTCCTGTTTTTTGTTGACAACTTTCGTGGTTGTTTTGAAGTTATGACAATTTCTCACTTTATTTTATGAAGTGTTTTTCTCTGACTGACTTTGAGCGCATACACAGACTGAACTGCAGGACTAGAGTCACCTGTGGGTGTGTTTGAGGATCAGGTCCATCATTCACTGCCTGTCCCTGCATGGGCAATTGGAGGTGCTGTGAGAAGCCAATTTTTTTTGGTCAGTTCGGTATGTTACATGATAGACCCAGCGCTGTGACTTTGACCCTGCAAGCACACACCCTTATCATATAACTCACCAGCAAACCACCCCACTGAGTAGCTGAAGAGTCCATCTGTAATCAGGAGGATAAAAAAAAAGCAACTGGAAAACCTGCTGGGGTGAGTGGGAGCGGCTCACGCTGTCCATGCAGCTTACCTAGCTGCTTCCATCTAAGGGCTGCCTGCACTCAGGCAGGCTCTGGCTTTGTGCATACATGTGCAGTGGCGCAGACTCTTCCCAGTGTGGCACAAGCACTTGCTGCACTGAGTGGTGCAAAGGGAAAGGGATGTGAGAGCTATGGCTCCCACTGCAATACAAAAGCAGATTTACCAGATGCTTCCTTTAGACTTGACCCTTTTTGGAATCATTGAGGGGGAATTAATTTTTGGCTGGGGAAAAAAAAAAAAGGTTGTTTCCCACTTATTGTCTGAGAAATTGAGGGAAGGGAAAGGGGGTGGGAAGAGAGGAAGAGGAAGGGAAAACATTGCCATAATTATAAGGAGTTTTATTTATCTATATATCTATCTACATACACAATTTAAAATCTTTTTAACAATGTTTGGTAAGATCCAGGATTTCCTTGATCTACAGCAGAAAGCCAAGTAGATTAGCGCTGATAACTAATTTTCCTCAGTGGTTTTAACGTGGGAGGAGGCTACAGAGGGAGAGGAGAGGACTGTTGGGTGATTGACTGAGCTTCTGCATTGAGGTCTGTTTGCTCGTGCAGTAGTTCTTAGCTTTTTGAGGAAGGCTGGTCTTACAGTGTGGGTGCTAGGGAGTGTGTACACAGAGAAGAGACCAGGGTCCTGTCCCCCACCTTTGCCTGAGGAGGAGGGCACTTTCAAGGTAACCCCAGAAGGTCCTGTAACTGCTGAAAAGCCTGTCTGTAGCCAGAGGCCAGCATGTCCTGGCACAGAGGGCTGGGTGAATCGGCCCAGGAGGCCCATCCGCTCCAAGGTGAGCATCTGCATTCAGCTACATGTTCTCCTGGACACAGTGATCGCTGTAGCAATGGCTGCAGTGAAGATGATAAGTTGTTTGCTGTGTGCAGGCTTGGGGTGTTGCTGAGTCTTTGTCTGGCAGCATTCTACTTTGTCTTTCCGTTGTCTGGCTTTATGAGAGCAAACCTCTGCCTACTTGTCAGCATGAGGCGTAGCTAAATTTGTGGCTGGAATGAGGGCAATTTGCCAGTGCAGACAAGGCCCGTATTGCTGGAAGAGAGGTGGTAGCCTCCTAAGAGCAGCACAGAGGAGAAAACTTGGAGAGGCCTGAAGCATAACAGCCTCCTAAAAACTGAAACAGCACAGTGAAGCAGTAAAGGTTTTCCACTAAAAGCAGATGCCAAGAGAAGCATTGTTCTGTGTGTTTGTAGGTGGGTGCATGGTGGTGCACATGTATTATGGGAATGGACTGTGATATTGCTCATATGAATGCTGTACACTGCAGTACGACACACGTGCCTCTGTGTGCACACCTCAGGCAGGCCTGTCCTTTTCACTGTGTAGGAGGCATGTGATAGCAGGTGCCAGTATTAATTCTTGCTAATGTGCTGCTTAGTGTTTTAGATTTGTTACATTGCTTTCAGGGCTTATATTAATTCTTACTGCTATGAATATCTGATTGCTTTATAATGGCTAAAACAAGTCAGTGGAGAAAATGAGGAATTAGTTATAGTTTTAGTAGGTCCTTAGATGTGTATTTCCTTTTTATCTTTCTCTACTCCATCCCACAGACCTAGGTAACCTTCAAAATTCATTTGTATCCCCATCTTCATTTATGACTCTCCTCCTTTAAAAGGCACCCAGAGAAAGGCACTCTTTCTCTGAATGGAGGCACTATTTAAACATAAACCCTGGGCTGTTCTAAACCTGTTGGGCACACGAGAGTCATCTGCTTAAGGGCATGGGTATGATTTTGGGGAGAAAAAAGATCTGAAACACTAATCTAGTTGTACCGGTCTCTCTCTTCCCACTGGCTTGCGGATACCTGCAAACTGCAAAATTACACCAGTACAATTAGTCCTGTCATGGGCCAGTCAGACACAAGAAGCCATCACACTTACAAGTACTGCTAGTCTTACCTGTGCATCCTGCTACTATTCAGCCTGTTCCGCACAAGCAAGAGAGGAAGGTCATTCTTGCACTGCTGCCTTTGGATTTACCCTCTGGCTTACTTGGGTTACTTACTTTGGTTTGCTGGCACAGAAGCAGCAAGTTACAAGGTTCTGGCGCTCTGAGGAATACCTCATCCAAACCCTCTCCCTTCTTTTTGAGTAAGAGCAGATGTCTTGGATGGGCAGGTTTTGTTCTCCTTGAGAGTTTTATGGGTCACCATGAAGCCAGAATGGTCAGGCTCTTCAAATGAGGTTCAAATACAGTGCTAGACTATACTGCTTAGAGGATGAGCTCCTTTATGAGGATGGAGTGTGGGGACCTGCCATTGTGCCATTTCCAGTGGGCTGTCTAAAATGCACGGATGTGTAAGTTAAACTTTCCTAGTGCATTGGGTGCAAGAGGAATAAGCTCCTGTGTACAAGAAGCATATTTTGCTTTTTGACATTTCTGCTTGTTTGATGAGTGACCAGACCGTCCATCTGTGAAACTTAGTTAAGACATCACAGCTATTTCCAGCAGGTGGCAGATGATAATCACACTAGTCACCAAATCTGGGTACAAACGATGTGTTTTCCAGACTGTTTATTCAGATACTGACTTAAATATACACATTATATAGTAGCTATAAATGTGTTTCCAACAGCAATAAAATAAGATTGCATAATTGGAGCCGATTAGTAGTTACCCATGATAATATGTAATTAAATACTTGGGAATCAAGTGTGGTATGAATTTTTTTTTTGTAATTCAGCTTTGCTTTATTTATTTATTTATTTATTTATTTATTTATTTTTATCTCTCAGATCAGAGAAATTGCTTCTATTCAAAAAACCTCCAAATAACCATCTGGCTAATTGTGTTTCATGGTATAAGATTATCTTTGCTCATGTACTATGATGGCAGAGAGCTCCTTCATGCAGTCATGCTTGGATAGTCAAAAAAACCCAAATGCTTTAAAGAATTACATGCTAAAGCTATCATGCCAAATTGTGCATATTGCCTTTTCCAGGTAGCTCTGCCTAAGTGGTGCTACTGATGGAGGGAGGGTTTATTTCAGATTAGCAGTCCCTAGTAAGGACCAGATCTAGTTCCTTTTGCTCCCATTAGTAGTTACTCAAACACATGAGTAATGCCAGTGGGTTCAATGGGAGCTATTCACCATGCAGAGAGAGGGTGACATTCGCAAGCTGACCCGCCAGCACTGGCTTCAATGGGATTTTTGAGCAAATGGAAGACCACAGGATCTGACCCACAGTAAACGCGTGACTACACGGAAAAGTCTCATCAGGGTTTACAGCTGCGTGTGGGATAGCTGTGTCACTCACAGCACTGGCTGTTGGTGAGTTATTCGAAGTTTCCCAAAGTCAATGTAAACTTCATAGCATCTGTCATATACATCTTCCTTATAGCACAAATCTGGGACATATCTCAGAGGCAGAAAAGTATTTGTTTTATGGGTGGGTTTGGGTAAATGTTGGTAGCATAAACCTAGTGGCTTCCCTCTGGAGGGCTGTACACCCCCATCTGCAAGAGATATGAAAGAGAAGATGAGGTAAGAGCTCTCCTTGCAGTCTCACCAGAAGAAATACTATTGGTGCTGCTAAACTGAGGGGGGTTGCAGCTTTGCCTTGAAGCTGGAGAACAAGGATGGAGCCCTGTGTTGTCAAATTAATTCTCATAAAGAACAGAGAGGACTGCAGATGAGCTGGTGACAGTAAAGAAAAGAAGATATGAAGATGATTATGGCTGCCAATATGCAGTTACTTGTGAAATATGGGTGTTTATATGCCTGCTTGCATAACCACATATTTATTGTAAACAGCAGTACCCAGTATTTAAAAAAAAAGTAAAAAGTCCCACTGCTGCTCCATTTTTCTTAAGATTATTTGCTGTTTTCACTTAGTTACAGCAGTTCCACAGAAGCCTGACGTGGGAGAGATGAGGATGGATGAATACTTATTAAACTGCAGTAAAATTCACTACATTTCATTCTTGTACATAATCACTGGTTTTGTTTTGGGTTTGTTTTTCTTCTTTCCCTGTAAGATCTTAATACAGTGTTATTATATTATAATCTTTTATGGAAGGATAAAGGGATTTGTTCCTTAATAGCAAAGCAAAGTTTATAGGCTCAAGTAAAGCAGGTATGACCCAGAACACAATGCTTCTACGAGTTTAGCCAGAAGGTATTTCATGTTGGTAAACTTCATCAGCGCCGTGAATGTTCTGTGCTTGCTGCTGAAATGACTTGGATTTTAACAAAGTTACATAATTTAGAAGGATGCTAGGTTGGCAGATTTTTAGAAGTGATGAACAAGAATTAAGAGAGCAAAGTGTTCTTTTTTAGTTTTTTTTTTTTTTAATAAAGATTAAAAAGCTATACAACAAGAAAATTAATTGTATTGTCTCAGCTATTGTAACAACCAGTTCTCACTGGCCGCTTTTTCCTGTAATTAAAGCCATTTTTCTTTTCCCCATTCTGGCCTCTTCCTGGCCCAGAGTTCCAGCGACAACCAGCAAAAAATGTGAGATTTTCTTAAATGGCAAGCAGTAAGAAAGTAGACATGCTTTTCTGCCTGTACTTTGGGGGCACAGTGGAGATCTTTGCTTTCTTTCAGTGTAGTAACTGTAGAGCAATCCCCAGTTTTCCTGCTTCTGATGCATAGATCTATTTTTATCCAGTGTATGAGTGCGCTGTACATGTATATTATACTGATACACACACACAGAGTTCAGCAGCAGCCATCTCAGTAGTGTCCACTCTTTCCCATGTTTCTTCTTCAATTGAACTTCAATTAAACTTTTGTGAAATCTGTGATTTCTTGTCACTGTTGCTGACATTTTTCTAATTAAAACCTTTTTCTTGTCATCGTTCTCTTTCTTTCCTTCTTTCATGTAATGTAATGGCCAAAGTATTTTCCTGCCAGACTCATCATACAAGCAATTTCATTAATTTGTTCATTCCTCTGTAGCTACATCAGATGCAAGCTCTTAGCCTTCGGAGACACAAGGTAATCACAGACTCATTCTTCAGTTTCCTACTTGCACAGATTTTTTCTGCCATACCTCACTATGCATGGAGGCTGGGGAAAGAACTGCAGCCTTTTCCTGGCCAGTTGTGGTTCTAAGACTTCAGGGCAGCCACTTCCCCACCCCTCCTTTTACTATCTTACCGTGAAAGGTACAGGCACAGACTGAAACACAAAAAGTCCATCTGAATATGAGGAAAAAATTCTTTACTATGTAAGTGGCAGAGCACTGGAACAGGCTGCCCAGGAGGTTGTGGAGTCCCCCTCTCTTGAGACATTCAAAACCCACCAGGATGTGATCCCGTGCAACCTGCTGGTGATGAAGCTGCGTTAGCAGGAGGGTTGGACTAGATGATCTCCAGAGGTCCCTTCCAACCCCAATCATTCTGTGATTCTGTGTGATTCTGTATCACTGCATGGGCTGAATTTACCACTTAGGGCATAAGATTCAGAGGCACTACTGAAAACATCTTTGCTTCTCCACTCACTTTGCCAGGGAAAAATGTTTATTGGGTCACCATGGTCAGAGTTAATATCACGCATCATCTCTATATGGATAGTAGCTGCCTTCAAGCCTCGTATAAATATTGCTAGTTAAAATTATCTATGTCTTCCTAAAATTCAATCACAGTGTCTTGCCCAGTCATCAGATCATAGTCTTGCTTTGTGTCACAGTGATATTTCCTTAGATTTGTCTTAACTATGTTGTTCCTTCACATAAATATAGGTAGCAGCTTCATGCTACCCAGGGGATAGTAGGTTCATATTTTGTTAGTTTCTTGCATAATGCAAAAGGAGATTAGAAAGCTTCTTATATTCTGTTTCCTCCTGAGAGAAAGCTATCACGTAGATCAAGACAGGAAATTATTTCCTTGCTTGGCACAAATGAGTCACAGAAAATGACCTTCTTTGTAGTCTAATTTAGACCCAAGAATCCTCTGAAGAGCTGATAATGTAAACCCGTATGGCTTGGATGAAGAAAGTTGGAAAAGATACTGTCATTAACAGACTCATCCACATCTTAAAAAGCAGCATTTTACATTGCCTAGATTTTTTGATCAGACTGCTAGCAGCTGCAGCCCTCATGTTGCCTGCACATGTTATCTACAGTACAAACACACACATGTGATATGCTGCTACCGAGGTTTAGTTTCAACAATAGAGATATTGAAAAAGCAATGCACAATTCTGTGGCTGTTTCTTATAATGCATTTAACGTCTTCAAAATACAAATTCATGTGAGTTTCGAAACATTTACATTGTTGGACTGCATGGCATGTCGATTTGGAGACAGATGTTTATTAGAGAGGAAGCAAAAAGCTATTAGCCTTATGTCAAGAAAACAAGAGACAACAGAAAATAAACTGGCAACCTGATACATGAAAGCACTGTCAAAGAGATTCAGCAGAGCAGGGCTGGTGGGAAACAGGAGAGTAGCTGCGAAGCACAGTGAGCTGCAAGTAACTATTTGCAGATTCTCATGTGAGGAAGATTGATTTATTCCATGGCAAAGAGTGTAAGAAGGTGCCAGCTTTTTTCCTTCCTTCCTTCCTTCCTTCCTTCCTTCCTTCCTTCCTTCCTTCCTTCCTTCCTTCCTTCCTTCCTTCCTTCCTTCCTTCCTTCCTTCCTTCCTTCCTTCCTTCCTTCCTTCCTTCCTTCCTTCCTTCCTTCCTTCCTTCCTTCCTTCCTCCCTCCCTCCCTCCCTCCCTCCCTCCCTCCCTCCCTCCTTCCCTTCCCTTCCCTTCCCTTCCCTTCCCTTCCCTTCCCTTCCCTTCCCTTCCCTTCCCTTCCCTTCCCTTCCCTTCCCTTCCCTTCCCTTCCCTTCCCTTCCCTTCCCTTCCCTTCCCTTCCCTTCCCTTCCCTTCCCTTCCCTTCCCTTCCCTTCCCTTCCCTTCCCTTCCCTTCCCTTCCCTTCCCTTCCCTTCCCTTCCCTTCCCTTCCCTTCCCTTCCCTTCCCTTCCCTTCCCTTAAGGGTTCTTGGTCTGGTTTTGGTTTGTTTGTTTTGAGTTGGTTTGTTTTTTTTTTTTTTAATTATTAGGTTTGACTTTGGTTTTTTTTTCTCTTTTTTTTTTTTTTTTTTGTTTTGGTGTTTTATTCTTAATGTTGGTCTGTTCTTATTGTTGCTTATCTCAGTTCCGTAGGTATCTTAGTAGTTTCTTTTATGCTTAAGCGCAGAAGTTGGTGATACTTAAGTACATTTTAAAGAAAGGGCTGGGTTGAATTCTGCCACAGCCTTCCTGGACATATCCATGCTCTTGGTAAAGCTAGGCTATCCTGAAAAACAATCTGGAAGTGTGGTGGTGTGTAAGCATGTACTCTTAAAGCTGCCCAGCATGCTAGCATGCCCCAGTCACACCTTTGGACTGGGATGCTTTCTGCTCAGGTTGCTTATGCTCCTGGGCAAAGGATTTTAAAGCATCACACCTCACGGGTCTCTTGTTTTTCATAATATACAAGTGGGAATCATGACAGTGTGTTTTTTTTCCAACCAACAAATGTGGTACACCACACACCATCATGAGCAGCGATGCTAGCACAGGGAGAGGTTGCAAGCAATACCTGAGGTTGGGACGTGGGGGACAACCATCACCTTAGATAACAGCATGAATTTTTGCTAGTTCAAATAAAACTAAATTTAAGAGTGGTGGGCTCTGACTGCAAACTTGGGCGCACAAAAAGGGATGGGGAACTCATGCATAGTCTTATTTTGTGAACATACAACAACTGGGTTATAGGTAGATACCTTGTTTTGTTTCATGGGCATAAAGGAAATAGAAGTGCCATGGCTGTGTGAAAAGAGCACAACTGCAGATTGGGAAGCATAATCTGTGCGTCTGCTGAGAGTAATTCTTACAGCTGCAAATGCTGGGAAGCGAAGTGATAAATTGATTTTGTTTTTTAATGAATATGTTGAGGTCAACTTTCTGCAGATGAGAAAAGCTTCAGAGGGGGAAATGAGGTCAACTGAAGTCTTTATGTACCAAAGGCAAACACAGAAAACAAAGAGAAGTACAATATTTTAACTGAGATGTCTATATTTAGAGCATGGAAGCAGGTTTCTCCTTGTTGCTGTTGGGGAAGATTTATCAGTTCCCAGCATCAGTGTGTAGAAGTTTCTTTGGTTACTGAATCACAGGTACAAAGATAACATGTTTTAAAAAAGATCTGTGAGCTTATTTGGGGTCAACTTATAGGGATCCCAACAGTAGTATCCATTTTCCTTTGGTTAGAGCTAAACTTTATCCACTGGCTTATGGCTGTTGTTTCTGCCTGTGTACTGCATTGTGTATAACAGTTGTTTGCCATTCTTCTTCATTGAAGTGACTCAGTGGGCCTGTATTTATTTTGTGCAAGTATATTCAAGGTGTTTCATGTGTGGTGAAAGAGCACAAGCAGCAGCCATTGTATATTCCTTTTTCATCTGTGAGCATGTACAGAGTTTCAGATCAGACCTGTACAACGTGCATACTCCAAACATGCTTGTTTGTCACATCTACTATCTGAGAGGCAAAATCAGGTTGGCCAGTCTGAGTCAATGTCCCTCCAAAAATGTGAGCTCTCTGCTCAGCATTCTTGTAACTTCTGTCCAGGCTGCATCTTGTGTCATCTCTTGTCCAGCTGGAAGGTGAGACAAAATAGCAGTCACAAGTATTGTGACAGGTGAAATTTGGGCTACGGTGGGGAAAAAATGCTAAAGGTAATTAGGACAGGGAGCACTGAAGGTATCACGGTGGATGCAAAGGAGCAGCGGCCAGAGGGGCTGAAGTATTGCAGTGAGCTGGGAGCATTATGGAGAAGAGATGACACGTGGTAGGTGGAACGGGGATAATGCAATGAGGTTACAGAGGACACTGGGCATATTGCAGTGAGGAGAATTGAATTTTGGCATGGATGCTGGTAAATGGAAGCCTGTGCTTTACAAAATCCTTTCAGAGTCTTGTGCTATAGAAGTATTTTTATCAAATTACATATGTCACTTGGCTATGCAGACATGGAGAACACAGTAATGCAGCTCCTTAAGATAACTCATTGCTTCCTTTTTTGGCTGCAAGCTTGCCAGTTTCCTTCAGATTTAGGCCCATACCTGTGTTGGAAAACCCAGGTGCCCCAGGCTTTCTTGACTTCCCAAGTAGCTCCTTCCCGAGTTTTCATTTGCTCTTATGTATTTCAATGTCTCACTTTTTTCCTTAAATAATGGGAATTAGTTTTGTGTTGTACCTGCCATGATTCAAGCAATGATGGACTGCCAGCTATATTCTTTTGGCTAGCCTGGACAACTTTTTGCCTACAGACTTCATGCTGCATGTGACTGGCTTAGTATTTGCCTTGTGATTTCTCGCTGTCCTTTAATACTCGCTTCTTAATATATGTATAGCTTGTTCTTGGTGTGCCCCTTACTTCAGAAATTATTGCTGAAGTGGGAAAGCATTGGATTGTAAGTTTTTTTTTTTTTTTCACTTTTTTTTTTTTTTTTTTTTTTCCCCTTATTTTCGGCTGCAGGCTTGAGAAGGGGCATTTTGTTGTGCTTCGTGGCCATGCTGGAGGATGTGCCTGGGCTGTTCTGCATAGGGATGGTCCAAGCCCTCTCGGAGGGGTTGTGTCTGTCTGCGCCAAAGGTAATTTGATTTTTTGCTTTATGAAGTAATCTGTAGGCTCCTATTGCACTTTGTGTTCTGCTTTTGCCAGACCTTCAGGGAAGGAGTATTTCAATTACTGACTTTACAAGACCCAAAACTTGGCGCTGAATGCTGACACAGGTCCTATTTCTTGCTGTTTAACGTATAATCATGCAAGACGGAAATCTGAATTCGCTGCTCTTCCCGTGCCATCTGGTAGAGCGAGCTTTGCCGCTGATCTAATGGAGCCAGGAGACAAGACTGGCCTGCTCCCAGCTCCCAGACAGGTTTGTTTATTTACCACAGGACTTCTTTTCCCCACTAATGAATGGGTTTCATCCTGGGGCATCGCAAGTGCCCTTTCTTTATGGCTCTGTGGGAAAGAGGACTTGAACATCCCCCCCTCCCTTTCGCCAAGACGCGCAGGCCCCGCGGCCGGGCCCAGCGGCTGCTCCCCGTCGGTGGGTCGGTCCCGCGCTGTACACGAACAGCGCAGTGCAGTTGGTCAGCCCGCCTCCCGCCGCTGCCCCCCGGCAGTCCCGGCGGGGTCGGGGACTGCCGCTGCCGGGCCCGACGGAGCCGCCTCTCACACCCGCCGCCTTCCCCTAACGGTGGGTCCCCTAACGGGACAGGGCAGAGAGCGGCGGTGGCAGCGGCGGCCCCACGCCGGCTAGGGGGGCGGCTGAGGCGAGGCGAGGCGAGGCGAGGCGAGGCGAGGCGAGGCGCGGCTTGCGCTCCGCAGCCTGGGCGGGCGGCCGGCCTGCCCGCGGCGCGCTCCAGCTGTGGTAAGGCACCGCAGCACCCCTCCTTACCCCTCCCGCCTCATCTCCCTGGCACCCCGCTCCCCCCTCACACCACCCCTGGCGGGCAGCGGACCAATGAGCGCCGAGGTCGGCTGCTCCTCTGGCCAATGAGGGGGTGGCGGTGGGGCGAGGGCGGGAGCTGCCAGGGTGAAGGGGGGAGAGTCGGGCGCTGTGCTCCGCTTCGGTCGGCTGCTGGATCGTGGCAGCCGGATAGCTGTGTGTTCCGAGCCTTCCGCTCGCCCGCCCGCCCTTTCGCCTTGCCATCGTAGCGGAGCCGCTGGTCTGTCTCTTCCTCCCCTGACCAGCCTGTGCATCTCCGCGGCTGCGGGGTTCGAGCGCTGCCGATCGCCAGGCGCGGCGGCGGCACCACCGGCGGCACCACCGGCACCACCACCACCACCACCACCACCACCACCATGGCGGTGGAGGAAGAGGGGCTGCGGGTCTTCCAAAGCGTCAGGATTAAAATAGGTGAGGGCGCGGGGTGCGGGCGCCTGGCAGCGGCCGGGAGTCTCTCTGCAGCGGGCCGTGCTGGGCAGCGCCGGTGCGGAGAGACACCCGCGGCCGGACGCTCTGTTGCGTTCCCCTGAGCTGCGCGTCCCGCCGGGGCAAGCGCTTGGGGGTGGTGGGGGGCGGGCGGTGCCCGCGGGGTCGGCGGTGCGGGGCTGGTTCCTGTGAGGCGGCCGGGCGCTGCGGTGACAGGCCGGCAGAGCGGAGCGCGTCCGGACGGCGCAGGATATTAGGCGGATTTCGAGATTTTTTTAATTATTTTTTTTTTCCCCCCTTTAGTCGCTAAGCAACGCGCTAAAAGTTTGGAGGCGGTCACCGAGTCTCAGTACTTTATGTCACTGGCATAGCCAGTGCAAAACCGGCCAAAAAGCGGCTGTGGGAAGAGAGCGTGTGCCTCAGCCTCTTCCCTCAGCGAGCGGGACAGGCTGAGGCTGCTGCTTCAGGGCTTCCTCCGACTCGCGTTGCTGTTGATTGAGTTCCAAACCACATTATTAGAAAGTAAGCGACAGATGTCGCCGTGCAGATTAAACTCTCCCTGACAGAGCTCAGAGCGTGCCGGCTGGGAGGGAAAATCCCTCCTTTCCGTAACAGAATCAAACCGAGAGTAAGCAGAGGGAGCGATTTGCCTCCCTTCGGTGGGGGCATAGTGGCCGGGAGTTTAAGGGGAAGTAGAAAAGTTTAGCGCTGGACTCGCAGTGGTGGGTAGGTACTGAGGGAGTTGTTGGGCTGCAACCCAATTTGCAACCATCAGTTGTCATGTTAGATAAGAATGAAAGTTGAGTTCGCATAGGAAATATCATTATTTGAGTAGTGGCACTAGCATTTCAATGAGACCATTACTAGGATCGTTTCCTTCTTAACTGTTAGCAGCTGCTTTAGTGATAGTGGATTTTAAGAAGTAAAATTTAATAACAGAAACTAAAAAATTGTATGCTGATTCTATTCTTTTATACATGCAGAAAATAGATTTAGTAAGACTATAAAGTGTTGCCAGACTTGGGTTTTGTCTTTTTCAAAGAGGGGAGGGGAAAAAATAAGGAGTTTCCACAAAGGATCGATTCAGACAGCATGCAGGTGATGCTGTTGCAGGTTGTTCCTGTCTGGCGATTTTCAGTGAAAGTAGTAAGAATGCATTTCACATGGAGGATGATGACTGTTGAGTGCTTTTTACAATAAACAGTGATGTTGTTATACCCAAATGACTGATGTCACTGGAGTGTGGGAATTTCTTTGAGTGGTAGAAAAGATCAAAGATATTAATGGCGGCAAAAGACTTGAGATTAATCCCATTAAATCATGGATTGAAGTTAATCCTGCTGCTGGCTTCAGTTATCAGAGCCCTCATCAGAACTAAGCGTTTGATTAACGTGCGGTACTGCAGCCAGGATTCCCGCTGCCTTTTAGCGTGGATAGTAGGTAGGAAAAGCTGCGTACCTCGCTAGTACACCGGTGTTTCATTTCTGCCTTCCAAGCAGAAGGTCTTTCTGCTCGATGAGCTGCAGGGATGGTGCCCGGCGCCTTCTGGAGCACTGCAGCACCTAGGTTTTCTGCTGTACCTCGGCAGAGGGCAGTAACAAGTACTCACAAAAGCAAGTGCTTTCCTTCTGTTCACTAGGAAGTGTCTGAAGGCTGAGCCATCAGCTTTCCCTGTAGCTGACTGTCTTGTAAGCTCCCTGCAAAACATCCAGTGAGTGAATTTGAAAGGAGGTAGTGAACATTGAAAGAAAAAAAAAAAAATAGTGTCCCCCCCGGTTATTTCCAAGAGTAAATTTGTCTGCTAGCAGTTCCCATTTGCTAGTATCTTGTAGGTTTCTCTGTTTTCTAGTGACAGGACACTGAGTCTTTTAATGGGTTAAGTGATAAGTTATTTGAGGACAAACGGATAGGTAATTTCCCGTCTTGATTTGCTTGTATTTTTCATGTTTGAGAAGTGATCAGTCCTGTTCTTTAGGAACTTGCTTCATGGCCAAGGTCTGACTGATCTCTGACTTTCAGATATTCTGTGCCTGGTCTGGCAAGATGTCGTCTTCTCTGTAGTACCTTTGCTGGCAAATCGTGAATGGGGGCACTGCTATACAAGTATGCCTCAGTGTAAATCTGACAAAATGTAGGACTGATGCTGTGAAGAATCAGTGCAAAGACACTGTGAGATCAGCATGGGACACCCATGGTGGTGTGCCTTTCTTAGTAGAGAGGCTGATGCGGGTTGGAGATTTCAAGCTGTGCAAAACATGTATAACCTAGAGATGTTTGAATGCCTTAATGTGAAGTATTGCATGGCTGGGTCTTGTCCTGTATTTCCAAGAAGCTTCAGGTAAATTAAGGCATTTTCTACTGCTGGTATAAGTTGTTCACTTGAGACTGATGGGTTGCATAGAGCTGCATTTAGTTAGATGGGTAATGTTGCAGACCTAAATGCTTCTCCATTTGGAGTAGTGTTGTTCTGGTCATGTTTGGGTTTGGCTTGAGCCATCTTTTTCATATGTTGAAAATGTGAACCCTTGAGCCTTTTAGGAGCCTGTTTCCCTCATACGGTTGCACTGCCAATGATGTGCCATTTCCAGAAGGTGTCTTGTTGAGATCCTGAAGTTGTGGAGCAATGATATGAACTCTGCCATTGTGGGTAGTAGTGTTAAGAGGAACTGTTACTGTGCTACCTCTTGTCCAGTTTCTGGTTTCTTTTGTGGTTTGTTGAATTGAAAGAGCTCAGTGCCTGGCTACTTCGTTCATGTCTGTTGCAAGGAAGGGCCATGCAGTAAAAAGAAAAAAAAGTAGTATCTGTGCTAATGAGTGCGCTGTTGAAATGTCTATTTGAAATTGGTTTATTTTGGCTTCCCATAACTGCAGCTGTTGTCCTCTTGTCTTTTTTCCTTAACTGAAAAGTATTTTTACCGGAATCCCTTGTACATAAACAAAACAATGTGTCATGTAAGACTAAACAAACACTTCCTATAAGATTGCCACTTTGAGGAAGTGTGCAGTGCTGATATTTCCATGACTCAGTGTTTCAAAACCTGAAAGGAAACAACATAAGGCTCTGGCTGATGATTGGCTGGAAAAACTACAAAGAGTCCTTCTGCTTGACAACATGACTTGTGTTGTACCGTTAATAATGTTTAATAAATATACTGTACTTAATTGCTACTTCTTTTCTCCTTAAATGGCATAAAGTATTAAGGTTTCAGCTGAGAAAAGAAAAGCTCATATTCAGCACTTTTGCTGTGGAAGGCTGTATAGTGGTTAGCAGAGAACTTTCTGCCAGATTTTACTTTGTGAAATTATTTATACTTGAAAAATATAGAGGAACAGTGCATCTGTGAATTCTCACTGTAAAGTAACAAGCTTTCCAGGTCCCCGAAATATAGTACTCTTTTATTTAGCTCTGAAATTGTATTTTTCTAGATGTAGCAGTGCTTGCTATACAGGTTAAACTGTCTCACAGTTTTGAAATAATAATTGGAACAGGAGGACGCTGCATGTCAAGAGGCTACTAGGACCATAATATAACAAGGAGTTATATTTTTTTTTCTCATTGTTTTGTTGACTTCAGAAATCATAATGGTCCACTGTGAGGGCTTGTTGCAATTCAAGACATGAATAATTTTCTAAAACTCTTCTATCATCTTTAGAAAGGGCCAGGTATTGATCTTTTCTGGTTACAGGTGCTGAGGTCAAAGTCTGAAATGTGGGTCTTGCGGCAGCGTGGTCTCTTTGGCACTAAGTGTGATCAGAAGCATGAAGCTATGAAATTTTTGTGATGAAGGTTGGGCACTACCTGATGTGGGTGGTGTTCTACTCGCAGCTCACCCTGTTCGAAGGGTAAACCCACCATTTTCTTAGAATTCAAAGCCCTGTTTTACACTGTGATGATCCAGTTGACTAGATGGAGGATTGTTGGTCTGTAGACTGTGTTGTCTTTCTGACTCCTCATTTTCTGTGCCTTCTTTACTGGTTTGTACAGAGCTATGTAGTTTAGGACATTGCAAAAGCAATTGAACTTTTTTTTTGGTAAACTGAGAGTCTTGGGTGAAGTCAGGGAGAGTTTTTGCTTAAGTGCTAGTATACTAATGTTCATGCAGGTTGATTGACAAGAGAAGGTATTTACTGCCCTTCCGCCATTAAACTTGACATGGAATAAATGTTTGAGAGATGCCTCTCTGCATTTCTGTAAGGTTAAGAAGGAGCTACCTTGTCTCTGACAAACTTAAGGCCTCTCCTAAATCTAATAATCCTAAGGTTGATCAGGGAAGTCCATTTTGCCTTGAAAGGATGTTCCTCTCAGTGCTGTCTGTTGGGATTTAGTGCCTCATCTTGAGTGGTAACTTGTAAAAGTAAATATGACTAAATATGCTCCCTGCATAATAGTGTGAAAGGATTTATCCACATTTAAGCGGGGCATAAGGTTGTTGTATAGATACTTTTAAAATAAAGTACTTTCCCAGGTACCTATATATACAAACCAGAAAATTAATATTTAGGTCATGTGAAATGTTTCATATAAAGATGACTGATTTTTCTAGTGCTTCAAAGTTAGTGGACCAACAACTAAAGAAAGGAAGATAAATTATTTGCATCTCATCCTGAATATATTTGAGACTTCTCAAAATCATTTCTACACCTTAAAAATTTGGCAAGTACAGCTTAAAGTGATGTTGTGTAGGTAAAATAAAGTAGTGACTTACTTTGTTACGGATTGACTGCAACGCTCTTTGAGGCTAGTCTGACAGGTTGTGGAGGGTGCAGAATAGGTTATACAGATCTTTCACTGCTGGTTCAGTATTTCGTGTCATGCTAAATTTGGTGGTGGTGATTGTGTTCTGACTGACTTGTGTTCAGTGTGCTGAACGGAAAAGTTATGGGACCAGTGCTGTTTCTAGAGGAGGAGTACTGTGACTGTTCGTGGAGTGTCAGGAACAGCCGTAGCTGGAGAAAAAATGGGAGACCAAAGCATAGTTAATGCAAGCGAGAGAAGGACATGAAGGTAGCAGTGGAAAAATGCTTCAGTGAACTTAGTTTGAAGAAATAAAAGATGCTTGTGTTTGGGGTTGCCAGGCTGACATCAAATTATCCATAACTTAATGCAAAAAAATTACTCATATGAGAGTGGAAGCCAATGTGACTTGGCTTTTAGATTGTGTAGAGGTAAATTCACAGAAGTAAAGCCATTAAACATCTGCTCAGAGCCTCTGATGTCAGGAAGCAAACTCTGTAGGGTTTTTTGTCCTCTTTTGCAATTAGTACATTTGAAAAAAGTGTTCTCTAATCTCCCTCATGAGAACGAATAGTGTTTTCTTGTCTTCTCATTGAGGTGATTATGTGCTGGTCAAAGTACCAAATGCTCTTGTATGAGGACATTGTGTAAGGGCTGGGTAACTTAATTCTGGAGTTCTCAGAAAATTCATTGCATTGAATTACTCTTCAGACTGGTTGGTGGGTTGTTTTGTGTTTTGGTTTTTTTTTTTTTGTTTGTTTGCTTGGTTTTTTTTTGTTTGTTTTTAATATATTATTTTTTTACTTGGTAGAAAACAGTTTTCAGTCTTCTATTTCTGAAATTACTGGATTAGGTAGATCTGAATATTAGCTTCTCTTCCTGTGTTCTTATGTCTCTGTTCTGCCTGGTGCTGTTCTCCATGTTTCACACATGGCTTTGTGATTCTGTTCTTGCGAATGAAGTCCAAGGTGCTGTGTGGTATGTTAACCAAATTAGTAGGCTGTTGTGGCTGTAAAGGCTGGTCTTGCTTTTCCCTTCCCTACTAATCTTGCTCTCAGCTATGAAATGCTTTTTGCATCCTCCACTCCACACACCTGCTGTAGACTGATGCTTTTCTGATAACAAAAAAAATCCAGTTCAATTTGCAAAGTAGGCCCAAAGAATGCAGCTTATTTTTCTTGTCAGGGTTAGTTTTCTTCTATTTGAGTGAGCTGAATCAAGTGAATGTCAGAGCTTTCTCTGGACAAGTGTTGGGATCTTCACTGGGCGTGTGAGTGTGGGAAATCAGATGGAGAAGACAGCAGGTGCATCCCCTGCTTTCATGTCTGTATCCTGGCAGCGTCACGAGACTGAATGAATCTTTCTATACTCTTCAGACTGCTCCCCTTCCATAGTACATGTTTTCTTGATGCTGTAGTTTTTAGCTTCCAACATCACTAGCTTGGCCAGCTGCTCTGGAGAACAAATGTTGAAACTCAAGTGAGACCTCCAGGAGGATAATGACGAACTGAGTTATCTGTATCTCTAATCTTCCTTCTGCCTGAGAGATACTTGCATCTCACACTCAGTTCAGGAGCCTTGGCTGCTCCTGAAAGTGTAGGTGTTTTAGTTGTTATTAACTGATTAATACTCACACACTTGTCTTCTAAAGCTGAGGCACCTAATGTTGTTTATGCTTAAACAGAATCCTCTCATTCCCCCTTCTTTGCATCACAGCAAGATTTCTACTTATGCAGATACGCGGTCAAACATTGTTAGGTATGAAGCCATTTATTGCACTGGTGCTCCCACTGAAGGGTGCTACGTACAGCAAGAATAGAAAATAGAGTTAAAAAAACCCTTCTAAAATACCTTTAATAGTGTTATATCAGGCTAAAATTCTTAGAGCAGATAAACAGTATAGACTGCAAATAGACCTTCAGGTATTCCTCTATCCTTTCTTAGTCTCTGTTTGATGAAGGGCTGACTGATCTCCATTACAGGAGTGTAAATTGTGAATAATTCTATTGAAGCCAGTAGTTACACTTCTGAATTAAGTCTTTGAGTAGCTCATGTAGTAGTTTTTTTCTTGGAGGAAGTGGAGGAAAGGATGAGGCAAAATCCAGTTGGTGTTGTCAAGGAGTACTTAATACCTCTCATGTTGTGACAACTCTCTCTGCAGACTGTTGTGTTTGGAGAATACATGTTATGGTTTCCTGTTGTAAGAGCAAGAAACCTGCAATAAAGACAGAGGGTTGTAGTCTTTGCTGAATACTGTAGAAGATGTAAGTATCAGACTTTTATATTACTCATGATTTCAGGCCAACAAATGTTCAGTCAAACATGTAGAAGAAAAATAAATGTTTGTGTGTGCCAGTGGACTATAAATGTGTCTGGGTAGCAAGTCACTGAAGGCTTATATTAATGGTTAAAACGTGTACTACTATGTCTTAATGTTGTGTTTTTAAACCTCCTAGTACCAGAGGTTTATCTACTTTGTGGTTGAGTCAAGGAGAAGCTTGGGAGATGCTTGGAGTTAATAACAGGCTCTGTTTTATTAAACTGAAAAGCTGATCATAGACTTGAACATTATGAACAGCTGTCTGATTTTAGCAACATTTATTAAACCTTATCAAGTATCTGCTCTTTAGCAGTGCCTGTTTGATTTTTTCAGCAGGGTGGACTGGTGACTGAATTTAGGATCCAACTAAAAGCTTTGTTTTGGAATAAAAACTAAACAAAACTAACTTCCTTCCTCCCTCATCCTGACCTCTACCAAGGGAAAGCAACTTCCCTGAAACTTCACATGTTGGTTTCCTCCTATAGTAGACTTTCTGGGTGATGGTTTTGCAAAATGAGATGTGAAGCTTCAAAATTATGAAGATCTGGATTTTTTTCCCCGTATTTTGTTTTTTGAAATTTTCACGGGTCACTGCCAAATGCAAAACGATTTAAATATTCAGTGGAAAGGTTGAGGGCTTTGAGGTTTGGGTTTTTCTTTTTCTGTGTGTAAGGGGTGAAACATGGTGTATCTGTATTTCTGAGAGCTGAGGAAAGAACACAAATATTGAAGACTTACAGCCTGGTTGACTTGCCCAACTTCAGAGAGTTCTGCTCTTCGGTTTTTATTCCAGACCTCAGAAATCTTATCTTTTTTTCTGCCTGACTAGAGATTCATGCATTTGCCTTTTATCACCTCTCAGGGAGCAATGAGGCAAAATGAAGATACCTTCATTAGCCCAGTAGCCCAACAATGGAATTTTACTGTTCCCTGCCTGCTGGGTTTTGCAACTGTATGGCCATTAACTCAAAAGGATTAGTTTGATGTGATAGAGGGAGAATGTTACACTTATGAATCGCTGGTAGATTTGAACAAGGTAGCATTTGATGCAGTGTTTAATTTGCATAAATGTGCTTTAGTTTTTTAAGCTGCTAGTAGGCAGATGAACATTAGATGAAGCATCTCAATTCTGCCACTTGTAACAAATTCCTGAAAAGCCTTGAAGCCGGGAAAAGTATCTTTCTGCAATAATGGGAAGAGGGGGAATTTTCTAATAATGCAGGTCTGTGTTCCCTAAGATGCGTACTTAAACTTTCTTTCCATGTTTTACAGTGAGCTTAGGAGGAAATACACTTGTCTGTTTGTCACAGTACTTCTAACAAATTTCAACAGATTTCAAAATCCATTTAAAGTAAGTTTGTGTTGAAAGGCCTAAGTTGTGTTTCAGAAAAGGAATGTGAAATGTTGGAGACACTGACTATCACAGGGAGCAGAAAGGTATTTGAACTTGTGAAGGAGTTCTGTTTCCAGGGTTTTTAACCTAGAGTGGTTAATTTTATAATTTATAGCTGTAGGAATGAAGTTTTTGAGTGCCTGATAGCTTGTCTTTTAGCAATTTACAGATTTAAGTTCCCATTCAATTCCAGTTACACAGAAGGCATGTAGTATGAGTCAGCTTTACTGTTTTTGATTTTTCTTGCTTTCAAGTTTCATTCTGCTTTTATGTTCCAAGTACTCAAAAATTGACAACTTGAAATACTTTATTTACAGTTGTGCTTCTGTTATGGCTGCTTATACAGAGTTCTTAATTCCAAAAAAGCAGATGCACTGATGGCTGAGTTGTAAACTCCTTAAAAAAAGGAGAGAGGGGAAGAAGTTTATTTTTCCTACTGTTTTCAGTTCCTTCTAAAAATATTTCTGTTTACAAACTGTTTACAGCTACTTACTTTTTGTTCAAAAACTCTAGAAGAAAACAGTTAGTGGTAGACTTTTACAAGACTTTAGTTGATTCTTGCTTGTATTTCCCAGCTGGTGTTAGAGTACATCTGGAATCTATGAAATTCCTTTCTTTGTTCCTCATTTCCTGTTCCATTCAGTACTACAGTGTGGCATTCTGAAAGCTGTTTCTCTTGGTATTTTCTTTTAAGATGCATGTTTTAAAGCATTTAGTGAGTTCTTAAAGGTGGTTATATGTTCCTTGTGCTTAACAGCGTAATTGGGCTGTATCATGAAACTTCTCGGATGTTCTGTTCTGGTATTTCAATGAGAAATAGTTTTGTTGATTTTTCTGGCAGTCATTCAGCTTGTAGAATTGTAGGAAGGAGGGTGGTAGAAAGAGAAGAAAAATCTGGTAGATAGTACAAAAGCTCCCTTTCTTAGCCTCTCTCTCTCCGTCCCTCCTCCCCCTGCCCAGGAACAATCACCAGTTTGTAATGGAAAATTAGATCTATTTTGCAGGAGACACAGGGTGTGACATCCTACAGTTGCTTTTAGATTCTGGTTTGAAAAGCTGGTTGCTGCTGCAGAACACGTGAGCACAACCTTGGAAAATTGAGCTCTGACAGTATGACACGATGTGAGAGTTGTGTGTCTAAACCAAAACCAGTCAATCCCCTCCAAACCAGCAGTGTTTAAGTTCGATTTACTGTTTGGGACTGCATTGTTGCAGATCCCTAACAGTCACTAAAAAAGAGAGGGGATCCTGGGGTCTAACAGAATTGCTCTTACTTATTGCAAGGCTGTGTTTTGGTTTTTTTCCTAAGAACATAACTTCTGAAGAAATTGCACTTTTATGAATACTTATGTATCTGGGTGGCTGGCCCAAGCTTTCCAGAAAGAATGAAAGTTCTTTCATTCCAGAAAGAATGAAAGTCCAGTGGTTGGCTCTTCAGTTGTTGTCATTTGCCAACTGTGAGTGTTGTTTCCGAGATTGTAACTTTGCTCTCTACACACTCTCTGTAGTCATGAAAGGTACGTAGTGGTACAATACATGTTGAAAAGCTTCTTCACAAAGCACCTGATATTGAGATGAGGCTTTGCGTCACAAGCATTGTTTCTTCTGTTTATAAATGCACTAGCAATTTTTGAATTGCGGAATATCTCTGAAATGGCAACATTTGCTCTCATGGAAAACTTAATATTGGGGAAATACTTATTTTTATCTGCCTCTGAATGCAGTTCAGCAGAGAGAAGCAGGGAATGCTGCTGTGGGACCTGTCACTACTCTGCCGGTCAGACTTTCAGATCTGCTGATTCCAGTTGCTTATCTTTTTACTTTTTTTCAGATGTCCCTAACAGAAACTGTATAATTGATTACTTTAAAGGGATTGTACATATGGGTAATTGCACATTATATTTATTCAGTGTATTGTAAGAAAATCAGGGGTAGTGCTGTTTGTTTCCAGAAGGTATGCAAAAATAATGGCAGAACTGTGAACTGTGAAACTCCTGAAATTTTTGTATCAGTTGTTGCAAATCAGCAGTTGTATGAAATGTGTCTTTCAGCAGATTATGTGGCTGCAGTATAAGATAAGTCACATTTTGTAGAGTAGATATTTGATGTTTGGGACCTTGACTGATGTTGCATAATACTCAACTGTCAAGCTGTTATGGTACCTGAAAAAGCACATTTGTGCTCTGTTAACATCTCTTGCCCCAAATGCAAGGTAGGAGGTGATCAACACCACTCTTATATCTGTAAACATTGGTCTTACCCTGTGTTTGTGGATTGTTCCAGGTAGTTAATTTTTCTGCATGTTGTCAGCCAGCAGCCCTTGGATGATTCTGTTTAATTTGCCACTAACAGTGTATGATACTTTAAGACAGGAGCTCCAGGTAGTTGCTGCAGAATAGGCTTAAGCTATCAGTGCTTCAGAGATGACAGTGGAGAAAGGAAGTCATGGTTGGTGGTCATAAATCCACCCATGACTAAAGCTAGGGGAACTGCTTATGCCTCTTCCCTCTCATACTAGAATAAAGATCCAGCCTCTCTAATCTCTGGGGTGATGCCTGCAGTGGACTTGAGGAAACTGGTGTTGTATGTTAGGGTTGGAAGGAGTTAGATTTCAGGACAGAGTGGGTGGTTTACTTAATTCTCTCCCTATTCCCCTCTGGCTTTTTATTTTTTAGGCCTACTAAGCAAAATTGCCGGGGGGGGGGGGGAGAAAGCTAATTCTTATTCAAACCAATGCTCCCAACTGTCTGTTTTTGAGTGGTGAGGCAGAAGTTTTTGGCGAGGAATAAAAAGTGCCTGGGGGAATTTAGGATCTTGCAATAGAGCAAAATAGCTTCAGCAAAAGTGAAGCTCTAACAGGCTGTTAATTAGCTTGTTTTGACACCTGCTTCTGTGACAGTGTTCCAGAAAGTTGTGGGTTTGAAAGTAAAAAAAAAAAAAAAAAAAAAAAAAAAAAAATCATTGACTGAATTACTTTTAAAATCAGCTCCAGAATTAAATGTAGCCATTCTCTGTAATAGCAGGAAATGTTGTCATTATTAGAATTTCTTCATAACACCTGCAAATTTTTGGTACGTTGATGCCTTGGTATTGGGCATTTGTAATGTAGTCCTGCATGTAACTTGTACTTGAAGCTCTTGAATATGGGCATTACTTTCTTGTGCAAAGTGAATCTCGGGAACTGAAAACTTACTTTTCTCTGAGTCCTTTGAAATCTTACTCTGATATAGTTGTACCATGTCAAACTCCATGTGTTTTTTCTATATGGTGGCTGTTTGATTTTGGCAATAACCAGAAGTAACAAATGCTTGTAAGGAGGGGTCCCTACTTTAGCAGTACCATGCACACTGCATTGGTAGCTGGGTAGAAGCAAATACGGTGCCTGACAGACCGTGCACAGGGTCAGAATGAAATGGGATCATGCATTACTATCTTATCAAAGAAGGGCTTAGAACCAAGTGAGAGCTTACTTGTCTGTGAATTAGTGTCAGGCTGCAGGTATACCAAAACTAATCTTGTACTCTGTGGGGTTAACTAGGTGCTTAAGAATGTGATCTGAAAAGCCCGCTACTTGTGAGGTGACTTGCCTGGAGAAAATACTGGGAACAGGGCTAGGTCTGATCCCTTGTTGTTCTCCAGAACTCCAATATGTGAGATAGAGACAGAAGCTTCCGCCTACTCCCTTCAGAGTGTAGTCAGTCACAAGGCAGGACGTTGTAGCTATGCTTTAAAGGTAGGAATTCATGCTTTTGGAGGAGGTGGTGGTGGTGGTATACCGGTGCTTTTGTTGTATACTAGGTAAAGCATCTGGTAGTCTTCTGTCTCATTATGAGAATGCTAATGTATTTTGCAGTGTACATATCTTCTAGTGTGTCAGGCTGTGGGAGATCAAACTGGGGATATTTGTTTTGGAACAGGTTGGGCTTGAACAGAAGCAAGGCACAATGGAGCATATTGATCATAGTACAGGTGGTGTGCACTTGGCTGCACAGGTTGCCCGGCGAAGTTGTAGCTCCCCTACCCTTGGCAGTGTTCAAGCCGGGCTGTATGGGGCCTTGCCAGGAGCAACCTGGTCTAGTGGAGCGTCACTGCCCGTGGTAGGGGGGTGAAACTTGGATGGTCTCTAAGGTCCTTTCCAATCCAAACCATTTGTGATTCTGTGGATCTTTTTGTCATTGCTTTGGACATGGATGCACACTTCATATTTTTGGTGTCTATTTCCCTGCAAAGTTAGAATTTGTATAATGCTTGAAGCTGGACATTGCAGGGAAAGAAGAGTGTCTTAGGGTGAACACATCTAGAAAACAGCAAGTGGGGTGCATGCAGCTCACCTGTTGCAGACATTCATTAAGAGGAGAGCCAATCTTCTTGTGTAGCACCTGCCAAGGTGCTTGTTTTTTCTCTGTTCCCTGTGGTACACCTGAAGCAGCTGTGCTGCTGTGGGGAGCCCTCACAGCTGCAGGGGGAGCAGGGTGTTGGGAAGGATGAGTGATGGCCCAGCCCGTGTCTGTTAGGTTTTTTTGCCTTGTTTGTTGAATGACAGCTTTCTTTGGAGAGCCATGAGATTAACACTAAAATAGGCCAGCACAGGATGAAGATGACGACAATATAAAGCTTCAAAATGTCATTTTTGAGCCAGTGGGTTGGCTTTATTTTAATCAAGATTTTAAATGGTTTTGGTTGGTGTGTTTTTTCTTTTTTTTTTTTTTTTTTAACAGACATTAAAGTACAATTCTTGGATCATAATAGCTTATTTTCAAGAATATACTTGAGTATTTCTTTGGGAAGTGGAGCATTTACTCAGCTTTTGATGGGCAGTAATGTGAATTCTGTTGTAGGGCTGTGATTCAGAGCTTTTGGGGGAGAAAGGGAAAGAGGTTGAAGCTTTTGTAAATTAAAACTAACTCAAGAGGATGCTGCTGTAGTCTCGTGGCATTAGTGGTACCTCTGAAAGGTCTTTAATTATGCCCATGCTTCAGAATCATATTGGCAGTTACAGCTTAGCTGTTGACAATGTAATCATGTTCCTATTGGTTTGTACTCTTGTAATAATTCACACTGGATAGTTCAGCCCCAGCCCTTCAAGGCAGTAAGTTTGACCTGGCCCACTTAGTTCATTTTACAGTCTCCTCACGTGTGTTTTTCTTTTCAGTTCATTACTTGCCTAGTTAACCTTACTGATAAATGAGCTTTTATACTAATTATTTGAAAGACAGCCTGATTTCACTGAAATGCATAGCTGCTGTTCTGCCTCTAGGACAGCCTGCATACTTGTCTCACTGTGACGTTATAGTATCAGACATACGTCTGTATTCACATTCCTGCCAAGGGAACGTGACTCTATCTAGGTGACTTCTGTTGTCTACCTCTGCATCAACTAAGTACCAGTGAGCTTTCAGAGTCAAATGCTTGATACTGAGGGTTACCATCATGAGGGTTGTCCATTGGTCTTATCCCTTTGTGGACACAAAATTCCTGCTGCTACCGGAATATATACTTGCCTATAAAAGGAAAACATTGTGCTGCTTTCTTTCCATGGGGTGGGTGGTACTTGTGTAACAAGCAGTTATTCTGTTCCGATAGTGGAATACGTGGCTTCCTGCATGTGTGTTCAGTTCAAAACCTGCCCCAGCACTGTTGATGGGCGTTCACTGCTTTCCTTACCCTATGATGGAATTCTTTATCTTCCAGCCTTTTCCAAGGCAGAGCTGACTCTCTGAAGTGGGCAGGAAATGGTATCTACCTGCCATGGTGCCAGTTTTGGTCTAATTACAGATTTTTCTGGAAGGCAGTTTTGTAGAAGTGGCAAGGATCTCAGTGCCCAGTGTGCTATTCAGATCTGTTATTCCACTGTGGCGGTCATCTTTCTTCCTGCTTACTTCATTCATGATGTGCCTTCCCCTTGCTGAGACATGCAGGTCAGGCGCTTCATAGGCCGCTCTCCCAGCTGTATATAGAGATAGAATAGGTTGCTTTACATAAGCAGTGCCCAGGGTGGTGAGAGCCCTGCTAGGGGAAGGAACAGGGGAGGACAAGCAGTGTTCTTTTTCTCTGCCCAGCCAAGTCTTGTTTCCTTCCTTCCAAGATTCTGTTCTTGTCAGTCTGCGCTTTGAGTCAAATACCTTCTGCGTCCTCCTGGACACAATATTGCTTTTGCAGTGAAGGTCCTGCCTGGCATATCCAGTCCTCAGGAAATGAAATGTGATACCAGAGCAAATAGCTCTCACAAGGGTCAGAAAAGATGCTGATTTCTATTTTCTGGGGATTTAGGGGACTTTGTTTTAATTGTTTGAGTTCCCATTCTAATGGCAAGGGATGCTTAATACATGAGCTGGGCATCTGCAGGGCAAGCTGGTTTTTCCCGACTCAGTTGTTTTAGCTAAAACGCTTGAGGGAAGCAGAAAGAGTTTAGCAGAAAAGAGTTTAGGTGACTGTTTGGGTCTAGAGAATAGAAACTAAGGAGGAAGATGCTATTAAGAAACTGGCACTAAATTGTTGGTTTCCCTTTTCTTCCCACTGTGCACCCCTCCTGCTGCTGCTCCCCAGCAGAACTTGTCCAGACTCTTCCTGTTCTTCTGCAGGGTTTGACACCAGTTTTTGACTTTCTGTAAGATGGCAGTAATGGAAGTTTTAGCATTGTGTGACTGCATAAAGGTCTCAGGCTCGGTGTAGAGCATTATTTTGTTCAAGTAGCTTCTGTTCTAGTTGCTTGAAGATTAAACAATGCAGAAAAGTCAGCTATAGGTTTAATAATAAATCCCATCTTGTATTCTAGCTACTTACCTTTCTGAAGAGCTGCTGGTCACTTATGTTTCAGATATAACCTTTTGCTTAGCCTTCTGTAGCCCTGTTTTTTGTAGCAATAATTACGTAAATACCCCAGTGGTCTTTGAGATGTTAGTAAGAGAAGTCCCAGTGCCCTGCTGGTGTGTGTGGGTTGGTAGTATTTAGAGCAGAACTGAAAAAACTAAAGATAAATGTAGTGTGGCTCTGTTAAGCCGTGAGTCTATCCTGTCCTACTTGTCAGGGAGCATGAAGTGCATTAGTTGGTAAAGAGAGGCAGGCTGAAAGCTGAGTGTGACAGCAAAGCAGGCAGGGCAGTGATCTTGCCAACAAAGTGGGGAGTCCTGTGGTAGCCAAACAAGAGTAGAGCAGGTCCATTATGTTAACCAGGGTCAACCAAGAGCCTGGTAGTCACCAGACAAGTCTGTCATGATGGGTATGTCCAAGGTAACACCGTGAGATTAAGTCAGCAGTTCAGGGTCAGGATCTGTAAGGCAAACAGCCAGGCGCAGGTAAACCTGCTACATAGCTCTGGTAAGGACCAAGGGCAAGTGTCTGAGCTGCAATACATCTCTGAGATGGAGAAAGGCGCCCAGTGAGGCTTGCTCCAGTGCTTGCTTCCGCAGCTCTCTTCCCAGCAGCCTGGTCCAAGCTTACACAACAGCACCATGTCGCAGCTGGGCTTGAGGCAAGGCATTCAAGCCCATGAGGGGTGGGGGAGAGGTTGAGCTCGTGGCCCTGCACCAGTGGTGTTCTGGTAAGATCTTGTCTGGGCTAGCCTTCATCTCATAAAATCTTCTGCAGTTCCTGATCCTGGGGTAGCCATGGTGGGAATCCTAAATGGTGAAAAGAGGAAGCACAGATGCAGTAACAGAAAATGGGGCTGCATGTTTTGTAACACTAACTGTGCAATAAAATGCATCCTGTGTGCTGGGGGAGCCAACCCCTGTCATTCACTGTGGCTAACATTGGAAGGTAAGTATTTCCACAGCTCTTTGTGCATGAGGACAGATGTGTGTGAGGCACTAGGTATTAGGTAGCTGTTGCTGCACTATGGAACAGTTGTTGCTAATTGGACTGGGGATGGAAGGAAAGTAGATTCTCTTGAAGCCTCTTGAACTTTTTGCAGCTGTGTTTTGTCTCTGTATTCATCCGTGTATTTTGGCTAACATCTTGCTCTCATTCTGTGACAGTTTTTAGTGATTTATTGTTCTTCCTTCTTTCTGTGGTTTGAAAACTATGACTGATTTTTGTGAAGTTTCTTGTGCACATTCTTACTTCTCTCCAGGCTGTGGCAAGCCTGACCTTACATCATGTCAGCACTATTTTATTGATAAGAAGAAGAGAACTATTAGTGTTATGTTCCTTTGTTTCCTGTCTCTTTCACCATTCCCCAGAAGCACTTTTTTTAGATTTCTCTGTGCTATTTCTGTGGAAGCTGTACTGAAGGAGTTTTTGCAATGGAGAGTTGTGTAAAAATTAGCTGATGAGCTCAACCAGTGGCTCTCCCTTCAGACCTGGACTCGAGATGAAAGGGTTTGGTTTGCGATCGAGTTTCCTGCAGCTTTGAAAGATGATGATTTGTCTTGTAACAGCAGTACTTCCAATGTGCTTTTCCACAGAAGGGAGACTAATGACTGGTGTTTTGTAGATAAAACGTGGTGCCTCAGTCTTCCTCTTTAATTCTCTCTGGTTGAGAGAGCTAGAAGTTAACAGTGTTAAATCTTTTTTTCAGAAAGATGGAGGATAACTGATTCAAAATATTTTGAATTGTGGTCTGAAATGTGTTTCACGGAGGATTCACTTTAGAAAATACTAGAGAATACTCTTAAATGTATCTGAGGCTTTTCCCACATATTCAAATTGCTCAGAGATTTTTATCTTCACTTGAGATGCCCACGAATCTCAGAATCACAGAATTGTTTGTGTTGGAAGGGATTAAAGGTTATCTAGTTTCAACTCCCCCTTCCACTAGACCAGGCTGCTCAAAGTCCCATCCAACCTGGCCTTGAACACTGCCAGGGATAGGGCAGCCACAACATCGCTGGGCAAAATGTGCCAGTGCCTCACCACTCTTATGGTGAAGAATTTTTTCCTTATGTCTAATCTAAGTCTGCCCTCTTCCAGTTTAAAGCCATTTTCCCTTGTCCTGTCACATGCTCCAAGAAAAGTCCCTGTCCATACTCCTTGTAGGCCCCTTTTAGGTATTGAAAGGCTGTTATAAGGTCTCTCCAGAGCCTTCTCTTCTCCAGGCTGAGTAGCCCCGACTCTCAGCCTGTCTTCATAGCAGAGGTGCTCCAGCCCTTGGAGCAGCATGAAGTTTTTACCGTTTGAGATTAGTAATGCTTTGTTGCAGGACAGCAAGCATTCCAGTATGTTTAAAGTTATCTTGCTTGTGTAAGAGAGTAGGGAGATGGCATGCAATCTAGTTAAGCAAAGATGTAAGGAGACAGCAGTTGCAGAGTGGTGGGGGAGGAAAATTCTTCACAACTGTAATGTAAAGAAAGTAGGAGACGATCTCCCTAAACCAAGAAGCAGAGAGAGCTCACAAGAAGTGTAGAATAGGTATGGAGTGTTCCTTTATAACATTGCTTTATTATTAGTCCTGGTGTTTTACGTGTGCAGTGTTGGTTCTGGCACTGTCTAGGTTAGAGTACTCCTTTGAAATGAAGGGTACAGCGGGGAGGTGGAAGTGCAGAGAAGTTGAAAGGACAGCTTATCTGGTTAAGTGGCTTTTTCCTCCCTGCTGGGAAGACTACAGAGCTGTACTATCTATTCAGTAGACATCTTCCGCTGGGTGTGAGCTGTTGGTAGTTTGCACCTCTTAATGATAACAAGTGAGAGAACTTTATTTTAGATAACCAGCATGATATAAGTGGTTGTCATAAAGCATTTTTAATGGGGATCTGTCAGGGTGAGGAAGGAAGCTTGTTAAATGGGCATCCTTGTTCCTGCAGGTACGTGGTAACTGGTTAAAGCTCAGTGATGTGGTTGGATTCCTTAGCAGATTTATTTTAGCTGCTTACTTTGCAGTTATCAACTGTACCTGTACCCCATCTCTTCCCTTTTGAATGTAAGCTTGACTGACAGCATTTATTAACTCTCACTGCTGAAGAAAACAAGGCAGGGTCTGTGTTTAAGATTAGAAATACAGCTTCTAATCTGCAAGACAAATGTTGGATATATGTCTCTACATCTACTTTGCCTTTGTAAAAAGGAGCAAACTAATGGAAGAGGTACCATTTAAACAAGTTTGGGTGTGGGTCTGCTAATGGCAGTTTCAACACCACTTACTTGAATTTTATGGTTCTCAAGAGGATAAAGATTTGTGGGTTATTTTTCCTCTGCAGTGTGGACATCTGGCAACTTTGGTTAGCCATGCCAGCCAGTTACACAACTTAGTTGGAATGGTAGACTGTGCTGGAGAGAGGATATCCCATGAATTTGAGAATGAAGCTTGTAGACGATAAATGCCAAGGCAAGAGTTAATTTAATACCTACTTTCCATAAATAGAGGAAGTTGATTCATAGAGTCGCAGCTAGAGACTACATGAGCATGTCTGAGGCTTCACTGTCTTGCTTGAGATCAGAAATACACTGAATAACGTGGAGGTCAAGTTGCAAAGTCCAGTCTTCTTCTATCCTTAGAATGGGGGTCAGAAAGACAAAATGGCATGGAAGGAAACTTTTTTTTTCTGTAATTGTTCTCTTCACTGTTTGAGTTCTTAACACTCCAAACACTTCAGATCTACTTATGATCTAGTTAAAGATCAGCATTGTGTGATACTTGATTATGCTTGTGGAAGAAAATCTGTGTATTCTGCCAGTCAGATAAAGCTGTATCAAAACCCAGCAGAGCAAGTACTGTCAGAAATGAAATCAAAGTTTTTAAAATGTCATCTGAACAGAGCTTCAAATTTAGAAGTTAATTTAGAATTTTTATTTGAAAGTTGTGTAGGGTTTTCATATAACTCCATGTAACATATGGCTGTACAATATAAAATATATATAATGTATCATAATTGCATAATTATAGCAATGTATATTATGCAGGTAATGACAATATTATGTGTAGTGTATTTTGTTCTGATACACTATACATTTGGTATATATTATTATGGAGAACAGTATTTTAGTGTGTATATATGCTTTACTGACCACAAGCTCTGTAATTTTGAGGCACGTTGGCTACAAATTACTACAATTAAACATTATAGGTGAAAGAATCACAGGGGACCATAGCTTGTCTTGTGCTGCCAATGATATGGTTGAGTTTATCCAGAGCTGAGTTTAGGACCATCTCTGTTTCTAAATGTGCTAGTCATCTGGCACAACTTACGTGTGTGGTTTGGGTTTTGGTTAGGGTTTTCTTGGGTGGTGGTGGTGGGAATAGACCCACATGTAGAACGTAAATTCTCTTTTGGACTAGTTTTGCTGTTGCTGTAAAGCTGATGTCTAACTGCTCTGGTTATTTAATTTCTAGTTATTTTGGTGGTGGAGGCTTGTACCTGGCATGTTAATTGAACAGGAGAACAGAAGTGGGAGTATTTCTCTGCGGATCTTCAGTGGAGTTTGGATTGGTAGAGACTACTTCATTAGTTTTTAAAATAAATACATTGTTCTGCCTGTAAAAAAGATACACGTTCTAAGTTCTTCAGTGTATATGGAGCAGATTAGTCACATCCAAGAGGAGTCTTCACTACTGTAAATATGAGTCTGTTAGACATTAGTGGATCCTGAAACCTAGGCTGGTAGGTCAGTGGTCTGCTGCATACCACGTTTCAGCTCTAAGCATATTAGAAAAAAAGATGAACTCTTACCCTAAACTTCATGTTTCCTTAAAGTAGGTGGTCAGAAGCATAGCTTTCATTCCTGTCCAGGCATTTTCCTTCTGCTCTCAATTGATCCTGTAGAAGGAACAACCCACTGAGTATTCATTGCTGGCCTTCCAAAAATACTGCTGTTTTGGTAGGAATTTTTGGAAACTTTTAAACAGTTGTTTAAATATGCGGTAGCTCAACAGTACATGGTCTCCCATGTTTAAACCTACGTTTAAAATGCTGCAGTGATGTATTTATAGTTTCTTAAATTCTACTCTTAAGTGCATGGAATGTGCATGACATGCAATAGACAGGCTGCAGTTGATGCCAGACTAACACAAATAACATCCCCTCATTATGTTCACAGGGATAATTAGTATGACTTTAAATATTTCTCTTGCTGTTTTCCACCCCTGTGAATCTTGATTGAAGTTACTAATGAATATTAAAAAGAATACATTACCACACCTCTAATTGCACTATCTTGTTGCTGTCAGGCTTTATAGGTGTTTAAGAGGAGATAAACTGTGCCCTGAATGTTTTTATAGGGAACCTACAGCAACAAACAGCTCTGTGATGTAGTGTTTTATGCAACCTGCAGTTTTTTTGTGCAATTTGATGTATTCTTTGTGCTGCCCTTGTTTTCAATATGTTAATTATGCTATGTTCAACTAGCAAAACAACATTTGGCATGGATTTCTTTTTTTTGACTATCCCATTTGGAGATAGATGCATGAGTGGAAGACATCCTGTACAACTGTCATGTTTTAGAGTTAATTTTTAAAAATTATCTAGCTCTTGTTATGTTGCCATCTGTTTTCCTCTCACTTGAAGAGGAAGCAGCTGTTGTGAATAATCTCAAGACAGTATTTTTAATAAAGTCTGCCTACCTTCAGCTTTTGTGTGGAACAGAGTGAATAAATGTGCCATTTAGGAAGGGAAATGTGGTTTTACGGTAGGAACTGTAATGAGCTTGTTTGGTAGTGCAGTGATTCTGGTATGTCTCCTCCATAGCTGGGTTTGAACATAGCTGGGGACATCTGTGTTAGTGGGCACACTTCACTTGCTCTAACTGTAATGTCTTGCAGAGAGGCTGCTCTCTGCTGCTTCTGCCCTCCATGTACAGCAGTGGGCAGGCAGCTGGGCAGTTGACTAAACCTGGTGATCTAATGTAGACACTAATTCATACCCTACCATGCCAAATTTCAGTTCTGCTGCTCAAGTGGAGTTGATAACTATATTTGACCTCAGAGAAAGCATTGGAGATGGAGAGCCAGTGACACAGCCTCTTCAGTTGACAGCATGTAGTTGTACAGAATTAGATACAACATGTACACTGGGAAACTTACAGGCATATGATTTTGGAGAAAATACTTAATTCTCATCTGGAGAGTAAATGTTATTGATAGTGAGCAGGACATGAATGCACTTCATGTGTCTAGTGGGGTTCTTGGTTGTGTTTTAGACTTCACTTTGGTAAGGAGTGCAGGACCTCATGAAGGAAATTATGTATAATATGAGCTTCAATCACAGTGGTAATTCAGGTGATTCAGCTGAATTAAAGGGAAGGATAAACCAAAATATACAAGTTGACTGTCAAAGAATGCCTTAAAAAAGTTGAAATCAGTTTTGCTGAGCTCAAGCATTGCAGAATGGACAGGGTTTAGTATTTTACATAGGCTGACTTTCTTCACTGCTTTCTGTCTAAATCAAAGCAAGATATCTTGTTAGGTCTCAAACTTTGCTGGTTGAAAGTTACTTGAAGTAAGATGCCTCGGTTAAATGAGTGGAGGAGACTAACTGGCAGTGGTAGTCAGGGAGTGCAGAGTTGAAGAAAGAATGATGACTGATTGAATTGGATTTTTCAGTAAGTAGTGTGGCTTCTTTTTGTCAGAGGCTTTGCTTCTTTTGAGCGAGTCTTTAGATGATGGCATTCTAGCACAACAATAGTAAGAGTAGCCTTGGAAAGTAAGCCTTAGTCCACATACTTGTGAGGCTGGAGCCTCAAATTTTCCAAGAACATGCATCCCATAAACGTGTTTGAAATACACGTCTAACACGATGCAGTTGCACAAGTTCTGTGCTGTTTGCTCTCATGCTGCCTCATCTCTTGGAGCAAGACAAATGTACGCTTAAAAACTGCCTCTTAACTTTTGTCTTTTGGAGCACAGTGAGTGTATTGGAATTCAAGAAAGTAAGAGACACTAACTTGCAATTCAGTTAATATTGAAAATTAATTATAATGCTTGCCTTTGAGCTTTCCTGCCAATTTTATGCTATTAGTGTTTGCTGCATTTCTCTGGAAGAGTAGCCTAAATGTGCTAAGAACATACTATGGCAGAAACCTGTTTTAGATCTGGCTTTCAAAAGAGAAGCTCTGATTAATGACTGCAAAAACTCTCGGGGAAATAAGCAAGTAACAGTGACCCAGTGTTAGTGGCAGAACTAACATGTGAACTACTAAGCATTTCCAGAATGTTGTCACTTAAGTAGCTATTTTTTTAAAAAAGTGATATTTTAGCTTATCTTTGTGGGCAATTTCTTTGGTTGAATAGCAAATTTTGTTTGTTTTCCCATTCGCAGGTGTATCCATGTCTTCACTTCTGAATTTACAGTGGAGTACTTTGATTTCAGACTAAGTAAGAGCTGGAAATAAGAAACAAACTTTGTGTTGCAGAAGCCCCCACAAGGCAAATATTTCAAAAGATATGCAAAAGTCAGAACAGATGCTTCACTGTGCTGAATATTTTTAACATTCATATTCACAAATGGTTCATCTTCTGGGAAGGCAGTGTCTTTCTTCGGATCTCATAAATCAATAGCTGGCAGCAGGGTAGTAGTTATGGCGTGGTTATTTGGGATGTAGTAATGCCAGATTATGGAGAGATGAACTTATGCCTTGCTAGGAACTGTTCTAGGGCTTGTGTCTCTGTTTTTCTGCACTTCTTCTCAGCGTGCCTACCTTCTGCCTTCCTCTGCCCCACTCTTTTGGTACAGTGTACCTGAAGCTGCTTCCCATGAAGAGTGTCTTTCCTATCAAAGTGATTTCTGTCATGCAGTATTTTTGCTAGATTGCTTTGCAGCTATTACAGTACCTTTTTCATGCCCAAGTTGTTGTACTTTCCACAATAAAGCCTCTGGGAGCCATTTTTCTCTCTCTTTATGTACATTACAGTACTGCTGGCAGTATACCCTTCTAACAATAAGATATTTCCTGCCATGGTTACTGTAACTTGTTTATCTGGCTTATCTTTTTGTTAAAAGGTTGAAAGGACCAGATGCATTGTCTTCTCCTGCTTTGTCCTGGTAAATCCTGCTTTGTGTTTCACCCACCCCAACCTGTGCTGTTACATAAGTAGGCACAAGGCTCCCAACACCACGAGGATGTTGATCTTTACTTGCTGTACAAGAGAGTCTTTTGGTGCAAGGTGTGTTGGTCAGGCTGGGTTGGCTTTGCTGGTCTCTTTGTGGCTAGCCTTCAAATGCAGTTTCTGCAATATCTCATGTATTAGGAAACACTGTAATGCGATATTCCAGTATGGCCTTTTCATTTAAAGAAAGGTTGGACTTAATGATCTTAAAGGTCTTTCCCAACCTAGCTGCTTCTGTGATTCATCTGAGGGATCTGAAGTTGCATTTTGAATGCGAAGTACTGGAGAAGGAGGTAGGGCAACTGGAAGTTAGCTGCCTGGCTTATTATGCAGAGTCACAGATGGAGTCTGCAACAGAACTGGGATGGAATCCAGATCTTCCACCAGAAGAGCTAGCTTCTTGCATGGGATTACAAACTTCTTGCACAGAATAGCTCTGCTGTGTGGTAGTGCTTTGTAGAAACAAATAGACCATTTTTGAAACTACATAGGATCAGTAAGGAGTTAACCAAAGCTGAATGGCTTTCCATTCTTGGGTGACCTTTTTAAAGAAGCATTGGTCTTTTTTCTTTTTTTTTTTTTTTTTGGTAGCCAGATGTCTGGTGTATTCATCCCCATCCCTCAGTATTAAAAATAGTGACTACAGCATGCACACAGACTTACGTCACTTGTGTTCTACCCTAAAAGGTAAAAATGGGCATCTTTTGATCCAATAAATAGTCTTTGGATAGGCATGTCTATTTACATGCTTTAGGTTTTCAGCTGCTTATTGTAAATGTCAGTGAGGAACTTTCTTGCAGTTGGTAAAAGTGTGTGATATAATCCAGAAATCAACTTCATTTTACACATGATTATCAGAAGCGTTCCCTGACTTCAGACTGCTGTTCTTTTGTAAGCCATGGATTTGCACAGGAGTTTCAGAAGATTAGTTGAAGACAAGAGGACATTGCACAGGTATAGCTTGGCCTATAGATACTTACTGATGCTGGCTGCATGTGCTATCATAGCTTCACTTGACCCTCTGAAGAAACAAGAAAGGACTTCTTGCTTTTTATGTTTAAATTTGTGATAAAGCTAGTACATGGTATATCTGCAAGAAAAACGTGATGTGTATTATATAATTTCTGTTGGGCTCTGCAGAGTTGAGACCAAAACTGTAAGTTGACATATGTGTGAGTAAGTTATCACTCTGCCTTCTTGATGTGTTCTGTAAGCTGCTGAGGACAGGGTTGATCCAGGTTTTGTGTATTTTGGGCTTTTGATGACTAAAGATTGCAGCATGTAATTGTGGCTTCGAAGCTGTGAGTTTAAATTTATGTGGCTGTGTTGTACTTGTTGGTCATTGGGCTGAGGAATAAGCTTGGTTGCAATGCTGGCTCCTCCCGTGTGTTGTTAAAGCAAACCATTGTCACTCAGGCTTAAGACTGTGAAGTCAGACCTTGGTTTGGTTTTAAAAGTTTTCAGTACAAGACTTTAAAGATTAACATCATATTTCTATATATTTTGTATTGCATTGTTTGGGAATGCTGTGCCTTTGTACTTCCATCCTGTCAAATATCTTTCAACCTGCCCTTCCCTTTTCAAAGCTTGATCCTCCCTTTTCATATATGAATGTTTGTGTAGGCTTAAGCATTTCAAGAAAGAGAATGTCTTCTATGTTGGTACAGCTCTCACCACAGTTAGACCTCAGCTACTGAAAGCAAGTCAGATCAGGTTTGTGCTTGGTTAGACAGGTTTGTGGAACTGGATGTGCTTTAAAAAATAGCACTTTGTGAATGTATTCCAGAGCAGTTGCTAGTTGTTCCTCTTGCTGATGTTTTTGAATTCTCACATTTCTGCATAGGTAAATGAATTCTGCTTTGTCACTAGTAGTAAGTATGCAAACTACTAAGCATTTCCAGAATGCTTTACAGGCAGTATGTCTTGCTCACCCCCTTTTCTGCAGCTGATATGACTAAATTGTAAACTGAAACTAGAAGAATAAAAGAAAACTGACATTGATGGAGTTTCATTATATTAGTGCTTTGCATAGCTTAGAAAAGGAAAGTAGGTCACTTTCCATTTTTAATACCCAGCTTTATACTTTGCATAAAAGCCTAACAGCTGGATTACAGACATTTCATGGAAAGTTATACATTTCCCTGTAAATACAGATTTTTAATCATATGAGCATTTACAGAAATTACAAGGGAATATTGCATTTTGGCTTAGATGCCTCTTCAAAATCTCAGCTGCTTATACCAGGAGTGTGTTTTAGGTGCCCACAGCTACACTAATTTCTGAACTCTGTGGTTTTGACCACTGCTTATAAATTAACGGCTATACTCAGCTTCTTACTTCTTTTTCTGCAGTGTTATCGTAGAATGGTTAGGGTTGGAAAGGACATTAAGGTCATCTAGTTCCATCCCCCAGCCCCTGTTGTGCCTGTGTTATCTATGCTCAGTGATGAGGAGAGAAGTAAAAGATATTTTGGGTATTTTTTTCCTCTTCCTGTAGTTACTGAAGTTGGATAATCTAGCATTTGGTTCTCATCACATTGCCTGCACAATGAGTCATTCCTTCTTGGTTAGGTTTGTTCCTCAGGCCAAGATTCATGTGATGTTCCCCCTCTCAGGGCGATCACATTAGTCACTGTTTGAATCTTATTTAAAAAATAAATGGCACTGCAGGTTGATGCCTTGCTTACCAGTTACATGCTTCCCAACCCCCTCCACCTGCTGTTTTGAGTTCAGCAGCATCATTATATTGAAAAATGTTTTATGGTCATGGTAACTGATATATTATTGGAGTCCAACTGAAATGAGCATATTAAATTCAGAACTCTGGGTACTAGCAGGTGAATTTAGAGTAGTTCAGTGTGCTGAAGTACATCTTGATTAAACTTGGGCTTTTTTTCCTTGTGCTGCTAAAAACAAAACCTACATTACAATTTTGGTAGTAGCTTGAACTTTGTGAAAAAAGTTTAAAAGACCAGTGGTAATAACAGAAGTTATTAACACAGATGGTCTCTTATCATGATACTTGAATCAGACCTGAAGTATTAGTGGCAGAAACTCTCCTTGCAGAATTATCTCTACCTGAAAATGTTCAGTGGATTTGAGGTCTGGTGGAGGTCTCAAACCTTTGGACAGTGGCAGAGTTTCCAGTTCCTATTGTGCAATACATTATTATGAAAGCTCTTGGAAGTTCTTTATCTTGGTATTAGAAGACTTTAGGGCTCTTGTTCATTGTGGGAAATAGCAGTCTGAAAGTCTAGCCTTACAGAAAATGTGAGGTGTATAGATCAGCAGTAGGGAAAGTATGTGCTGCACGATTGTGGACGCTTAACCTGGACACTGATGTTAGCAGGCTAGGCTCCCTATCTAGTCAATGGACAGCAGGGGGAACTGATTCAAATTATGACTTAGAAAACTATTTATCTTTGTTCCTCAAAGCCTCTTATGCAGGAGTGTATGTGAACAGTAGATGCAAATGCAGGTACCTAAATCGTGCAGAATGTTTAATTCTATGAATATCCCTGGGAGCAATGTCTGATTTGTGCCTTGAGAGCGAGTCAGGCTTATGATATGGTGGAGGATTGCAAGTTGCTGAAATAAATGGCTATAAACTATGTCATGGTTCATAGGTGAAAGCTTGAGTAGAAGGAAAGATGTATTAATGTTCCACATTAAACTTTGATTCTGGCTTTTTTGAACAACATTATTTTCCATCTTAAAAGTTAACAGCATTTTGGTGGGAAAATGTTCATGAAGTAGGTGAAGTTGCAGACCAGTGGGATGAAAACTGAGGTTACTTGTAGAAAGTTCAAATAGTGAGGGTTTTCTTTATGAAGCTTTTCGTGGTGGTCTTGTTCTGCCTTCAATTTTCAGCCTATCCTTACAGATACCAGGCACTCAAAACTGTTAAAAGTATTAGTTCATGTTGTTAGTTTTCCTTTCATTCTGTGTGAGACAGATGCATGTAGTGTCTAAAGAGACGTATTAAAAATTCAACTTTGGATGAACTCTGTGGGTGTGGATGAGCAGCTCACAGGGAATGAATGCCCAGCTTTCAAAAGTCATTGGCAGTTTTGAAGAATGCTCAGCCTCTGGGTGATCACCTACAATCTAAATTTATTTTTGAATCTTCCTCCCATTTCTATAAGAATAACCACTGAAGAAACAGACCTGTGTTTCTTTGGGGTTTGTCGACTTCTACTGCATTGGCCTCCTCTGGAAGGCGGCAGACCTTGTATTTTGGTCTTTACTTCTTTGATACAGAGGTGAGTATGTTGGGTTAAAGCTTCTGCTGAAGTGAATTGGCTTCTATGCAATGAGGTGGGGCCTGACCCTGTGACTTCAGGCCAAGCAAGAAGTGAATGCTTAGGTATTCCTTCCGACATGTGAACATCATTTACTTTAAAGATTCTTTCCCTGGCCACCACTATGCAGGAGACTGGGAACTTGGATGGGGGATTTCTTGTTTGTGTTTTACAGTTTGTTTTGCTCAGCACTGATCAGTCAGTCTCACACAGAGCCCTAGATTTGTGGGTAGAACTTGACAGCTCATATTTAAAAATAACCTGGTACACTATCAGTTTGCAACTGGGAAACTCTCAAAGACTTAAATTTAAGACTGTTCACATGCATATATATTATACTTGCATGGACTTAGCGCTGTAAAGAATAAGCACTGTTGGGAAAGGGGAAACACTATGATTACTGTCACACTGTAACTCATAAACAAAGAGTTTAATAATAATTTTTAATTTGTATGAAACTGAAAGAAACAATTTTAACATTTTAATTTCTGGCTTTTCGTCTCGCTCCAGAATGAAGTGGCCTATTTGGATCCAAAATTTTCTTCAGTTCTTCAGTACTTCTTTACTTTTCCCGTGACATATACTAGCTAACTGTTCCTTTGTTATTTTGTGTCAACAGGTCTGAAAGTATTTTAGGTGTTCTTAGAACTTCTCTTGCTAAACACTGTTTCTAGCCATCAGTGTATTCTGATGTATTATCTCCTCTTTATCCTTGTGAAGAAGTCTTTGGTTGCCTTTGGTCTCAGCAAAAGTGCCTTGAGAGGCTGGAAACATAGCTTGTCCAGTATACCTCAGTTTGCTAGTCGAGGAGTCTGACTGCTGTTGACTCTGTTAAAGGACCACTGTAACAACAGGGTGTCAAACAAGCCCAAATCAGAAGGGGGGAATGAATATGTTTAAACTGATTGTCTAAATAAATAATTAAAGTCTATATAATGGTAAGAATACTAAATTAGAATCTGAAAATATTGAGAGGTTAGCTGTATGTTTTATGTATTGTTCTTCTAAGGAGGGATAGCACTTATTTTGTTTTTAGAGAGACCTTTTAGCTCTTTTTGCTTTACTAAGAACAGGTATATTACCAAAATATGCCCTAAAAAAAGATATACTACTTGAAATATACTTAATATTTGAGTGGGAAAAACAGTTCTGTCTTTCTTTGTAAAAACAAAGAAATTGAGCAGACAGATAGAATTACATAGAGTTGCCTATACTTTGGCGATGAATTGTTGCCTGAATTGATGTCAGTATACTTTATGTTCACGCCACCCAGGCAGAAGGACTTGTAGCATGTCTCTGCTGAGCCTCATTAGACCTGTGGGTCTGTGGAACTGTACTCGTGGGCTCTCAGAGTGACAGCTCTGCATGTCAGAGCGTTCAGAAGTCTGCAGTGAGCAAACACAGCAGACAGGGGTAGCTGACACTGTCCTTTCCTCCCTATACCTAGGTCAGTTTGTCTTCAACTGTATTTTCTAATAGAAAATTTTATTTCAGCATTGAGTCAGGAATCCTATGCTGATATGTTAAAAAAAAAAATTCTTTAGTAAACCCACGGACATGGGCAAATTGAATATTCAGGATCTTTAATGTTTAGGATCCTGGTCCAGTTCTGTCCATGTATGGATGTTCAGAAACTAGCTGTTCGTGAGGAAACTGTGGTGCAGTATTTAAGGTAGTCTGGGCTTCAGAGTAGAGGCATGCTGTCATCTTTCTTTCCTCAAAGAAGTCAGTAGGTCTGTAGATCAGTTGCAGTGTGTCCTTTCTCATTTGCAGAGTTTTAATTGTACAGCACTGCAAACTGTCAAGTAAGCACTTTGTTAGTCAAGCTCAAATGCTTCAAAGCATCTTAAAATGTCATGAGGAGAGATGCTGTTTTTTTACTTAATTAGAGTGCAACTAGCAACAAAAAATTAGCAGCATCTGTATAAAATCTTGTTCATTGTCAGCATATATCCATGCAATACAGGCTACTCAATAGGGAGATAAATCTCTCTTTGAGATAATTTAAAATACTTCGGGAGTCCACCAGTGTGGAAAAGTCACCTGTAGATCATAGAAGGCAACAATCTTGGGAGTGACCAAGTGGGATTTATTTTTGTTTCAGTCTTCCGGAAAAAATGCTGTGTAAATGATGACCCAGTAGCTAAAACAGAGCAAGTATTGTAGGTGATTTCAGTAATGTCCTAATTTGAGTCTTCTGTTTCAAACAGAGGTATGTTCACAACATAGCGTTTGTCAGGCACCGAAGAAACTTAATGATTTTCCTTAAAGTGTTTTGATTCCAAAACTATCTATTAGTACATGTCTGAGACCTGGTTATGATCATTCTTTTTTTAAAATAAAGGATTTCCTATGACATTGTTCCTTAGTGTATACGATGCTCTTTGCATATGAAGGAACACATGAGGAGTGTGTGAACTAATAAAATATCAAGACCATGTCAAGTTTGAAGTAATTGTAGTCTTACCTATTACTGGCTCTAAGGGAAGCTGCTAATTACTTACTGCAAGTTTGGAGGAGAATATTTCTAAGTTTGGATCTTTATATGGAAGAATGGATTTGATAATCTTGTAGGAAAGCACCTATTTTCACTGGTTTTGAAGAAAGGTTAAAGCGAAGAAAGGTTAAAGCAAAGAAAGTTGGGCAGATTTCGAAACCTTTTTCTCTCCCTTATGTTGATTAATTTCATAATAGGAAGGGTGTTTTAGATACGGAGGAAGACACTCTGCTCAGTTAATTCCTAAATCTGAGGTGGTTTCGAGACTGCCTTGAACCTGGTGCATTCTGAGTCACCCTGTTTTTCAATAGCTGGGGTTGAGTTTAGTTTTGAACACTGCGGGGCCACAGGGCCAACATGAACTTGATCTAAACTTGGTCCTGTGAACCCTGGTTAGTGAAGATATTTCTAAATAAGCAATTCTAAAGCAAGTGCAATAGTGGACAGCAGAATCATTAAAGGAAACAGTTACTGGTTTTCAACATTGCCGGTAAAGCTTCATCTCTTCAGCAATCACTTCTTTTGTTACTAGTTTGTAATCTGAGCAAAACACAGCCTTTGGCAGATTTGTATTTTTCAGGTTATTGAAAAGTTCTTCATGTCACTTGTAAGTGATAAATGCTGTGGAAGAGAGAGGGCATCATGTCTTTCTCATTACTGGTGGGTTGTTTTTTTTTTCCTACAGCTATAGCTTTTTGATATACACTGAAAAACCAAACTGGATGTACATAGAAAATTTCCTCTTTTTTGTGTGGGTTTTTTTTTTTGTGTGTTTGTGTGGTTTTTCGGTTTTTGGTTTTTGTTTGTTTGGTTGTTTTTTTTAACCTGGGTTTTGTTTCTGCGTGTGAATAGTATAAATAAGGGAAGGTAAAAAGAGAATTGTTTTCACGCTGACTTCTTTTTGCTTATGGTGATATTTTCGAGAGCATTACTTTTGTTCTTTAGCAATGATTAAGCTCCTTATAGAGAAACTACCTTAAATTATCTTAAAGCACAAAAACTCTCAAAAGGGAGTGGTTGGATTTTGGTCACGTTTTGTTTGATGTTGTAAATCATTTGCTTGTGTTTCCTGTCTAATACTGTTCTTCTAAAAATAGCTGGAACTGCTCTCTGTTTGCCCATGGTGGAATAGCCTGTTTAAAGTTACTTCCTCTCAGCTCCTCTGCCCCTCCTGCAGCCTGAATCCTCTCCCTCATGGTCTCCCACAACAGATGTTCACTGGCTTAAACTTTGCTGAGAGAAGGTCTTTTATAACTTTAGGAAGCTGATTTTTCTTTTCTAAAACCATCAACAACTGAAGACAAGACCACCACCACCCCCACCTTAAACAACAACTAAAACAGCAAATAACCTCCACAAACCACCAGTCTAAACAGAGGTCACAATTCAGAGGTACAGAACAGCCTGTAGCCAGTCCCTACATTACTGAAACTGGTAGGGAAAACCTCAAGGACCTCTGTCAAACATGAGGTGTGCCTTGATGCAAGTATCATCTTCAGAGTACAAACTGGATTGAAAAACAGTAAATGGAGAGCTGAGTCTAACATTGTATCAACGGAGCTAGAGGCAGTTTGGTTAATTCACCAGTTTTTGTGCATAAATGAAAGGGAGTCACATCAAAGAAACCTGGAATGCTAACCCCAGAGTGCCACAGGAAAGCTGAATTTGAATGGAAGCTCCTTGAGAACACCTTCTTCCTGGCAGTATCCTACTTGAAAATGATCTCTTCAAAGTATCCTTTTACACAAAATAGCTTCAGTCTTGTTAAAAAGCAGCTGGACTTACTTTTTTTTTTTTTTTTTTTATTTTTTTATTTTGTGGTATTAAGTTACCATCCTAAGGGAATCTTTGGAGAAACCTGATTCCTGCTGTTAGACCATGATATTGGCAAGCAGCATGAAACCAGTTACATTAATGACTTATGGAGAATTATGCTTCTCCTCTTGTACAAACTAATATCTTAATTTTACAAGCAACTGTCATGGAATTTGCTGGAGAGACCTCTTTCCTGTCAGCCCTGGGATCTGATTAGCAGCCAGTGTGCTGGGAGCACTTAAGCACTTGAGATCATGACAATATCTTTTGAGCCTCCTCAGTGTTCGTTGCCTCTTAAAAGAAAAGTAAGGCTGTCAGCCTGCAGCTTCTCATTGCTCTCCAGTGGAAATATCCTCAGCCGCTTCTGTTAGGCCCAGAACAGTACAGGCAAGATATTTGGACAGTTTATTAGACCTTCAGGGCTGCAAAAGGAGAACTGGGATGTTTGAGTACACACAGGAAAGAAGGAATTTGGCTGCTAGCCACTCTGAGTGATAGGTCCTAGGCTGTGTACCATGCAGGCTATAGCTGATTAAGTTTAGCTGTTGTTACAGCTGATAGAAGGGTCTGTCACTTGCTGTCTCAGAGCAGGTTTGAGATCACAGGAAGATCTATATGAAGGTTTCTAACTGGTATAGAATAAGTTTAATCATGCGAGGGGAAAGGGAAGTAGTGTGGTAGCATGCCACGTGCACTAAGGAAGTGGATTGTTCAGAAGGGCCTTCGGTGGATGCCAAGTGTTCCTGTCACTAGGCTGTAAAGGGAGTAAAACTCCGCTGGAAGAACTAGGTCTAAGTAAGTTTTAAGTATTTTTTGGCACAGAGGTATCAGCTGGTGGTGGTCTTCAGTTTAATGCTAAGGGATTTGGGGTTGATGCTGCCCCTAAGCCAAGGGTGTCCATATGATGCTTTATGTTTAAGAAGTTGTAGTTTCTATAGTGTGCTCTGTTTCCCTTCTATTTGCTTGCTGAGGCAGCATTAGCTGTGATATCAGGTTGTTCTGGGGTTGTTGCTGAGGCCCAGGTGGTCAGTACTGTTTTGTTGAGGAAGTGTTTTTCCTGAGTCTTCCAATGTGATGATCGTTTCACGTGGAAAGAGGCTGGCAGACAAGGACTCAGATTAAGAACAGGTCATCTAAAAATCTCATTTTCAAGATCAGCAAAATCTGTTCACAGATGGCTGGTTTTGACCTGGTTTAGAAATCTAATGCATCTGTCTCTCCATGAGAGTGGAGTGTGTGTATGCACACATAAATACCTATGGTTAAAGCAAAGAGAGATTGTTGGGCAAATAGTGTTTCTAGTCCCATCTGTTTTAAGAGTTTGTTTTTGTTTTTTTTTTTTTTCTGATACATCAGTTTTCTTTATTCAGATATTTACAGATTCCTTGTGTTTTTCTTATTTTCAGGCTATATGACATATATACATAGGTGGAGGAGAGAGAACATTTTTGACACTTGGCATGTATCGCCTAAAAGGTGTTACTTGTTTTTCAGGTTACTACAAAAGTACATGAGAATATCACGCTACGTACATAACCCCATTGTTTCACATTAGGTGCACTGATTCTTGGAACCTTTCATTTTCGTAGCTTTTTCATATTTGGAAAGGCAAAAATGAATTGAAGCTTTCCTCTTCTGAGAGGTACACAGAGTGTATCTACAGATAGGAATTATATGCAAACATAACTGTATATCCACATACTCTATTTTCAAACATTATGTTAATTTCACATAATTATCATATTGGCCATGTAGTAACAAAACTGTTTTCAGATGTGAATAGAGGTTTTTTAACAATGACCCAATGACCATTTTAATATTAGAAGGGATTATTTTCTCTGTATATCCCCCTTGAGGTATTGCAGTCATACCCCTCCCTTAACCCCACCTCACCCCCTGAAAGCACACCTTGCAAGAAAATTATTTGCCTTCTAAGCATTCAACAGTAATGCAGCTGCTTCAGTTCAGTTTGAATTCATGCATAGGCACAAAAGTTAATATGCTTCTAGGTGTTTCTGCATGTTTTAATCAACATTGAGTGTTATTATATTTCTGTTGATTATAACCTTGCTGGCATCTTCACATTTCTTGGGTTTTGTGTATGAGGAGCTTTTTAAGCATAAATTGTTGTAGAGAGGTGGAGGTCTGCACAAACATTTTTCTTTCTCTGTTTTTGCTTGACCTGTGGATGTTGAGGGAATAATGTTTTCAGAAGAAAGAAAACTTGAAAGCAGTGCTTGAGAGAATTTTTTTTTTCTTCATTTTTTTTTCTGATTCCGATATCTCTAATTGGTATCGAGAGCTTAAGGGGGAACAGACACTTTTCATTCTTGACAGACATTGTTGCTCTGTTCTTGACGTGCTTGCCTATGAGCTTCTCTGGAGCATGTTTTCCTGTATATGGTAGAAACAATGTGGATTGTTGCTGGCTTGGATATGTTGCCCTTTTCAGATTTTAGGTATTTTGTTTCTGTACTCAAGTCTTTCTCAGCACACTCCCTGAAATCAAATGCTGTGGCATTGAGAGCTTGGCTGCTTTTATTTGGTTTATTTTTTAGAGGTAGTTTTTTGTTCGCTTGTTTGTGTTCTGGAATAGTTTGTGAAATGATTCTCCCATGCCATCTTGATAAAATCAAATATGCTGCTGCTAGAAGACAGCAAGCTGAATTTGTTGATACATTTACAAAGCCTTCATGCACTCGTATCAGCAGATGTGTGGTGGTGACCCAGTACTTAGAAGCACAGGAGCAACAAATCCTTTTCCAAAAGGTAGAAATAATGCCTGGCTATTGTGCATTCTCTGCTTTTCAGAAAGCTATATCTGGGAAAGCATGTCAAAAGCAAAGGTGATGCGATGCCAAGTATCTCAATTCAATTAAAAGCACTAGATGCTTCAAAATATGAAAGTGGCAAAACCTTAAGGAAATGTATACATATCCATATTTGTTTATTCTTAGAAATACCTTCAAAATTTTTCTTGTTTTCACCACTTATGCTCCCAGGCATCTAAGCAGTGGTCTTCTCTGCCGTATATGCCGGTGAGCCCTTTTCTCCTGCTTCCCTTTTATTGCCAGTATCTGAGCAAGGCAGGAATGTATAATATTGGAAAGAACAAGGAAGATGAAAATGGTTTTAAGTTTTTTCCTTCCTCTTTATCCAGCCTGTTGCATTTGCTGTGGCTAGCTCAAGCTGTCTGTTCTGCTATGGTAGTCCATTTTTAAACTGTAGTAACCTAGTATTTGTGGGCAGAAGATAGCAAGCCACAGTGAGGTGTTCAGAATCGTATGGTCTATTTTTTAAGACTTGTCCAAAATAGCTAATGATAACTTTTCCGTAGCTGAAATAAGGTTTTCTAGGTTTAAGTACTCAGTTCTAAGTTGAGTGGTTTAACACTGTTAAGTTTGGACCCATGTATATTAGAAGTGCAGGGATAGAAAGAAAAGCTATTGCCAACTTCAACTGATTATTCTGCCACTATGGCTCCAAATGAAAGCCTTTTGCACCAAATCACAATGCTAGTGTGTTGAAATCGTCAAGGTCTTAGACATCTTAGGAAATACTCTGTTTCTCCTTAGCAGTGAAGTGGAAAACTGAAAGTAAGTGTGTTGACCTTTTGCCTGCAAACTCTTCCCAAATTCTCTAGCATGCAGGCACTTCACAAATATGAAGGAGATGGGGGTGGGAAGTGCAAAGCTGCCTCTTGAAAATACAATTGATGAAGTTGCCTCTTTTAAACAGGCTAAATGATAAATCTTGCCCAAATTAAATTATCTCATAGCTCTGGTTCTTGAGAATATGGAAATGGAGAATGACTGTATCAAGTATTTTGGGCTTTCTTTTTTCATTTCAGTAGTAGCAGAACAAAAAAAATCGTGAGCAAATTGGTCAACTTCATTGTAGATGGCAAAACGGTGCCACAGAGGGAGTGTTTTTGTCTTGGAGGAATCTAAAGAGCAACTGAAACTCTAACAGAGCGCATTTGTTGACATAAAATGTCTGGCTAGAGAGCAGAGTCTTTAGCTGTGCTTGAAAGCTTGACAGATTTTTCTTTCTCAGCTGCTCAGTGCTGGAGGAATCTAAACAGCCATTGGCTGCTGCCAGCATTGGGAAGAAAACCCATGTTTTTTATTTTTCATAAGTTCCTACTTGAGTCAGTAACATGATTAATATGTTGGGTTGGTCAATTAATTCCTTGTTCTAGTCTCAGTGGTTTTGCAGGGCCTTTTTCCAGTTTGAAGAAAGATATTACTGTAAAATGCCTTCTCCCTCTATCTTCCCTGTGTGCCTCACTTTCCAGTATTATGATGGTGAGCTTTAATTTGCTGTATGGGCTGCAGGCAGTCATTTTCTTGCAATCCTAAATGGTGTCTTCCTATACACTGCCCTGAAGTTTTGATACTGTGGGCTTTCCTACTGCACATATTTTTAACAAAGAGAACTGAGTTCTCAAAATACAGTTTTTACAGTGTGCTCTAACATGACTAAGTATCAACTTTAAGACCTTAACTGAATATTGTGCACATCAGAAAGCTGGAAATCAAGATCACAGAATCCAGAATTGGGTTTGTGTGTGTGTGTGTGTGTGTGTGCATGTTGAAGTAGGAAGTGGAATTGTGCAAAAAAAGGGAAGATGCATAATTATTTTGTTTAATTTTGAGCTTGAAAAGTTCTGTCCCATTTCCTTGGAAGAGCCTTGAGAATGGTGTGCCAGCCCTAGAGGAAGACTTCCTTATCGTTCTGGTATTAAAACTCTTCCTATTGACATTCACACTCTCTGTCTCTGGGGACCTTTACCCGGTTATCCAAAAAAGAGGCTGGCTTCACGTGATCTTAATGTGAAAGTAGATAAGAGAAATTTGGATGCTCGGGACTTGGGGAGAGGATACAAACTCTGCAACCTCAGTCTACCTGGGGCCAGTCTAGGAGAGGCTGCATTTGATTTGCAACTTGCTTGAACTTAAGAGTAACAAGAGTAAAAGTAAGGTTTACTGTGGCAGAATAGACCTCAATGCAGCTGGAGCAAGCCCTCAGTAATCCTCAGTATATATTTGGTTGTTACAGTTAAACTATTTCTAAGGCTTCAGCTTAGTTTAAAGCTGCATTGGGCATGCCAACAGATGTTCCAGTCACACCTCCCAGTTACAGCAGAGATAGCTTCTTTTTTATATACAATGTCTCACAACTCTGAAGGAAGTGGGAAGATGCTATCCAGTTGAATCAGCTGAGCTGAGAGCAAACTTTATTTAGAAGCACTCTGAAATAAGGTGCTACTGTCTGAAAACATGTTTTCATGTCCTTTTTCAATGCCTCCTTATATGTTCTGTGATTAGCTTCAGAAAACATATACATGTATATGATCACCCATATATATATATGTATATATATGCACACATACATACAGGCCATTTGTGAAGAAGTGTGGACGTGTGGCATTTCCAAGGTCATGTCATGTGTCAGTTAGCAAAAGTGTGCAAACAGTGTGCCAGAAAGAGATCGCAGGCAGGAAGCCATGGAGTCCTGTGTCACTTTATGTTTTTACTTTAAAGCTGGGGATGCAGGTTGGCTTAGTCTTTCCTTGCTGTAGTTCTTCAGTATTTACACGCACATACATCAGTTTGGTTGAACAGATCTGTAGAAAGGAAGAAGTATGTTTTTACTGAAGACAGGGTTGAAAGAAGCAAGATGATTCTGTTAATAGTATGGAGCTATTTCGGAGCTGGAGACTGGGAAAGCATGTGTCTAGTAAAATGCACTTAAGCTGAGCTGCAGACATCTGATGAAAAGTTATATTTGTTACTGTCATTTAGAGTTCTCTTCTCCACTGGCAAACCAACCTGTGTTCCCTTGGTCTGTGCATTTTTAGTTTTAGTTTTATTCCTTGTATTTTTACCAGGAGAGAATGATCTAGTTCCCATGGTATGTGCTAGTAATCTTTGGGTACTGGAAGAGTGGAGGTAAATAAGAGCGTGTGCATTGTAGGCTTACACTTAGTCATTCTTTGAGAGTTCTGAGTTTTGTCTTTGGAGTTAAATCACTCATCCACACAGTGCTTATGTGCTTTAGCAAAGCCATGAGGAGCATTACGGAGTTTCCTGTCTCTGAGTTTTGATTTTATCAGTCTGCCAAGGAAATTTAGTGCTCAGCTTTGGTTATTAATGGCTTTGTAGAGGGAAAAGCTGTGGGCTTATTCTTGTTTCATGCTTGTGCTCTTGTGTTTTGTAGTCTCTTGGTTACCCTTAGTTCTTTTTCTTCTTCTATAAGTCTAGGATACACACATGTTTCTCGCAGTTTTGAAACAAAAGTTTATTATGAGGAATATTCATGGCTTGCATTGTACCTTAGTGCAAGGATCTTAGGCAGCTTCCCAAATGCTGATTGCCTTATCACAGTGCTTTTGAAGTCCAGTGTGTGATGTGAGGCTGTTGGCTGTAACTGAAGTGACTGTTTTTCATCTCTACATCCATGGAGAGTGGTGGAGCTGGGGTCGGTTCTCATTTGCTGTGTTCTGGTGATGCCTTTAGCATAAAATCAGTGGGCTGTGTTGGAAAGCTTTATTACCACCATGTTGTATTGTGTTTCTGGTATCTTTTGGGAGGACTGATCAAAACATAAGCACAAATTTGAAAGGAAGCAGTGTGCACTCAAATACATGTGAATAAATCGAACACAATGAACTGTTGAGTTGTTGCTGGCTACTGCTGAGCTCTAAATGCAGCAACAGTCAGGAGCTGCTGCCTTAGAAAGAGAGTACTGCTGCGAAGTTTATAATGGAGACTTCACTTTTGGGAGGAAAAAGACAATGCAATACTTCACTTCAGCTGTGTTGCTGACACTGCATTAGTTGACAGATGACTGATTTATGGATAACATTTTAATATGTAATCCTGTTTGTTTTTTTTTTTCTTTCTTGTCTTTAGGTGAAGCCAAAAATCTTCCTACATATCCGGGGCCAAACAAGATGAGGGATTGCTATTGTACAGTAAACCTGGACCAGGAGGAGGTTTTCAGGACCAAAATAGTGGAGAAGTCATTATGGTAATAAATACTTGTATACATGTTCTGTTAACTCTTATTCTCTGCTATGTTTGTTTAATGTTCCAAAAATACTTTCTTAAGGGGAGGAGGGAGGATGAGTATGATCCTTTTTCCAGTTTTAAGAGCACCAGTGGCAAAACTATTTGTCATGATTCTTGTCTGTATATATGGGAAACAGTCTTCTCCGAGGCAAGCCATATTAACTATTTTCCTAAGAATGTACAGCCAGTACTCTTTTCTTTCTGCAATATTTGTTTTGAACTTCCCTAAGCTTTTCAGATCTCAACTTAGAAGGGAGCACTGAACTCCACTTCATGTCTATGCTTAGTAATTTGCATTGATTTAGCTACCCTAAAGGGTGAAGTTAGGAATTCCTCCCCCTCCCCCCCATGAGACTGCAACTGAAAGGAGAGGTTTGAACATGAGATGCCTGTCTTATTATCTTGGAAACTTCCTGTGAGATTGTAGAGGCCAAATGTAGAACGAACAAGAAGCACGCTGCAAAACTTTAAATGCTTTCTCCTGGAAATCCCCAAACATCAAAAAATAAAGGGAGCAAGGCTGGGCATATATGTATACTCTGGCAAGCTAGGCTTTTCTTAGAATTGAGGGGAAAGTAGCAGCAAGGAACAGTCAAGTTTTATCTTAAGAGATGAAATGGGGAAAGACAGTTGAGTAATACAGTTAGGAATTTGCTATTTGTCTTGTTATTGCAAGTAATTTACTTTGGGAAGTAGCTCTAGACCTCACTCCCAACCCCTCAGAAGTACCTAATGCATTTACGAATGTGAGTCTCAGTAGCTTGAAGTGGGGTTTATTCCCTTAAGTTACTTTAATTGTTCTCTCACCTAATTTTTTGTTGTCTACATCTTCATTTCTCATATTCTGATACGGTATACTGGGGTCCGTAATGGAGACTTCTGTTTCTTGAGGCATTTAAATTGGCTAAACATATAGGGCTTTTGAATGGTTATGCTAATGCTTTCCTGTTTGTCGTATAATGTATATTTTACAATAACTGACATGTGGTGTCCCTAAGCAAGTTGTCCCTGAACCAGCTGTTTCCCTATAAGTAACTTTGTAACTCATTTCAATTCCTACTTGGGTCAAATAGCTGCAGCCCTCCTGCCCGCACCTAGAAGTTGCACAGTTTTTTTCTGGATGATCATTAGTGCTTTGGAGGGAAACGGGAGCTTGGGAGTGGGGATGTATCAGAATAGTTGGAGTCATTTCCCTGTACTAATCCATGTATTTTTCTATGGAGAAAATAAACTCTTAGTAGTAGGAATAAGCAACAAGTCTAATTCCTGCAGTCAGAAAGATTCCACCTGCCTTTGGATACCATTATAAAGCAGAAGAGGTACACTGAGGCTGTGCAGGAGTGGAAGGTTTCTGGTTTCTTGCAGAGCTAAGTTCTTTTTGTTAAATTCAGGTAAATTCAGAGGAGAGCAACACAATGATCAGAGGTCTGGAAAACAGCTACTGAGGGAAGGTTGCAATCTTGGAATTATTTAGCCTAGAAAAGAGAGATGAGAGTAGATATAACTGTGTATACTAAAAAACCCCCAAAACAACCAAAAAGTAGAAATACCACCACTACACCCTTCCCTTCCCTCCCCTTCAAAAGAAAACAAACTTCAGAGGGAGAGAATTAGTCTGTATGTCCCGTACAGATATTGCAAGTAATAAAAAACTTAAATTGCAGTGGGGAAGGAACTTTAGGTTGAAATTTACAGTGAAGAAAAATCTTCCTGTTGTTAAAGAAACTCCAGTGGGTAGTGTGCCTTCTCCCTCTGTAATCTTCTATTTGCAAAGTACTATTTTGAAAAACTTGCTTCTTCACAGCTCCTGAATATCCACTTACAGTGATAGCAGATGAGTTTTGCATTTATCTGTATAGGTTTTTCCTCTGCCCTTGTTTTTCTGTTTCATAGAAGAAAAACAGACAAAAATCTCAAATACATGAATGGTAAAACTGGGATGTCTTCCCAATCTGTGACTAAGAATTGCTCTTATTTAGTGAGGCATACGCAACAGCTACTTAATCTTTTATGACTGTGTTTACATCTATTAAAACAAGTGCATAGACTTCCAGAGGAAGATGTTTTTCAAATGATTTCAGACTGTAATGTGGTTGCCTGTTGTTTTTTGTAAGACTGAGATGAACATACAGCTGAGGAGCCAGTTGTGCTGTTGCATTCTTTAGTGCTTGTTTGTAGATTGATTCAATCCATTGACTGAATTATTGGGCAGGCAATGCTTATGTGCCCTAAGGCCCACGTAATGTGTATGCAGCAGAGAAATACCTGCTTTCATGTATGGTGCTTCTCTGCCAGGCACTTCCCAATGTAATAACAAAGCACATGTTGGGTCCCTTTTCTTGGGGTATCACTGCTGCATTATGCGACTTCATATGGGAGGAGGGATGTGAAACTGGGCCAACACATGACTGAAATAATTGAATCCTGTCTGAACATCTGTGTGGCTGGCACTCAAGTGGGTGACACAGCCTTCGGCTAGAGTTTGAAGGGGAGAGCACTGGCTCCACTCTGTTGTTCAAGCCTATTTTCTATTTCTGATCACTTCACAGGTGACACAGGGCTGGTTTGCTCTAACGTAAGCTTTAAGAATTGCCTGTATTTTCACTCATGCTGGTAACTCCTCATCTTCCAATAAGCTCAAAAAATGACTGTCATGTAGTCTATGAAAAATAAGATGCTTTGTGTGAATGTCTGAATTGAAACATGTTCCATATGCAGCCCTAGCACTACTGACTCTGAAGTGATATCTTCTCACTAAGGTTTTCCTGAGGAAGCCTGTCTTTTCCAATGTGTCTGCATAAATGACTTCTTCATCTTCATGGAAAGGCTTACAATTACAGTCATGCTGAAAGCATCATCTTGTGTACTTGGGAATTCAAGGAGTGCTTGCTTCCCTTCCCCTCTCTCCCCCCCCCCCCTTTTTTTTTTTTTTTCTCAGTAGAGCTTCATTAAGCTTCTACTAAGCACTGCAGAAGTGTATACTTTTCCAGGCAAGCCTTCTCCTGATGTAAAGTTTAAACAGAACTAGTAAATGAGAAGAAAGGAGTTATCTCTCCTTCCCAGAGGAGCTTGGATGAATGTGCATTTCTGACTTGCTTGGGATACCTGTGGCAGAGCCTTCAGGCTCTGACTCATGATCTCCTGTGTTTTGTACTGGGACAGTGTAAGAAGTTGCCTCCCTGAGCTCTGTCCTAAACTTCTGCAGCAGATTTTTATTTTATTGGGATGTAGTAGAGGCACGAGAAGACAGTTGAGAACAGTAACCTCTTAAATCAACAAAGCATGAATCATTCAGAACTCTAAGAACTGAACCAGCATATCCTATTGCTCAGTCCAGTGCCCTTACCAGTGCTCTGAAGAGGATCTCTGCGAGCCTGTTGCCCTGTATCTAGGTTTGCATCTCAAAAACCGAGAGCAGCCAGCATGGCAAACCTTAACTTCTCTGTTCAGCAGGCAGGTGAGACTCGTAAATTACAATTAGGAACTTCAATAATTCCTGCCATCATACCTCCATTGGCTTCTGTTAAACTGGATGGTGGCACTGCTGCCTTGTGCTAGAAGGTTTTGAGGGTTGCTGTGAGACTTGGTAGTGTCTGAAACAAGTCAAGGGTTACAACATGGGGAGGCCTTTCTATGAAACCACAGAGCAGTGTGAAAGTACTGTTTATGTGGGGCAGTTGGGGTCATCTGACTTCTCCGGGGATCTTTGGACAAGCACAGGGAACGCTTGGGTTGATCAGAGCAAGTTGTCCAGGTTCCCAGGAAGAGAATCTTGAACTCCTCAAGCAGCACTGTTTTCATAAACTCCTTGGCACAAGCTTTTAGTAAATTCTAAGAAGGTCACATGCAAGTCATAAGATATGAGGGAGAGGTCAGAGCCAGGATTTAACACGCTCCTCTGTTTTATGTTTGTTGTTCAATATTTATATTACCATCATCTGCAAAGGCACTGGATAGAATTGGATCCACTCCATATAACCTAGCAGAGAGGTACATGAAGGGACTCATTTATTTTACATCCTAAGGAACGTGTGAGAATTTACTGTTCTTTTAAATGCAGAGGTCTATAACTTTTCTTGAATTCCTAGCTACCAGTAGAAAGCCTGACAAGAATTTTGCTGATAAATTTCCTCTGCTGAACCAACTGCTTGGCTTCCACCATGAGTAATTTCAAACGTAGAATCACCAAATGGTTTGGTTTGGAAGGGACCTTAAAAATCTAGTTCCAACCTCCCTGCCACAGGGACACCTTCCACTAGGCCAGGATGCTCAAAGCCCCATCCAACTTGGCCTTGAACACTGCCAGGAATGGGGCAGCCACAGCTTCTCTGGGCAACCTGTGCCATTGCCTCACTGCCCTCACAGTAAAGAGCTTGTTCCTAATGCCTAATCTAAATCTACCCTCCTTCAGTTTAAGACCATTCCCCCTTGTCCTGCCACTACACGCCCTTGTATAAATTCCTTCTCAAGATTCCTTGTAGGCCCCTTTAGGTACTGGAAGCTGCTCTAAGATCTCCCCAGAGCCGTCTTTTCTTCAGGCTGAACAAGCCCAGCTATCTCAGCCTGTCTTCATAGGAGAGGTGCTCCAGCCTCTGATCATCTTCATGGCCTCCTCTGCACTCACTCCAATAGGTCCATGTCCTTCTTATGTTGAGGGCCCCAGAGCTGGATGCAGTACTCAGGGTGGGATCTCACCAGAGCAGAGTAGAAGGGCAGGATCATCTCCTTCGACCTGCTGGACATGCTCCTGGTCATGCAGCCCAGCACATGGTTGGCTTTCTGGGCTACAAGCACGCATTGCTGGCTCATGTTGAGCTTCTCATCAACCAGCACTCTCCCCAGTCTTTCTCCTCATGGCTGCTCTCAGTCCAGTCTCTGTTCAGCCTGTATTGCTTGGGATTGCCCCAACCCATGTGCAGGACCTTGAACGTGGCCTTGTTAAACTTCAGGCTTCACCATCCAGGACTTGGTCCTAGCTACAAATCTTCCCTGAGGATAAACTTTCTCCGCTCATTGGCATTAAGACTGACTCTGCCTTTGCTGGTTGCATCAAATGTTTCCATTCACTTAAAGGGCAGTGTCAGCTGCAACAGGAAATCAAGGCAGCTTCTCAAATCATAGGTGAAGAATGGAAGGAATGTGACATCTCTAAATTTGTTCCAAGGATATGAATAAAGGCAAAAACTGTTGTACACTAAGAATCAAATGACTGACACTGTGTGCTTTAGAGAGGTGAGCCAAGCATCTTGAGTCTGTGATTATTTAGTTCTCCACTATTTCACTGAGGAATTTTTCACATGCTAAACATAGTGATCAAAGCCTGAATGAAACAGCAAATGAAGCCAGAGGCACTTTCCCCACCCCCAGTCTTCTTTTTGCTAGTCTCTAGTGGAGGTAACAGTGAGAACTACAAGTCTGCTGTGTGCTTGTGAATGTATGGTGAAATGTGCTGTAAAATCATAGTTAAGACTGTGTTGTTTTTAACAAGAGGTTGCGGTATCTTTGCTCTGGATCAGGTAACAAACTCAATCAGTAGCTCTCAGAACTTTTTCTAAGTAATTCCACTGCCATATTTAATGTTGTTTTTTAATTCTAGACTTGCTTAAACCCCCTATTTTCCAATGTTTGGAGTTCATGACTGCATAGCTAGATTTCTCTTATGTTCTATAACATCTTGGATGCAGGCCACTTCTCAAAATTTAAGCACAGAGTTGTTTCCCTTAGTTGGGCCATTGCCAAAATTAGCTGCTGTATCTGTGTTAGTTCCATTAGCTACTTCCATATTCTTATATTGCTAGCTTCCTTCCTTGAAGTAACAGCTGTTGTGAGCCTGGATGCATTAAGTAAAGAGGCCTTGAGCTGGATGCTGTGGCATGGTTTGCAACTTCTCTCCTGCTTGCTCCCAGTTTTCTCCTCAGTGTGCGATCTGCCCCAGGGCCTGCCATCTTCTGCACTCCACTGTGTCTAACTGTGGCTTGAATTCCTAATGTCAGTAGACTTTGATTCAGAAAAACCCCAAGCCTTTAAGGAGCAGGGATAAGATGGGTATGGATACAACTTCAGCCTGGTCAGGGATGTTATTGAAGGCAAGGACTGTATGGTTGTGTAGGGAAGTAATACATCTGGGAAGGGCACAGGGAAGGGAAGCAAAACTTAGTGGAAGGTGGAGAATGAAGTGAGCCTTGAGACCAAAGGCAGGGTTTATGAATGAGAGCGTTTGTCCATATGAAGAGCCACCTGTATGAGAAACAATTGATGGTGGTGTAGGCTGCTTTGACAGAAAAAAAAAAAAAAAGTAAATGCAGCTGTAATGTGACTTCTGTTGTTTGTGTGTGTCGTCTTACAGAATATTTTGGGAGGCGACTAGGGGCCAAATGGCTGCTGCTCCAAGTTATCATAATCCCTGTAAGCCTCATTGAGCCATACCAGCAACTGTCAAGTGAGGATGATAACTATAGCTTGAGTGTCTGTCTCTCCCCTCTGAACATGGGGTTGAGAAAATGCACACTGCTTTATTTTTTTCTCTGTGTGGTAGGGGTGGTTGTGGCTATAATACAGCACTGTCCATCTGGGTGTTTCTGCACAGAGACACAAGGGAAAAATCTGCCTTTGTCTCAGTGGATGTCTGGGAGGCTTAACAGTGGCCATAATTGGTATGTTTGGATTTAGATGTTGCCTTCTGGCCGACACACTTCCTGCTGTGTGTCCTCTGCCAGATCTGTGCTTCAAATGTGATACTAGGTATTCTTAATGAATTGTCTAAGGAAGCTACCATGATATCTGCCAACTCTACTTGCCTGTTGTCTCATAGCTCTGTGTCTAGTAGGAGACTGAAGTACGTTCGGATTTCTATTTGGCTTGCTGTATCTGCTTCGAATAAAACTTCTTTTGTCTATCCCACTCCCTTTACGTGCACTGCAAAGCATAGTATAAAACGGATTTGCTAAGTAGTAGGAAAAACTTAGTAGTAGAAACAAGCAAGTGTACTCCTTTGTACAGACTGATTTTGCTTCCCACTCACATGGTGATGTGAACTCTGGTCTTTAAGTTCATACAGCAGGATGAATCCAGTATTTCTAAGCATTTTAAAATAGTCAGAGGATGTGGAGTTGTCTGTGGCATGTTAATAGTCCTTACTTTCAATCACAAAAGCAGTTTAAAAAAAGAAAAAGCTGTACACAAAGAATTCTGGTTTGAGGGGTTTCATTATTATTCATCATGCAACTCTTTCACTTCATCCACTGAAGTACTGCTGCCAAAACAAAGACAAAACTGCTTTAGCACATCCTAAGTATTGAGAAACAAGCACGAGGTTTTTGCAACACAGCCTGAAACTAAAGAAGCGTTTCTACACTGAGATTTGTTTTATGAAGTTTTTTTTACTTTTTATTTTATTTTATTACTTTTTTTTTATTACTATTTTATTACTGTTAATATCATTTGTGATGATTTCATTCGATATGTGAAGGTATGGAATTTAAATTGCAAGCATGTCTCTGGAGTTCAAGTAAAACATGTCAAAGTGAACAAATTTTGAACCTTTTATAGGGGTGAAGTTCCCATTCATTATGTTTGAAATGAGGATACTCTTCCTTATTTGCTTTCATTCCACTTGATCTACGCAGTAATTTGTTTCTCTTCTCCTTCCCTGTCTCCTACTGAAAATACCTATTGCCAAAACACACATTAGAGGAGGTTCAAAACTGATAGTTGAGAGTGAAACAGTACCTAGAGGGAACTTTTTGGGTTTGATTCCTTGGTATTCCTGCTCCTGTGAGCGTTCAGAGCAAGCAAGACTTTTTTTTTTTTTTTTAGAGTGTATGCCTGAAGATTCAAATCCATTGCACAATTCTTTATGCTTTTACTTGACCTTTTTTGGGGAGGGGGAGGGAGTGTATGTCTCTTCTGTGATGAGAGCTGTGGGAGCATCCTAAGGGAAGTGTCCTGAGGAGGGGTCGATTAGTGTATGTGTTGGTGGTAGGGGCTGGATAAAAGCTGTGCAGTAAGAGACCCATGTTTCCTGAGAAAAGGGCTACCTCCTGAGGTAGAGCTTCCCTCATTCAGAATATAGCAAGGTTGTAAGTATCTACTGGAAAAGAGGTAAGAAAAGGGTGTGAAGTGACAGTACGTACGTAGAGTAGAAGGCTACAGAATCAGACCCTTGTGTATTTAAAAGCTTAGAGCAAGATTTTTAGAATTGGTATAGTTCTTTCTTTGTAGTTTCTAATCCTGCCAGGAGAACAAGAGACAGTGACTTAGAACAAGCCCCATTTAATAACTAAGAGTAGTTGATGCCTGCTCATTGGTGTGCAACAGCAAAACTAAAAAGCTAGTAAAACTGTTCTAAAATTAGTAGTCTACTGAAGAAGCTGGGTTTGAAATGTATGCCTTTATATTGAGCTTGGAAGGAGCTGAATTGCATTTACAGTGGAGGCCCACTGTCTCTGTGCAAGACATTGCCCTCAGGAGTTGTGTCCTGTCATTTGTTTTAAATCCAAAAGGAACTGAAATAATGACAACACCAATCTTGTCCATGCCCTTCCATTGTGCAGGTTGCAAGGCTGGGGAGGGGGGACTCATTATTTTTCCTTCTCTTTGAATGGTTAAAATTTCTCATAATCCACAAGGAAAGCTGAACTCAAAATCTGGAAGTTGAATCTGAACTCACTTGGTTCTGAAAGATTCCTGAGTTTTCAGTCGGTCTAGTTCTACTATTTGTTTTGGAGGATCTTGTCAGACTCCCGAGGGCTGTGTAGGCAGATGCTGCTGCTTTTTATTAATTGCTATGTCAAAATAAAAGTACTTACCGAAGCCAAATCAAACTAATTCTGGCTTTTGGGAGAGAGGGGCACTGAGGGAGGAATTCAGTTTTTCTTTTGGAAAAACTGTTCTGCAGCCCTGGGGCTCATGCTCAAGAGAAGTTAGCTTGGGAAATAAATCATGGGGTTTGACTGCTGCAATCTCTTGCTCTTCAGGTCTGGATGGGGGACAAAGCAAGTACTGTTCTCAAGAGATACATGGAGAAAAAGCACACATTGAAGTGGAAGCTGGAAGCTTTTGTGTGGTAACTTCTGGTTCTTTCAGCAAGAAGATACTGTTTCTACAAAGCAACACAGGATTGGTGTGAGGGGATATCAGATTTATCTCCATCTGTATCTTTACAGTTAGAACTTTGCTGGCTAACTATCCAGTGTAGAGTGAGTGCACTTGTATTGGAAATCTGCTTGCTTATATTAATTAAGAGTGCAGCACACCTCAGGGGTGTTACCTGAGTGATGAGAGGTTGTGAATCTACAAAGTGTACAAGATCTTGGAGGGGGAAAGCCAAGAGCAGAACAAAACTTGTGTTGACAGCAGCTGCAAATAATGCATCCTGTGAAGAGTGTCTGCCAGCGGGCACTGCTCAGGCTGACAAGCCTTGTGCAGGAAAGTAATGCCCAGATGTGGTCCCTACATGGCTAAGTTACCCATCACATCATTTCTTCTGTTAATCAGTCTCTTTCTGATACCATGTATCAGAAAGATGATGTATCAGATGTATCAGATGATGCTTCTTGTCCACTCTGCTTTTCTGAATCTCATGTTTGTTTTGCTGTGGTGTGGTCCTAGTTATCTTCTGCCCCTGACACACCCCCCCCCCCCCAATAACAAACATTAATAGGACACTTGCCAAAGGCCCCAGTTGTTGTCTCTTCTCTGCCATTTTCTCCAGAATCGGCTAAGCTGAATTGAAGTATGCTCAGTGCAAGTCTCACTTGTACATTGCCTTTAGACTTCCAGTATACTGAAGCTTCCCTTAAATTCTTGACAGGGGATTGGATGTATCATCTACAGTTGATTAAGTATCATTTCATGATAGTCAGTAAATTCATATGTCACGTTGTTCCAGCAGAAAGGATGATGTTATGGCTGAGCAGAGTATTAGACCTTGGAACAGTGCAAATGTTTTGCATGTATAATGCACTAGATATTTGGCCTATGTTTATGCATTTGTGTAGCCCCCTCAGGTTAAGCTCGTGCGTAAAAAACTAGCACCAAGTGATGTGTGGAGAATGAGGCCCTTGGGGCTGCCAGCAGAAGCATGGCTGCTGGGACAGTCAGATAGTTCCCAGTTTGGTAGAAGCTGCTTGTACCACAGAAGTCGGATATTTTGTGCCCGAAGTGGTGGCTGCCGAAATCCTGATTCCAAATAAAAGAGGACATAACTGAGAGTGCTGTTGGGGGCAGTTGGGACAGTCAAACCAGCTTCCATTTCCAGCTGTAAGGTTTTCTCCCCTGCCTTCACAGTAGGAATGACTGAGTGGGGCTCATGCTGGTTGCCATAGCTCACAGCTGGATGCATTTATTTCAAGGAATGGGAAAATGTTTCCAGTGGTGGAAGTTTAACCTGTGGGTATGCCTTGGACTTTGTTGTTTATCCAGTATGTATTCTTGCATATGGCTGTTGGAGTAGTGACTTGAATAATATTCTTACTGAATCCTGAGTGATGTCTCTGGACTTCATAAAATTAATTTGGCATATTCCCTTCAAACACAGAGTGCTCAGCTAATTTGCATTGCCTGTGTGTTTTGAGTGAGACTTGTCAGCTAGCTCTTGAGGGAATGTGGCAATTCTGGGGGAGTGTATTTTTACTGTAGGCAGAAATACAAGCAAAAGTGCATGGTGATGTAAAATATTCTCAAAGAAGCCAAGGGAATGATGTCTCCTGACAAAATGCTGAAAAAGAATTGAAGATAATGCAAGGAAATATTAATATTTTTTGATATCTAATTTTCTGACATAAAAAGCCTTTAATAATGGTTAAAGCTACAGCACAGTTCTGTCTCCTATTTTTTGTGCTTAGCCAAGACAATAAGGAGTTCTCTGTTTAAAAAGGAATTAAAAAAACCTGCTGGCTTTTGGCCTGTTGGAATTAGATTTATTTTTAAGACTATATCTGCAGTGCTTTGCTGTATTTGTTCATATGACTCAAACTACATCCACTCATTTAGATCTGCTGAGGCATGAGTGACTAAGTATGAAAAGCGTGTGTAAAATGGTAGACCTGGAAATGAATAAATAATATTGATACATGCTTATAGTTCTTAGGAGTAAATCCTTTCCCATATAATTGGATAGAGAGAAACTGAAAGGGTTGCTGTTAGGTGTCTTGAGATTTTCTTCTTCTCCATTTAAATTGGAAAGATCCAAAGAAAGCCCCTGAAGTCTCTAAAGAGCTTTTTTTTTTTTTTTTTTTAAATCTGGTCTTACTGTAAAGGAACTTATTCTATACAATTCCAGTATGCAAAAATAGATATGCAGCACTATCAGGTAACAAGCAAACAAGCATCATGCCAGCTCCAAGGCTTAGTTACCATGAGTTGACTGAATCTGAGTTTAAACAAGAAACCTTGCAGGGCATGGGGAAAGAGGCAATGGCTGTAGGCATTTTATTTGAAATAAACCAGATCCTTTTAAATAAATATATAGCTGTATATGCCATGAACCATGCTGTATTTTGCTCATCCAGTTCATGGGTATGCTTTAGTGATCTTTGTCGTAATGGTCTATTGTAAGCATAGTGTGACAGCAGGGGCCTCTCTCCACCTTTCAGGTCACTTTATCTTAACAAATAAGATACAGTCTTATTTGGTCTCTGCTTTCTTTATTTTGGAACACTTATTTTCCAGATAAAAAGAAGTAGCTAATGAGTTTTTTTGCACATGAAGAAATCTTGTTATATGGGTGTTTAGGACAGTTAAGAGTCAGTGTGCTTGAAGGCGTGCATTCATGGGTGGGAAAGACCGTCAGAGTCCAGAGTGATGCTCTGGGTGTGAAGTATGAACGCACTGGCTCCTCTAGGATACCAACACTAATTTCTTTTTTTTCTCTGTGTGTGTGTTTATGTGTATGTTTTTGTTTACCCAGCCCCTTCTATGGAGAAGACTTTTACTGTGAAATTCCTCGGACCTTTCGCCATCTGTCATTTTATATTTTTGACAGAGATGTTTTTCGAAGGGATTCCATCATAGGTACGTGCTCATAAATTCTAATTTTCTTTACAGCTTGCTTCTCTTGGATTTTGACTATTAGATCTTATGTAGTCTTATCAGTTGAGAGCTCGATAGGACTGACAGTGACAGTTGCCATGTATTGTTCAGGATTGTCCTTTTTTGTCAAGTGACAAAAATGCCTGCAGTATTACATATTAAAAAGTCTGGTAGGTAAATGCTGTCTATTGTGATAGTAAAGGCAAATCGCAGTTTAACTGAAATGGGCAATAAAGTGTTGTTTAAATGCTGGCAGCATCATTTGTTACTGGATTTGTTGTTTTTTTCCCTAAATGCAAGGCCTTCAGCCTTGCAGTCTTCCAGGCCTCATTACCCTTGCCTGTACGGCTACCCTATGACTACCTTAATGACATGCAGTATAATACCTACTGGTCATAGGTGCCCACAATACAATGATGACAAGATTTTATGGAGCATATTGGAGCAAGCTATTGCCTACAGAATAGCTCTGTAAGACTTCCAGTGTCTTGATGTGGGCAAGACCTCTGCTTTTCCACGTGTTATTTGCTATGCATTTCACCTGCAGCAAATGGCTTGATGCTCCATTTATCTCTTCAGGGATAAAAGTCTTGTAATAGCCTAGCTGTTATTGAACAAAACAGTTTCCACTTTAAGTAATTTTAACTGTTGGATTTTTTTCAGCTTTTCATCTCTTTTGAAGCAAGTCATGTATGACTACCATTTTACTAATTACGGTAGAACATGACTATAGCTGTCAGTGAGGTGTGTATGTTTTGACAGAGCTTCTAGTGAGGAAGTTGTCTGATGCTGAGCAGGAGTTTGTATAATACTGTAAAATGCACTATGTTAAAGCACATGGGATGATGTTGCAGATCTCTTTGTATGTATCTTTACATTTGTTATGCAGTCACTAGCTTTTTCTTTAATTATTCATTAATTATTTTATGTTTTACATAAAGCTAGAAAACTCACTCATTAGGGTCATCACTCTCCTAACCGAGCACATGTATGTACAAGATCTAGCATCCTGGGGAGGAGGGCGTCAGTTTCTGATTTTTTGAGTGAGCTTTTGGAAAGCTTTTTGGTCTCTCTAATCTCTATAGTTTCCCGTGGTAACATGAAAGTAATACCTCCTTTCTTTCATCTGATGAGTTTCTCATAGTTTAAATTGCCTCATCTGATGTTCTGTGTGACACCAGTTTTCTGCAGCTGCAATGACCTATGAGCAGGCCATGGACTGGGATTTTTCTTTCTCAGGGCTTTACTCTGTCTCTTTGAACAAGGGTCTCCAAACACTTAACACAAGCCAGACCCATGAAATTGCAGATAGAGAAGTGCAAATTGTTTCCTTTTCTCCATGTGTCCAAAGTTCCTGTTTTAATAATCAAGCTCTGACATTGGAGGGGAATTCTTCAAGAGCTGCTGGAGTAATTTGACCTCAAAGGTACTGGGAGCAGTTCGTGAAAAGAAGAATTTGGAGAAAAGATACAAAGGGACTTTTGGATGCTCAAATGATTGATCAGGTTTCTGTTTTTCACTACCTTTTCAAGAAGAGAAAATGTTGATTCTTTTTTTTTTTTGTATGCGCTGCAGAATCCGTTGGTAGGCAGACTGGTGTGTTACTATACTGATGTAGCTCTAAAAGTCAGAATTCCAGTGTCACCTGTCTACATTGAGATTTTACAGTACAGATTAGCTGTTGTAGGCTGAGTTTTCCCCTCTTCCACTCTCTCTTCCCCTTTCTCCTTATCACAGGCATATTTTGAAAAGCATTTCAAAGAATTGGAAGTATGATAAATAGCAATGGAGAGAAGAAAAAAAATTCAGCATTGCTGTCACTTTGATACTAGCTCTATAAGTTCTACTTGTAATTGAAAAATGTTCTGGAAAGAGAACAGTGCTCTGGAGCAACTGCATGTGGTTATTTTCAGTAGTTCCTATTGACAGGAGTCAGCAGCAGCAAAGCTGAACAGTGGAGGTTTTTTTGAGAAAGGAAACTCTTTCATTGGAACAAAGTCTAATATTTAAAAGGAATAGCTGCTCTATGTGTATCTTCAGCTCAGTCTTAAGAGACCTTTTCTTGCAGAGGCTTGAGCAAGGGCGGTTTGGAAGAGATCCCTACTAAGTGAGTTTGGTCAGAGTAGTACTAGAATAAGCATTTTTCCACTGAACCACTGAATTCTGCAAATAGAGGCCCTTTGTTTGCATTACAGAGATATCTTGTTATATTATGTCATCATGAGACACTTCTGCTGAAGAAAATGTATTTACCCATGTTTATCCAGCAACAAACTTTCTCAGAGAAGGGTGTTGGGGGTTGTGTCTTCCATCCAGGGAGACTAATTTTAAGTTCAGATGTTACTGAGCTTGTGAATTTGCCCGTGTTTCCTGTGTGATCTGGTATGTTTAACACATCTGTTTGCATTGTTTGTTTGGCTGGGTTTGTGCGGGTTTTGAGACAGAGAACAGTGCATGTGTGTCGATATGGTGAGAATTTGGCAAGTGGCTGTTTTTTGGTTGGGCTAGCAGAGTTCCTCTTTAGTCACTACTTGTCAGGACTTTCTCTTGGTGTTTTAATATTAATTTTCGGGGTGACTGGAGCTCAGAGCAGGCATGTTTTTATTTACTCAAATATGAAGTGCAAGTTTGTGATGGTAAATTCTTTAACATCCGAACTGCAGCTCTGTGTGTGACAGATGAGAATGCTCAAGCCACCAAAAGCGGAAGGAGTGGGGGTGAGAAAATGAAAAACAAGAACCCCCTGAAACCTCTGACAGAAACTTCCGAGGAGAACCAAACTCAGAAACTGGACACATGTGCAGCAGATACATTTTGGAGCACACTGTAGTATTTTGGCATACAGGATGGGAGGATTGTGCAGATAAAGATATCTTTGAGTTTGCATGTTTGTTTATTATGTTTGCATTTTCCTTACTATAATTTGCTAAGTCACCTAGGATTCTGTTAGCTTGAACAATGTGTCTTGGAAGAATCTTGGATGCCGGTTGAAAAGCAAATATAATGAAGACAAAGCAGAGCTCAGTGGATTCAAAATGTGATTTCTTTTTTTTAGATAAAATATAGGAAATACACAATTATTGAGGAAGTAAATTAGTCTAAGGTTGTCTAATTGGCATTGTGTGTCTTGACTCCTACTGGCTAGAGTTTATGTACTGATTTATGTAGTGTGTTGAGCTGCTTTGAGTGGGGAAAAATTAGATCTGTTGGTTTGTTTCCAAACAATCAAATAGGAGTAGTAGGCTAATTTGATGGAACATGTGTCTGTATAATGCCTAGGATAGCTATTTCCATCTAGTTGATACAATGTTAAAAACACTGTTAACTTGAACAACTGTCAATTGGTACCCCTCCAAATGTAATGGGAAATAAGCTATCTCTGGCTGTATGCAGAAGAAGGAATATTAGCATAGTAGTGCTGCTAAGAAAGGCAAACGTAAGTACATGCTCTCTAATGATTAATTTTTGATACTTAGTTTTTAGTTTTTCAGAAATGTTGAATGAGGCAAGCTGTGCCAATACAGTGGGACAGCAAGCGTTTCTCACCCTTTGATACTTGAGCTAGATTTAGTGAAGAAAACCATCTCCACGATACACCCTGAGCTGGTATTCTCCTAGGAGCCTAATGGACAGTTCAGGCTGCCAAGCTGTGACCTTGAACATATAGATGAGTTAAAAAAGCAGAATATGTATCACACCACATCATGTAACACTGCACTGGTGGAATAGTTAATATCAGATGCCTTCAGGAAAAATGTGCACAACTATTTATCCTCTCCTTAATTCACAAATCAGGTTGGTTTGTTTGTTTTCAACCCAGTACTTAACTTGTTTGGGTAACAAGATGCATGTAACTGACATGCTGACATCTGTGTTAAGCAGAAACCTGAACGCGCGCCCCCTGTGAAGCTCTGAGGGGAAGAAGTAAATCCACTGTATCAAATTTTGCCCCCCCCATAACGCACTGGGGAAAAAGTACCTGGGAGGGGCTGGTAATGGAGATAATGAAGGAGACAGTTGTTCAGTGCAGGCAGCATGCTCAGGGCCTTGGTGCCTACTATAAGGCAAGGCAACAGTGACTGCAAAACTAGGTTTTAGGACTGCTGTCCCATTGCAACCAGCCAACTATAGGTGGCTATACCACCTTTCTCAAATGTATGGACATTTTAAGGGCCCAGAGAACTGGTACCAGAGGTGTGGCTGGGTAGGTGGTGTTTTTCAGGTTGTTTTTTCTCTTTTTTTAAACAGGGAGAGTAGACATTGCTCTGTAAGCTGGGTGAGCTCTTCAGGATTGTGTCCAGCAAAACTACCCTCATACAGTCCATGCAATGCTGCAGCTTGCTGCTTTTAAGGATAGAAGCTATGTCTTATCCACAGCCTACGTTTCTCTGCTTTATTATCCAAGATAAATACCACAAATGGAAAAAATGGGTTTCATAAGTGGTATTATATTTGGACTAGTTATTAAGAAACAAACAAAACTGGGGTCATGAGTGTAGTAGACCTCAGTACTCTATGTAGGATGCACCACTGCTGTGCAGTATCCTGCCATTATCTCCACCACTTCTTACCCATGGTAGCAGATGGTGTAGTAGTGCTTGGTGCTTCATGGTGCACTGCACCGGAGCTGGGAGGGAGCCATTCTGCTGCTTCCAGGGTTCTGAAGCCTCATGTTGCCCCTAATTCTCATCCTTACCTTTCTAATCCTCAAGTAGGGATATACTTTGCTTCAGTCTTCTTCCATGTTGTGGGAGAACTGAGTGAATTTATGCTCACAAACAAGGCAGGCATCTGGCCTTTCTGTCTTGCAAAGTTTCTGTACTTTTGTTTGATGACAAATAAGATTTCATACAGATAATCATAAAATTCCACGTAGTCTGAATTAGCTGCAGTGCTTCTTGGTTGGAGATTGCAGGGTAATTAAAGTGTACAAGGCTTTAAAAGTCTAAAATGTTAATTAAAATAAATTCTGATTTGTCTTTAGTCTTTCCAGCTATTGTTCAGCTTGTGCACTTTCATATCAGTCATTTTTAATAAATTCACTGATATAGTGTGTTTTTGCACTTAATATACCAGCATGAAGCAACTTCTGAACTAGCTTCTGGGTCCTCTTACTGCCTAGTACTGTAGCACATAGGAAGCAAAGTAGTCAGCTCAAAGCTGAGATGGTTAAATTAATTAGGCATTTGGGACCTTTTAACATGTGACTCAGACCTAACCCTTTGCTACATAAATTAACTATGCTGCAGTCAGTGTTAATGGAGGATGTTGTATTAAACATACTACATTATATTGCTTCAGCTCACTTGGCAGCAATATGCAAAATTCTGTGGTTTTCACTGTGCCAGTATGCCAAGATAAAGATAGCTTACAGAGAAGATACAGGAACTCCTGAGATGCTGTGTTTAGGATCCTGTAAAATAACTGTTGGATCATTTTTCAGGTAGAGCCTTGTGCCCTTTTAAAATTACAAACTCCTGTCCTATTGCTCTTTTGACTTTTTTTGATAGGAATAAGTCTTCTGCTGATCTAGCATGTGACAAATACTCACATATCTCAGCTGTGAGGTAAACATCCTACAGACTGGCAAATGAGTATTAAAAGGTGAGATGTAATCCTCAAACTAGTGCCTAATCCTTTTGTCACCAACAGGTAATCCAGACAGAAGGTAGTCGTGACTGGGTGGAGAATGCTTCAGCCAAATTATCGATTGTTAGTCTTTGTATGGAAGTGTTGGACCCTGAATTAACAAGCTCAGGCATATGTAGGGACAAGCTAACGCGCTGCACTGACTTGTCAGAGAAGAGCTTCTGAAACTCCAGTGGGGAATGGGCACTGAGGGTGCAGTGCTTCCACAAGCACTTCCCAAGCAGAGAAGCCAGAAATCTCTACCCAATCTCTGTTGCATATTTCTTCCTCTGTGCCCAAATTATTCACCTTCTGCTATGTTCTTTGTTGATGTGCAGAAACCATAAAACAGGTCAGTTGAAATTATCTGTGTGTTGAAATGCCAACACCATCCACACATGGCCCCTGAAACTTACTGCTTCTTCCCTTCTCCTCCCCCAGAATGATTGTTTTCATTGTTCTATGTTTTTTAGTTTGGATCCATTTCCTCAACAGTTCCAGTAGAGCCTCCTGCAAGGACAGGAGTGCATGAGTGGGAAAAGTAGGAGACTCTTAAATCAGTTTGCACCAGGAATCTTAAGTGGAATTTGCACCCTGACAAGCATCCAGGCCCTAGGTAGTGATTTCATTCATCCATGATCTTACCAGTGGGTTGTTGGTAGATTTTTTTTTTTTTTTTTTTTTTTTCCCTAAAGAGAGATTCACAGAAGAAAGGGATCAGGTGTGGTGTGTCACATCTTTGTTTTGAACGCAGGGCTTAGGACTTAAATGTGCCAGTGATGATCTGTTCAGCCTGACCTGGGGGGATATAGGGAAATGGCTGCCATATGGGTGAAAAACATACAGGAGTGTGTAGGGTTTCCCTGCCCTGCCCCAACCTGAGGTCCTGGTGAATGTCAGACTTCAGAAAGAAATTAGTTTCAATGAGAAGAATGCTTTTATCTCATCGTTGCTGAGAATCCAACTTTTAAAAATGTAACTTAAGTTTTGAAATTACACCTTATGCTGTTCAGCATGCCCTGCTGTCTTCTGCCTCCTCCCATAGTGTCTAAAAGCTTACACAGACCTGGACTCTGCAGCCTCGCGTGGCTCTGAGGAAACCCACAGGAATGCTGGGTGCCTCAGGTGCAAGTTTTAGAGTCTGTCTCTACTGCCTGGCTGCCACCCAAGTCTTGAGAAAGAACAGGGACAATGGGCTTGAATTTGGGAGCATGCTGAAGAACCACAAAGAGGAAAACATCCTGTAAGTGAGTGGTGGTAAACTTTTCTGACCTTTTGTATCAGGTTTATCATCAAGGAGAATTATAGGCCCTTACTGTGTCAGGTCAAATGACAGGTGCCAACAGCGTGTGATTATTGGCCTAGGTTTAACCTCCTTCTAGTGAAGCTAGAAGTTGTTTGAGCCAGGTCAGATGTAGGTCAGTTAGTGGCAGAGCAGTGACTGCATAGATGAGGGCAAGACCTGATTTGGCTTAGCACCTGGACTGTGATACACAGGCCTGGTGAGGAGGAGGAGTGTGGATTGGGTGAGCAATGGACGTAGCTAGTGCAGGTGTAGAGTTATAAACAAAAATTGTGCAGGCTGTTCCTGTATGCAGAGATTATTTAGTGGGGCAGATCAAACAATCTGCCCTATCAGTAATATTTCTTTGTATATGTTTAGACTAACCAAAGTATAGGCCTTTTTGTACACACACACGCACCCTTCCCCCCCATAGTAGATGTTTCTCCTGTGTGGATCATTTGGTATACAGTGAAAAATCTTGGACTCTAGCCAGCCAGGTCAGTAAGTTTCACTCATTAATAAGACTTGCTTGTATACTGAGCAAACAGTGCTATTCAAACAGTTTCCTAATCAAAACAGTTGTACCATCATGTTATTAACTCTCTTAAAGCCAGAGGCATGTACCATTGCGTCAAAACACTTTGTGCTGCAATTACGTACCGACCGTGCGGTCAAACCCACCCGGGTTATCTTGCCATCCTTGATGCAGAGAGCAGTGGAACTCCTTGCTGAAAGAGAGGACAGTGATAACACACCACTTACGCTATGCACAGGTGCAGATGTTGGTGAAATTGTCCTTAAAGTTTACGCAAGGGTGTTCCGTGCATGGGAGGTGGCTGTGAATGAGGCTGATTATGGGTGACAGTGTTTGGGAAGTGCATGCTACACTGCAGTTGGGTGGAGAATTTCTGCAGGAGATTAAAAGGGTACAGTGAGGGTAGCAAGCAGTGAAAGTAAACAATTTCAGGTGAGGTCGAAAGCAGCTACTTGAAGGTCATGCATTCAGATGTATTCCTCAAAATGTTTTAGAGAAACTAGGTTGCCTACAAACTGCTGTGGTTGAAGAATAAAAGCAGGAGCTTTGAAAATACACAGAGCATCATCTCATAGATTCTCAGCACCATGGCTTGAGTGTTGTTCCAGCACAGTTCAGATGCCTTACTCTATTTGCCATATTATTTAGGAGATTTCTGTAACTTAATTGTTGCTTGTCTAAGAAGTTTCAAGTCACTTGCTCTGCATATCCAATAAAGAGCCTGGTAATGAATCTGCCTCATTAATCTCTAGTGTAATGTTTGACAGGAGATGGATCTCATAGTCTCTATAAAGGACAAGCAGAGGGAGGAGAGTGCTGATGGCAGAATGAGCAAGATTTAGGTGTAATGGGTCAGCAGCTCTGTGGAAGCTACAGCAGAAACCCTAATGGGTGTTATGCAGGGCAGTTGTGGAAGAATGGCAGAGTAGTTTAGGAACTGGGACTGGAAATCTGGAAACTGTCACCAGAAGCAGCCCAAGAGTGACAGGAGGATGCAGCAGTAGCTGCAGCAGGGTATGCAGAGTGCCCCAGCAAACATGAGGGCTTGATGAGCCGTCCAACAGCAGCTAAAGGAAAAGGCCAAAATGTTCAGGAATGCTGAGGTGTAATAACTAACCGCTGTGACTTCCATAAGCTTTGGGGTAATGTATTACTGACCTATGGCCAAAATGCATGGATTGGGGAAGCCTTGGAAATCTCTCTCCCACTAAGACTGTCCATTGGTGTATTTTATCTAGCAGGATCTGGTTAAAGAAACTGTGTTTCTGCAGCAACGCAGTGGTTGCAAACTGTGAGCACCTCACTCTAGCAGAGGAAGTCTGCTACCAAACTGCAATGCCAAAACCCGGCTTTCTTGAGCCTCGTGAACATCTGACTGTCCTGGATTCTTTCATTTTGAATATGCCGCTTTGCTCAGTGCCTGGGGAGCCACCCAGCCCAAAGTTGTTCTCTGTGCTGCTTTCACGTGCTTCTTAGGCATGCCATCCTCTGCTTCATATATACAAAGACAGACACATGGAAAGTTTCATTACCCCTCAGAGAGTGCTTTACATAATGAAAATGAGAGACTGGGCAAGATAAAAGTTCCAGCTTCACATACATATTATCCCTTGGCATGCATGTACATTAGTTCACAGCATGGAACTGGCTGCTGTTACCATAACTACCAAACCAGCTAATTTGGTAGGGTTAAAAGGGGTTAAAAATATAGGGGGGTTTTGAAGCTCTACTGTGTGGGTTTTGGTTTGTTTTTACACCTCCTCAAGAGCTACTTGTGTGGGTCTGGGTTGCAGAATGCAAACTCTGCAAGGTTTGAGAAAGGTAGGGAGGTCAACAGGGCCTCAAAATGCAGGCCTGGCAGTCTGCTGTGAAATGACATCTCTAGTTGCTGCCCTTCTACAAAACTTTATTGTGAAAAGCCTCATCCTAAAATATTGTTAGCAGTAACCCTATGCATGGAACTTCTTTTGGGATTGTTATAGATGTCTGCTTAAAAAATGTCTCTCCAACAGTTTTTGAGCCTTTTCTCCCACAAGTTTGTCATGTCAAAGAAATTTTAATATTTTCGCTGTAAGCATACTCACAGGCTTATCCACAGAGCCCTGTGCTTCAGGTCTGTTAGAGTACAATGTTAGGAATTTTAAAGTCTGTCACAGTACAAAGTGGGAAAAGCTGCTCATCAGAAAGAATTATGCATCGTGTAAAGAAAGGCTTCCTTGCTCTGAGGCCTTTCTTGACTAGGATAGTCCTTAAATCATTGTTCTAAAAATTGTTTTTGATTGAAATGTACTTTGGGAGAGCTATGTAGCATGTCTTAAACTGTGCTTCTGATTTGTTTTATTTCCAGGAAAGGTAGCTATACAGAAAGAAGATCTGCAGAAGTATCACAACAGAGACACATGGTTTCAACTCCAGCATGTTGATGCTGATTCAGAAGTACAGGTGAGATTATCTTGGCAAAGGAGTATTTGTAACAGAGCCATGGCAGCTTTGTGGGTTACATGGCTCCAGGACAGATGTGTTGCTTCCCTACAAAAAGGAAGTACTTCTTACTAGTATGGTTTAGGTTTCAGTGGTACTTGCAGCCTGAGTATGCGTAAGGTGAATTACAAGTGTGAATTACAATCAAAGGGGCCAGGATTCTGCCTACAGGAATAACTAAAACTGTGTGGACTATCAGGGTCACTGATACAAGGAAGGGTATGGTTATCTCAAGTATCAAATAACTTCAAAACCCTATAAATGTTAATTCCTGTGGGAGTGGAGCCAGCTTGAAAATAGTATCTACAGGTACTGTTCTAAATAGTTGTGTAGGCAGGTTGTCACAGGAATGGCAACAAGTACACCTCAGATGAAAAAACCCACTCCTCACCAGATTTCTAGGCCCTGCTCCAAACCATGGGAATGCTGATAATTGTATCACTTCAGCTCCATTTAGGGTTTGGTACTTTACAGATTTTGGTACACGGTGAGACTTCTGTTTTTTTGTATTTACCCTCTTTTGAAGCAGGTTCTATTTTCTATTACAGTTGCGAAACAAGAGCAAAGCAATGTAGCAGGATATCAAGTCAATATAAATCAGTTACTTTTTTTGCTTCTTATAAGTGGTTATTACAGGTCACTTTGGAACCACAGTATTTCCTTAGGAGGCCACAAACATGAATATCTGACCTGTGCAATAGTCCCCAGTGCGTGCAAGGGGAAATGCTGCTTGGATACTCCTGTATGGTAGGGTTGGACATAATGTCTTGGATTTTCAGTCTGCATGCAAGTCTGCACATACCATGTCAGAACATGACACTTAAAATTCATACTCATTCCAGCATGTAGTGTGATGGTCTGTAGTGAAGCATTCTATATGTGAAAATACATTCAAGGTTAGCTTTCTGTTTTTCTGGAGAGATAAATAATACACTGTTGTACATGTGATGCAGAGAGAACCTCATGACAGCTTGTTCAGTCTGTAACATTCTCTTGTAAAATATTGGTCCTCTTTAATGCCATATTTCAATGACAGTGTTTATGGAAAGGCTTTTAACAACCTTTGAAGTCTATTCTGTTTTACCCTGGCCTCCCTTTCTTCTTACCCAAAGCCTCTTATGATGCTGACTTGAAAACAATAGATTTAGTGTTTACTTCCTGCAGGATATGAAAACTTTCCTTTTGTAATTTAGCAGTAAAGGAGGCCAGTGTTTGGATAAACTTCCGCATTGCTTATTACAATATTTACACGGAATGGGCTTGTAGAAGCTTTTTAGATCAGGGTGCTTTCTAGGACAGCACTGATAATCGTTATCTGTAAACTCATAGCAGAAAGGTTTACAAGTAGTGTTAGCTTTTGGAAGGATGAGGAGCATGGTATTTGCTGGAAAGCATGTTCTCTGTCTGCTATTGTTGGTGCAGGTTATCACTTCCGCTATTTGTATCTTTACAAGATCCCAACTGTTAAAAGCTGTTTCTGGGCCCTGTGATAAGCATTTATTACAGCTAGTGTAAATATGAACAACGCTGATGATTTTATCCATTTACTTAGATGTTCCACAGTCTTTTAGTTAAGGAGTCTGCAAGACAGCTTTGTTTTCCTTGATAGCAGGAGCAGACTTTTAGATATTTTGTGAGAATTCTTATGCAAGTGAAGATAGTCAAATGAAGGAGTATTTTTGTGTTTGTTTCTTTTTACATTCGTGGTATCTCAGTTGTCTCTTTTTCTAAACACTTTTTCTTTTATAAGAGAAAAAGAAAGTGTGTTAATGATAAGTGTTTGCACAATATTAGTCATTTTTTCTCCAGTTTTAAGGAAAATAATGTAGAACTTCAGTTAACTCTTGCAGTGAATCATACAAATACTAGTAGTCAAAAAGCAATTTTCGTGTGCCAGCTATCAGTTTTATCATTCTAGCAGTTGTCCCCATTAGTCACATAATCTAGTGGATTAAACATTGAGCCATGTGCCAGGGAACTCCAGCACCTTACTTCTGGTTTTGTACTGGCTTTAATACTATTTTCCACATTGTGGAGCGCTTCATGGCTATTTAGTTATACATCGCAGCAGCACATTGAGGTAAACCACTGTCAGACCAAAACATTGAATACAGTGTGAATAAGAGTCAGGAAAAACATCTGACTTGCTTGAGGTTGCAAAAATCAGTGTGAGAAATTAAATAAACACTATCAGAGAGACCAGATTTCTAATTCTTTCTAATTCATTAGGCCATGATACGAAGGAAATTGGGTGACAGTGATAAGCCTGTACAGGACCTTACTGTGTGCAAAGACTGAAATGATCTAGTTTTCAAGAAGACCGATCATCACACTCAGAAACTGGAAAACTGTAAAATTAATAGATTGTTGAAATATTAGTGATCTTGGGGTGCTGTGGTTCTCAGATGCTCAGTTGTGGAACACATTTGGCCTCATTTTTCGGAACAGAAGGAATGACTTGAAATTACGGATAACAACATTTGTGATTTAAGAACTGGTATTTTGAGCTGTTTGTCTGGTATGTAATGAGTAGAATTCACAATTTTGTTCTTGACATAGTTTGAACCTCACTTGTGTGAGTTCCAGAAATGGTTTTCAAATGGCAATACTGTTTTCTGTCTTCATACATAGAGTGGGAATAGTATGTGATGTGGAGATTCCTCTTATTTTGTGAGTAACAAAACAATAAACCAAACAAATAGAATTCCAATGTTAATGGATTATGAGTGGATTTCTGAATGTTTTTATGCTGTTTTATCAAACTTTATTATGAAACTGTAGCTCGTAAGTATTCTGATGCTGTAGAAAATAAATAAACCTATATTAAAAAAAACCCAAAACAATCAAAATGTAAGTGGCAGTGTTGTTTAACTCCATCAGATGTAGTTGCCAAGGTGTTTAGCTTGACGCTTTTCATTCAGTTTTATGCTTTTCCAATGTTGTTAATTCTTAGGGTCTTATAAAGAATTTTTGTATTGTCAGGAGTGCAAGGTGAGATTGACTTGATCAGCTTCATTATACACAAGGATGTTGTTGACAGCAGGACTATGTTAATTGTCAGCCTTCATCTATATGAGCAGTATTGTCAGATGCTTTAATGTCACATCCATTCATTGCTTGACAGCAAGGTGTACCATTGCTTATCTTGAAGAAAGCCTAGACAATGTCCTCTTTCTGAGAGCTGCTAAGAGGTAGGTATTCTCCCCAGCACTGATGCTGTTCAGTGTGGTGCACAGTCCCGCATGAAGCAATACAGGCACTGCGCAGCTGCTCAGCCCACACATGCAGACTGGGCATTTCTCACCTGCATGCCCTTTGTGGCTTTGGTTCATCATTTGGTCTAGAAAATGAGCTTACTGAGAGAATAACAGCATAATCAGGCACACCTGAATTTCCCTTCTGATTGAGTGCATATCAGTAGCCAGCAGCAGCACACAGTACTGTGTCACTCAGCAATGGGCTGCGATTGCTCCTTGAGGTCAATAGGCATTTATTCTGTTGGTACATCAATACCCCCCACATCTTACTGGCTTGTTTTGCTCTCACTAGTTTGAAAATAACATAATGCATAGTTTGCTGTAGTCGTGTCAGTGTATACCTCTAATGCTGATTAGGTATAGCCTGGGTGATGAAACAACAGTTGTGCTAAGAATCATGAGGTTTGAGGTGCTCTATGGAGAGCAAATTATGAAACTCCAGCAAAATTTGTTTGGTACAATTATTTCTCAGTATTTAATTTTAAAATATATTAGAACATATTTAATGTTATCAGGAAGATTTATTATACAGAGTGCAGAATTAAACTTGACAGCAGTTGTTAAATGCATAATTCATGGCTTAACTTTTCAGACTGGAAAACTTGTTCTTAAAATATGAAGGTGTAGCTGGGTGGGTTTGTGCAGATTTAGATGAAGGAATTTTAAGTTCGCATCTTCTGGTGGAGCTGCCTTGCCTATTCCTTAGTGGGACATTACCACACCCAGAGCTAAATATCCAGTACAAGTGCCCAAACATTTCAGCGGGTAGTAAAAGAGGAATTGAACCATTTAAATTTTGTGTTGAAGTAAGACTATGAACAATCAGGCAGCCGCAGCTCGAGAGGGGGAGGGACTAGCAACAGAAGTCATACCTGTCTAAGCTGCTTGAAGTCAGTAAAAGCATGATGTTGCACACTTCTTATGGGATATGTCTCTCTTCTACTAGCCATTTGTCTTTCAGGACCTGCTATGTTCTCATTCTCATGCTTTTTGAGGACTATGCTGTTGTGTGTACATCTCTCTTCATCCATGAATGTTTGCCTTTCCTTCACATGCACAAGTTCACTCAACAGTAACTGATTCACATATTTGCCTGGGGCTGTAGATGGCAGATGTTCTCAGCGGTCCATGTGTTCTCAGTGGAATTTAAGTCCAAGTGCACATGTGATCTTTAAAAGGCCTTTGCTGTTTTTGAGTAGTTCCCTCTAAATTTTTTTATTCACAGTAGCTTCAGGCCTGCGTAGCTCAAGTCTGTTCTATGAAGTTTGAGCTTTGCAACTCAAATGCCCTTTGTGTGCATGTGATTAATCAATGAAGTGGTTAAAGATCCAGAGATACTCTGATTAATATCAAAATACACTAGCACACTCTAAACCATGTAGTCTGTATATGCCAAAGCGGGGGAGAGCTGCAAGGAGAGTTAGATCATTCTGACATGTTTTCGTGTGCAGGCTCTTGCTGTAAAAGTTCTCCTTTTCAAGTGTGCTTTGAGTTACTTCCTCCACAGTACTGACAAATGTGAAGTGGTCATGTTCTCTTACAGCTGAGTTCTCAGTATTAAATGAGAGTGCTTTTCCAAAGCTGGTCATGCTCAAGGTCTTATGTAAAACTCATTGTTGGGAACAAAAAAACTGGTGTAAAAACTTGAAAATTGCTCATTTCCCCTTCCTCCTCATTAGAACTTTGATGTGTCTGAAACATATCTATTTGGCTATCAATTTTAGGACAAAAAAAAAAAGGCATGTAAAGGGCAGATAACCAACACTGAGAAAGCAACTTGTCTCTCATTTTAACCTTCTGTACTCAAAGCTTTGTGCGAAAGATTTACTGATGTTAAGAAATATTTTTCTTCGGACACCAGAAGTCCTTCCTTCTCTTTCCACCACATTAGCATTTTGCCCACACAGGCCTTTGACTATTGTTGATTAATGTGCCTGTTCTTGAGTATGGACTGATATGAGTGTCAGGGGTGGACTATACATCATTAGTGGAAAACATTGCTTATGGGTATGTTTGGAGAGTACACCTAAAATTCTGTTGTTGTACTGGAAATTGCTACTTGCTCTGAAATGCTGCCTCTTTATTAGCTAGAAGGCACTAGTGGCTGTCCAGGGCACTCTGCAGTGCTCAAAATAAACCTCTTCTCTTTTGTCAGGACCTTCCCATTAAATGCAGAATCTGTATCCCAAGTGTCAGGCTTCATGAATGAAATCCTGGCCTTGCCAGGGTGGGAGTTTTGCCATGATTTCAGCAGAGCCAAGGTTTTACCACAAGCTTATGAATTAGCTCTTCTCTATTCAGTCCTGTGTGACAGTTAGAGAAGTTTATCCCAGGTCTTCAAAGGAAGCTGAAAGTGTTAACTATTATTTTCTTTTGCCCTATCATCATAATGTTGTGGAAGTTGCCACAGTCTCTCTGATACCTGCCTGCTTGCTTCCTGTTCTGTATAAATCAATGGGTTTTATATGTGTAGAGCAAATTCCAGTGTTGAACTGGACTGCCTCTGATGGTAATTTTTACTTAATAATATGGCTTTGAAGATAAAGTAGGTTGAGCAAATTGTGTTTAGGAGCAAGTGTGTAGGGCTGTTTCACTCCAGTGATTAACAGGATTATCTAGTCTGTTGAACAGTTAAGAGCATTGCATGCCCGCTCTCCAACACAGTAACTATCTTTGTGTAGGTATTTAAATACTTCAAGCATAAAGGTTTGTCACTGATGCATATTGTAAAACCTATGGTAAGCATGAGTATATGCAAATTGTAAAAAGAAGCAGCTGTTTCCAGGTTTGGTATCAACTTTCCACCACACAGAGGAAATAAATGGGTGTTGCCTTCTATTTTATGAACTGTGGCTTTCAGGTTTCTCTCTTCTAGTTGTTTTGAAGAGATAAAATCTCCTTTTTGATAGGGTGGGAAGGTTCTCAAGGCTATATGCCTACTGGCAAAATAATTTCAGACAACTGAATCATGCGTCAACAACAATAAATAATGTTGGTGATAAACAGGCCAGTTATTGACCAGATCCTGCTTTGTGGCAGGACTTCCTCCCTGTGTGAATGTAAGAGTGCAGTATTCAGACTTGTCAGCTTAAAGGGGTAAGACAGTCTATCTGGTTTTGGTCTGTTTTCAAAAGCTTGTCTGTAACATGGCATGTGGTAAGGAGCAGCTACTGCTGAATAATAAATTTATGTTACTTCAAAATAACATACCTGGATTCTGTATCTGTAGAACACAATTTGTCAGGGGAAATGAAAGCCAGGTGGCTTTCAGTCAGAGTATCTACATATTATATTGCATCAGAGTATTTTGAGAGGAAAACGTGTAATTGCAAGGAATTTGACCATATGGAGATATTCTTCCCTTAGAGAAACAGGAAGGCTAACATTGTGCCCTTTGAAGATGTTTGCCAGTTACTGAGCAATAATGACACACTTGCACAGACGGAGACCAAGCAGACATCAGTTCTACTTTGCCTAGCATTTGTGAATCCATGAAGTGTTCGTTAGAGCTTTCCTCAGCGATAGATTGGATTTTGTTCCAGATTCTTGTGTTCTGTGCTGTGGTCCAGCAGGCAGGCTGTGATCTGGAGCATGATCCTTAGACCTTTCCCAGCTGCCTGCTGCCCTCTGCTAAAGGAAGGAGGCAGCTGTTACAGCAGCAGATGCAGACAACAAACAAGCATTTCCTCCTGCTCTCAAACCTGCTGTTAGGCTGTGACCTTAAGTGAGGCTGCTGATAATGCTGCAGGGCTGGATTTACCTAAAGCAGTAGTTGCACTATTGGTCTTTCCGACTCCCTCATGGACAGCATTTAGTGAGCTCTTAGAGTTTGGGTCAGTTTTATTGTTAGCTTTTAAGCTTTACCAATGCCAGAAAGTGACATCTCAGAAAGTTGCCCAAGAGGGTTTCAAAGTAGACTGGATCTCGCTAATAACATTTTCTATATTCTGACATAAAATTTGGAAATTTTATGAAAAGAAAGCAATAGCACATGTTCTGCCATAGTTTTGAATGATCTGTTCAGCGCTGAGTTCTTCCAATGCTCCTTTCTCCAGAAAATTTGCAGCAAAGTAAACTGACATACCAGGAGTATTATCATTCTAAATTTAAGATTCCAAAACAATGAGGTGCTGGCATTAGTGATGGGCTGTGGCTCATGTCACCTGCTTAGCCTAGTCCTCCCCTACAACCCATCCCTGTTGCATCTCTTCCCTCCTCCATCTCCAAGAGCTGGGGTGAGATTGCCTGCAATCACTCTGCAGCAGCAGGAGGACAAGCAAAAAGCTGAAGGTGGGTCCCAGTCCCTCTTTCCACACTCCTGAGTAATGAGCAGAGTTAAGCTGAGCTGCTGGGATAAGGGTACCCATGTGTAATAAATGTTTGGAAAGCTGCCATGCAGGCGCACTCCCACCTTGGAGGGGAAATTCCCTAGCAAACTTGGGTAGGTGAGTGAGAAGTTGAATAATACCAAAACCCTCTTGCCCAGCAGGTTTAATAGGAAACAAATACCTTTTTTAGGCATTTTTGCTTCTATTCTCATTTTGTAGAAGAAAGGATTATAGTGCTGTGTGCCCTGCATATGAAGATAATTGGCTTAATATTTAATATTCAAGCAAGTGAACAGTAAATACTTGTTCTTTTTCTATGTTTTTTGAAAGTGAAAGATTTCCAAGAACTTTCACAGTAACAAAAAGGATGGATATGTGGTTGATACTTCCTTAAGGATATGATTTAAGAGATATGGGTAGATTTGGCTCCTGTTTTTTGAACTTAGCCACACTGTCAGTCTTTTGTGCATTTACTAGACCCTCAGAGAGCACAGACGTTCCTAGTGATTGTCAGTGTTTTTCATAAATCTTTCCCTGAAAAATGAATTCACATCTGTTTTGAGTTAGATCAGATGTTGCATCTGAATCTACAGTCACTGGATCATGTGGCGTGTGTCAGGCACCAGGCCAAAATGTGTGCAGAAATGGCTCCCAGTGGTGTCCTGGTAGTTCTGCAAACACAGCCTCTGAGACCCACACTTGTGCAAGATGCTAAACATGCTTCATGCCAGGATGGCAGAACTGTGTCATACGAGTAGCTTTAGGATAATCTGTGGTTATGTATTTTCTTTTCTCCTTCAACATACTGTGTTTAAATTAAGCCACAAATTTGCCACTGCTGGAAACATGATACAGGTAGGTAGCATTTGTATGCTTTTACTTGCTTTACAACTGCTTTCTGGTGTTTCAATCCACAGTAACTCACAGCTGCGTTCCAAGGAGAAATGAGGTGGTTGGAGACAGGCTTTTCCTGTATCTGTAAACACAGGACTTTTGAGTCCACTTTTTCTTCTCTTTGCAAGCTTATGATCAGTTTGTTTTTCAGATAACTGTGCATGTAGCTCTCCCAGATACCTGTTAAAGAATGTTAACAAGACTGGGGCTTGATTTTATTACTTTTTAGTAAAGTGGATAAACAAGGGTAGTATAGTTTGGGGTTGGTTTTGGTTTTTAACACAGTAAGGCCCTTTCAAAGTTTTGTTTGTTACTGATTTCCTTTTGAATGCTGTCTACTTCCCTACAAAAAAAAAAAAAGTCAGTCTACTGATGGCTTCTTTCATCAAGAACTGAAAAATGGAAGCTGGCTGGCCGCATTATGTGATGTTAGATGTGATTAGGAAGGACGTATGACCTATGAACCCACCCATCCATATCAGTCAGCGTTTATGAAAAAGGAAGCGTTCAGCAGTTGAGTTGGCACTCCTTCAGCTTGTTCCTTGAAAAAGTCCTACCCTTCCAAATGTGAAGGGTATGTTAATGAGCATGGCTGCTTCTAGGAACATCCTGGAATATTTTTTAATGAAAATGTTTTTAATAATTAATGCATTCTACTTCAAAATTGTCAAACCTCCAGCTGCTTCTCTGAGGTTTTTCATGGTACTTCATTTAAAAAAGCTTTATGGCCTGGGACTGATCCTAGATCAGTCCCTTGCTCTGCAGCAGGGATTATGTCTGAGGAGGACCCAAGCCACAGTGTTTCAGCTGTAAAACAGGAGCAAAATTTTTTTTTATCCTGCTGCATTATCAGATCTTTCCTGCTCGTAAATGCATAACTGAATGCACCTGGTACAACTGCAGGCTCTTGCTATTATCACAGTAGTTCTTCTAATAATAGGAGTTTCTTATAAACGGTCAGTAAATACAATACTGGTAACTCCCTGTTTCTGGGGCACATTTAATCCAGTATAGGTTGACCTGTATTGCTTAGGTTAACTGTTGATTTTATGATACAGGTTTATTTACAGTTTTCTCTCTTCCCTGGATTATGTGGTAGTTTGTAAACCCAATTAATGCCCTTGCTCAGAAGTAAATTTATTCAGATGAATCTGCATGTTTTGCCTAACAGTATAATTGATTTGGGAAAAAGCATTCTGTTTATGTAGGAGTTACATTTCCAGTGAATTAAGCCTGCAAGTATGTTGATATAGCCTTACTTTAAAGTATTTATGCATTTGAGTTTTTAACTGGAAGTAAGGAGGTGCTTTGGGAATAGTCATAGGGCTGCTGATCCCAGTGATCCCATGACCTCTGTTTTGCTGTCTGAACCTTTGAGATGCTTTTTGAGCAGCTGACCGTTTTCAAAGGCTTCACAAGAGAAAAATGAGAGTCAGTCCAAAAGAGGCAGCATTGTGTTTTTGTGCTTAATGTAGCCAGGAAAACGTGTGGAGCACTACTGACTTCAAAAGGCTTTTTGCAGCTTAATTTCAAAAATAAGGAGCTTTCATCTTACTCAGTCTGTGTGAGATTGAGCAAATGGGCACTGTAAGTATGTTTGCATTCAGGCTCACCTAAGTGCGTGGAAGCATTATTTCCTGAGAGAGGTTAGTCTTGCCTTCAAGAACAACAGAAATATTTCTATAAAAACATTATCTTACCTTCTTGGTATTTTTCTACAACAGGATATTTCCTCTAGAGTTTATAAGTCTCTGTTCCTGTCTTGTAATTTCTTCAAAACTTGCACTTAATTCCTCTAGTGAAGGTAATACACAGGATGGATATCAACAGATACAGCAGTAGTGTTTTGTACAGGCTCATAATATAAATTTGTTTTCCAGAGACTGGTGTTTTTGCTCCTGTGGTAAAATATGTGACCAGTGGAAGAGAGAACAGTGAAGTCTAAGGGAAAACACAGTAAAACTAAAGCCAGAAAACCATTCTGCTTAACAAGAGTTCTTAGCTGGTTGTGGGCTTAGCCCTTGTTATGCATGATTGCATAGGCACTGCAGTGGAACTGAGTGTTAAAAGAGGTTCGTCTAGAAGTGGCTTTATGCATTTGTGCAGAAAAATCCTGCACTTGTTCATGAGGACAGGCTGCAGTTTGGAATAAAATGACAGATGATGACATTTGCATGCACTGACAGGGCAAAGGGGGATGCATGTCTTGCTGAAACAGACATGAATCAGGAGTCTGATGGACAAATGCAACATGTTTGAGTTTCACCTTTTTATTGTTTTGTTTAAAAGGATGCAAAAGACACTTGGCAGGAAGTGTCTTTTTAAACTCCCACACATGCTTGGGTCCTTCCCTGTTCAAAATGCCAGGGAGCTTCTGTGATGTCTCTGCACCATGGGCTCTTATACAGCTTGGAGAGGTTGTCTGTCTTGTTTTCTGTGATGATGAGCACCAGTATCACCTGCCACATATACTTGAAAGGCCTACATTCCAGCCCTTGGACAGGAAAAACTGCTACTGAGTCAGAATACTAAAGATGTAAGTAGGTGATGGAGGTTTTGACGAGTGAAAGGTTGAAGTTCAGGAAAGCACGAAGCATGCATTCCAGATAGTACAGGAAGAATGGTATCAAGAAAAAGGGGTGTACAAGGAAGGGGAGAGAATGACTTTAGCGGTAAGAAACAGAAGCTCTCATAGGTTTCTTCAGGACAAGTATTCAGGCACTGACTTCAGACATTGTTTATACTGCTGAAAGTAAGAGGACCAGGGAATGACCTTGAACTGAACTTCTGTGTGTCCATGCTACTTAATTGTTACTGCACTCCCTGGTCTGCTTTGGACTGCTTTCACCAGCTTTCATCCAGGCAAGTATGCTGTAGAGAAAGTAGATCTTAGCAACTTGAGGCCAGGGTCTGATCTTCAGTCTCCCCTGTTATGCAGGACAGACATCCTCATATTGCAGGAGTCAGTAACTAGTCAGAAGAGGCAGGCAAGACTCTGGCAAGAGTTTTGTTCATGTGCAAAAAAGAGGAAAGGTTAAATCTGGAAGATCTTGTGAAAGGGGTGGCAGCACATTTTTGTATGAGTCAAAGTAGACCTGAGTCAAAGATGACACCCACAGTAGAGCTCTGACTAACTAGCAGGGTGGATTTTAGTGTCCTTTGGTAAAAAGGGTGGAGGGGAGGTAGTTATGAAAATGAGTGCCTCAGTTTTGGCTACAATGATTTGCAGATGATCGGGCAGTGCTGGCGTGTCAGAATAGGTCAATAACAAAACATACTTTGCAATTACTTTACATACAGCTAAGAGTGGTGCTGAGTTTTTGTCAGTGGAATGAATGTTCATGTTTTGAAATGCAAGAGAGTTAATAAGAGTTAATATTCATGATTGCCTTTATTTTCTTAACATATTTGTTTGAGCACATCATCTTAGCCTAAGTCATATGAAAGTTGATGTGATGGTAAGGAGTTGCAGACTGCGCAATAATAGATGCTATGAATGCTAGTATAGATGCTATGAATGCTAGTAACATGGTTGGACTTTTTTTTTTTTTTTTCAGTTGTCCAATATAGTTTTACTGATATTTGTCTCACAGTTTATATTATTTCAGAATTTTTGGTTTTCTCATGTTTAAAACGCATAGGTGTTCATTTATAACACACTGCTGTGATATCTTTTCAATGAATGTATTGCAGATCCTTGCTTAATATTTAAACTTTTAAATATAGATAAAGCTCCAACCAAATGTTTTTGTGTCAGACTACAGATACCCCATATCACTCAATTTGTAAAACATGGAGATAAAATAACGGTGAGAATTGCACACTGAAATTTTAGTGAAATGGCTATTAATCTTAATTCTGTGGCAGTTATAGCTATACAGCTATTACTTAATAATTAAATTCCTCCTGGAATTACTTGCATTTACCATCTTGCGTTGTTTGAAGTTGGAGTGATGTGGCTGGCTATGCATAAACCTAACTTTTCATATGGTCTTTTGGTGTGTTTCAGGGGAAGGTTCACCTTGAGCTGAGACTGAGTGAAGTCATAACAGACACTGGTGTCGTCTGCCATAAGCTTGCAACACGGTAGGATTTGAAATGTAACTGCAGAGTTATGAGAAACACACTAATTTCAGATAGTGTGCAGTGGCTTCATTTAAAAATGGTTGGAGGAATCAAAATGTTATGTGGATATTGAATGTTCTTAATCAGAGATATCCTTAGAAATTTATAGGTTGTGAGATTTTTTTAATTTTCTCTTCTTCTCTCCACATAATCTATATGCTTTTATTCCTTAAATGTTAATAAATCACTTACCCAGCTTAGTCATGGCATAGATACTAAAAAGATATCAGAGGGTATTATTACTGTCTTTCTGATTTGCATTAAGGACTTTACCAGCTAAGCAGATTTGTGGCACAACTTGTGTGGTGAAAGTGCTACAGAGCTAACTTAACACACAGGAGTCTGCCATCAGTTATTAAAGCAGTCTCAGAATCAGCCATCTGATCTCACTCAAACAAATAGACACTTAGAAGCTGCAGGACTCAGATGGGAGTTAAGATTTTGCCTTCCTCTGAGGAAGAGTCTGAAAGGCCATTGCTGTCTGACTACACCAGAGCCTTCCAGAAGGCTACTGCAGGGGCTGTGGCAGAACTGGTTGGCTTCTGTCAGGAATCTGCTTTGTATTCTCTGTCTGACACAAGAGCTGTCAAAATTGGAGTGTTGGCATCATATACTTCTACCTTTTTGGTGGTTGTGTCAATAGAAAAAAGTACTCTGCTAGGGAAGTTCTGATCAGTCCTATTTTCAGACCAGTATTCAACATCATTTTGTGACTGCCTTTACTATGGTTTTGTTAATAAGCTGTCATGGTAGTCCTTGTATCTAGGACATGTTAACAAATAAAGGGGGGCCAAGTGGTTGATCTCCATCCTTCTAGGTACATTGTTGATATGAGGATGTGCTGAGGTATGTGATCTTGAATTGCATGCCTGTGCATATACCCTCTAGCCATCTGGACCCTACCAGAGCTCTGTGAGTAGGTGCATTTGAAATCTTTCTCTCCTCAATCTTCTGTGATGAGGCAGAGCGAATAACAGGGATAGTCTAGGGGAAGTTGCTTTGTAGGCTCTGAGCTCCAGTGAACTTATTAACCAGGGCACAATGCCACTGGAACACAGCTGTACCTTTCTCAGAACAGGGGTTGCTATGTCAGTATAGCTGTGCACCACCTGGAGGGCCCAGACTTACTTTAATTGCTATGTGAAGACTTTCATTATGTCATTTTCCATTGTGCAATTTAAATCTGACCAGGTGATGATGAACATACATGTTCTGTAAAACCAGGGTTCGAACCTGCATCTGCTAAGTCCTAGGCTGGCTTCTTTGGTTGAAGTGTTATTTGTATTGCTATAGGTCCTAGGGCCTTGAACTTGAGGGGGAAACAGAAGGTGGGAAAAGGCAGTTTCTCATCTTTCTACCCTGCTTGTGTCTCTGCTGTGTGAGAGGGAACACAGAAGACAGCTTATTACGTATTATGCCACAGCCAGCTTTCTTTTAAAGTTTTGCCTTCAGTTAAACAAGACCTGGTAACTTTATAGTACCAATGGATTTTTTTCAGTGGGATTCCTGAAATGCTAGAAATAGGTATCTGAAAAGGTTCTTCCTAACATGTAACACATGCAGCCCCTTGCTTCATGAAAAGCAATAAGGCCTTGATTTGAAGACTATTTCATTCACCTTCTACAATGCAGAGAAAATAGTCAGATCGGCTTGCGAAGCAGTCTGTAACCTTGATTTGCAAGATATTGTTCAGTAAGTATAATGTATTCACCGAGATGCCTAGAAAAATTCTGAGGTTTTAACTACTGAATCATAATGTTCAGAGTTTATCTTGATTTAAATCTAGCCTTTGGCTCTGAGAAACAGAACTTGAAAATCACAGGCCACGGAAGCTTTTGTCTGCTGAAGCCATCTTTTCCCGATGTCATCTTTTCTGTAGCTGACATGGACACTCTGGCTCTGGCTAGCTTCCACAGCTAGTTATTTGAGTGTGAGAACAGAGCTTAGCAGTTTAGATTAAAGAATTGGGAAATAAAAATATTTCTAGAGTATGTAGTTACATTGGTGCAGAATTTTGTGGCAATGTGTCCTACAACTGAGAAAGAAAAGGGGAATGATGAAGAAAAAGAAAGGGGAATGATTATATTGGAGGGGGATGCAATAAAAACACTTCAGAATGAAGTCCAGCATTTTTTTCATGCCACACTGTTTGCTTTAGGAAGGTATACAGCAGACTGCAGCTCTTAATGTTTTTCCACTATCTGAAATCTTGTTCAGGTTTGTTTATAGTTTGGTTCTAGTGCTTAGGTGTGTAAGAAAAGAGTGTGATAATTAAGCAATGCTCAAAGCCACGATTTGAGAGTGGAAAGTGCAGCAAAGGTAGGGGAGACAGAACTTCTGTCATATGTAGTTCATGAGTGAAAAGCAGGGACTGGGTGTATTAGGGAAGTGCAGCTTTCAACCGAGTTTTGTGACGATAACTGATTTTCTTGTGGATAGCTCATGAATTTATTGCAGTGAACAAGTAAGATGAGGCTGGAAAACCATGAGCAAGAACCTAGAATCAGTTCATCTTAAAACCAGACTGTTCTGATAAACCCAGTACTTGTCTTGTGAACTTTCTTGAATTCCTTTAAGTCTAAAAAAAAAACCAATGGAGTTCTTAGTGGCAAAGATAAACACTACCCTGCAGGTAGCCTCACAGATAGAGCTAGTTGAAGAATTCAGATTTGTAGGGAGGACAAAAGCTGCTTCCAGTGGGCAGCTCTTTAAAATACTTTTGAGATGTATGCTTTTTTTAAGCCCCAGAATAGTGCTTGTTTTCAAAGATATAGATGCAGGCTGAGTGAAGATTAGGCCTAAGTAGGAAATTTTTTTACCTATCCAGAAAAGAAATATTTTTCTTAAGAGCTTACCCACAGGTCTTCACCAGCGAGCATGTTCACATTCCTGCCACCTCTGCATTCCAGAAAGTCTCAAAAGCAGCTGGGGCCTTGCTGAGCCAGCGTGAAGTCCCATGGAGCACACCCTGAATAGTCAGCTGCACAGGTGGAGGGGAAAAATTATCTGAATGGAAGGGCAAATTGAAATTGTTAAGTGCTGAGCTCTTGAACATTAAGTAGCAGATTACTTTAAAATGCAAAAGATGTGTGAGCTTCCTTAGCCTCTGCAGAGAAAGCAAAAATAAGCAGTTTAAAAGCTGTTACCTAGTAGTTTCTTCTTAGGAAGCATTCAATACTTTCATTTAGCCCTAAACCACTTAGCTGTTTTCTTCATCAAATCCCTTCGGAGGCCCTAGTCTCTGCCAGCTGCTACAGCACAATCGCCTGGACTAAATCTCTGCAAAAGAGATTATAAGGAGAAGCATTAGTGGATTTAAAAGTTACATTGAGAGTACGGATGCAGGCGCCACGCATCTTGTGTCCCCAAGCAGCTCCTGCTGTCATCCTTCGGTAAGGACCGCAACTCTCACTTTGGCACATTCCTTCTGGGAGCACTTTGTTATTTGTGGGCTCCCTCTGTGGAACTGCTATGAAATCTGACAGTCCTAGTGACTGGCTTGGACACAGTTGTCAGCTGGGTCTCTGTAAGTCTCTCATGTCCCTGTAACAGGTCTCAGGATGCAGGCTTTTGATGTGTTGTGTGCACATCATACAAAGAGAGCAGACCTGCAGCCTGCTGAGCCCAGACCTCTGACCATGTGCTTGGCACATAAAAGACAACATGTATGGACTTTGTGGCCTGATACATTTATATAACTGCATTTGTACTAACTGCTGTTGCGCCACGTAGTGAGTCATCTTGAGCACTAGGAAAAAGACAGTAGGTTCTGTCTTCCTCCCTCTCTGTCCTTCACTCACAATACATCTCATATTCTCTTCCTCTGCGCTCTTTACAGCCACAGCCTTCCCGGCCCTGTGCACAGTCAGCTGCTGTTTGTGGCTACCAACACGTGGCATCACCTTCCACTGGCTATAAAGTGAAGGCCCAGTCTTGTTTGTCAAGTGGTTTGTCACCTGACAGAAATCTGTCCATGATTTTATGAGCATTAAGGTACTAAGGCCATGGAAAAAAGTGGTCAAGGCTTTCCCATGCTTCCAGCTGCTTATGTCCATACCTACTCCTTTGTGCTGACACACAGCTCCTGTATTTTTTTTTTTCACCTCATGTTTTTTAAGCTGAATCAGGCCTTAATCTTGTGCATCCTAGAAACCGCACTGTACATTTTCTGTAAAGCAGAGGAAGGAAAATGAGCAGCATGGACCATGTTGAAGTGTTAGAACTGAGTCATGAACGGCATGTGTGTACCTGCATTCCTTGAATATATTTGAAAAACAGTCTTATGTGGTTCTCCCTAAGTCTTTTCTGAGACACCACTTTCTGTATACAGATATCCTTCCTTTACAACAGAACTACTCAGAAAGGAGATCTAGGCCTTTTGTAAACCTTTCCCCACAATCATTAGAGCAGATTCTGTGTAGCACATCTGTGTTCAGCACAGAAAGGTGGCTCCCCAGAGACTTTTAAGGCTTCTGGGCTGGTCCAGACAACTTTCTCTCATATTGCAGAGCAACATAGGCTAGGATCAGCAGATACATGCATGTGTATTTAGTTCAAAAAGAGGAGGGCTCCTGCAAATAGCTTTGTAGAAATCCATAGGTTTCGCTATGGTTAAGCCACCAGAGGCAGCATTTAGAAGCAGTGTGCTGTATTTAGCAAGATGACATCTGACTTCTAGCATGCCTGAAGAAACAGGCCACTGAACTCCTGTTGAAAGTCAGCGTGAGCTGGGAGCCTGGCTCCCTGATCTTCCTTTGAGAATTCCAGCATGTGTATGTAATTAGTCACATTTAAAGGTCTGTACTTATTCAGTGTCCCCAGCTGCTCCTTCAAGTGTTGTCTTGTGTCTTGTCTCTTAGGTTTAAAAAAGCTTGGGAACATCTGCTTTTGGAGAGCTTTCCCCTCCCCCTATTCTTTTTATTCTCTCCCCCTTCTCCCCCTCCAGTAAACCTATACAGCTAAATAATAACATATGTGGTTTAGAAGCCACTGCTGTCTTTCATATGTAGTAACACAGCTTTCCGGTAAGCAATTCATGGGTCTACAGATAAATTAGGAATGCTGAAATGTTATTTGATAAATGAAGCATTTGTAGCTCTGGTGTGAAAGATGTAGCCATTCTGCATTAATTTATGAATGAAACTTAAATGCCATGTGGCTCTCTTAAGAGCTGTGCATGATGTGATCTGACCATGTGGAATACAGTTAAATGGACTGTTTGCAGGAGCAAGCAGGAAAGGAAACAATAAGTAGATATGACATCCCTAAGATAAACACTTCAGGGGTCATTAAGACAACAGAGACTGAGCTCTGGGCATTTAAGAGCTTTAAAAGCCCTTCTGAAGAGGAAGAGGGAGGTAAGGAGAAAGGTGTCATTTGTCAAGTGTGGTTAAAGCAGGTCTTTGCCTAGGGGTAGGAGTGCTGGGACTTCCTGATGATTCTTCAGCCTTCTCTGCCATGAGAACAGAGCATGCAGTGAGCAGCATCTGACCTTCCTCTCCAGTTCCTCACATTAGAAATTTGAATTCCCTTGTCCATGAACTTTGCTGAAAAGTGGCCTGGGCAGCACACTGGCTTGCAGGTTGCAAATATTGCCCTAAATGGAATAGAATAGAATAGTTAGGGTTGGAAAGGACCTTAAGATCACATGGTTCCAGCCCCCCTGCCATGGGCAGAGACGCTTCCCACTAAACCATGCCAACCAAGGCTCTGTCCAACCCAGCCTTGAACACCGCCAGCGATGGAGCATTCACAACTTTCCTGAGCAACCCATTCCAGTGCCTCACCACCCTAAACAGTAAAGAACTTCTTCCTTATATCTAACCTGAACTTTCCCTGTTTAAATTTTAACCCATTACCCCTTGTCCTCTCACTACAGTCCCTAACAAAGAGTCCTTCCCCAGCATCCCTATAGGCCCCATTCAGATACTGGAAGGCTGCTAGGAGGTCTCCACGCAGCCTTCTCTTCTCCAGGCTCAACAGCCACAACTTTCTCAGCCTATCTTCATACAGGAGGTGCTCCAGTCTCCTGATCATCCTCGTGGCCCTCCTCTGGACTTGTTCCAACAGTTCCATGTCCTTTTCATGTTGAGGACACCAGAACTGCACACAATACTCCAAGTGAGGTCTCAGGAGAGCAGAGTAGAGGGGCAGGATCACCTCCCTCAACCTGCTGGTCACACTCCTTTGGATGCAGCCCAGGATACGGTTGGCTTTCTGGGCTGTGAGTGCACACTGAAGCCGGCTCATGTTCATTTTCTCATCAACCAACACCCCCAAGTCCTTCTCCGCTGGGCTGCTCCGAATCTCTTCTCTTCCCAACCTGTAGCTGTGCCTGGGATTGCTCCAACCCAGGTGGAGGACCTTGCACTTGTCATGGTTAAACTTCCTCAGGTTGGCATCAGCCCACCTCACAAGCGTGTCAAGGTCCCTCTGGATGGCATTCCTTCCCTCCAGCGTATCAACCGAACCACGCAGCTTGGTGTCATCGGCAAACTTTCTGAGGGCCCACTCAATCCCACTGTCCATGTCACCTACAAAGATGTTCACCAGGACCGGTCCCGACACCGAGGGACACCACTTGTTACTGGTCTCCAGCTGGACATTGAGCCATTGAGCACAACTCTTTGCATGCAGCTATCTAGCCAGTACTTTATCCACTGAGTGGTCCACCTATCAAATTGATGTCTCTCCAACTTAGAGACAAGGATGTCGTGTGGGATAGTGTCAAATGCTTTGCCCAAGTCCAGGTAGATGACATCAACTGCTCTATCCCTGTCCATCAGTTCTGTAACCCCACCATAGAAGGCCACCAAATAGGTGAGTCAGGATTTCCCCTTAGTGAAGCCATGCTGGCTGTCACCAACCACCTTGTTGTTTTTCATGTGCCTCAGCATGGCTTCCAGGAGAATCCCCTCCAAGATTTTGCCAGGCACAGAGGTGAGACTGACTGCTCTGTAGTTCCCCGGCTCATCCTTTTTCCTCTTTCTTGAAAATGGGGGTTATATTTCCCTTTTTGCAGTCGTCGGGAACTTCACGGGACTGCCATGATTTTTCAACTATGATGGACAGTGGCTTAGCAACTTCATTTGCCAGCTCCTTCAGGACCTGCGGATGGATTTCATCAGGTCCCATGGACCTGTGCATGTTCAGGTTCTTAAGATGGTCTCAAACAGAGGGCCCAGGGTCTTCCTTCACACTGTCCCTGTGCCTGCCTTCCAAGACTTGGGTGGTGTGGTCACAGCATTTGCCAGTGAAGACTGAGGCAAAGAAGTTATTAAGAACCTCAGCCTTCTCCAAATCAGTCTGACTTTCTGTAACTGCTTACAGTTCTGTCATGCAATGTGATGTTTCTTGGGTTAAGGTAAATGATGCTCCATTTTGGCAATTTCAGAGGGTCAGCCACTGTGCTTTGCTGCACACAGCTCCTGACGGGCAAAGCCACATCTATCAAGTCTAGTTAGAAGGGCTGAGAAATTGGATGTTCCTGCTTGTGGATCAGCATTCTGCAATCCTAATCTAAGAGTAAGAGGAAAACAGGTCAGCCTGGAGAAGTGAAGGCTTCAGGGAGACCTTAGAGCAGCCTTAATACCTAATGTGTGCTTACAGGTAATCTGGAGAGGGGCTTTTTACAAGGGCATGTAGTGACAGGACAAAGGGGAATGGCTTTAGATGGAAACAGGGTAGATTTACATTAGACATTGGGAAGAAATTCTTCCCTCTGAGGGTGGTGAGACACTGGCACAGGTTGCCCAGAGAAGCTGTGTCTGCCCCATCCCTGGCAGTGTTCAAGGCCAGTCTGGAGAGGGCTTTGGGCAACCTGGTCTAGAGGAAAGTGTCCCTGCCCATGGCAGGGGGTTGGAACTAGGTGATCTTTACGGTCCCTTCCAACCCAAACCATTCTATGATCCCATCTTGTCTGGTGAAGGTTTGCTGTTGTCACCTGTGACTGCATTTGGAGACACCTTGAAAAACTACAGGAGTGCAGCTAGTCCTTCAATTATGAAATATATTTAAATGCTTTTGTGTAAAATTAAACCACAGAGGCATCATATTTGAGTCCTTTGGGAATTTTCTGTTACTAACTTGGTTCCTGCTTTTCTCATTTATGTTGGAGCTAGTTTGCTTTCCTGTAAATAACTATGTTCGCCAGATCCCAGGAATAGGTCAAGACACTTTCTAAAGGGTTGAATTAAGGAGAGAACTTGGAAATGCGTGGTTATATTGTATCTGAGGTGCTGAAGACGAAATTCTGTTGGTTTTCTGTTATGGCTCTGTCTCTGGTGCTGGTCAGAGTGGAAAGCAGGAGCGCAGGAAGGGTGACCTGTGAAGTTTTAGATAATGCATTTCTGGGCTGTTTTGTGAGGTTTTGTTTGTGTTGGTTTTGGCTTTTTTTCCTGAATTCTATTTTAATGCAGGAGACACTGGGACCCATTTGCTTGATGTTATTTCTATAGTATCTCATAGTATTCCGGTTTTCTTTAATTGGTTGTGGTGCTGTTGGGTGGACTCTGGTTACTTAACAGTGGTATTGAGCAGGATTTTCTCCTCATTTGAGTGTGGCGTGCCATACTGCACTTTCTTTTCCTAAGTTAGAGGAGGGCGTTCTGTAGAAGAGTTATCAGAAGCCAGGAAGAGCCCTGTCATGGAGGCAGTGTGCTGATGACGCTGGTTTCTTACTGTATGAGGCAGTGGTGTTCAGTCTCAGGCTCTCTGTGGTATGTTGGCCTGGTGCAAGGCTGCTGCTCCTGTTGAGTCTGGAAGTAGCCTGAAGCCAGAGCTGGCAGCGGGTGTTCTTCCTGTGAAGTTACAGCTCTTAGCATTCTTCGTTTACTTTCATGGGTCCCTGAGTCACCCTGCCTCTTGGGTTTTCTGCTTCCAGACTTAGAGAACATATTGTTATGTGTTGCTGTAGAGAAGTTTCTAGTCTGTTGCAGAGACATGCAGCATACAGCCAGCTTTGAACTTTCTTCAGGGTCAAATGAAGCTTGTTTTCCTGCTTGAAACATGAGCTGAATCAGGAAAAAACCCAGCAGTATTGCTGACCATGAGCAGGCCAGTTTAGCTTACACATCAATCAGGTTACCTCACAGCATTCTGAAAAAGTTTGACTTCTTTTTGCTGCTGGTCGGGAATGCTAATGAGGGCTCAAAGTGGTGTCAAAGCTTCATCTTCAATAAACTCATGCATCCGTTAAAATGTGTCACAGTCTCCTTTCTCTAGAAAGCGTACCCTGCGTCAAGCTGCGCCTTTTCCTGCAGGATTGCATCTTGATCATTCTTCTAACCTTGTGTGTTTTATAACAAACTGGTTGGGGAAAAATTACTCAGCTATTGAATCACATATCTGGTATTTTTATCATGTCGTGCTGCAGTACTGCAGGTTTTGGGGAGTAGGAAGGGGAAGAGAGAAGGAATGGATATGTATTTCTGTCCAAGGCTTTAGTGTATAGTACATCAATATTTTTCCTTCCTCTCAGCACTGGTAGCATTGAGGTTACACTGCCTGCCATCTAAGTAGTTCTCTCTCCTTTGCATCTCCATTCCCACCAAAACTTCTGTTGACTGTTTTGTATCCTAACTCAAGTTTAAGTTGCTCACTCTCCACCAAACCTACCATATCTACAAATGCTATCTCCTGCTGCCAGATTTCCTACTAAATAAAGTGGGAAAGTTTCACCCTTCTTCAGCTTTGTATTCGGTGTTTCTTCAGTGCTTCTTCTCTGTTCATGAAATTCTTTGTTTACTCAAATCACAAACAAGTATCAGCTGTAATCCTAATCAAGAGTAAATTCTTCAACTGCACCTTTGGCAGTAGTCTACCTCCAGCAGAACATATTTTAGTGTTCACCTTCGAGATTGAATTGTCATCACATGGCTCTATGGGATATGAGTTTGTAATTCAAGACTGGAATGTAACTCTTCTAAGTCTATCTGTTCCAACAGGAAGTGCTACTTACTGTTCAAATAGTGCACAATACTTCCTGTTTTATACAGAGTAAACATAGCCTGATTTTATAAATGGAGGGAAATTATTCAAGCAAAAATCCTTTTGTTAATGACTTAGTGTGCATGAGGTCACAGTGTTAGGGTGATTGGCAGGCATTAGAATTCATGTAGTACCCATATTTGTAAGAGATGCATGGATTTTGAGACCTATGAATTGTTAGCACCTTGGATATGTTGACATTACCACAAATGTCCTTTAATGGTGATCAGCTACGGCAGTTCAATTATGCTTGAGATAGGGCCCTAGGAAAAATTAGTTGGCTGTCTTGCAATATGATCTGTATCAAAAGGCTCTTTGAAGTACACAGTGTTTAGCATAATACAAAGGTAAATTTATGTGCTGTTACATTCTGAATGACTGTTGAAACTCTTCAAGTTTTTTATCTATTGCTCAAAGAGCAACACTTGCCAAGGTAGTATTTAGTTAGCAGAACAAGGAACTGGGGGCATCAAGGTATTTTAGGGATAGGGGAAACTGCAGGGTAAAGGGGAAGTCATAGAGCCACAGGTGTTGAAGTTGGGATTTTTTTGCAGGTTTAAGAGAGTAGATATAGTATACAATGCATAGGAAACACCCTTCATTAACTCTGTTGTTCACAGATCCATTTGTTGAGAGGAAAATTTTGCAAGAAGTCTGACAGTGTATGGGGCAATAATGAGAAAGTATCTCTTTCCCTATTCCATCGTCTGGGTGAGCTAGAAGTCATGTTCATGTTTCTGGGTACATTTATTGAACTGGGAGCACAACTGGGTGTGTACTTTGACCAAATCCTTTTCACAGTCCACAGAGCTAAAATAATCTGAGAACTACTGTACTTCCCCTCCGTGCCCCCGCCTTGGTGTGAACCTTTGACTTGGATGCCATTTTCTGGCATTTGTAGTAAGAGCTGATAGTGAAATGTTTCATCTGTGTTGCTAATTATGTATTTGTAACAAACAAAGCACTTGTGAGTGGGAAAGAGTAAAAGTCTTTTAATATACATGTTTAGTAGCACTTTATAATCAGTAATTTTCACTGTGTCACTCTTGCTTCCTGCTGTACAAGGTAGTTTGCTAGTTCCTCCTTTAATCATTTTGTTCTTTCAAATACAAAGAGAAAAGGGAAATATTTTGAAAGAAAATGCATGATACCATTCTAACAAGCTCGGAAATTGGCAAGGAGGCTGTGCTTTTGGAGGCAGTATGTCTGCAATTAATTTCAACTCATTTTACAGTTGACTTGCTTCCAAGCTGATGGTTTTGTAATAATTTCACACAAGCCCCAAACAGAAGCAAGAATTCAGCTAGACTCTATACAGCTACAGATGTACTGGCTGCCTGTGGTGTTACTCTTTTAGCTGTTGGCCAGTCAGTGCCATGTTGTCCCATTTCCTGCTTTGCTACCCTAAACATCACTTTGGAAAGAGGTGGCATGGTGCAATGGCCGACTTTGTTCATGTACTGCCGAGTCAAAGGCTACAGAGAATTGCTGAACTGCTGTGTACACCCCTTTCTTCCCTGGGGACATCCAGTGGTGCTCTATTCTCTACACAGCTGTTGAATTTCACAAAATTCATGGAACTGGAGTATCTTTTGAGAGCTCTCCAACTTTTTCAAATTTTGTGGAAATTACTAAAAACATCAACAATGGGAGATTGGCCAAATGTAGACAGAAAGCATTTTCTCATAAGCCTATATCTTTAGGAGACCAGGCTAAAAAGGATGCTGTTGAACTCACAAGGGTTCACAGAATAGCTGCAGGAAGAACCTGACCTGGTAAATGTGTCTCACAGTGAGCAAGTGTTTGATTCACCCAAGAAAAGCTTCAAAGTGGATGAAACCACAGTGTGCACAATGTTCAGATGGGAGTCCTTCTGGTTATTTCTTCTTACCACAGTAATACCCAATGGTTGGAAGCAAAAGGCTAATCTAGTGAGGAAGCAAGTAGTAAAACACCACACACCACCTTCACCCACCCAGCTCATTAATTGTTGAAGAGTTTCCTGTAGAACATTGTAATGATGTCTTAATCATTGACAGTCCTTTGAATTAAGCCTTGATTTCTTTCAAGAAGGTGCTCTGGAGATGCAGTAGACATCATGAATTCATTGCACAACTTGACTACATGAGAACTTTTCATCACTGTCCTGAAAGAGGCCAGACTGTGATCCCAAAAATCCCTTTCGATTCCAAAAAACAAGGAGAAACCTAATGCAAGTATGAACTGTTTGTGCAATAAGTGGAATTACAAAGCTGATGTGGGCTATTAATTACAGCTGGTTATACCAGAATGCCTACCTGACCATGTCTTAATTTGCATCTTGTTTTTCCCCAAGAAGATCTAATGTGATAAGGCACTAAAAACTTTTAAGGAGCATTTACTTTATATTATTTTTCATCACCAGATGTCTTAGTTCTGTGCAAGCCACAATATAACCACCACTTGGTGAAGCAGAGCCTTCTTTGGGTGGGATATCATAGATTTTAGCTAAACCTAGGACATGACTGATGTTTCAGGGTAGAAAGTAAAAAGGGATAGTCCACCAGCAGAAGCATTTCATGATACGTGTAATGCTTTGCTCCTGGTAGGGTACCAGGTTTACCATTCTGATGTGCTCTCATTGTGTAGTAAATCTCACCTAGTCCTTTATCCCATCCAACTGGTCAAGATATTTTGGCTTCCATTAAAAGTCTTTGCCTTCCTTCCCAAGCAGCTCCTGCATATTGCTCTGTGATAACTCAGTAGTAGGCCATTACTCAGAAAAACGTCTAAATAGTTTATTTTTTTTTTTATTTTCTGAAATGCTACCTATAAGACAGTATATTTTTATGGTTTTAGAGGAGAAAGCATCATGCAGGATCATTCCAGGTGAGTACTTTACCAATGTCTTAAAAATTGTGGAGAGTCTTAGCCTGGTGCTTTACAGTTGTGATATTGCAGAGGATGATGCTTTATTAAGAGGGTTTCATTGCTAAAGGAAGGTTTTGTCTGCAGAACCCGCTTTCTTTGGTGCTTCTACAGAATGGCCCCAAAATATCCTTCCTGCAGTTTCTGTAATATATTCACAGTGTGATCCTCTAGGTACAGAACACTATAGGATATGTGTAGAAGAGATGATCCCTTTCTCTGCTGAAACTTGTAGGGGAGAGGCTATAGCAGGAGCTAAGGACACCAGCAGTCCTAAGAGGATATCCAGCACTGAGAAGAAGGAAAGGATAGTAATTGATCAGTGAAGGTGTTACACTAGCTCTGAAAAGCTGCACATGTATTGCCTTATATGTGAGATGTTTCACTACCCCCTTCAGTGATTTTGGCGTAAGCAAGTGTCACAATAAGGTAAGTGGTGTCGTAGGACCAGAGGAACAATTCAAAGTAGGCAGCATACGGTCCTGCTTTTTGATGTGTGTGATGTTTGTGCTTCGTGGGATGAGTAGCTCTATCTGCATTAGTGTAAAAACTTCAGGTAAATGAAACTTAACAAGCCTGATCTGTGTGTTGCTGTGCAGATAACTGAAGAAGTCTCCACAGTTATTCCTGCCTTTCACAAACTTGGTGTATCTGAATGTTGATTTGAATTGAGTATTTCTGTACTTTGATTTTTAATAAAACATAGGTTTTGAGGATACAATGCCTTGATTTTACTGTTAAATATGTGTGATTTTACCTGTGTTTTTATATTTTTTGCCTCTCCTGCTTGATGATTGCATTGTCAGTAATCCCAGTGAGATACGTTAACATCTTTTTAGTTACATAAATCTAGACAGCATCAAGCTATGAATATTATTTCTTAAATTCTAGGTGGAGAGCATTTTTGTGTTAACTGTGACACAATTTGTATAACCGGAGCCCAGTTCTCCTATCAAAATGGATTTAATGCATCAGCATTACTTTGGGAGTCAGCTGGCAACTTAACTGCCATCAGGTTTCAGTAGGAGTGATGAGTCAGCTTAATTTGAATTCCTTAATGAAATTATTGCATGTGTAAGAAAGTTCACTGCCCTTTAATAATAAGTAGTGTTAATCAAGATCCCGGATAATCTGATTATTCACATAAATGTAATCAAAAGTTGTTCTGAGTTGTTTCAAGTTGTGTTTTTAAAGCATTAAAAGTTTCACCTACCTCAGGTGTGCCAAAGCATGCCCAACACAGAAGGTTGTAGCCTCCATGTAGTGTTTGAAGGTACCTTTAGTTGTTTTCTAGGTCCACAAATAATTACTTCTTTTTAAACTGTGACCTATTCTTGAATTTTTTTATTTAGAATGGTGTATTTGCTACTATAATGCATCTAGTTAAATATATGATGTGAGAATCAATGTGAAAGAGTCTTCAAGGATTTATTTAGTAGAGAAATACTTACACTTGGACTTGATAAGGATGAAGAAAGAGGCTGGGTTTTCACTGTGTCAGTGCCACAGCTCTCATTAAAGCTATCTTACTCCCTTGCCTCCCCTTCCGGTGTGCACCCCCTATTACTCCCTTCCGGTGTGCACCCCCTATCACCCAAAAGTTGTTGAGATTTGATCCAGACTCTTAGCTAGTGTATTCTCTTGGCCGGGGAGTTCTGGGTTATTGTTCCCTGTGGTTCCAATGTGTTGTGGCATGAAATTTAGATGCTTTCCTCCAATCTGCTGTACATCGTGCTCTCCTGGTTGTCACAGATGTCTGTCTTTTCAGTTTGCTTACCCGCATGCCTGAATTTTTATTTAAAATATTACCATCTGTGGCCAGCTTGGGATAGATGTTTGGCTTGGCAATACTCAGCACTTGAGAGGAAACCCCTACTTACCAGCTAGGTAGGAAGCCTCAGGGTAAGTTAAGGGAATGCTGCTTCTGTTTTGCTGCTTTGTTTCTTATAGTTGAATATCCTCCGCAGTCCTCCAGGTGCCTTATTTATTTGTGTCTTAATTTCTTTAAAACTTACGGTTTTAGTCTCTTCTTCCTCTCCTATCTTTTTAGTTACTTCATAATCAAATCCCTGTAAGTAGGCTCAAAAGCTTTTTCTTTGGCTGTATTCTTGTTAACTTTTACCCTGCCAAGTATCACACCCAATCTTTGGGATGAATTTCAGTCATTCAAAAACTGGCTTCTTAATTTTGCCTTCCTTTTTGTCATATGGTTTTCAATCCATCTCTTAGTTATAGGTCTTTGTGGCCCATGTTGGCTGGCAGAGGGGAAAAGTCAGGACATGCTTACGCAGCTTATTTTGTTTGCTTATGTGCTTGTGCATGTGTGCAGTGACATGCAGGCCCTGCCTAAAAGGAGGGGTTGTGCTGTGTACAGGCAGCTCCTTCCTGAAGCAGTTTAAACTTGGACAGGCCTCAAGTCTAAGATTGTTGCAGTTTGCTTTCCATAAACCCTGTATATCCCATATAGCATGCTGTGTGTCTTCTTGAGACTGACCTACGTTTCCAAGCAAAGAAAAACAACATGGGAGATTTTCGTGTCACTGGCTGGCTTCATTTTGTAGTCATAACAGCCTTTGTGTGTCCAGCTATCATGCCTTTTGGTCTTTGGTCTTCTTTCTTCCTTTATCTGCCTTTACAGATGCCATTTATTATGTCAGTTTAGTATTGCTGTAGGCTACAGTCAGCTCAGCTATAGCTGCTGTCTAGGCTCTAATCGTTTGCTGAATGTTGTAATTGTTGTTTTGTGCTTCAATCCTCTTGCATTCCTCACCATGCTGCTTTAATACACATGCTTCTGTAACTGCCATGATAGGCTGACCAATTCCTTGGCTTCCTGCCCTACTACATCGAATTCCAATTTCTTCACTTTCCCTACAAGAACCAATATAGTGCTGTCATTGGGCAGATTTATCCTTTCCTGATTCTACTTCTTCTTTTGTATTGCTTCCCTTAATTTTCACATATTTCTTGCTTTGTTGCAACTTTTATTTGGTTCTTTTGTCTCTTCTAAAAATCAGCAAATGCTGGTAGTAACACCCTCTCCTTGCTTACCTTTTCTCTTTACTCTCCCGTCATGCATCTGTCACTCCCTGTTAATAACTGGGGTTGCAACTCCAAGACCAAGGCAGGAGGAAATGATGATGTTAATGCCAGTAATAGTCTCTAAATCAATGCTGTTCAAAATTTCAGTAACCTTGTGTCTTTCTTCAAGGCCTCAGGGCACTGTCACAGAAGATAATTTAACCATTTTTTATATTAACCTAACTAAAAACTTTTCTGAAGTGGCTTTTAGGAAGCTTACAGCCCTTCTGTAATTGACTCATAAACTGGTTTAACTGCTAATGGATCAACTCCTTGTTCTGGGAGAACAGGATGGCTAACACCCACTTCTCAGTCTATTCTCTATTTAGTACAGAGTACAGATGGTTCTCTCTGTGTGGGTTTAAAAGTCTTTCTAGAACTGATACTGGGAAGCAAATTGGATGTTTTGAACTGCACATGGAGGACAGCTTCCATATTAATAGCAGAAAAAAGTCTGTAAGAAATGTTTAGATGTCTACTGACATGATAAAATTTTGCAGTTTATTTGAAGCAGGATGCATATGTACTGGCAGTTGATTTTTTCCTTATTTTAATAAAACAATTCTTTGCATTGTTTGTAGCTTTACTATAATACCTGTAATATTTTTTGTTAAGATTGGGTAAGTAGGGATTGTGCTCGTTAGCTTTTATTTGCTTTCTATATATTGTTGGTTGGCTTTGTATGAATATTTGCTCCTGTTTTGCTATAAAATATATTGAGTAAATACCTGGGAAGGAAGTTGTTGCTCAAACCCAAACATCAATAGTCGGTTCCTCTTCCTCTGCTCTGTCTGAAGCAAATCACCATTAACAGCCTTGTGTTAATAAGAATGGTGTGTGTGTGACAGAAATGTTGCATATACCGAGCTGTCTAGTTAAGGCTAAAAGCTAAACTGGATGCTGCATGAGGCTGCAAAAACTGTTGGTCAGTTCAGGAAGGAACCTGTATTCAGGAGAACATGAGTTTAAGATCATGTTTAAATGTGTTGCTGGGCTGCAACTGTTCTGAACTCAGCTGGAAAAGGGAAGAAAAGGCAGTACTTATGTGGGGTTGCAGCTCTAATCTCTGAGTTTCAATGTGTCTGTTGTGATTCAGGTATGGAGGGTTTGGAGGGTATTTTAAAGGGAAAAATGAAAATAGTTGTCTGCCCAGCCGATCCTCTGATCTGCATAAGCTCTGTCCAGATTTCAGAAACCGAAATGCAGGTGGTTTTGAGTGTATAATGTGCCCTTTGTAGACACATTTTGGAGCCAATGCATCAAATGCTGTACAGCCTTTATTTTAAGGGAATGCACATCGAGTGAAATGTTCAGCTTTTTTCACAATTTCACAATTGTGAAATGCTCACAACTTCCCAGGTGAAGTTGTGCCATATGTTTGAATGGGGCAGAATTTCATTTAGTGTCACAGAGTTTACAAATTGGTCATGTGAAGGAGGGAAGAGTAGCTCCAATTGACTATTAATCCTGTCAGAGGGTAGGAAAAAAACCAAACAACAAAACCCCAACCCCCCACTTAAACAAAGAACGGGGTATCCTCCAAAGAGCATCGGATATTGTCAGGGTTCCTAAAGGAGAATGGTTTTCCTGGAGGTTCATTCTACCAGTGTGAACAGTAGTCACCAGACACTACACAGAACTGTAACATTTTGTGTCTGAACAAGACATAAGGTGAAGGTGAACCAGGGCACATCACTGTGAGCGATTCACAGTATGTTAGAACCACTTTTAGAGGAAACTGGTCTGATGTGTACAAAAAGCATCCAGGTGAGAAGGATAGTAGGAAAATTTTCTTTGGTACAAGCAGATCATTTCCAAAAGTCAAGGAAAAGGTACTTTGGAAATCTTCTTTTATTAGAATTCACTTACTGTTAGTGGCAATAATAATTTGGCTTCGAATGTTCATCCAGAGGACAAGGGCTTGACTCAATACATGGATGCAGTACTGCTAGCCTAGTTATTCCCTGCGGACAGGAGCAAGGCAGAGTCAAAGTATCGATTAGTTAAAGAAATTCTGAGGTGGTTGGGACATAATTATGTAAGTATTTTTGGTGATGGAGGCAGAGTGTAATTTAAAACCAGGACTGAATAAATCATGAAAATTTTTGCCATATTCAAGAAGAAACAGGCCACTTGATCAGCTTGTTAGCAAAAAAGGGTTGTGTGTTTATGTTAAATCCTGAATGAAGATCTGGTAGATTACTTGGTGGAAGTGGAGAGGCAGTTCAAGGCTTTTTTGAAGGTGCACTAACAGCGGTTCAGATGTAACTGAGCATGTCCAGTAGGAGATAAAGAATTATGAGAGCAGTCATATGGTGACACACTGTCCTGGCCTACAGAAGTTTATGATTCGGGGAAATTCTGAGCTAGGCACCGCATTTTTTTGCCTGGTAGTGGTAGGTGCAGGTACATTCAGGCAAAGGCCCTCTAAGCACATGAATATGGTTGGTTTAGCAAGTCCCTGGTCACGCACAGAGAATAAGAGGGAGGCCTGGAAACAGTTCTTGCTTGCAGTGGAAAACAGAAGTCAGCTCACTGATTTAAGAGCAGCTACCATGTGCCAGCACGGGTGTGAGGTTAGCCAAGGTGCACACGGAAGTCCATCATGCAGCATTACCTCAAAGTTCCTTATAAACCACTGAGAATGAGTAAGGAGCTCAGCTCATGATGCAAGGCTGCACTAAAAGAGCATTCAAGAATGCACTGATTGTGGGAAGAAAAGAAGAAACACCACTTCTTTACTGTCAGACTAGAGACCGGAGTACTCTGTTAAGAATCTGAAGATTAATAGCCTATTTTATGTGCCCTGAGAAGCCCATTCACAAAGTGAGACTATTCAGAAGTGCTCCATCACCCCTGGAAGGCAAGGTACCTGGGGTATAGTGCCTGTGTTGTAAGATAGGATCACAGAATCATAGAATGGTTAGGATTGGAAAAGACCTTAAGATCATCAAGTTCCAACTCCCCTGCCATGGGCAGGGACACCTCCCACTAAACCATGCCACCCAAGGCTCTGTCCAACCTGGCCTTGAACACCACCAGGGATGGAGCATTCACAACTTCCCCGGGCAACCCATTCCAGTGTCTCACCACCCTCACAGTAAAGAACTTCTTCCTTATATCTAACCTGAACTTCCCCTGTTTAAGTTTGACCCCATTACCCCTTGTCCTATCACTACAGTCCCTAATGAAGAGTTCCTCCCCAGCATCCTTATAGGTAAGATGACCTTACCAAACAAGTACTTATCATGAGCCAAAGACACATTGTTTTAATGACAGTTCTGACAAATCTGCCACAAAGTTTGCTTTCAAGTTGTTTTTAACTTCTCTGTCTGGTCAGGTTTACCACTCAAAGTGCCAAGTGTTCAGGTAATAATTAGATCACTAGAGCAAGCAAGGAGGAGGAAGTCTGTTGTCTTTGAAATGACTCAGAGAAGAACCCAAGCATAGCCAAAAACCACACATATGAGATGGGACAAAGCCTCTAGATAAAGAAATGAGGGGGGGAACAAGCGGAGGCTGGAAGCAGAAGGTTAATAAGATACATTGTTAGACTTGTCAAGCATTATGATTGATCTCAGGAACCCAATATGTATGTGAAAGCAATTAAAATACATGGATTATATACAATGATGAAAAGTAAGATTGACTAGGAGAAAAGGTGGTGGTTTTGTTTTTCTTTTTTTTTTTTTTTTTTTTTTTTTTTTTTTTTTTGTGTGGAGGAGTTGCAATGAGAAAATGGTCTGATTTGACAAAAGAGAATGGAAACGTTGTGCTGTTCCCTACCCAGGGTCGAAACTGGGGGAAGAACTGAGCCGGCTGCATTACTGGAAGTGATTTAGTCTGGGAGAACAATAAATACAGATACATGGTTTAAGAATAGCTGTGGCCGTTCTCATTTCTTGACTCTTTTTGCATTGGTTGTCTGTTCTGGCCCACAAGGATGCCAATGACACATGTGCATCCCAAGCTAATCAGAAAGCCTATAATTTTTAAGTAATTTCTGCTGTTCCAAGGCAGGGGTGTGGAACACCCACAGGCTTGGATCATCATGGCTGGTTTAGAGTGTGATTGTGTGGGGCCATCACAGAGACTACAGCCTACAGCTCTTGGTTAGCAGCCCTGAGGCAGAGGGAATGCCTGTGCCATCAGATGTGAGCTGCTTAGTCTTTGCTGAAATATCTTTTCTTTTGCAAAACCTCTCCCTGCCTCCCTCTCAACTTCTACAATCATGTAATTTGAAGACAAGAGGGCATGCTTATGGTGTGTTTGGGTTTGAGGTTTTCTTTTACCCTCTGGGAATTTTCCATAGCTTATTTACTCTGATGAAGGTTTGGTCATGAACCACATTGGAAACTGAAATGTCTTGTTCCTTGAAACCTGTTAATTTTATAAACCACAAACAAAATATGGTGAGGCAGCTGCATTGAGAGTTTTCCCATATGACCCAGCACTAACCTTAGCCCAGCCCAGACAGGCTAGCTCCAAGGGATGGCTCACCCTGCCACAGCTGCGCTTGAGACAGCTAATGATCAGAAACTACCAGTTGGGCAGAAAAGATTGTAGCAGCCACCAGATATTTTTCCTGTGGGGCTTGATGAGTTCACTTGTAATTCTTGAATAATTTTGGTTGCCTGGGCTTTTTTTTTTTTTTTTTTAATTATCCTAGTACATGTATGTTTAATTATTTCTGCAGAAGATTAGAGCAAAGGCATTTTGTTTTTACTGGCTTTATTTACTGCTTCCCAGTGTGTCTCCACCTCCAAAGATTATACCTTCATTATGCATTTATTTTTGTATGTGTTTTCATCTAATCCGGATATGAACTGTAAATCTTAATAATGTGATACCATGTGGCAGAATTGAGGCATCATTTTATCATCTCTGAGTAGCTGTCATTTTGTTCTAGCTCTTTTTCTGCTTGCCAATTAAAGGCAGTATTTTGGTACCACGTTGGAAGAGGAGGAGTGTTAATTTAGCTAGCAACTTTCCCATCATTGAACAAGAGCAGCTCTACGATTACAGCTTCCTGCAGCTAATGAGTGTATACTAACATGAGTCAACCAGACCTGTGCCTTGATAAATTTTATTATCTCTCCCTACAATGCTCAGTAAAATATAAGAACCAAAATGAGCCCTTCTCCAGACATAACCTTTCTTCCTCAAACTTGTAGGTCTTCAGTCTTTTGCCTGCTTTCTCCAGCCTCCTTAATCTCCACTTTCAAACTACCTGAAAGGCTTGGGATACAGTTTATGTCGGTGTCTGTTTCCTGTTTTCCCACATTTTGTTTCGTTCAAGGTTGCTTTTTCTTATTCCAACTGCACAAAAGAAAGGTCTTACTCTTAAGTCATCATGACTGCATGAGAACAGCTGTGCATTTTTTCTTTTCTTTTGGTTTGTTTTTTTCCCTGGAGAACATAGAAACTGCCCTACTGTGTTAAATGCCCCCTCTAGTCTAGCTTAGTATTGTTTCTATTATTTGATGGTGAGTAATACTTCAAAAGTGTTATGATTGCTCCAGTGTTATACCCCTCTCAATCAGCAATTTGGGTTTTTCTTAGCTGGAGGAGGCTTCTGGGCCATTAAGCTTTAATAGCTGTCTACAAACCTACACTCCATTAGCTCGTGTAGTCCTGGTTTAAATCCATGTATTCTTTTGGCCTCCACAAGGTCCCATGGCAGTAAGTTTTGCAACTTCATTAGGCACTCTATGGAAGAAGTACTTCCTTTTGTTTATTTTAAACCTGCTCTCTGATGATTTCATTATGTGCCGCTTAATTCTCATTTTGTGAGGAAATGTTCTTCAGACCATCCATGACTTTGTAAGCTGTTCATGGATGGATAACTTCTGTTTCCAAGATGGAGTGAACAAACCTAAGAGAGCCATGAGAGGTTAGAAGTCATCATGTTATTCTTCTCCATGTGTTTGATAAAGCACGTACAAATCAAGCGCCCAGCAATTTACATTGCTGCGTTCTCTCTGGTCAGCTAATGATATTGTTTGTCTTTTTAACTGTTGCTGAAAGTCGATGTGTTAATGACAGAGCACTGTCTACCAAAAACATAAAAATTTGTGTCAATATTAGAATAGATCCTATCATTCTATGTGTGTATAATTAGGGTATACATATTTTTTGTGTGTGGATAACTTCATGTTTTCCTTCAACCTCCTTCTTTCCATCATTTCATCATGCTTTTTTTCCATCATTCAAATTCATCTGTGATTCATTTCTGTAGTGGTTTATGAACTCTGCATGTCCTCAAGTATAGATCATGATGTCTGGGATCACTTTCTATTGTCTGCATATTCTTTAAAGGACTGCTTTTATTAAAACTGGAGTCATACCTAGGTTCACACAGTCCTAGAAGTACACAAAGATTGAAGATCACACTATCTAGATAATATCTCCTCTGGTACAAAACTGATTCCTGTATTGGTTCAGAATATCAATTTTTTTTCTTCCTTTTATGAGAGTAAGAAATGGGTCTCTACTTAAACTGCATTTGAAGTCCATAACATATGTTACCAAATAAGTTGTTTTGTGGTTGAAATTGTCGAGCACTGTTGCTGAATTTTAATCTTGATTTTTTACGGGGATTTTTGTGCATCACAGTTGGTGTCACTGAAAGCAGTGAAATGGGTATTACTTTTCTTGCTGATCTTGTAGCAGCCCAAAGTTTGCCAGAAATTTTGCACTGTGAGTATAGTACTACTCATTTGCCCAAACAGCTTCAGTGATCGTTTTCACCAAAGTTTTCCAGTTGTAATTGCATAAATGTATCAGCCCAAGAGGTTTACCTGTTGGAAGCAGAGGGAGAGTCCTCTGCTTCAGGCATCTGGCTTGTCTGCCTTTGTTTCCAATTGGTGCTTCATTCCTCATTAGGTTTTAACTTGTGAAACATGAAATATTTTTCATTTTGAGGTTGTGATATTTTTTTTCTTTTTTTCCCAAAATGATGTTAAAATGATAGTGCCAGAGTGCAGATTTCTCACCATGGCTTGAAGCAAAGCCCAGTTCGTTCCATTTTGTCCCTCCAGTGTCTCTTTGACTTCTTCACTGCAGAGCTGCTGAATGTGTTTCTTCAGTTTTGCTACTTAAAAGTTTTATGGAGAAAGTTGGCTGTGTTGTACTGTTTTCTGATTAGTAATTAACTCACCTTTACAAATATGTCCATGCCAAATTTTACCAAGAGCACCGAGGCCTTCATGAATACAGTTCTGAGAAATTACTTGACTATTGCTGGGATCCATCTGTTTGGGTTTTTGGGTCTTTTGTTACAGAAGTAAATTCTGGTTGTTGTTTTTTTTTCTTTTGGTGAATGAGTTGTCAGGATTTTACAGTGCTGACAGCTCCCATCTTGACAGCAGACTCTTATTTCATGAACCTTAAGTTGTTGTACTTGCATAATAAGAATCCTTCAATTTAAGGGTTCTCTGTAATTTAACAGTATTTTTGACCTCGTTAAAGTTAGTATTCCAGGCCAAATGTGTTTTGAAGTTTAGATATAAATTAAAGGCTTGTGCATAGTGACATTTCGATTTCCTAGTGTAAAGTGTTAGAAAAAGGAACAGGATGAGAATGAATTGCTTTTATTTTCACTCCAGCCTCCTCCCATTTCATTAATTCATTTGTCTGCATTTTCTTCTTTTCTAGAGTTTTAGAGTGCCAAGGGCTGCCCATTGTGAACGGGCAATGTGATCCATATGCCACAGTTACCTTAGCAGGACCCTCCAGGCAAGTATTGCACATGCAAGAGTTTCCATTTTATAAGGAAAACAATCAGGTTCCTGATTCCTTTGTCATTGGAAATCCGCATTCTCAGATGGACAGATGGGAGTACTTAGACACCGCTAGAATATGTTAAGTGTTGGTGTGTGCATGTATGAACTACTGAACTATACTAGAGTAAGCAATTTGAGGCTTGTTTCAGGTTTGATTTATGTAAAGATTTGAGTAATCTCTGCATGATTTGAATAACCTGGAGTATGTAATTTGTGGTTAGGCTTAATTTGTGCATGTTCTCACCTCACAGTTGGAGACCAGTTTTTGAGCAAATTTATTGCCTATTTTGGGCAGGGGCAGAAGAGAAATCTGAATACATCAACATCATGCCGAGTATGCACGTTTGTATGTGAATATTCGGGAGTCTTTTAACTTTGTAGGTGTGACAAATTAATGTGTATGTTGAAAGCCCTGGATGTCTCAGTCCTATAATTCGATACACATGAATATAATACCACGAATAAAATTGGAATGAGCTTTTACTAATGACATTATGCATAATACTCTTCAGTTTAAATTTGGGATTAAATTTTCCTGTTCTGTTATGAAAATTTCCCGTGTTGTCAGATGTCACTGTTTTACTTCTGGTTATTTAGAGTCATCTTTCAGGTCCGTGCCATATTAGAAACAAAACAGCTCTGCTGTGACCTCAGAGAATCAGATTTGATAGCATGGGTTATTCCTAATGTTTTACTGAAATAGGTTTATTGAAAATGCTGTAAATAAGATGCATTCTTGATAAAGTCTTACCTTGCATGCAGAGGAGTCTTTGACCAGTCTATGACCAGAATATAGAGCAGTCAGTTTGTATTCTTCATCTTTGTCTAGGTGTGTTGTGCATTATCTCCATTAATGAGCTGTGCATCTGAATTGTATGCATAGATGTTTTAAGCCTCTAACTTGTTTCAGATGGTACGGGGTGGCTATTACTGATACTGTAAGGAGATTTTTTGACTAACCTTTGTATCCTTGAATGTCCAAACTTACCTTTGTCTGTTTCCCTCTGCCTGTGAGTCTGACTGTGTATGACAACTGATAATGTATTTCCCTTCAGAATAAGCAGCATAGCCTCATCCTATTCCTGTCTGGTTTTTGGTAGGGAAAGAAGGCTTGCCTCCTGTCTCCAGCAAGCAGCATGCAGCTTATTCCCATTGACTGCTTTGTAATTGCCCAATAATTGTGCTTGCTTTAATCGCCTCCTGTTATACATCCTGCTTCCCAGTCCTTTCCCAGATGGGCTTATCAGGGAAGAGGTTGATTGGCAAGTGTGACTGATGATATGGAATAGGCAATCTGCCCTCTGTCCTGGAGGTGATTAGTCTCTCTGATCTCTCAGCTCCTCCTAGGAACAGTGGGATATTCTTAATCTGTACATCATTCTCCTCTTTGGATTTTTCAGTGCCTCTCCTTTTATAGTAGTAAAGCTGCTTTATTCTGCTGCATTTATGCAATGCCAAGCGTAAAAATTTCACCAAATGTGCTGCTGTTTATTGTGTGATTTGTACTTGGAGAGCTATCAGACTCCCTGACTGAAACTGTTTCTAAGCCTCTGTTATAGGTGGGAAAACATTTTATGCTGGTGGATGGGCCCATTCAAGTCACACAGGAAGGCTGTGGCAACACTGGAAATTAGATCCAACTTTACTTGACCTCTACAAAACAATACATAGAATTGTCCAGTTACTATAAGCAGTTGCAGCCTATCTTAAGCAGCTTTGTTGAGTGAGAAATGAGGGATAGCTTCTGGAATGAAATGATTAGTAGGTCAGTTTTCCACATGGCTGATGTGCCTCTCTATCTGTGTTTGTTTTATCTGTGCCTGCAGAGCAGTAGGGGAAGATTGGTGACACACAGAGCTTTTCACTTGTAGGTAATGAGAACATATCAAGCATAGGATCATAATGTTTTGAAATCATCAGACAGCTGTTGGCTGGCCTGTGAGAAATGCATTGACTGGCTCTAGCCCAATCTCAAGCAGTTTGATGTCCATATTCTAAAAGGCGGGCGCAGGTGGATGGTGCTGCCCACAGAGGATGAATGGGCAGTGCTGAACTTTGTCAGGCCTATTGCCCAGGGGGTATTTGAAAGAGGTCTGCCATGTCTTGTTCCTACAGAGCAGTAGAAATTGAGAGACTGAATCCTACGGAGCTCAGCACCGTAATAATAATAATTCAACAGCAGAACATTAAGTGCTCTTGGGGCTACAGGGAAAAGGCTGGCAATTCAGCAATAAAAATACTCTTACTGAGGAAATGGTTCTGGGTGGTTTTGATTATTTCACACCACTGGGAAGCAGATTTCTCAGGCCAGGATTATAAAACATAAACCACAGAAATAGCTATTTGTTGGTCTTCCTGTCTCCTGTGCTGTTTAGGATATGAGGAATTTTTGAGTCGCATCAAGACTGAGACTGTCCCCCAAATGTTGCTCCTCAGGGCCTCATTCTTGCCAGTTGCTTTGTACAGACACAAGATTCTGGTGGATGAAGTGAGTGACAGAATCAAGAACTTGTGTTTAAGAGAGGATAACAAACTGTGATTACTGCCACTTCAGAGAAACAAGCATGCAGTGAATCTCTCTATTAAATGTGTGTGAGTGTGTATTCCTTACTGTGCTGGAGCCATGTGGCATTCTAGCTTTACCAGATAAATCAAGTGGATGACTATTTGCTCCTCAGTCGCCCTGTTGTAGGATCACATGTCTGCTAATGTTGTTTCTTACCCAATTTTTTTTATTTCTTTCCTTGATTCAGATCAGAAGCCAAAAAGACTAAAGTTAAAAAGAAGACCAACAATCCACATTTTGATGAAGTGTTTTATTTTGAGGTTGGTATTTCAAAGGAACGGGTGATAAGCTGAAATACTATACTGTAGATAGTTGGCACAGTATCCTGCTCCATGTTGTGCCAGCTGTCTTCTTTGAAGACTGTTTCAAAGCATGGTGCAGGGGAAGAAGTACCCAGGATTAGACTCGCTGTCTGCTGAGGGAGCAGTATATTGCTTCAGCTCAGATAATATGCAGGAAAACCTTCAAGGTGCGCTTCTGAGCAGCAGGCTTTTATGCTCCATGGCAACTCACCCCAGAAGAGTTTTGAAAAAGAACAGTTAAAAATGAGATTTAAAAATAAAACAACAACAACAATCATTTTAGCCTTTGTTTTTATAGCTGCTCCACCCTGTGATTCCCAGTCACTGGGAGGAAGGTTATGTCCTAGGGATGCTGAAAACTGTAGAGGAAAAATACACTTAAGCTGGATATTCTGGCTGTCTACCAGTCTGCTGCAATACCAGTGCCTTTCCTCCAAGTGGGTGAAACCTCTACAGCTTGATTCAATACAGAACATTTTCAACAAGTCCAGTTAAAAAGAAGTATAACTTTCATGAAAGTGCTTATTTTGGTTCTTTCTGGCAAGAGTAGCTGTAATTGTGGTGTGTCCATACATATATGTGCGTGTGTTTATAATTTTGATACCTCTGGAAACTTTTAATTCTGTCTTCTAAAGTATGTGAATCTTTTCTTTTTCTCTGGGACATCTTAGTCCTGATCTATGTTCAACTGTTCTATTTCAGAAGACACCTCAAGAACATACATGGCATAACAAAGTAGATGAAAAGCCAGAGTTGTGCAGTGCAGGTGGCATATCACTGAAAAGCTTTTTCTGACCATACGGCTTGCATCATTCAGGACACATTTGTGTTAGAAATTGTTGCTGACATAGGGGTGGCACCTTGGGATGTGGTTTTTCAAATCATTTCAGGGGCACAGGCAGCAACATCAGGAAGGAGTGGTGGGGAGACAGAAGCCATAGAAGTGCTGTTGCACTTGCAGATCTGAAGTGCATATATTCTTGACAGGGCCACTGAGGAGTTTGTTACTGTCTTCCCCTCCTAAAAAAAACCCAAAACAAAACAAAAAAAACCCAACCAAACAAAAAAAACCAAGCAAACAAAAAAACCAAACAAACCAAACAAAAAAAAGGCTGTCCTTGCTTAGAAGTTGATCATTGTACCAACTGATCTAAAGTCTGTCATACCAGCAAAAACATGGTCTTGTTGATGAGCACTGTTGTATTTGGATTTGAGGAACAGATAGCAAATTCTTCATTGGCAGGAGCACTTTCTCACTGCCCAAAGGGGTGGAAGCCCTGAGGCTTGGTCAGGATAGCTATCTAAGGTAATCTTTCCTTTCCTAACCCAACACATCTCTTCCTAGGATGTAACTTCCCTGCAGACTTAACTTTAGCTAGCAGTGAGCCTTTGTGCTTGCTTGCTGACTTGGTGAGGCTTGGTAGGTGCTGCATGGGTGTGGTTGGCAGGGGAGAGATCCCGTGGTACCTCGTGAGGCTGTCCAGGATTTAAGTCCCTCATCTGGCCTTTGCCAGTGACACAAGAATGGTGCTATATGTAATTATACTAAACTGGGCTTCCTTATGTTTAACGTAGGCAGTTCTCGGCATCTGTCAGTGGGAGCTTTTTAATGAGAATGTAAGCCAGAAATTCAGACTGCAAAGCATAAACTTCACCTGTCTGATTCCTCAGCCTTCTGTGCACTGCGGAAGCTGCGAACGTTTGGTATTTAAACACTGAACTTGGCAGGTGGTGCCATACTGGGAGAGGAAGGAGAGAAACAGAAAGCATCTTCCAGCTGGAGTTGTGGAGGGGGCTGGAGGCTTGCTTAGCCTGCTTTTATGCTGAGAGCTGGGTTGCGTGCAAGTATCAGGAGAAGCAAAACCTGAACTCAAGCCCATGCCCCAGTTGTTCAGCTAACTCGCAGCAAAATGTTTTCTGTGCGGATAAGAGCAGAGCTTGGGAAATGTCTGAATCAGCCAGAACCCTGAAACATAAACATACCCTTAGTGCAGAGAAAGCCATCATAGATTTATGTCATTTTGAAAGCAGTATATATCACACTAAATGTCTCCAAGGAACAAGGTTCAGTAGAGCTGCTATGGCTGGGAAATACATTCACTAATGAGACATGGGCAGACCTGTGGCTCATGCATGCTAATGGAACTGCACAGATTCATACTGTTACCAGCAGTGTCACTCGCTGCTTCCAGACAATTTCATCACCTTTCCTGCAGTCTACTAACACAGTGATCGGCCATGCCTGCAAGGAAGAAACTGATCTGTAAAAGGCATTGAATGGCTGCTTTCCTTTCTATAACTGAATTTGATTTTCTAAAAGGAAAATAGCTTATAGTTGATTTGGGAAATCTAAGGGCTTATTTAAGGGGTGCTGTGAGCGAAACTTGCACCTGATGGCCAGGAGCCATTTTCACCACCGCTCCAGCTGCAGTGTGTTGTGGGGGCTCAGAGTGCTATATGCAGCTACAAGAAAATGGTCCTCTTATGGAAACCAAAGAAGGTAGTGCTGGGGACCTGTTTGCAAACCTGCATGTGCTGAAAAAAAAGTGACTGGAGTTAAACAGCTTGTCAGCTTTGCCTAAAGAAAGGGACCACCAGCCCAGCAAGAGTTGTGCCCCCTTCTTTGTAAAATGGTACATGGCAGCTTAGTTCAGCACTGTGAACTAGGAGGTCCCTCATCTCCAGTTCCATCCTTGGAATGGATGAACTTCATACAGCTATCTTTATAGCAATACCACTCTTGAACTCTGTTAATATGCACACTAAGTAGTCATACAGGTGAGCAGAGAAACCTAGTACGTGCAGAGTCCACCAAAACTTCTCAGAAATGTGTTTCCTTAAAGGGATATGCTGTAAGTTACACCTATGCTATAACATTTTTTTAACAACTCATGTGTTAGAGATAATAAAAGGCTTAAAATTTGCTTCCTTATTAAAAATGTCAGCATTAGCTTCACAATAGTAATGAAAATTTCATTTTCAGGTATGTAAGATAATTTCTTGAAGCCGCAGTGACAGCAGTTGCAAGGGTGAAAAGATTTGTGCTAAGCTGCTGACATTGTAGGCTACATTTAAATCCCCCAGGCTCTTGGGGTTCGAGGTGCACTTGATTCGGTTAGTCTAGTGCATTTGGTCTCCAGTGCTGCTAGCATCTTTTAGTTTTTATGTATTGCTTTGAAAATGGTGCCTCCTTCACACATATACACGCACAAAAAAGGCTCTGTTGAGTGTCCTGCACTTTGAGTCTCTTCTAGTTCCTCCCCACTTGTGCAGCTAGATCTTTGCCACCCGTTTGTAGCATCTGCATCTGATGTGCAGTAGAAAACCAAGAAGTCAAGTTTACAATAAAAGCCAGTTTTTCTGAGTGGGAAATATCAAGCTACAAGTATATTTAAACCTACACTAAATTTCAGCTTCTGTGTGCAACCAAGAGCTGAACTCACACATCATACACATTTGCATTTGATCAGTTCCTGCTGTGGTTTCAGCTGGGTGGGGTAGCCTTTTCCTCAAGTTTCTGACACACTGTACAAAAATACAACCATCAAAGTCTTTTTATAATCCCGCTAGAAAACAAATATTAAGAAATGCTTGTACAAAAACTTCTTTGCTAATGCTCTACACTTAGCATCTACCTTCCCATTATTTTCTGCCCATGCTTTGCTGTTTATCAGTCTTGCAAATATGGTTTCTGAACTGTGCACCTGGTTCTATACTCTGATATGCATAATGCGTGCAAGCATCTCTTGGACAGTTGATCTGCTTTGGTATTTTTTGGTATGGGCATGATAAATTGACTTCCAGAATATCAGGACAGGCAGAGCTTCCCAATTATAACTGGATCCGCTATAAAATGTTTTTAAGGATGGCTTTGTGTCGGCCCATCCCCCCCTTGCTTCAGTGTCTCAGACCATCTGAGACACTCAAACATCAGTTGTGCAGCTGTATTTATAAACCCAAGTATTAATTGTTCTATTATTTCCCTAGATGGATTATGGAAGTGGTACTCCTTTCCATGATTTTTTTTTTATTTTGTCGATGTAAACTCAAAGTACTGTAGTAATATTAAAGACATCCTTTCTCTGTAAAGACAGTATGGAGTATCTGTTTACTTCTGGATATGATTGTGTAACCATCACTTTTGTATAGTCAGGAATGTGTTTAGTCACCATGTTTATTCAAGTGCCTGAATGTTTTGAAAATTAAGACTGAAGTCGCTGCTGATAGCAAAAGACTGTGATCTTCAGAGCTTTGTACAAGTAACATCAGAATGCATTTGTATCAGATCAAGTTGTTAAAGTTTCCTCCTTTCTATTAGGTCACAAGACCCAGTAGCTACAACAAGAAATCCCATTTTGATATTGAAGATGTTGATGAAGTTGACAAAATGGAGATTAGGTAATATAAAACATTTTATTCTGATAAATTTGTCTTCTAAAGTTGTGTAACTTTGTAGTAGACTCAGTTTTCAAAGTGGCAAGCATGGTTTTACTGCTTTTAAATCAAGATGAGTCTTTGTCATTGTATGTGTTTGTTTACCTCCACCATCCTGTAGATTGTATCTGAATGTGTGTGATGGTTCTGCTGTGGGAGACATCCTTATTATTTTCCTTCATATCCTATATATGCTGTGGGTATACTAACCTGTGATTGTCATTAAGCTCAGCCTTTTCTGTCTGGGCTCCCCTTCCTTCCTTCTTCTCTCCTCCTTCCTTCCTTCCATCAGTTTCCCAAGATTGCTCAGAAGCTTTGTGTTGCTCCCAGTTAGAGAGTTTATTTTTTCTTTTATCATGTAATTTTAGCAACCCATATAAGGTCCTTCTTCCCTGAAAGGAAATTCTTGAACTTGGAGTTTCTCTGGGGCAGAGACAATTTCTCTTCTCTTTTGCCTGCCAGACTTTAACCCCTTCTGGCAAGGCTGGCTATGATAAGTGTGAAATCCATTGCACAGGAAAGAGGCAACTGATTTCAAAAAACAAAACAACCCCACCTCACCCCCTGCCACCCACTTAGTACTATTTTAAAATCTACTGAGGTCTGTCAACAGTATCTGTGGGGACAGGAAAATAGGAGGAGTGGAGAGAAAACAATAGGAGGTGCAAAACCTAAAGGTATCACATGCGTCACACCATCACAAACATTGAAACTTAAGAGACTTAGGCCATCTGGTGATGTGGATGTAAAAACTGTAGCTGAAAACTGTATCTCCATAAGGTGGTGAGAAATTCCCCTCTCCTTTACTCTAGGATTTGGAAGAAGAAGGGTCGAGGGAGGATGGTGGCACCCTCTTCCTCCCGAGGTATTCCAACTGGAGAGGCAGTGAGGGCTTATTTTCCAAAACATTCCCTAGTACCTTTAGAAGCAAAGCTGGCTGTAAGAAAAGGTGGGGAGACCAGGAACAGGGAAAGATACTTACTCCCAGCAAGCAAGACACATCTGTGCTCACGAATTAATGGGTGAGGGCTGTTCTAATTTGATGGTCAGCTGCTGGCTCATGTAGCACTGCAATACTACACTAACAGGTTACAAGACCGTTAATGGATTTAATTGCTATGGTTCTGTGAGACAGGAAAGGGAAACTGTTCGTGTGTGAGTGAGACAAGAGCTGTACTTTGTTTCTCAGAGAACATCCATGTCAGGCAGTGCAAAGGTACCTGGCTTAAGGGCAGTTTACTCAAAGGAGAGAAAGCAAAGGCCCAGGTTTAGTGCCATGCTGCTTCAGTGGTATCAGTCTTGCAGTGCAGCAGATGACCCAGTCCTAGCACCACCCTGAAGTTCTCCAAAGCTTTGCGTGGTGTAGGCAGATACAAATTAACATGCCCCATATCCCATGGGATGTGTGTGAAGGAATAGGCAACTGAACAATGTCTTGAGAGTCCCAGTCTAGTCTTTCTAACCATGGTGCCTAGCCACACACTGGCTTTAAATGAAAGCTAGGATCCTTTGGTAATTTTGTCCCCCCTCTGGGAAGGGTCCCTAGACATTGGTAGACAGCTGTTGCATATTGCTTAAATATTTCAGTTGATTCTTATTTTTTCCACTACTGGACTAAATGGAATTATACAGTTATTTTACTTACTAAGTATCATTTTCTGGAGAAATTACTGTCTGCAATGATAATGTATGTGGTACTCTGCTTCAGAAGAATCTTTCATTCCTTAAAACCAACACATCACAGTGTGGCAAGGGTGAATAGTTCGTGAGGAGCTTTACAAAATAGTTGGGAAAAGATTAAGCACTTAAATAATAGACAAAAACAGATAAAGTCTTGGTTGGGCAAACTCTTTGCTCAGAGGTTCTGTCCCCTACAGGACACTGTTTTTGTTTCCATCTCAGGTTCCCCTTCCACCCCCTCTCACTTCCTCTGGTCTGTTTAGTCAGAGTTAGATTACCCCTGTGCCTTCTGACCAGATTGTACGATTTATGGGTTTGGGGATTTGTTTTCTTTTTCTCTCCTGAGAAAAATACCATTCCACAGGGTAAAGAGGAGGCTTAGTCTCTCATGGTTTCTCTCTAAAACTATGAAAGTTTCTCTTTTTGAGTGGGTGTAGGAAGTTGCAGGGCATATCAACACTAAGGGACCAGATGTTCTGGTGAATTCATTGTTTCTCCTCCCCCTCTCTGCTGTTTCTTTCTTTCTGTAACTGAAGTCTGACCAGGTTCAAAATAATACTTGCCATAATTTTGCCTTTTAAAAGCTCGGGAAACAGTAATCTGTTAGGATTGGAGGTCTGTGTATTATGATTTTTAAAATGCTGCTATGCTTTGTACTCCTGAGTGCACAAAACAGTCATTTCAGAATTGGATGCCTGCATTGCCTGCTGTGTAAGATCCACCTTGAGTTGTTAGCTCTTCTCCTACAAATCCTTTGCACTGATTTTTTTCTGTAACTTAAGTTGCTGTGAGGGGACACCTTTTGACCGCATATGTTTAAAAGTGCTATTTCTAGTGGGCATCTTGAAAGAATTTCGATAAACTGGAAACTAGTAGCCCATAAATTCTTGGTAAAGTGTAAATTAGACTATGTGTAAATAAACTTCCCAAAAGATTCCTTTGCTCCTGAAGCTGCTTTTAGCTATCTGAATTAGTTAGCAACATACCATCCAGATATGAAGAAAAGAGGGAGAAGAGGTTGAATTTTCAAAGAAGCCTTTTTTCCTTTGGGGGAATTCTTGCCCTGCAGAAATACTGTCAAAATATCAGAGTCTGAAGAACTTTACCCAGCAGACATGCAATGTGAGCTGATGGTATGTCTACTGTATGAAACTTAATGCATGAAACACTGTTGAGAGGTACAAGGCTCAGAGGATTTAACATGCTGTCCTCTGCACTCGCATAAGGTAGGACAAGCCTTTAGCAGGACTCTCAACACCCCTTCATTGACGAGCCTACTGTGACTTGCTGGAGAATAGGAAGGTTGTGTGAATATGTCCATGATTGGATGACTTTGCACCTAATGCAAATTGAAGTTGCTCTTCTAAAAATGTTTTATTATTTGAAAACCTGGGTTTTTTTTTTTCCAAAATATTTCTCCCCTCCCCAAGTTCAAGGCACATTCAGACTGTCACTTAAATTTATTAGATTAAATATCTCTGCACCTTTTTGTATCCTGGTGTCCATTTTACCCATATTTTTTCATTATGTGGGGTAGGAAACCAGCCCTCTGAATCTTTATCAGTATGGATAGTAGAAGCAGTACAGGTAAGGGAGAGAGGGTCTAGATGATTTTTTTTATACTGATGTTTCATAGAGGTGAATTGCAAGGCTCCAACAGTCTAACTAAGGTAAGGCTGTCTCTTTGCTAGTTAGAAGCTATTGTAGTTTTGAGATGCATAAACTTGAGGGGAAAAAAAAAAAGAATTTGAAACAAGTTTTGGATTTTTTGCCTTTTTTTTTTTAAATTTATTATGAATCTTTAAAAAAAATTGTTTTTATTACAGAGTTGATCTCTGGAATGCCAGTAACTTGAAGTTTGGAGACGAGTTTCTAGGAGAACTGAGACTTCCTCTGAAATTTCTCCGACAGTCTAGTTCTTATGAAGCATGGTATTTGACATTTTTATTTTGGAGAATAAGTAGAAACATATGTCTGCTATGAAGACTAAGAGTAATTACTGCTAGGTGATAAAGTTTAAATGGATTTAATTTGTATCTTTTTTGTAAGCAAGCCAAAGTAATCTTAGCAAATGTAAGAACACAAAGTTTTGATGGTGTGATTAGAGATTTTGGTCTGCGTCTGTATTGCATGTGGGAGTTCTAATATGTTGGCTTTGTGATATTATTTACTGCAGTTCAGCTGCAGTGCCATAGTTTTAGTGTGTGGGGTTTTAATCATATCTGCATAAAACTTTATGATCCGAACTTCCCATCTTGCACTTGGTGCAAAACAAACTGGCAAATTAAAAGTCTGATTCAGAACTCTTCAAGAATTTGATACATACGCAAACATTGTATGTATGCGTACATTTTATATATGTTCATGCACAACCTGAGATAATCTCATGTTTCAGAACAAACTTTCTGTCTTATTTTTTTGCATATCAGGTATTTCCTGCAGCCTAGAGATAATGGTAACAAGTCGTTGAAACCTGATGACCTTGGTTCCTTAAGGTTAAATGTGGTTTACACTGAGGACCATGTTTTTTCCTCAGACTATTACAGTCCACTTAGAGACATCCTGCTAAAATCTGCAGATGTTGAGGTAATTTGCTTGCACTGTTTGTTGTTTACCTGCAGATCATCTCACACAGGTCTCTGAATGTTTGTCACTGTCTTGCTGGCACCATAGTTGTGTAATTACCAGAGACTTCAGCTTCTTCCTTTTCAGACCTGAGGGCCTTGTTAATCTCTTCATATCCTTGGTGCTTGTTTTCCCTCCCTGCAGAGATCTTTATCTGTATGCAGTATGGTAGGGTAAAGGCACACCCAGGAACACCAGTGGTTTTAGCAGCAGCATAGTCTCCCTGGCTTTCTAATTTTACATGTGAAAATGCAAAGTAAATTTCAGTTTGATCAATTGGTTTTCCTTTACTTGTATAATTAAAAAAAACCCAAACCAACCAAAAAATAATCCTGAAATCTCAGAGGGTTGTACCATATGTGACATTACATATACTTTTAAGCACTTTTAACAGTGCTTTTATATTTTCAGTACAAGAAGTGGGTTCTATACTTACTGAGGCTTGAAATTGAGACCGGTTAAAGTTCTTCCTCTTCACTTGCTTCCCAGGCAACAGTGACATTCAGTGAAAAGACAGCTATTAAAAATGGAGGGGGGAGAAAAAGAGACTGTACTGTAGCAGTCTTTAAATTGCAGCCGTCTTGCCACCAGAACTTACAGCCAACAAAAACTGGAATGTGATGCCCACCCATGTTATGTACAGGCATATTTGAGTGACTGCCTGTTGCAACTGTTGTGTTGGGTTTTGCATTAAGGAGCTAATGGGAAAAGAAAGAAAGGATGCTTGTTCTGGAAAGGTCTCTCAAAGTTTTTCTTTCCATTATTCAGCCTGTTTCAGCATCAGCTGCACACATTTTGGGTGAAGTTTGCAGAGAAAAACAGGAAGCAGCCATACCTCTGGTCAGGCTTTTCTTACACTATGGCAGAATTGTGCCTTTCATAAGTGCCATTGCAAATGCTGAAGTGAAGAGAACTCAGTAAGTACCAAAACCCAAGTTGCTATCATACCTACTTTATGTTGGTTACTGTTAGAATCCTCCCCTCTAGAATTACATGTAATTTTAAAAGAAAACATTGAAGTTGTTCCTGTTTCTCCCAGCTGAGTGGCAGAACTCTTTATAAATTATTTCACTGCTCTGAAGATCTGGTAGGTTTGATTTTTAGGAGGAATTCCCATCATGTTTCACAAAATCTACTTGCAAGACTATTGTAAGTTTTGAGAGCAGGGGCTTTCACTCTTCTCAGTCGTAATTATATTTGATGATAGCTGTGAAATACTACATTACCTTCAGCTGTTCATATGAAATAATTTCAGTTTTGTAGTGTGCTAATAAATCATCTAGTGCTGAGTAAAAGTGTTGAATTTGTGGAAAAAAAAAAAAAAAGGACAAGTTTCTTCCTAATCATGAATATTTAAGGCAAGCTGTGTGCGTCTAATCTTTCCAATTGGAAGGCTGAGGAACAAAGATGGGATGAGATCTGGCAATAGATAGCAGAAAAGAAGGTTGTTTTTCTGGTGACTTTTTCTAAGTACGTTGTTTGGCTTAGTATTGGACTGACAGTTCAATAGTGTAAGATCTAGTATTCTTTAGGACCAGCGAGGTCCTAAAGAATATTTCTTGCCACAAGCTTTGTGCCTGTGTAGTCATGCTCCTGGCTGATGATAGAAGAGGCAATAGAGAGTCAAGGGGAATGGCAGATGTTAACGCTAGAGTAACAGCTTCCTCAGCACAAAATAAAATCCTTGTGTGGGCTGACTTTTTTTTCCAGAGTGTCTGAGGGATAAAGTGGTTTCCTTCCTTAGGTAGGTGTATTTTTTTCTGTGCTGCAGGTTGCCTGAAACAGCTTGATTGCTGCAGTATGAGGAAATCTGCTGCTCCCTATTCAGTCATATTGCTGTGATAAGACAGCAAAGATGGTGTTTGATTTCAGGGCTCTCTGGCATTTATAGCAGGCAAGGAGCTTACATTTTTATGAAACAAAATGATGAATCCAGCGAAGTCATTCATCCTGCTATTCACTGCTTATAAATGGGCACAACTGTTTACAAGAACAAGCAGATAACTTCATATCCAAGTTTGATCTGCTGTCAGTAGGCACAAGATTTGATCATATAGGTTGTAGATGAGATTGTTGATGCTGCATAATGTAAATTGCTGTACAAGGAATTACAGGTACAAAATGAATATGAAATTGCCTGCATTTTGAAAACATAAGTAATTCTTAAATAAAAAATAAATACACATGATAGCGCAGATAGTATAGGATGAATTCTATGCAAGTGGCTTTTCAGAAAAAACAGTCTTCATGGCAGGCTTGGCTCACAGGGGAAAATTGGGATCTGCGCTGTGTTTAACAGTGTTATCACAGAACAGTGGTGTAAGTCGCTTAGAAGAGACGGCCATGTCATTGGAGCAGTGTTTTCTTCTCCTTTTCCAGTTTACAAGCATTTATTTTGTAGGGGAAAGTAGTAGGTCATGTGTAATGTCCAGTGTTGTGGAGACTAAAATCACTGCTTCCTTCCCTTACTCAAATTAATGCTATTCTGTAGCACATGAAAACAAGCGTATTTTCCGTCATTTATACTATAAACCCCTTTGATCTGAGCCTGTGTATTGCTGTGTCTTTAAATGACGCACTGAGCACACAGCGCTGGTACAAAGAAGGAAATCCATAGTCCTCTGGACTTAACTATGACTACTGCTTTTCTGTTGTAACCTGGAAGTGCACTAAATGCTGCATGACTTCATTTGACAGCAGACTAGTGTCAAAGGGAATATTTGGTTGTGCATTCAAACCCAGATTTCTGTCACTTTTCACCTCCTTTTAGTTCCATATATTAGCAATTTATTGCAAAGAGACTAAATTACAGAAAATTGTTTTCTTCCAGAGATCCAAACACCATTTTCAGAGGAAATTCATTAACTTCTAAGTGCATTGATGAGACAATGAAACTGGCAGGAATGCACTATCTGCAAGTTACACTAAAGCCAATTATAGATGAGGTAAGAGCGGTTTAAACTATTTGATAAAATGTCACTGTAAAAGATCCTCAGGGAGCAGATACTTTTTATTCCTTTCTGATTTAGGTGACTTTGTGGGAATAATGCTTAAGAGTCTGTTTGTACCTTAAAATCCTGTGTGTTTAGCCACAGCTGAGTCACCCAATTCAGAAACAGTTGTGTTCTATTAAAGGAAAGCTTTCATTTATTTAATTACTTTGTTCTATAATATCTAACACTTTTAATTTCTGAGAAAATATTAAAGTAATAACTTAGATGAATAAAGAGTATCTACAGCAGAAAGCTGATGGGTAGCTATAAGTAGTATGTTTCAGCCAGTGGGTATAAAGGAATAAAATTATTCCTAGATAATTATGTATGCGATGCATGTACTGTCACAATGGTTTATTATCTATCCAGTACAGAATTGTGGGTGTGAGTATTTTAGTGCGGTAATTGGACAGTACTTTCAGACCACAGACTTCCCTTAAATGATTTGACAGTTTCTTCAGCTGTTGTTTTAGTGTTTCATCAGAAAATGTCAAGTTGTTAAAGAGCATAGATACGCTTTAAAAATTGCCTGTTTTGGGAAAATTTGACTTTTATTGAACAGCCTTGCATGAGAGAGTCTACAGAAAAATTTTGCACTTTAGTTGAAGGAAAGGGTAGAACAAATTAATGCTACTTTTTTTGGGGGGGGGGGGAAGAATATCGCATGTAATTTGCCTTCAGTGCTTTCTCAAAGCAACAAAAATACATATACAAAAATTTATGAAGTTGCCTTTGGCGTTTTACCTCAAGAAACCCTAACAGATTATGGTTTTTACAAAACTTTTTCTACTTGAAGGTAAACTAATATGTTGAATGTTCACTATATTTTTTCTAGATCTGTCAGGTTCATAAACCTTGTGAAATTGATCCTGTGAAATTAAAGGACGGTGAAAACCTGGAAAATAACAGGGTATGCATTAGATTTTGAAGATATAATCTCTATTTACACTACCAAGTATAACTGAGGTCCTCAGATGTTTGATGTTGCAAATAATTTTGTCATTCATTAGAATATACTGAAGGCTTTCTTAACACCACAGACTGTTGTAATTATTTTTACAACAGCTTTACATTATGCTATAAATTCAATATCTGTAAAATGTTAATCACTTCTTCCCTGCCCTAGAGGATAACTTAGCCTGTGGCTCCACTGGTGACAGAAAATGGTGCTATGAAAAGGAGCAATATGCCATACAGCCATGTCACTTAATATGGAATAATATTTTTACTCTTATGCTTGAATATGTGCACTTAACAAAGACAGTGTCATTGAGTGTGAGGTTGTTTTGAAGTGGAAGTCTTTTAACGATGCCATTATGAATAAACCCAGGAACCATACAGCTTTCCATAGCAGAAAGTGATACTAATATTGTCATAATCATTGCCTTTTTCAGGAAAATCTGAGGCAATATGTTGATCGCATTTTTACTGTAATTACAAAATCTGGTGTAAGTTGCCCTACAGTGATGTGTGATATATTCTTTTCACTGAGAGAATCAGCTGCCAAACGGTTTCAAGGTGAGTTTCTATATATTGTTTTATATTACATCACTGATAACTTTTCAATGCAGGTGTAGTCTAGCAGTGTGCGCTATCCACGGTGGATTTAATGACTGAGCAACAGCTTACGAAAAATACCATTTGGGGTGTGTATTAATGTGGAATGAATAATCCAGAAAAAAACAGCAAAGAGCATGACTTTGTATGAGTTTTCCTTAAATATCTTTCCAAGGGAAAAGGCATTTAAAAAGAGCATTATGATGGTATGTGTTTCAATATTTGCAAAGTATGCTCAGTTTTGAAGTGTTCAGGTTTTTGTAATGGCTAATTCTGTTGGCTTCATGCAGCTGAATTATTTTCTGCTCATATGCCAATCTGTAATAAAGGCCAATCTGTAAATTATTGGACCTATTGCGAGCTCGTTGCCCTAGGAGGCCATGTGCTGCAAAGGTTTTCTGGCTGTCAATAGAGAATTCTTTCTTTTCTCTCCTAGTTGTTTTGGCTCTGCATGAATGAGAGGGTAATATAGAACTGGAATTGAGCATAACAACCAACCTATGTATTTTCATGAAGGGAAACAGATTACAGTAAAGAAGTTTTAAGAGAGAGTAATTCAAGTTCAGCTTTTAAATGAACACTTCATAGTAGAGAAGCTCAAGCAGAAAGCCATTGACTGTGCTGTTTATTTTATGTAAAATGTATTTTCTTAACTACCAACTGGAATAGATATATTAAGAATCTCTACAGCACTTGTACTCAGGGTTCTAACTAGGTTACTTAGAGCTGGCTTCTGTGCTGAGCCATTCATAAAGTATGTAAATTATTCATCATACTTCAGATGCATTGATGGAATAGTAGATGTTTATGTGAAATTCCCTGTGCAGCGGAAAAGTGAATGGTGTTCTCCTCATAGCCTGTGTCATGAACTTGCTTCTTTTTAAAAGCCTGTCATTGACAATTTCTTGGTTTATGCAAGCTGATCTCTGGCTCCAAATCCTCCATCAGTTCATCCTGTAATTCCAAATACAGACACTTCCAGCACATGCTTGAGTTAGCTTTCTGAAGGGATTCTGATAATTTCAGAAGTTTTTTAAGGAAGGATTATTGAAATGCTCAGTAGAGGTCTTTTTCTAATAGGTGACCTAGATGTGAGGTATACAGCTGTCAGCAGCTTTATTTTCCTGAGATTCTTTGCTCCTGCCATTCTTTCTCCAAACCTCTTTCAGCTTACACCACACCATCCAGTAAGTACCATATAAGTTTTTTTTTAGCTATGTATATGGTTCTGTCACCATAGTCTTATATATCAAGATTCTTACTTCAGTTCTTTTAATAGCCTTTAGGAGAAGTACCTTTGCCAGTTTAAAGATCTGCTGTGTCTGTCTTAGATATGAAGCATATGTTGAATGACTGAGTATGTGAAGAATTTGGGAGTATGGGAAGAACAGTGAAATTTAAAGACAAAGATGGTCTAAGCTGCTATGGAAAAGACAGTCACTGTTTCATTTTTGCTGCATTACATTAATGCTGGGTTGTCAGCAATGTTGGAAATGTTTTGGATGTTAAGCAACTCATTCAAGACTAATGGTTGTTATTGGGAGTGGGGAAGACCTGGACTGTCTTCAAGATAGAAATCTCTATTTTTGTATTGCAAGTGATGGTCTTTGGTTCTCTGAAGAGCAATAGGGTAGCTATGAAGCATGATGGCTTAAGAGTCCAAAGACTTTTAAAAAAAGCAACTTTTTTTTCTCTGGTATTTTATTGCATCTTTTCTAATTTTATGTTACTTTTCTTAAAATTAAGTAAGAAAGAAGTGTAGTTTACCTTTCTCTATTCCATGTTTTAAATATCCAATCTGTGTAATATTATTCCCTTTCCTAGGATCCTCAAACTTCTCGAACTTTAACTCTTATCTCTAAAACCATTCAAACGCTTGGCAGCCTATCAAAATCTAAATCTGTAAGTATGTCATTTTCATTTAAGGGCTTAATTTAGGAAAGTGATTTCCTTTTTTTTTTTTTTTAATCTTTTATCACTCATTGTAATTAAGCCTTTAAAATGCTTGAGTTGCACTAGGCTTATACAAAACTGATTTATGTTTACTTTGATTATAAGTCTCTCATGCTCACAAGAAAACTAAATCTTTCTTAATCTGACCTGGATTTCAGTAGAGTAAAATTGTGTGACCAATCCGGAAGTCTGTTCCAGGGCTTTTCATTCCTTCTGGAAGAAATGTAGTGATCAGAACTCATGAAATTCTCTACTTGCTGCACGTATACATTATAGCAGCTCACCAAGGCCTTACAGATGTTTCAGCATTTTAAAGCTCAACTGAGAAGAACTCACCAGTAAGGGGAAGGGCTATGGTTCTCTTTTTGAACCAATTTAGTTTTCTGAGAGTCAATGGTGAGATTAGATCTAGATGCCCATGCTCTGGATACCTGATTGAAATAAACCTTCTATACCTAAGGCACCACACTGCTGTATCAGTGGTAATTTGGGGTTGCTGGTGGTCTTGTTAGAATTCACACAGGCAACTGTAGATAAATTTGTATCTAACTTATGAATCCTTTGAGACAATAGAATTCTTTCTCTTACACTTTGTCAGCTTCTTTTAGGGCCAACATTAAAAGCTGAATCAGAAGTCTTAAGCTTTTGTAGAATGCATTGTTAACTGTAGTTACTGCACATTTGAAATGCATTCTGCTACCTTTTTGAAATAAAAATTTGTTACTATTTGTTACTAAGCCAGAAAAAAACCTTCTCTTAACTGCAGTGGCTTGTCTCATGGTCTACTGCTGTTAACAATAATATTTTCTGTATGAACTCTATTATGATATGCATGGTTTTGGCTTTATATTTCAGGCCAATTTCAAGGAATCCTACATGGCTACTTTTTATGACTATTTTAATGAGCAGAAATATGCAGATGCGGTAAAAAATGTAAGTAATGGATGTGGATGTTCTGAAAATCTTGCTGTGTTGTTGAAGCTGATGCTCAGAATCCTATAATGTAATGCATACTGTTTGTAAACTGGGAAGCACGTGCTGGACAAAGCAGTCTGATTACTGTAATATTCAGGAATCTCTTATTAAATTTTGTGAGTGTCAATAGTAGAATCTCTTTGGATCTATTTCTACTTAATAATTATGTTGGATTAACAAGCTGCTTGTTAGAGCTTGAGATACGTGTGCTTCATAGGATGCTGCAAATCTGTGATGAAATCGCTTAGTGCAAAAGGAAGTGGAAGAAATGTATGACAAAGGAGAAGCACAAGAAGTGTTGGTCATCTGCAGTCGTTCTTCTTAAGCACATTTGTGCTATTTTTAGTTTACAATTGGGGAAACCTCCCACATTCTGCCCTTACTTTCTGTTTAACTACTTTTACAGTATTTTCTTATAGCTGTGTGCTGTAGATTGTAATTTGGGTAGTGCAGTCCTGTCATTTTTAAATCTACTTTTTGTTCACCTTTTAGTTTCTAGATTTAATTTCATCTTCGGGAAGAAGAGATCACAAGAGCATAGAGCAACCTATATTGCTTAAAGAAGGGTAAGCATGTGCCTGCAACAAAACCCTGTACTTGTGTGCTTGCTACTATTCTAAGGCAGCTATCTTTTTTCTCCACCACTTCTATTCCATCTATGCGTTCAGAGAAGAATGCAAGAAGATTCATGTGTTGCTATTTCTGCTGTCTGTGGCTGTTGTAGCTGATTTTAACATCTTTTTCATTTGATTTAAACATCTTAAATTAAGTATGCTTTGAAATAAGCGGAGGAAAAAAGCCTGTAGAACTTCATAAGCACAGCTAAGGCAAAATAAACTTAAATCAGCATTTTGTTAAAATCAAGTTGATTGATTTATCTTTTTTTCCTGAACTCCAGTGAACAAAAGCTGTAAAACTCCACTATGAAGGCAGATACTGAATACCTTAGTGAGGGCTAATCCTGCAAACAGAATATGCTTTTACTGCCCTGTAAGATCCATATGCTAATCATTATCATGGCAATTATGAGGAAAAATTGTGATGCATTTGGGACAGTTTCTCCTTTTAGTACCTTTCCTTTTTTTTGGAAACATGTTCCATATGCCATATTAGTTTTAGATACCAATGGCTGACTTGTGTTGTGTTACACAACTGTGTTCTTAAGATCACCTAAGTGCACAGTGAAAACAGCTTCTTTGAGCTGGGAGGAAGAAAGTAAAAAATCTAAATTCTTCCTGTCAGAGCTCAATAAGCTGAACTGCTGCTTGAAGGAAAGCTTTCATGGTAGCCCTAAGTCATGCAAAAAATAGGGTTTTGGTGAAAACATTACTACCTCTTCCAGTTAATCTCTGCAGTTCACTTCATCTGTCCCTAGAAGCAAGTTTGTCTATTTAAATTCTGTACATTTATCATTCTTTTGGTTTTGGAAACAAATGTATAGTTTGTGACATTTTCTCTCTAACTCTAAAACGTTCTATTTTTTTTTTTTCTGCCTCTGTCTTTCTTTTGCTCCTGTCTGATTTTTTTTCTGTCTTTTCTTGCTCGGCCTGTGGCTGCTGTTGTAAGGACTCTAAAACTAACAGTAAAGAAAGTTGATGGTAATAGTTCATGCAGGTAAGACAGTAGGAACAGTTGGTCAGTTGTCAGCTACTGGCTGACAGCATGCCCTTCCTTCGCAGCAATATGCTTGTCTCACTTAACTTTGGGGAGGAAGTACTCTCTTTAACAATCCTGAAATACCTGTGTGAACCCAGCAGAGAACAGTTTATCTGTTTCTTGATGTTGAACAACATTGGTTTTGTTTTGTTTTCTTTTCCCCCTTTGTTAAAAGAAAAACCTGATGAAAATACTTTTATCTGTAGGCAGAGGCTTCAAGAAGCAGTGAGATTTGCTTAATATTCAGTGTACAGATCCCAATGAACTCAATGGAAATGATTAAGAAGTGGCCATACAAAAGAAATGTGAAAACTAGGCACTTCTAAGTAGCATTCTCATGTAAATTGTTCTCAAGGTTAAGGAGTGGCCTTCAGCTGTCTGCTTTTCCTGATATTTTGCATCATTGTCATGTTATATCATAGGGAGTGACTGGGAATTTTCACAGCCTTTGATCTGATTCTTTTCCACATTTATTGGCTGGTTAGTGGGGTTTCTGGTTGGCTTTGCAATGTTTTTGTTTGCTTTTGGTTTTTTAATCTATCTTCTGTTAGAGTATCTAGATGGAAAGCTATAGTGTATGTACTTTGGAATGAACATACGGTACCAAAGATTAATCACTGGCACTTCGGTTTGCTGGCATTGATCATGCCATTGCTGCTTAACACCTCTGCCTGGTTCTTTCCAAAAGAAAAGAAATTAAAAGGAGAACTAGTCCTGCCATTCTTGTAGGTGAAAGGGGCATGTTGGTGCTTCCAAACAAGGCTAAGGTAGATCCAAATTCAAGTCTACCATAGACATGAGCAGAAAAAGGATCTCTAACCACCCACCTACTGAAACAGGTTTAACCTTAGACTTTTTTCCCCACTGTGCTTCTGTTTGCTCTGATTTGTCACATGTTCTGTTAATGTTAGAAACAAAGAACTGACTTATAACTTCTTTGGCTTAGAATGCTTGTCATCTATCTGTGGGAAATAGAAGCATGTTCTCCTCTGGGCTGCGTCAGCTATGAAGAAATTAATTAGGAATGTGCTCCTAGCTCTGCACTATGGAGTTTCCATGTTTCAAAGAAGAATCTGTGTAGGAGTTTGCAATTTTAAGTCACCTTTTAAGAGTTGGCATGGGAAGGAAGGGAAACTAACTTGAGAGCATGTTGTTCAGCCCAAGGATATCTGGTTTTCTCTTGAAATTTGTCTTAACCTTGAAGTATGAAGCCTACCACCAGTGGGCCTGGTGGTGACCTGAATCATATGGTTTTATTACATATTTCTCTGGTAATCCAAGAATAGAGACTGAGACAGTAACTGTCTGACCATTTTAAGAATGAGAGGTGTGTAACTATAGCTGGTTTAAAAAAAGAATCTATTGCTCTATACAATCCTTGTCAGCTTTTGTCCAGACAACTTGGAATGGGCAGCAGGCATCAGCCCAGCTAGTTGCAAAACAGTTAAAGTCTGAAGGAACTTGGGTTTATCTTTGAGCTTTAAACAGACCGGGGGTTCAGTTGGATATGATGCAGTTTTTGACTGAAGATGAGATACCAGAAGTGAGAAATAGTATTAGCTCTTCCAAGCATTTTAGTTCTGCTATTGAAAATCTTCAACCAAATCATTTGCTGTTCTCTCTGTGTGCTCTTTGTGTTATATATTGTCTTCCTACTTGATAAAAACTACTCTGTAGTAAGTAGTTTTTACTTGCTCCATTATACAATTCTGTATTTGGCGCAATAGTTGATGTGGTGTGTAGAGTAGCTGTTATCAACTCTTCATTGCATATGCATACACATTTTTTTCTACCAGAAATGATGCTGAGCTGTATGAAATCACTAGGCTTTCCAAAGTCACTTCGAAGCTTTTGGACTAATTCAGTGGTTAGCAAGGTCGTGGATGTCTCAGTTTCTTGTAAGCTGATTCAAGTTTGAAATCAATTGAAACTGGGAATTCACTAAATGGATGCCCCTCCTCTGCCAAAAAAGGAGGGCTAGGGCATTAAAGCTTTCAGCCTTCAAATTGTTTTGTGTGTTCCTGAAAATGCATTTCTAGCTGTAGCATCAATTTGCAATTGCAAATGGAGGCGTGGAACATCCTCGGTTTGTTTCTAGAGCTTCAGAGTGACTAAAGCAAGTAAGGTACAGTCCCTTTGCTCCAGAGGCTTGACATCTACCTTTTAATTACTAAACATACTCTAAATCTTATAGGCTTTATCACAGCTTTAAAAAAATAAAATTAAAAAAGCTTGTAGAGTTAACAGGTCAAGCTTAGCAGAGCAGTACTAACCATGTTCTGTCCTTTTTTTTTGCTGTAGGAGGAAACAATTTAACTGGATTTAGCTGAGGAAAGCATACAAACTGTAGTTCAACTAACTAAGTAGAGCCCCTATGTAGCATACAAGTCAAGCTACAGATCTTGCTTGTTACCTAAATCTGGGAACAGGACAGACTTAACTAACAGATGAGCTAAACCTATCGAAATTGGACTTTACTGGTCAATACAAGGCCTCAATAATTAGAAAACACTGTGTGTACCCTCCTAAAGCTTTGTGAATGCCATCATGTATGTGTATGTATATATGCATATAGGTCTAAATCTGTATGCATACATATTTTATATGTATGCATATATTTATATGCATGTATATATAAAATCCAGTGTATTGTAACAACTGTTGTCCTGTTTACTAGGTTCATGATCAAGAGAGCACAAGGAAGAAAACGATTTGGCATGAAAAATTTCAAGAAAAGATGGTTTCGCCTCACAAACCATGAGTTTACGTACCAGAAAAGCAAAGGTAACAAAGGTTTGCCAGTCTTTTTTTGATACATTAAAGCACAGATTACTCATAAGGATTGTGTAAGAACAGAAGACTGAAATCTAGATCTGCAACAATAGAAGGCACAGTGCAGGCAAGTCTATCAGCCTGTATGTTCTTGCCCTTTTTCAGTATGCTGTGCTGACTCTTAAAATGCTTCTTGGATAGCACAGTATCCTATAAATTAGCAGAAAATGTTGTAATATTTGTCTGATATCAGTTATCAACATCATCTGTAGGTTTCACAGTTACCTAGCAGATCATCCAAGGACACAAAACTCAGGATATGCATACCTTATGCTGGGATTTGAGCACTGAACATTCTCAGATGCATCTCTGCTTATTTTTGTAGCACTGGCACAGCTGGCTGCAGTAGGAAGAGATTTGCCTGCAAGCTTTGAACTTGCAAAAATATGTTCACTTAATGTTGCCTAATATTAAGGATTTTGCTTTTCATTAGTTGTCTGTTCAGTAGTACAGAACGAATACCACTTCCTTCCATCATATAAATGTATAGGGAGTGAAAAAGATAAGGAAATGTTTGGATCATGCCAGTCATCGTTTCACACTCAAGTTTGAGATCTTACATCACCACCATCAAGCTAGTTCTGTTGAGCTGACAGGAATGATTTCTTTCATTGTCACCCTCTCAGGAAATGCACTGTGTCCTCCTGCAGTAGTGAGTTTCCAAGAGATTTGCTAGTATAACGTAGTGCAGCTGGAAACAGAAATGAACTTAAGGTAATGCTTAAGGACCATGCTAGTAAATCCCTGCTGAATGAAAGATTTCTTGTGCAGTCAAAATGATCCACAAAGGAACTGAATCAGCCCTTAGAATAAGGGCAGAGGATGAAGTTGAGTTGTGAATCAGTTGCTCAGTATCTCTGTCTGTCTGTTCTGCAGGTGATCACCCTCTGTGTAGCATTCCAATTGAAAACATTCTGGCAGTGGAAAGACTAGAGGAGGAATCCTTTAAAATGAAAAATGTAAGTAGGTCATCTTCATTAATGTACTTGTTAGGCTGGTCTAGATCCACCAGCTGAATCGCCTTTTTCTCTTTGTAACCTGGATTGGGTTTCTATCAAAAGATGTACAACCACAGCTGCTTGTTCTGTATATAGTAGCAGGAGTTTCCAAAAGTACAACCCATTCAGATTCTTAACAGCCCAGTCAGCAGTCCTTGGATTTCATGATCTGCAGCACACTCAGTACTGACCAGTGCTGATCAGCTGTCTGGGCTCCATAATGTCAGACACAGGTAAGATGATCGAGTCTCTGCCCTTTCTGTCAGACCTCTCTGTTGGAAAGGAACTGGCTGCTTACAACTGTGAAGGATCGCATCCTTTCAGTGCATATGTATTTGGGTTAGGTCATGTGCCAAAGCAACATCTGTGCTGTGCTAGTATGGTTTAGCATTTTGATTGCCACATTAGGGAATAAAATAAAGCTGTATTTCTCTTGCATGGAACACTGCTGCCAACTTCTATATGTGAGACATGCCATTCATTGTGTAAGAACAATTCTTGGACATGATCAGTTTAGGTGATGTTGGGAGTCTTTTTTTATACTTGCCTTCCTGTAAAGCTGAGTGCAGTCCTTAAAAAAGTTTTATTTAAAAATAAACAGAAAAACAACGCAGTGTTTTCCAGTTCTAAACATGCATCTACTATAGACTTCTTTATATATGTAAATGGTTGTGAGTTTTACCTTTTCTGCCTTTCTTACCTTTACCTTTTCACGTCTTTCCTGCCATCTTCACTGCTTGTGGACACCATGCAGGGCAGTGATCAAACCTGCCCTGGATATTAGGTTCCTCAAACAGCACTAAGTGCCTGTAACAAAGTGCTTGACTATTTTCCCTGTCTCAGGTATTATTTTGATAGCACATATCTCTCTGCTGAAAGACGGAATAAGTTTCAGTTCACTTGCTTCTAGAGCACATCTTCCTTGTGCTGTAGCTGGCTCTGGTGTTTATAACCCTTGTTAATTACATAGGCAAAAGTAAGCAAGCTGAAAAATAGTTCTCAAGCCATCAGAAGGCAGCTGTAACATAGGATGAACTGCTGCCAACTGTACTCTGCAAAATAACTTGATTGAACTAAAAGTAGCCACACCGTTAAGATAAAATTTACTGTGAGGGGGGAGGAGCTGAGCTGTAATTCTGATCAACTCCACAGTGACAGCAGCCTTTAACTTATGCTGAGTCTACTGGGCTAGAATGCATCCAAAATATCCCTTTACTGTGAAGATTTATTATCCCTTTAACATCCCATTGTTGTTAAAATCAGAAATGGTATGCTATTCTGCTTGCTTAAATTCACTGTTACCTGGGAAATGAGGGTGACTACGTCCATTCTGGAAAGTAAGATTCAGAGTCTTTCCATAAGCAGTAGAAAATACGATTATCACCTTCCCATGCTAATATATTCCCATGTAACTTGCCATATATAAATAGAATACTGCAGCAAGAAGAGAATTCTTAAAACACCATGGCAGATGTATTTGCAATGGATATTCCATCATAAGTGCTAAGTGTGATTAAAGATTCACATTTTCTATAAATACTCCCTGTGTATCTGTGCTCTGAATTGCACCAAGTGTCTCTTACTCCTGATAAATCTGCCTGTCTGGCAGTATGGCCAATAGCCTTCATCTTCCTTAAAGCAGTGTTTGGGGGGAAGGTGGTGTGGCTTTAAGTACTGTTCAGATCTTCTCTGCTGTTGGAGAAGCAGCTGGTAGGTTTGTTACTGTAGAGGTCTTGCAACCACTTGAAATTCTTGGCTTAGTTGTGGGCTTCTCACTAACAGTTGCCATATGCTAGTTCACTTAGGTTGGTTTCCCCATACACAAAGCCGTACTCCTTAAATCTGTTCCTTTGTTATAATGCAGGAGGCTCCATTGACCCCAGCAGGGCATTAAAATTATTTTCCCTCTAGTTGTGTTAATGGAGGGTTGAGCTGTATGCTCCAGTCTTCCTCATTCCTTCCTTACTTCTCTATTCTCTAGACTCAAATTGACAGTTATGTCCTAAAAAGCTTTATTAAAATGACTGTCTTCTGTGTGCATTTTGGCAGTTCTGGGCTGATCACACTAGCAGCTCCTACTCTGCTGTTGTGTGTTGTGCCTTACTAATTATTGTCTGACATTCATGGGGGTACTAAATCCAGGGGAATGACTGTTGCCACTTTCCTTTTCCTGTTAGAAGAGATGTTGTAATTAAACTGTTCATTCGTAACTTAGCAAGTGTATTTGCAAGCTACTCTGAATGATGTGAACCTGAAGGAGTCACAAGGGAAGAAGAGATTGTGGCTGGTGCCAGTCTGCAACATTCTCCTGATCAGCTGAATTCAGGCCGATGTTTCAGGTCTTCATAATACACAAAAGTGAATCTAAATTTTGGTGAGGTTTTCCTCTGAGGGAAACCTGCCATTTGGAAAATATATTCCACACAGTGTAGGCACTGTAATGTCAATGATTTGAACAAAGAGCAGGAGGGATTTAGGAATACCTGAGGGAGAGGAAAACTCATTAAAATTAAGTATTTGCAGAAAGCAGATGAAATAAAGATGATTGGCACTTGCTTTTCCAAACTTCGCAGTTAAGATCTTCAGTGCACAATCAGTTTAATGAAGCAGTAAGACTGTACATTAGAAACTTGTGTCTTCAATGGGAGGAAAATAAATGTGATTAATAGTGCCATTTTAGGTCTCAAGGTATTCTGAATAGGCAGGATAGTTGTAGTTCAGATTTTCAGTGCGCAAACCATCATACAGAATTAATATGTAACTATTTGAACAACCCAGTGGTGATTAAGAGAAACTGTTATGCTGTGATTTGCTAATTGCAGCTATAATTGGGTGCAGAAGCATGGAAGTTACTGCAAGGAAAGAATCGCACTGAAATAGGTGTTAAAAGCCTGGAGATGGTGCAGTATTAAAGCAAGGCTGTCTCTTAAGGCATGATCCAAACTTTCATTTTCCTCTTTTCTGCCCTCTGCTGACTATCATTTCCTTTCAGCCTTGCTTTGGGTTCCTCTGTCAACCTTCCAAAACTTGGAGCTACAGCATTACTGAAATTGCATCCCTGGGGCTGACAACAAATCTCGTTGAGGCCCAACCAGCAAGTTGATATTAGCTGTTTATAAATCATCTCCTACAGGAACAGTATCTTATTCCTTGTACAAGGTGAAAGGTCTTGTTGTTTTAAGGGAACATTTGCTGCTTAATTTTGTGTTGAAATGTATTTATTGATGCATTCTTTTAGCATGCTGTTTTTTGCCTTTAATAATTCGTCAGTCTGAGCCAGTTTTAGGTTCACCAACAAATTATGCTGGTTTATTCTGTGGCTTATTTCCTTATTTGCAGATGTTCCAGGTGATCCAGCCTGAAAGAAGAGTCCTATATATCCAAGCAAATAACTGTGTAGAGGCTAAGGACTGGATTGATATCCTCACCAAAGTGAGCCAATGCAACAAGAAGCGACTCACAGTCTATCATCCCTCTGCCTATCTGAATGGCCACTGGCTTTGCTGTAAAGCTACTGCAGACAATACTCCTGGCTGCACACCCTGCACAGGGTAAGAATTGGCAACATACTGTTGGTTTAGGTACTGCCAGGGCTATGTGTATCTGCAGCGTGACTTGCAGGTATGCAGTTACCAAGAGGATCTGCCAAGTGTGGTGTTTTCAGAGGCAATGTTTGTTCTGTCAGCATCTGCATATCTTGGTCAAAATGTTGATTTTTTTTTTTTTTTTTTGAGAGTTCAAAACAGTGATAGTTAACTGTAGGATGAAATACTTTGGTTCATCTGTCATTTAAAATGTCATTTAAAGATCACCTGTCATTAAAAATTCAGAAGTCTCTTTAAGATCTTGTTTGTAAATTCCTGGAACAGACAATCATTTCCTTTTAGATTTAATTCTAAACTGATGTTTTAATAAGGGGACCACTCATGCCCTCTAATAAGGGGACCACTCATGCCCTCTAATAAGGGGACCACTCATGCCCTCTAATAAGGGGACCACTCATGCCCTCTAATAAGGGGACCACTCATGCCCTCTAATAAGTGAAGAGGTACTGTCTGGTTTTTAAGAAACAATTTCCATGTAAAATGAGAGAAGCAAGAAGTCTATGGTTAGTCTCGGAATACAAGACCTGGACATTTGGGAGTTCAGTGCTTTGGCTCCTCCATCTGGTTATAGCAGACTAGTTCACCAAAATGTCTGGATACTGGTACAATATCTTTAAATCAGAGTGAAAGCATGCTGGTAAATCTGGGCATAAAGAAGTTTGAACTTGTCTGCCTTACCTTTTGGAAAAAAATGGGAAGTTTTGAGCTTTATTACACACAATCTATTGCCTTTCATGAGTACTCGCTTTTATGTTCATTCTTGCTAAGTGCTTTTCATACCATAATAAAGTATGTAGCATTTAACTTCTGCCTCTCTTCCTGATGCTGTACAGAGGCCTACCAGCAAATATACAACTGGATATAGATGGTGATAGAGAAACTGAGCGCATCTACTCTCTTTTCAACTTGTACATGCCAAAATTGGAGAAAATGCAAGGTGAGAATGAAAGATCATTGCATCTCCGATACACTTATCAAGGCAAATATAAAATTGGCTGTTCTACCTAGACCAACCTTCTGAATCACATTCTAGGACACAGTGGCCATTATTTGATTTGTTTTCCTTTCTGCTGTCTTGAAACAGTTGTGAGAACTATTTTTGGTTCAGTGTGCAGTCCCATAGTCTGTACAGAGTTCTTTGCATAGTAGTTGTTTGAAATAAGGTCTTAACCACAGCATCCTAAAATAGTGCAAGCACGGAGCATTGCTTGGATACTCTGAATTAACAAATCAGTGTGCTCTAAACCAGAAGTTTACTGATCCTGAAAAGAAGCACCAGCAAAGTTGAATTTTCAGTGTGGCGTGGTTTTGTGTTACCATAAGTCATGTGCACATTGCCTGATTCAGATCCCAAGATCTGAATACTCATGGTTTCCTCAAGAAGGCTCTTTTGGAATTATCAGCAAAAGATGATCCATGGATGTCTGTGAAATGTGGAAAAGTGAAGTTTCGGCTGGGAAACCCTCAGGAGCTGAAGGGAGCAGAGATGTGACATGAAGTCTAAAAGAAAGAAGAGGCAGCTGAGGAAGTTAGTAATAGTAGACATGCCAAGAAAAGTATCCGGTGTACATGATGCCAGATTTGAAATCCCAGTTTAGCACAGGGAGCGGCAGGGAAGCCGTCACTGTGGCACTGATCTTTAGATAGGACTTTATTTTATAATATAAGCCAGTGGTGTCAAACACACGGGTTGGAAAGCACTTTAATCCATTCCTGGCTGCCATGCAGTTGCAAACTTAAGAACCCCACCACTTCCGAGCTGTCTGAACAAATGCCCAGCTTTCCCCTGTTCTGAATCCTCACTGCCAGAGCCAGCATCGAGTTTCAGTGTTCGGGAAAAGGACACTGGTCTGGCACAGGAAGTGCAGCAAGGGAAGGTAACTTGAAAGCTGAGACTGGGCCAGTAGTAAAGCTGGAAAGCTAGGGAAAAATAGAGGCAAAGTAAAATATTCTCTCTCCTCTTCTAATACTTTCAGCTACAATGCAGTAGTAGATCTCATAATAAATGTGTTGCAAATGTTCACGTGTAATCAGTGTCCACATCTCATAGCCAGGAAGGCTCCTTGGTAGGATAAGAAGGTAGTATGAGTTGCTCCTTCTTAGGATATGTCCTGAAGCAGGCAGCCAGGCAGTAGTCATGACATACTTTGCTTATGCTTGTTGTATGAACCTTTTAGGGGTGATGTGGCAAAACATCTTGGATGACTACTTCAGCCTGTGATTGTTTTGAATTCAGTCTGTTGCAAAGTGCTGTATGTGCTGCTCAGGGATGCAACCTGTCCTTCTGACAAGTGAATACTTGACCTTGTGCAGGCCAAGCCAGCAGCACAGTGTCAGAGTCAGGCCTGTGGCAGAGGTTCTAAAGTGTGTGTGTGGGGTTCTACTAGTGGTAATTGAGGTGAAATCATTGCCTGTTCAGCAAAGGACCAAGCCAGGTCCTTACTGCCCTTGCCTTATGAAACAAGGAGGAGGGAATGAGCACAGGACAGACTTTGTGCCTACCAGCAGCCCAGGAAAGGACCAGCGAACTGCTCCTTCTGCTGTTGCTGTCAGACACAGTTCTATGGTTGTTATGCAGAAGCAAACCAAGGAAATGTATGAACCCAAGACTATTTTCAGTCTGCTTGTTTCGCTTTTTCTCTCTTGTCTATTTGATACCTATTCCCATACTTTCTTGTTTTTCCAGAGGCCTGTGGCAGCAAATCTGTGTATGATGGACCTGAAGAGGAAGAATATTCTACATTCATCATTGATGACCCTAAGGAGACGTATAAAACACTAAAGCTGATTATTGAAGGTGTTGGAACTTTAGAGCAGGAGCATGCTCAGTATAAGAGAGATAAATTTAAGAAGACAAAATATGGAAGCCAGTAAGTATAATGGGATGTCCAAACAGAAGAATGGTCCTGGGAAAATGGTATTTCCCTTGCTTATGTTCTGGCCCTCACCATATTCATGTTCAAAAAATATCCTTCAAACACATACAAAGTAGGATTGTGACTTAGGATTGCTATCACAATATTTTAAAGGTCTGTAAGGAATTTTTAAATGTTCTGTTCTGACATTTTGATGTCCTGACAGAGAATTATATATATATAATACTTTTTCCTTTTTTCTAATTTTTTAGAGAACATCCCATTGGTGACAAGAGCTTCCAGACATACATCAGGCAGCAGTCAGAGATCTCGGCACATTCCATATGAAGTGCAAAGGAAATCACAGGACAGTGCTGAAGGGTTGATCAGTGAAGCTAAACAGCAGAACAAAAGGGAAGCCACACATGTAGCAAAATGTATGGATAAGTGTCAAGCTTACAAACTTTGAGACTTGCTAAAGGTATTCTCTTTTCAAGAAACTGTTATAATTGTTGCTATGCACTTTATTCATCTGGTTATTGACAGATGATAAAACTCTGCCTTCTAGGCAGTTGTTGTCATGTGTATTTTTAAATTTGCTTTGGTTTCTTGGAATCTAGTGATCAGTTCAATGATCAAGGTGTGTGGACTTCATCTGGACAACTTCCATGCAATTCCTTATGTTTTGGAAACCAAGCATGCTGCTAATATGCAGCATTTTCTAGAATGGTTGTTTGTTACTGTTTTTTGTTCCTGGTTAATGTATATTATGCCACACCCCTGTGTGCTCTCTTAGGAAAAGCTTAATAACACTTTACTTTTAATGCCTGCGTTTAGAAAAGAAGCAGAGAAAAAACCCTCTGTTGTAATCTCTTGCGCTGTAGCTTGTATACTGAGCAGGCCAAGGAGTAGGCCTTTTTCTTTTATAGCAGCATAATTTTTGCTAAATGTGCACAGTTTTTAATAGAAATTCAGATCTGAATGGTACTCTTGATATTTTTGAGATACAAAGTCATTTCTCCAGACATGTTCAGCAAACTTCTGTTTTGAAGATGCAATCTCCACGGTATAATGAAACTGACTCTCACAGATAATGAGTAAGAAAGAAATGAACTTATGTCAAAGCTACGTGTCTCTGTGACGCAGTCCAGGGAATGGGAATCTTTGAAAGTCTGCCAACTGAAAGGCAAGGTAAGCTGATTTTGATGACCTTTTGCCACCACAGCGAGGACAAATAGGAGACTGGCAGCTGAGACACACTGAGTCCCAGCACAAAAGCCTTCAAGATGGGTTTCTCTGAGAGAATGTTTTAAGCACTGGAGTCCATGATATCCTAGTACCACTTGCTTTTCTGGAAAATAGGTTTCTACTTTTCCAAAAATGTTTTTAAGTACTTTTTTAAAGAGACTTGTTAAAGGATATTTAGTATATTAACACACGTTATGGTAACTTGTTAATATTCTGAGTGTAGTGAAAATGGGATGAGCTGCGTATCTCACTAATACCAACAAAAGTCATTAAGGAGGGGGGTAAAGATCTGCTAAATGTAAGATACATATTTATGTATGCTGTTTAGTTGTACACCGTAACTTTCCTCTGTATAAGGTTCTGATTTACAAGCATCTAGCTTTGATGGCACAGAAGCTTTGCATGATGGACTTTAAGCTTCTGTAGGGAAGAAGCTAGTGTTGGTTTTAAGCTGAATTCGAATGGAAAGCATTGAACTATCAGTTTGATGTGAAGATATCTGTGTCTTTGCTTAAAGTGTTACAGAGTAATTCTCAACTATGTCCTCATTGCATCTGACATGATTTAAGATGGCTGAAGTACTTTGAATGCCTCTGTTTGTTAGTGATGCTCTTAGGAATGAGGTTTTCTTTTTGTTTGAGTATATAGTAGACCACCTCCTGGTAGATGATAAATGATCTTTTATTCATCTTCACCCAGCAGACTGGGGAAAGGGAAGTAATGAAGCATTGCAGAGATGCATTTTGGACTCCAAGCTTTTAGTTGCCATGAACTGCAATTTTTAACATGTATTTGTAACTTAATATTGTTTATAAAATACTAATGACCTGTAATGTGTGTTCTACCTGCCAATTAAAGAAATGTTTTATTTCTGAAAGCTGTGTGTGCATTTGGAGTCTGTTTAGATTCACAGTCCACTGGTCTTGGCGCATCATCCGCTGTTCAGGGTTGGACGCAGATGGAGATCCTCATGAGCAACTGTTGCTGCTGCGAGGTAGGGATGATACTGTGTTGAATAAACAGGAGGAAAGAGTTGAGAGGACAGCGCTATGCATGCATATCAGCTCATGAACCTATGGAATCATCATCTTTTTGAATGCGACCTGTTTGGTGGCAAAACCTGGAGCATGCTGAGCTCTGTTCATCTTCTGGATCTTACCAGTCCTCTCTGGATGCTCATGTGGAACACTGTGTGACAAGCCACACTCCCTGGTTCTGTCAGGGAGTGTTTGCAAGAAGGCTAGGCAGCAGCCCTTCCAGGATAGAAAGCCGTTGACAGGCTCATTCAGTGTGTGTTAGTCTAGCTTGTGTTCAAGGTAACCCACACTGCTGTATCAGGTGTCTCTGTGACCAGAACGCAGGCGTGCATTTCTGAGAAGGTTCTGGAGAAGAGCTTCTGCAGGCACGCTCTAGCTGATTGGCAGCAAAGGTTTAGCAGGTATACCACAGCCAGGAAAGAAAATAAAACCGACAATGAAAGACATCACCAGTGTTATGGTGAAGGTGAATTTGACCACAATAATGCAAGTGTGTGTTTTTGCTGAGGAACTGTAAACCTTGTTTCAAAACCAAGGCTTTGAGGTAGTAAACTGACACAGGGTTTGTAAGAAATGAGCAGACTTAAATGCAGATGTACTGTAACACCCTTCCCAAGTCTGGCTGTTTTCCACTCGGTCTCATCCGGTGTATACAATCATTTTGTTTCCCTGCTAATGTGTCTTAGCTTAAGTCAGTAGGAAATCTCTGAAAGCTGCTTTTCTTACGGCATAACTTAATTAAGAGGGCTGGTGAGGGGGTTGCATTAAAACTGGGCTTCCAGTACTTACTTAGACTCTGCCTGTCTGTCTGCAGCATATGTTTCTGATGTTATATTCAGATATACTCAGCAAATCCAGCCCACAACACAGATGACTTGCTAGGGACACTTGGGACAGCATCTCATATCTGGAATGAAGAAAATAACATTAAAAATAAAAAGGCACAGCCATAGGTAAGCATGTCAGGTTGGTTTTCTTTCCTTTTCTCCTCTATCCCAGCCTGAAAGGCAAAAAAAAAAAAAAAAGATTTTTGACAAAATTTAGAAGCTGGGCTGTTGTTTCCTGGGACCCCTGATGCCAAAGATGATCCTCATGTCTGTTTCCTCCCCTGCTGAAACAGCGCTCTAGGGCAGGGGTGACCTGGCAGCAGGACCGAAGTGACCCCAGTCTGTGTCCATTCCAGTTCGAAGGAGGTGATGTCTCTGGCCAGGCAAATGTCTTTGTGCATTTCAGAAGTGAAGAGTTCAGAGTGGGAGATTCAGCTGTGAAAATGCACACCCAAGGGGAAGAGATTCCTCTTTAACAGCTTCCTAAGCCAGTGGAAGGGGGTTTAGTTGATGGATGAAATCTTGTCACTTGTGTATTTTATATGTGGATGCAGTAGAGATGCAAAGCAGCTGCTGCAGTGCTGACAAATCGCTATTAGGGCCTTTTCGTGCTGTGGATGTTCTGTCTGAAGCTGTGCTGGGATACACTCAGTTGGCAGCAGGAGTGACAAGCCTTGCATGTGCCAGTGATAGCTCAAAGCTCTGTTTGCACCAGTAGGTAGCACTTGGTTCTTCACCCAGTAAAATTTTAATGAGATCTGTGTATGGATGAGAGGATTGAAGAACATGGTTCTTGTCTAGAAATGTTTGCATGTAAAAATGGCCAAATGGAAAAAAAAGCATGATATGCCATGGCCATGGCAGGCAGTTAATGCAAGTAATACCCAGCACCTGCCCACATCCTTAAGAGGCTGACAGGAGACAGAGATGGCCATCTGAGAAGCCATGAGGAACTCGTGAGCACTTATGTCTACATGAGAAACTGATTTTGGGGCTAAGACAGCTGGCTGTGTGACACAGCTGTTTGAGGCCCTTGAAAGTTGATGTGTTTCCTGTCTCCATCCCTTCTCTGTGGTACTCCATGATGTTCCAAGGAGATAATTTCAGCTTGTAATCCTGTAAAGCATGCTTACGTAGGGTTCTGTGAAAAGCTGGCCTGGATGGATAGCAGGAGAATGTGTGAACCCTGCCAGCCCCCATCATTGGGTACAGTAGATAGATGCTGCAGGAGGACTATGGCATAGGGCAGTCCCAAGGCTGGGACTGATGCAGGTTGGTTCTTGGAGATAAAGAACAGCATCTCCCCGCAAGCCACCTCTACTCAATACAGCCAGAGACAAGGGCTAACAGGCTGACTGGAGAAGTAATTTTTTTCTGGTTTTGATGTACTGTCATTAAAGAGTAAATAATTTTTCCCAAAGCTTAAGTGGGTACCAAGGAAAAGACAAGGTTTTAAGACAGAAATGCTATATTCCTATGTATGTAAGCTTCTGGATCTGGGCTGTGTAGAAAAAGACTGGAAGGAGCCATCACGGAGCAAATAATTGTTCTAAGTTCCTAAAATAAAATAAAACAGGATCCTAGGAGATTCATCCTGAGGATAGAAACGAACCCTCCTGACTTCTGAGCAAATCATGCGTGCCTTTCTATTTCAGTTCCCATCTTTCATCTCCTGCTGCATCTGAACCACTCTGATTTACCCCCAAAATTTCAAATCATTAAGTGTATCATGTTTGCATAGAGCTATTACTGTTAACCACAAAGTTGCCTGGTGTTAGTAGGATTGCTTCCAAAGTTAATGTGGGTGTGTTGATTAAAGTAAAGGCTCACCAGCAGCCTAAATGGGCTAAATGTAAAGGATGTTTCAGTGATAAAATGGGAAACGGGCTTTTTACTGGTTTGAAACCACTGCTATGCTGAATCTTATCAAAATCATACCCCGGATGGGCACAGTTAGAATTAACATTGAAGGAAACTTCTCCCCACAGCTGTGGGGTCTGTATGGTGCCTGACTAATTTTACTAAATTCACTCAACGTCTTTAACCTCTGTTGCAGTTGCACTGTTCTGCCCTAAAGCTGTCAACAGGAAATACGTGTTTATTTACTTGACTGCACAACTGCCTGGATATGGACTCTAATGTGAAAACAAATAAGTCTTGATAGAGGAGACAGTGGTGCACAGGGTTGCCATCAGGTACCAGAAGTATGAATAAATAAATGTATTTGATTGAGAAAGGCATTTTGGATATGTGTAGTCATTATTTTTTGGAGGGAGGGAAGCTAAAACTGTAGTCATCATGTTTGTGTAGAGAAACCTGCTGACAGCAATACAGGAATTGAATTTTATGAATTACAGGGGAAGAAAAAAGGGAAACTCTTTGTGAAAAGGGAAACTCTGCACAAAAAAGGCCACCCGGAGGCACCTTGATTTGTTTTCTTTAGCAAGTTTTAATGTGTTCCAGCTCAGCTATAATTCCTACTTCTCATCCTTTCCAGAAGCCACCCACTGGCAGCCATGATATCCTATGCCTGGGATGGCAATGACAGGAGAGGCTCACAGCTGAGAAGAGCAACCTTAAAAATAGACAGGCTCATCTGTGATGTCTGGAGATGCAAATGCTTCACCTCCTGCTGAGCCACGGTGTTGTGAGGACAACCCCATGGTATGTTTCCTCTTGTGGCAGAGCCCCCTTAAAGATATTCCTGCTCCCCCAACCCTGGCTGTGGTTCAGCATCCTATTAGTAGCGCTGGTGCAATTAAATCAGTGAAATTACTAGTACTTGTTAAAAGAGGTGGAGATTTTGGAAAGACCTGGACCACCTATCTGGCAGGTTTACAGCAGTCTCACAAACACTTGCATCAGAACACCTGATGAGCAAGGACAAGCATTGCTGGCTTTGCTACCAGGGTAATTGATTGCATCTCCCAGCTATGCTCCAAGTCCATTTGCTTCCAGAGCCATCCCACCTCATGCTCCCTGTTAGAATCACCAATGTGCGGCACCAGACATAATACAACCTTCTTCTAAAGCCAGTATTGCCTGTGTATACATCTCCCTTGCAAAATGTGCTGTTGTTTAGGTGACCCCCATCCTCATCTTCATCTTTTGCATCTTTTTTTTGCAGCTGCCCAAGTGTCCTGATGTTCTTTTAGCATGAGAACCAGGCAAAACCAGATGGGAATTCAGCTCTGAGATTTGTCTCTTCCTGCTAGCACAGTACCATGTTTGCTCACAGTTTACCAATGAGCTGGATCTCTTATAATTGCTTCAGCATCCTCCCCACCAGCCCTTTGCTGTCTTGAATTCCCCTGATGAAGAATTCCATTGACTCAGAGGCAGGTTTTCCACTGGGGAGCTGGGCCTGAACCTCTTTTTACTGTAAAATGTCATCCTTTTTCACCCAGAGAAGTCCCTTTGGCGTAATTTCTACCAAAGGTGCCAGGAACCCCAGAGGGGGAACAGTAAGTGAAAAGCCATAGAGCAGTTTGGAGATTCCTCTGAAGGGACTTGGCACTGATTCTCAATAGAGTGTGGCTGATGCCCAGGTTATTTTGGTGTCAGAAAGAGGTGGCCAATGCTTTTGCTTTATTTAGAAGTTGTGAGTGCAGAACGGAGGGGATGAAGAAACTGGCAGGCCTGGTATCAACCAGTATCATCCAGAGAAGGAAGGCATGGAAATCTTCATAGGGCTGAAGGAAGGCAGGTCCTATCTTCCTGGGCTGGAACGGGTCAAGTGCCCTGGTCCTTGAGAGCCCCTTTGGCTCTTGGGGCGCGACATGACACAGTCACTGTCATGCAAAAGCCAAGAGGCCTTGGGCAGGCTCAAGCAGAAGAATGAGAGCTGATTTTGCCCAGCAGGCTCTCAAAGCTGAAACTGAACAATGTTCCTTTAACTAAGCTATTCAGTAATTCGTTTTCTGATTTTTCCTGCCTAAGCATTTCCTGCTGTGAGGAAGAGCTGTTGGTTTCTGTGGTGTTCCTCAAAGCAACACCTGGTTGAAAACCCTGAGAGCCACCACACAGCTGCCTGTGCATGGACCACCTGCTGTGGCTGGTGGCAAGGAGAGTGGGGACCTTCTCCCCCTGCTCCCTGCAGGTGGGTGCTGCAGGATGGGGGTGCTGGGAGTCCCTCCAAACTCTGCAGGAAATGGTGCTGTCTGCCTGGCAACACTTCTTCTGCCAGTCCTGCCTGCCTGCCTGCCTTCCTCTAAACGTACCAGATTGGCCCTGCTCTTCTAAAACTGTTCCCATCTTTTCTCCCCAACTGGTGCATGGGGAGAAGACACGAGGACAGCCCCTGCTTCCAAATGCCTTCCTCTTGTCCCAGGCCCATCCTGCTGCCCCTTCCCATGTCTCAGACCTTTTGTTCACCACTGCCCTCATACTGGTTGCCGTCACTAGAGAACCAAAAGACTCACTGTGGAAGGGACCTCTGGGGTCCATCTCATCCCACCTCCCTCTCAGATCAGACAGATCTTTTAACTGCTCTGTGAGGCAGGAGCAGTGTCTTCATTCAGTCAAGGAGGCATCTTAGGCAGTGATACAACATTGCAGTGGAGGAGGAAGGAAGCTGGTGAGCTCTCAGTGGAGTATCTTTTATTTTTTTCTTACTTTGCAAATACAATAACCTCAGTGCTGCTTAGAGTAATGGGGTGCATGGAGAAGCTTTTCCATGCCATAGGCAACTATGCCAGCATCTTTGTCTCTAAAATCTCACTCATCTCTATATGTATCAGGGGCTGAGTGTGCGAAACCAGAGATTAGGCTTTGAAACTGATTTAATCAGAAGTGGGTTTTCTTTTGCAGGGGGTAGGGAATGATGTTACAATTAATGTGTTCACATACAACTCTGACAGGAATGTTAGAGTGTTACTTAACCTGACAATTTCTGATGTCTTGTTGACACCCATGGGAAACAAGATCTGCATTCTAAATTAATTCAATAACAGCCATAAGACAAGGAAGATGGGATCTGTCTATCCAAATGTAGATGTCCAGCACGTTGATGCTGATATTCCAGTTAGTCACTCAACCTCTAATAGTTGGGGGGAAGAGAGAGGCCCCTCTAGAATGTGACTCACAAACTTGGATGTCTACCTTAGGAGGAAATTAATCAAACCATAAAAATTTCCGGTTCCCTTCTGCTGACCGCAAGGAACCTGGCATGGTTGCTTACAGGGAAGACATCTAAAGCTGGTGGGATGACTCCCACCCAGAGTGATGGGAGAGAAGACTAGCTGCTATGATGTGCATAGTCACTCTCCTGACTCTCACTGCGCAGCAGGGATTGTTTTGCTGGCCCTGGTTCTTCTCAGGATTTTCCCTCCTGCCTTTGATGCCACAGGCACGGCTCAGGCCACTAGATGGGGGTGCTCTCATGCAGGATCCATCCCACAACCCCACGGTCCTGCTCAATGCCCTTCTTTTGCAAGAATCCCAACCAGGAGAAGCAGCTCATAAGCACTTTTCTGTGAGCTCCCTCACTGGTTCCCTGCGGTGCTGACCAGCCGGTGCCACACGATGGACCCAGGCACAGGGCTTTACAGTATTAGTACAGTAACCGTCACATCCACGTTTTAGATGGTCCAAAGAATTTATATTCTGAAAATAGGTCTGAAAAAACCCAAGATTTCTAAAAACCATGAAGGATGCTGACATCCTTTAATTTGGAGCAGGGATATCCTTCTATTGTTTTTGCAAGGGCCAATCAAACAAGAATACTACTATATTTGATCAGCCCTGTGAAATATAGTCAGATGAAGACTCCTTTAGAGCCCCTCAGCGGTCTGACCAAGAACAACTCTCAAGCACTTCCTTAACCTGGGGTACGCCTCCTTGGTGTGCTACTGTTTCATTTGCAGGAGTCAGATGGGGTTCACAGCGGTGCAGGGTCCTTAGCAGAGAGCTGCTGGCAAACCATCTCACCTCTTTGCTGGTGTCCAGGCCCCTGAGGAGGTGGGCTGCTTTCCAGACTGGATGGGGCAGGAGAATCAGGAGTGAGAAAGAGCAGTGTTAGAACAGGCAATCACGTCTCAGGAACTGCTCACACCTGGCCGGGGAGGGATCTGGACAAGGGAGAAACTTTCTCCACCAGCCTCCTTTCCTTTTTCCTCCCTCGCACCACATATTCAGATCTCTCCACTGTCACACCTTAACCCAAACCTGACTTCTCCCATACTCTTCTGCTGTCACCATCCTCCAATACCATTCGGGGTGGCTGCTGGCACCTCTCCTTGTAGGAGGAGATCCTTCTCCCCACAGGCTAATAGCCACCACTGTGTGAGCCCAGGGGGGTTGCAAAAGAGAGATGTGCTTTGCTGGTGCTGGTGAGGCTGTAACATGTGGCTGTGGAGCACCTTTCCAAGGCACATCCTGGAAGAGGCAGCATAGATCATGCCAGCTTTATATGGGTTTTGCCCCCTGCTTTGCGCAGATCAGCTGATTTAGTTTTGTTTGCACTGTGTTTTTTTTCCCTGGAGGTCACATAATGCTTGATCTGCAGATACCTCTTCTTAAGAAATGCTTCCCTGAGTTTCAAGGCAGCAGTGGGATCTGGGAGGAGGGCACTTCTCAGCCAGCCCCTCCTCTGCAACCCCAATGAATATCAGCATTTTGTGTCGTTCCCCTGGGCAGACACAGACACAGGGACAGGGCTGGCTGAACATGGGCTGACAGAAGCCGCATGCCTGTGGCACAGGCTACTTTCTGCTGCATTGCCAGAAACTGGATGTTTTATGCACTGGCTGGCTTAGGTGTCTGTCTCCAGATGGTGGAGCATCTCATCCTTGGCTGTGAGGGCTGACAAGGACCAGCTGAGGAGCAGTTGTTAATTAGGCAGAAAAACAGAGCTTCAGCCTGGTTTGTTCATATGTGCAGGTTGCCTTACACGGAGGACTAACATCCATTAGATGATGCTGTTGGTGCAGGGGGAGGCTGTGATCTGTAATGCTTATTTCTAAGATATACCTTAGACCACCCTATGATACCTAGGCTGTCCAGTGTTCGAGGATTCACCTACAGGGACCTTTTTCCCCCTCACTCAAGAGTAGGGATCTGGAAGAGACATTTTTGGTACAGTGAGTGTAAAAACCACCTGCATCAGCCCAGGGGTCACGTACGCTTTCTCTTGTTAAATGGGTTTTAAAAGCTTTACTCTTTGCATTTTGAACCATCAGCAAACACACAATGAGACTCAGATTCACTTGTGCAGGCTTGGTGGGTTATGCTTTGCCCCAAGTAATCCCTCCAGCATCCTGTCTCCTACCCTACACCACTCTCCTGCCTCAAGGCTTCGGGGGCACAAGGGGAGTGTACATATCACTGGATATGGAGGATCCCATCTCACACCATACCTGAGGGCTGCACAGGGCAGCAGTTCCTGAACTTCTCTGTTGCCTGCTCCATTTCCTATTGAGCTCCACTGGTTCTACAAACCCTCTGGGCAATGTGAGCTTGTGTCTGTAAAACTCTGATTTGGAAGGTGCACAATCAGCCACAAGCTCCATCGCTGCCACTGTTAAATTCAGTAGAGAGAGATGCAGGAGAATGGCATGGTGGGGGATATGTATGAACCCGTATCACTTGCGTGTTCAGCAATGCTTGTTCAGTGCCGCTGCTATCTGCACTTGATACCTATGACAGAACCAAATGGAGCTTTTGCTGTATTTTAGTTAGAGGACTGTTTTTCACTGAGATCTGTGGAGGTTTATGTGCTGTTTTTCACTGAAGAGGATCAGAAGGAACGAGAGTGTGAGGGTTTTGTCTGCCCTTCAGTGAGGGGGGCTGAAAATGCCATGTCTGTTGAGTGTAAGAATTACAAGAGAAACGGGAAAGCTGCTTTCCTTCAAAACCTCCCAGCAAACCTGCACACAGGCAGGCTGTGAGAGGGCTGAAAAGCCTGAGCAGGGCTGACCCCTGAGTGCTGCCACTGAGTCAGGTAGGGCTGCCTGAAGCACAGCTGCTCTGGCTCAGACTGTGGCATCCAACAAATTTTCCAATTCCGCCATAGGTTTCCTTTCTATAGGGCTTGCCTTCACGTCAGCAGCCCTAAGGTGTTTGTTGGAACTAAAGATCATTTTCCATCCTATGCTTGCTGCTGAATAGTCAGTAGGCTGCATAAAATCCCATTTTCCCCATGGTTCTCTAGTGATATTTTCCCCTCTCTGCCCTGCCTCCACCAATAGGACTGACATGTTTTCTTCCATGTTACCAGCATCCCTCTGCCACCAGCTTCACATGCAAGTCCTGCTGTATTCCTCAAAAGCACAACACTCTCTTGCTGCAACCAAAACAGTCACTGCAGAAAAACAATTGTATGTCAGGTAAGTCATCAGCAAATATTCGGTAATGCTTATAGTGCCTCTGGCACTGCTGCACAGGGAAGTAAATCTGATCAGCATAGCCTGTCTCCCTAGAAGCTCTGAAGAGCATCACTTCCTTCTCCTGTTGTAAACATCTTCCAGGACTGAAGAACTTCACCAGATGTTCATGCGGCCTCCTTGAAATGCTAAAGGTAATGTCACTACTTTAATTACACTTTACTTTAGTCACTACTAAAATTCCACTTTAATATCCTTTGAATAGGTCTCACCAACCTTGCTGCTACAGATGGAAACAGCTATTTACCAGTGTTTCTTTTTGTATTCTTCTGCCTGAGATCATTTTTACTGGAGGAAATACACTACTTACAGCAATGAACTTGCAGGGGACCAGCAGGGTGGCTCTGCAAGCTGGATTTCTTCACCCATTCTGACCAACTGGTTTGCTTGGCAACCACATGCAAAAGCAATGCAGGGAGCTGCCTTGGAAGAAAGTGGACGTCCTTAATGGCCTGATCTGATGTTTTCCAGACGATGGCTCCATCTGGCAGCAAGCTGCACTCTTCTCCAATTCTTCAACCTCTTTGAGAGGTGGATAATATAATCAGACCTGGCTGTCCAAAAGCAGATTTGCCAGTTCTTCCCTGTTTATTTCTTCATGTGCTTAGTAAAAAAAAACCCCAAATTAACCCTCTTGCTACAGCCTGAAACTAGGATCTCAAATGTATTTCCTCGCTCAAGCCTGTAAAGTCTTTCTTGTTTTAGAGCCCCTGCTTCCCACTTTGTCACCCTCTCAGCCTGTTCAGCTTTCTCTGCCCATTCTGTGTGTCTTGGGGAGCTGTGTGGTGGGGCTCGCTGTAGACAGCACTGCTTTGCTCAGAGTCTGGTAGAACCAGCATTCACCAGCACTCACCAGGGGCCCAGAGTCACCCTAGTAAGGGGCATGATATGAGCACAATCAGTGAAATGCTGATTCTTATGTAAGAAATTGGAAAGATCATAGACGGGGGAAATGGCCAAGAGGGGCATGGCCTGACTCATTACCAAAACTGAATTAGCACAGTGGTTAACCTAATGTCTTGAGCTGGTCAGTGTAAACTGACATACAGCTTGTGCCTCCAGCACTGCTTGTAAACTTGAGGTAGACTGGCGGTAGTTTTGTTGTGAATAGCTCAACGGTGCTACCTCATGGCCAGACAGAAAACTACTTTGTCCTCCCATTTCTTCTTTGATTCATTTCTCCTACAAGTGCCAGACACGATTTCTCCTGCCACTAGCATAAGAGGCTCTTGCTACAGGAGTCTTTACTGCTAGACAAGTACATCCAATGTACCCAGCTGGCTGCCATTTCAACTGGCCCCTGCAAACACAGTGCCTTATCTCGGGGAAAATGAAGTTAAAGAACAAGCCATAAAGAAACTGCTCAAGATCTCTCAGTCAGTTGCTGGTGGAGGCCTGATTATTTTTGTTCTTTCCCCCACTGGATGCCACCTGTCTTTTTTTCCCTTCCGTGCTGCCTGGAGAAAGACCAAGCATCAAAATATACTATAAAAGACTCATGATTTGGAAAACTGATCTGGCCTGGAAACTTCTCATTCCCATTCACCAGCTTCTTTCCAGCCCCACTGCTGAGTGTTTCTATGCTGCTAAATAAAAGAGGATTGAGGACCCATCATGAGGTCACTGCCTTTTCCCTGCCTTATGTTCGGCAGATTTAAGATTTAAGCCATGCTGGTTTCTTTCACTCTGTATCACACCCATCCTGGGGTGGCATCTCTTTGACCCAAAGACATGCTTTTGTTTCGCTGTCTGCTTTCTGTGCAAAGGCTCAGAAATAACCTGAGGCCCCACAGTGCAGCCCCAGCTGTGTGTGTTTGCAGCCAGACACAGAAGGTGGGACTATGTCCCCCTGTTCAATGCTTTTGTGAGCTGACTGCTGTTGCTGCAAAGAGATGCAAAGCCTGCGGCAGCCAGGGAGTTGTACAGAGTGAAGTCTGATGTGGTTCCCCACCAACTGAGGCTCACTGCAGCTACTCTGAGAGCAGCAGTCATCTGTCCTTCACCAAATTAGCCATTGTGAGACCCCTGTCAAGAATGTTTCTCTGGAGGGCGGCAGACAAGGTAATGGCTGTCCACTTCATGCACAAGAAGTTAGCTCTGCTTGCCAGAAGCTCCACCAGTGGTTCTGTAGAAGAGTAGAGCGGTGTATTGCAAAACGAGCCCCATGTACACCATATTGGACCTGATAAGGTACAAGATTTTGGGGTCCCAGTGACAGAGACACACGAGAGAAAAGTAGCCACCCTTTGGGGGAAGGATGTGTTGCAAGCAATCTTCTGCAACTGGTGTCTGCCTGCTGCTTTCCTGTGGGGATGTGGCACACACACCTTGTTAGCCAAAATGCCCTAGAGAACAAAGCTACCAACAGCCAGAGATGAATATCTCTAAGAATCTATTTGAAACTATTTTCCATAAGGGTTTGTCTACTAGCACACAGGAGGAGCTAGATGGGGGAGCCACAATGCTTGCTGGCACTAGCACCATCCTTGAAGCTGAGGTGGAGAGCTGTCCTCATCTGACGGACTCTGAGTTTTCTATTGATCAGTCTTCTGGCTTGAGTCAAAAGTACATGGTAGTTCAGACCTGTCACTGGCAGTAACATCACGCTGCCTTCCTGAGCATCCCTCCCAGCAGAGGCATAGGGCAGAAGGTGTAATGAATGGAAACAGGGCTGAGGACAATGCATCAAACTGAAATTGAAATTTGTTGCTTTTGGCAGTTGATAAGCAAGGGCTTCTGTTTGATGAGAGCTTTGTGGTGTAACCCAAATGCAACAGACAGCCCTGGGGGCTGATGGAGCAGCATCAGTGGAAGAGAGGATCCGTGAAGGAAGGGCTGCCTCTCAGCTGAGCATGAATGAAGGCTTATTCAGCTGAGGAAGGCTCCTCCCTTCCCTGTTTTGGGACCTCGAAGAAATGTTCGGTGACTTACAGGAAGGCTTACACAATCTCCCAGTGCTGCTTGCTTCCTGGCGTTGGGGCCACAGGGTTTCCAAGAATCCTGCGAGCTCCTGTGAGAGGCACGGAGCTGCTGCCTGGCAGGAGAGGTGCTGGCTCTGTGCATCCCTGCGGCCACTGGGATGAGGAGCCCCGCCAAAGTACTTTTTTGGCAAGGGTTTTTTTTTCAAAACACATTCAGTTTAAGTATAAATTTAAACTGACAAGTTTAAGTCACCAGGAAGTCCCATGGTATTGCTCATGAGGGAGATCTCGGCTGACATGTGATGTGGAAAGTTTCAGTCTTCTCAGAGGATGAGCTTAATGTTAGCTTGTCTTCATGCTACTTCCAGTATGTCTTTCCCGGAGACGCAGCAAAAGGTCTCCCGTGGTTCCATAATTCCTTCAGCCACCCTCTCCCGAGGAGAGAAGACTCCATTGACAGGGACTTTCTTCAGTTTGTACATGAGGAATCCTCTTGTAGGCTGCCTGTTCCTCAGGCTACTGATCTCTCTGAAGTTTCAAACTACTTCTCTGGGTATTTTTCATTGCCATACTTCCAAACTACAATAGTTTGAAACCTATTGCTCCACTCAGTATATTGAATACTGTGGTGGTTAAGGGGATGCAGATCATGCAGAGGAGTTTCTGAACCAGTCACAGGCAAAACTCACAAAATCTGCAGGTCCAAGGGAAAAAACGCTCCATGCAAACCTCTTGCTCTCCTCCCTGCGCCAGGATCCTCACTGCTCTAAGTGCTGCTGTTGTCTAATATCTATCTGGGCACATCCAGCTCTGCTCTTTCTACTCAGTCCCCTGGTTCCTGGTGTGAGATTTCCTCCCAGGCTTGAGGAGGTCTGGGTCTGGAAATGTTTCTGGTCTGGTTCTTGTCTCCTCTTCTGGAAGGTCTTCATGGCAGCTTTGGACACCCCTTTAGCAGAGCTGGTTGCTCAACTTCAGCCACTTTTGTGAAAGCAACTGGGACAACTGCTTCCTTACATTTGAAGCAGGCAGCTGCCCTCTTCAGTGCTGGTGGCCACTGAAATTTAAGCCACTCAATCAAAGCTGAGACCGTTTTTCTTCCTTTTCAAACTCCCTGTTCTACTGAGGGTAAGAAGCAATGCTTGCCAAGGCTTTCCATGAGATCACCTTGCTCCCAGCAGAAAATACCTGGGTGTAAAATGCCGATTCAAACCAGTTCAAAGATCCTAATGGTTTCTATGTAGAGAAACTCCCCTCTGGATGAGAAAGTCAGTGACCAGGACTCCATGTCACCCACAACCCATTGGCTGGCTCAGCTGGTTTCTTCAGGGTCAATGCAGAGGCTGCAGCTCTGCCATGGGCTCAGTGCTGGGCTTTTGTCTGTGCAAGGTCCTGAAGGCTGGTCGGGCAGGAGCCCTCAGTGTAGCTGTGTATCTTCATATGCACATCAAATATGAAAGAACCACTGGAAGTAAGAAGGCCACATCTGACTGCGGCATGTAAATGCGTATGTCTCTTTCTCTTGATAAAGGTCATTAATGTGCTGCAGATTTTATCAGGAGCAAGCTGTCTTCTGTGGAAAAGAATTGTTTTTCTTTCCCCAGATGCAATACTGAGCAAAATTCTCTCCATACCTGTGGGTTGGCAGCCACAGAGGACTGTGTCCCCCTCCATCAGTATGGCTTTTGGGCCACTTGGCAGGCTTCAAGTCTGAACCCTTTTAAAAAAACACATGCAACACAGCTGATTTCCTCTGGGCCACACTAAGGGAAGTGTCTTAAAAAAGCCACCCTTCCAAATCCATATTTTTGATGTCACCATCAGTTTTTTTTCCCATTTAGCTTCACTTATAATAGCAGCTTTTCACCATGTCATGTTCAACAGAAACAGGCAGCTGTCCAGGTTATGATGAGATGCTTTTAGGGAGCAGCCATGTTAACTATGCAGCACTTCCTCAGCACCAGACGTTCCTAACTAGTCCTCCTTAAAACAGTTAATTCTCAGGTAAAGCCCAAGGAAGCAGTCTGTGAGGATCATCCATGGAAAGTGCCTTCATGACTGTGTGTGTCATGGATGTGGCACCATCGTGGTCACTCTTAGTGACTAGATGAAGTGGTACCGCATGGATGTAAGAAAGAGAAATAAGAGGTTTTACTCAGTGTAATTGTTCTCCTTCTCCCTACATGAAATCTGAACCTGTCACGTCTTCTGGCCTAGGCTGGAGAAAGAACAAAAGTAAAAAGAGCATCTCCATCTCCGCAAGTCCCACACCCCACACCAGCATCTCACTCTTTTTCTAATGCTGTGGTGATAAAAGGAGCAGTTGGTTTGAGTTTAGACTTAGTTCAGCAAGAAAATGATCTTTTATCAGGAAAGGCCTTTGTCTGTCATGCTGGTTCTAAATCATCTCATCGGATTTGTGTGCTTCTGGGCAGTAAGGCAGCCGAAGGCTCTGTGCCTTGTATTGGTGAAAGACACAGTTTATAACCATAGGAAAACAAAGTTCATAGCGTGCTGTAAGCTCCATGTGTCAGCTGATTGTTTTTGCAGAGCACAATATTGTTTCCTACTAACGACAGAATCTGCTTTTTCTTTTGTCTCTTCTACCTTGTGTTAATCGCTCTTTGTTGTGTTGCATCCCTGGTGCTCTCTGGCCTGTACCCTTAGGTTCATTTTATCCCTCTTGACAAAGAAACCAGGCTTGTGGCATAGAATATTTATTTGCAGCACCCTGATAACTGTGGTTTTCTAATATCTACATTGTTCTTGGGAGGGGAGAGAAAACTAATACCTATGGGGTGAAATCATGGCTCAGTGGAAGGCAATGGCAGAGTTCCCGCCAGCTTTGCTATGGCCAGATTTTCACCCTGGGAGTGCCTGTCTCTCTTCACCATCCTGTCTCTAACTGTCTGCCTTGACCCTGAATCAGGAGCCCACAGAAACTCCTCTCAGCTGCTGCCCCCATACAGCCCCAAAGAAAGGAAAAAGATCTGGTGGCCCCTCTGGAGCCAGTCTGCTCCCCTGTTTAAACCCTCAGCTCTTGCTTTTGTTTCTCATTGTCCCCTAATTTGTTATACCAGCACTGCTCAGCTTGGTGCAGAGGGGCTGCAGCATCCTCAGCTGCTGTGCCGGTGTGGAGCTGCTGGACGCAGGCATGGAGCCAAGCCTGCAAACCCAGCCTGCTCATGTTTTCAGTCAGCCATGCTGAATGTGTGGTCAGGAGGGCGCGTCTACAGAGATTTGATCCCTAAATTGCTTTTTGCAGCTTCATGTTTTCTCGAGCTGCCCCTGCCTGCCAAAACTTTTAGTCCTGCTTGTGTCTGGGACACAGGTTTAACTAAGCCTGTTATACCTGAGGATGGTGTCAGGCCTCTGCCAGTAACTCTGACCCCCTGCACATCCCCAGGAGCTGGGCTACATGCAAGAGTTCCATCTCAGGTCTGCAGCAGGTCAGGTTTTGGCCTGAGAGGCTGGCTACACCTCTCAGTGTGGTACGTGATACCCAGGTCTTCAGCATCCCAGTCCTTCACCTGGGACAGTTTGTGAGAAAACTGATCAAAGAACAGTTTGGTAGAGCTGATACCCTCTCTTGCCAGCTATTTTAGTACCTTTGGTGAGATTATGGCTGTTCATCCTCTTGTAGGATACAGTTTTGTGATCAGCTCAAGCAAGTTTGCATGGCTGCTGAAGGTGTAAATTATTAAATTACTGTGGTACGCAGGGATTGCATCCACCTCATTCATTAAGCTTATTACCCCACATTTAAATGACATCTGTTACATTTTCTCTCTATTTATCCTTGCATTGTGCAGCTCCAGGCATCCCATCTGTTGCAGAATGTTTTGCCCTCTGCTGCAAAAATCAGGATTTCACCCTTGCTTGTGGCACTGATGAACAGGAGGACTGCTCATGAACAGGCTGTATTTTTGCAATGCCACTGAAAGGTCAGTCCCCACATAACAAGTTTTTCTCTCCTGGACCTGGGGCTTCTGAAGCTGAATGTTGAAGTCAGCAAAGTCTACCAAACCCACAATGAGATGAATAGTCCCTGCAGTACAGAGGAGGGCAGGAACTGGTCCAGAGAAAAAGAGAAGTACAAGATGGCTCCCATCAGCATCAGCCCTCACTTAGATCAGTTTAAAGCAATCGGAAAACTTCACCTTCTGCAGTAAACAGTCTGGAGTTTCATCACAGAAGAGATTATTTAGGAACTGGGAACTATCCATGCCCAGGACAAGGTGATGACCAACCATCACCACAGCTGCAGGCTAGGGCCAAGACCCACGGCTTCCCTTCACATAACCCATGCTTCATGACTGGCAGGTCCTGTGTGTGGACACACCTGCAAAGCCACCTTTAACCGTACAGGCCACACTGGCACTTACTGCTGGGGAACAGCTTTAGCTGGCACCTGAAACACATGGGTGAGCTCAGTACCTAAATCAGACCCACAAGGTCCCATCTTTTTCTCCTGTGCTTTCTTCAGCAGATGATTTTTTACAGCAGCCTCAGAGCGCTGGGACACAATGAGGTAAGAGATGGCTTGCGTGGCTCTGTTCACTGGAAAACGTGAGGTTAAATACTGTAAGCTCTTGGCCAAAGCAAACCAGAATGTCCTCCGGGACTGATCCTGCCCTCGCTGAAGTCAATGGGAATTTTGTCTGATTTTGCTGGCTGTTGTGAGTTATTATCTAAGTCATTGCATCGCTTTGGGATTGAATTTACCATGTCTATAAAGAATTTATTACCTTGTGCTGGACTGGCAGCAATCATATTTTCTATATTGTGTATTATTGCACTGGTAGATTTGTAAAATTACAACCTGACATCCCTAGTGTACAGGAACTTCTTACCATTCATTACCATAAGGTCAGGATTCCATCCATGTTTTTAGCTCTGAGGATGGGAAGAATGATCACAAATCATAACTCAAGTCTTACTGGATAAGACTCTATCAGCCTGGACGTTGTCATAACATGGAAAGCAGAGATTTGTATAAACCGCCTCATCCCAATGGCTGGTATCAAGTTGGGAACCATGTGGGAAAGATGCCACTCAAGGGGAAGGTACCTGACCACTTTGTAACCAGACTTTGGAGTCTGGCATTTTTCTTGTCCTCACCGTTTTCCAGAAATGAAGCATAATGAACTGGAAGGGCTCACGTACAGGACTTCCAATCCCTATAAAGAGAAATGTAACAGAAAATTGAGCTGCAGACATCTACTCCTTTACTGTGCTCTTGCTGAAAATAATCTCATCCGTGCTCCTTTAACCTCTGACATTGAAAGTCCTGATCCAAAAACCTCAGTGAGACAATTCCAGAGGATTTCACTTTGTAAAAGGCTCCTAGCAAGTGTGTAACCTGCTTGGAAAGGCTGTGGAGCAATCTATCATTTTGTCTGAATGACATTATCCCACAGGGCACTCTGGGACTGTGGCCCATGCTGGGCAGGACCCAAAACCAGAGCACCTCCTGAGTCTGTGAGCCTCCCATACAGTGCCTCTGCTTGTAGAGATTTAGTTCTTGTATTATTTGCTCATATCTTGGCATTGCTGCCAAAACTTCCCTGGCCATTGAAATGTGAAGGTGCATGCCACTAGAACCATAAATCAGTAAGCTGAGATTTGCCATGAGCAAGGCTTGTCTGCAATTGCCTCCTGGCAACCATTTAAATGAATCTCTTCTAACACTTCTGTTATTGCTCTTTAGAGAGTCCACAAAAATGCATGCAAACAGAAGAAGGTGACGCCTTCAGCAGCTTTGCACCCAATGATACCTCCGTGCGTTGGGAAATCTTGACACAAAGCTAAGGCCTGTAAGGCTTTAAGAGAAAGATAACCCTCTGAGTGGGTTATTTATAAGAGTACTAGCCTGGGAGAAGGGCATGGAGGAACATGGGTTGAAGTGACTTTGCCAGGGGCATCATGCTGTGTTTTCCTCAACTGAGCTCTTCTGTCTCTGGCCCACAAAGTCCCTTGGAGCCCCTGCGCTTCTGAAGGTCCAATGCCTTTTGGCGTGGTGTGGGCAGCAGGAACATATGTATGTATGTTTGTGTGCATGTGTCCTTCCAACCTCAGCAAGACCTTTGGTTTGCACTCATTTTGTCTGCCTCCTGCTCTGCTGCCCTGGCTCCTTGCATCTGGCTTCAGTGGAGACATGCCACCAACCCAACACCTCCACACACTTCCAGCTGGCAGTAATGTCACGACTCGTGGGAGACTTTGCTGCTCACCTGCATGTCTAAGAGCACTTTAGGGATGCCAGTAGTTCAGCTTTGTAACTTGGAAACACTACTGCTCGCTGCTTGGGATCTCAGAAGCTGCTTTCCCCCAATCTCAAGAAGTACTAGTCATCAAAAGGAGTGAGTAATATAAGAACCAGGTGGGCATCAGTCCCTAATTGATGTGGACAACACCAGACAGGTGCAGGATACCTCTTTCCTGGTGGATCAGTACTTGCAGCACCAAACAGGGCACGAGTGGAGAAGGAGCAGGCATCCAGACCTAGCAAAAGAAGATGTTTCTTGACAGAAATAAAGCTCAGGCTCGGCAAATGTATTCTGATTTTCAGTTTCTGTGGTTATGGACCAAGTCTCTTCAAATGATCACGTCAGCTCGAGCATGCAACTCTTTCCAGGAAGGGCTTCATGCTGCAATTTTTGGCTCCTTCAAAGAGAAAGCTGGTTGGGCTCAAGCTCCCCGGGGATAGGAAGCATTTTGTATATAGTACTTCAAGTCAAAATTGCTGCTTTTCACTCCACAGTTCTGTCTGGCAGGGATCTACCACATCTTCAGCCTTTTGAGTCTTGCTGCTTTAAAAATCAAGCTCATCACAGTCAAGCAAGTATTCAAGCTGGACTTTGATGAGCTGCAAAAGAAGTGAAGTTGTGGAAGGAAAACCTTGAGCACAAAGAGCATTGGAGTATGAGACAGTTTCCAAAAGTCTCCTACAACAGGATGAGCCAAGCTGGAAGATTGTGATGTCATTTTCTGTTGACCCCTCCACCCAAACTCAACACTGTTTGGGCCACAACCTTTAATCTGACCCATCTACACTTCTCACTCTTGAAAAATTAGTTAAAGGAAAGCATTCTAAGAGAGTTTTAAAATAGCTCCCGAGTGACTCAAATTCAGCAGAAGCATGTCACTTTAAGCTTAAAGAAAATGTTTTATCCTTAATTTTCCCTGCAGTGTTCAAATCCACAAAATGAGGTGCTATTCACACCACCAGCCCAGCATGACTCTTCTGGGCCGGGGCCAGAAGCAGATCCAGGTTTCCATGGGTGGAGGCAGGGACCAGCATTTTGTGTTTTCAGTGTCTGTGCAGAGGCCAAGGGGAAACATGGAGGGAACAATCTGTGGTTGCATCTCCTTTTGAGAGGGCAGCCACAAGGCAGGCAACCTATCCAGAGGGATAGGGATGGCATCGTGGCATATTCCCCAGCCTTGTACTGCCCACCAGCTTCTTTGCAGCCATATTGGGCAGGTGTGCCCCTTTGAGGCTCTCCACGGATTTGCACAGCTGTTGGGATCATCTTCCTTTCTCCCATTAGGTTTACTTTTAACCCTTCCTTTCCTCAGTACCTTAGAGGGAATTGTGATAATGTCTTTATTTACATCTCTTTCCTTTTTATTTATATACGTTTTTTTTTGTATTTCCTATCTTTTCTCCTTCTTTCCTCTCCTCTTGAACACAAATAAACTCTCTCTTTGCTGCAGTAGCACTCAGTGCTGGCTCTTTGTTGCACTTCAGTGTGGTGTCACAGAAACCCCAAGGGACAGGTAGCATGACAGCACTTATTCTGCAGATCTAGGGCCAGGTGTGTGTCTCAAAGACACCGTGGTACAATTTCATGATGCGTTTAAGCTATAACCTCTTTTTCTCTCTCTCTCTGTATAGAATCTGTATGATGACCAAAGGAGGCACCTTAATGCACTGTCTAGTCCCCAGCCATTTGAACACCCTTCTTTCACTCATCTTTGGTCACATGCCAGCTGTTGTGTTAGAAGCATTGATGCTGGCATTAAAGAAAGGGGAAAATCCTACACGGCCAGAGGTAAAGGAGCAGGTTGGGGAATGTCTTTTGGCTGTATGTAGACTTAGGCTGGCCTGAGGCAGCCCCTGCAGGGCAGCCCAAGTCAGAACAGAACTACAACTCTGCAGTGCCCAAATAGCCATAGGATCTTCTTCCGTGGCACCCCATCCCATGGATGCCATGGGTAATATGGTGGAGCTGGACACCAGGAGTAAACGTGGTTGTAGCCTCAGCGCTGTACGGACAGCCTGTCCCCATGATACCCCGTCACCATCCTCAGCTACTTAGACCAAGCCATTGCAGTGTATCCGCTTTAAACCAAGTCGTCTGCACCGGTGGAACTTTGGATGAAGTGCCAATTTCTGAAACAGGAAGGTACTTAATGACTTAGGACTCTTTTCCCTTCCAAGCAAGTATCAGTGTTTGGAATAGCTGTGAGAAGACAAGCTATAAACACCCCCCAAGCAGCCTGGCACAAGCTGGGCACAGGGACATGGAAGCAATCACTGTGATGATCTGCTTAGCAAACGCAGGCTAATCACTCTCATATTTTTCCCTCCAGGCACAGGCATCCCAGAGATTCCTATAAAGGCTGTTTTACAGTCTCCCCGAGTGGTAATTAGCAGCAATAAAAATATTTTCAAAATAGCTGGCTGGTTAATAGCCTGCACAACATAGGAGAGCTTTGAGTCCTAGCATCGGCTATGGGTGAGGCATGAAATGCCTCCAGACCCATGAGTAGTCCAAAACAAAAGCCTGTGTTTCGCCTCTCCGGCATACAGCAGCAGGAATCTGGGACATGGAGGGGAGGCGTTGCTTCAGGCAGGACAGAAACATAAAACCCAAATATTGCGTTTAACCACTATCTAAGTCAAAGAAAAAGAAATCTCCCTTGTATAAACTGAATTCAGAGCTCTGCTCCTATGCAGGGATGGCTGGAGCCAGCAGGAGGCATCGTATTGCGTCTTCACTTACTTGACAAGGTTTGCAGGGGAAAGAAGCTCAGTTTGATGGTGTCCTACTGATCAAGCTCACGTCGTCTTCTGAGCCCTTCAAATGCCCCTTTGTGTTTGGATTTCAAAGTGTTGCCATTCTCCTCAGAGGTTTCTTCAACAAGCAAGAGGGAAAAGGCTTGAAAGGGGTGGGAGGTGAAGGATGTGCCGAAGACTCTCTAGCTGAGCCTTACAGATGCAAAGCTCCCAGCCCACCTACATCCGCATGCCTGTGTTGCTCAGGACTCACTTCCTTCAGCTCTTGGGGACAGCATGTTCTCTCTTCCAAATTGATGGGAAGAAAGAGCTGAAGGCAACCCCATGAACTATATATACAATAACCAGAGATCTGGGGCTGGCAGAGATGAATGTGCTAGAGTCAAGAGACAGGGAAACTGATGAACCTACCTGAGCTCCAGGTATGTCATTCTTGTTGCCCCTTCCAGTGATTTTGGACCTTGCACTTAGCAAAGCAGACAGCTTTGAAAAAGCTTCCTACATGTTATAGACAACATAATACTGCTGTCAGCCCGTCAGTGAAGTAGTATGCAAGTGTGGTGACTGATAGTGAAAACGACTTTATCTTTAAAGGTTACAAGATCTTTTCCTTTTAGTGTTGGTTTGAACCACAAAATGTTTAAAAATAGCTACACTAACAGCTGGACATGACCAGTACATTAGTGTAGGCTAACTGAGAGTTGGTAGGCTGGTCGGCCACACATCCTCTGGAATCGAAGTCCATGTGAGAAATCCATGTGAGCACTACAATAATAGTCTTCTATAATTCAAATGGAGCATCACATAATGTTATGCTTAAAGACCTTTTTCTCTTGATACTTGTTTTCTGCATTGTTCTTCACATCTGTTAATGTTATACATATAAGGAAAAAAGAGGTTTCAGAAATAAGTTGCAAATTTTCTGTGATTAGAAAATATTTGTCCATAAAATCATCACCAAAATCATCCTCCTTTCAGTGACAAGTATCTCATTGTAAAACAGATTTCTGGAAAAGCTCAGAAGGATATTGTGAATCTTTTAATAAGATAATATGCAGAAGCAGAAAGTCTTGGGCTCATGCATGTGTCCTGTATGAATAAAAGACTTCATTTAAATTCCTCCCATTAGCGGCAAGAGCTAGTTTTAAAAAGGTCATTTTTTTTTAACCTGGTCTTCTAATAGTATTCAATATTAAATTACCCTCAAAGACTGCAAAATTATAGAGGAGTTGTTTGGGTTTTTTTGAGAAGAGATACAATGCCTGAGTAATTTTCACAAGAGTGCTCTGGATGGAAATAAGTTTCTGCAAGGAAAATATTTAGACAAATGAATTGGTCTAAGTTGCTTGGCTTAAATTCCAGAATAGTATTTCTACTCGAGTATTTTAAGAGCTTTGATGGGTTTCTGGTTGGCATTAAATGCAAAACATCAAATGGGTTGTGAATGGAAGGGAGTGGAACCAGTTCTGAGTGCTGACTGCAAGGCTGCTACCTTTCTTTGGCTCATTATTGGCAAGATTTGTTTCTACAGAAATATTTATGACAGCAGATCAAATCTTGCTTTATTGAGCTGACACTATGCCATCTAGCTGTAGCAAATGTATTTCGCATGTTTGGCGTTTGAAATGTTTCTAGCCTTACTCTGTCCTGGCTTTGGAAGACACGGACCTGACACTAGAGAGAAAGAGCTTTCCTTGGAACAGCCAAGAGTGTGTCACAGAAACATAGAATGGTTCGGGTTGGAAGGGACCTTAAAGACCATCTATTTCTAACCCTCCTGGCATGAGCAGGGACACCTTCTGCTACCTGGTTGCTCAAGACCTGTCCAAACTGGCCTTGAACACTGCCAGGGATGGAGCAGTCCATCACTGTCCTTTGCAAAGTGCATAACCACGGAAGATGCGAGGTTATGGCGTCTGTGGCAAGGATATCAGGGATTTAAGGATCCTGCAGAGCCCTTAACAGCCAGGCAGCTTTGAACACTCAAAGAGGGACATGCTCTGAGCTCTCCCCTCCCTTCTCTCTTCTGCTCTCCCAGCCAAACATGCGTGTACAGGGCTAATGCAGTGTGCAAGAGTATTTGTGGAAATGAAACAATGAAATGCCTGTTTGATGAGGGATCAAAACATAATAAATGGAGGTAGGTCAAGAAGTGTTGCCAGAAGGACCCAAGAACACAGTGTCATTAAATACAAGCCACCACCAAAGCTCTGCAATGGCTGCTTTACTCATACGATAAGAGAGTAGTTGCTACTTGGCAGTGTCAGAGCTTGGAAGCTATCGGATGATTGCCTGTTTTCCCAAAGTTTTTTCTCATGGAGGGATGCAAGCCATTCTCATAAAGCTAACAGCTGCAGGCCAGCCGAGAGTCCTGGGAGCCAGATCCTACTCTAATTCCTTGTGATTGTAATGTGAAAGAACAAAGGGTTATATCCTGCCTTTGATACTTTTTCAGGGCTCTTAATGGGCATAGCTTGGTGACCCAGATATAGATCAATGGCAGGATACAGTCATAATGACCCAAACTGAGCTAAAGGAACAGTGTCTTCCTATTTCAGCTTAATATGACACAGCACTTGCACATACTGGAGACCAGATTTTTCATTTGAACAAGTCATCCGAATATCTGTTGCATCCCTATGAAGGAAGGCTTGAATAGCAAATCCCAAGCCTAACACTTCAATCAATCAAGCAAATTTGTTGTACTGTACCACACTGAGAAGTGTCTGCAGATCCTGTTAGTTCAGCCTTTGCAGGTAGGGTATCCTGACTGAGACCACACCTGGAGTTGATACCAAGAGAATGAGCCACCTTAAAAGATGATGGATGGTGATGGATGCTTCTCCACAGCACTCAGCACCAACTTTGCCATGTCTTTCTGTTTGTGCAGGCCAATATGTATATGATGAAAATGTATTTTAGAGCTCAGCAGCTGAATATTCAAGTCACGGAATATTTAACATGTATTTATAGTGTGTGCATTACTGCATGGATCATTAAAAAAAAAGGTTTCAGCTGAATGATATTTTTAGAAGCTAGCTTATTCTTCTACCAGTGGTTATTAGTCCAAACAACTCATGACAGTTTTATTTCTCTTTAAACCTTTTCTCCCTCTCAGTTGGAGGTAGCATTTCAAAATATCTGGAAGGGTGCTATTTGTTTTTCTTCCCAAAATCTCCACAAAGACGTTGTGGATAACCACAAAAGTATCATCCACATTCCTTTATGGTAGTGCATGGTGATATGATTTATTCAAAACCAAAGTGTACTTTAAGCATGTGCCAAGCTAAAGCGCACGAGGTTCCAGAACAGAGCCCTGGAGAATCCACCTAGACTATTGACAAACCTGGCTCAGAAAAGCAACCTTTACACTGTCCAAGAGTAACAGGGTGTATGACAGTGCTGCTAAAAACCTAGGAGGTTAATGCAAACCAACCAGGCCATCTGGGGCTGTTTAGCTATTCTTGCAGTGTGATACCATAACTTGGCGTGAAGGGTTGGAACCTTAAGCAAAATCAGACATGACAAAATCTTCTGAGCTGAGTCAGAAACAATAATCATTCTTTTCACTGCAAAGAAGCAGAAATCACTGATTTTGGCGTATCTGGGAGCCATCTGACAGATAGGAACGTCTGGGCAGCAGTGCCTTTTGCCTACTGATCACCTTGAAAATGTGAAAATGCTGAGAAAAGAAGGGCTTGTTTTGCATAATAAACATTTACAGTGTTGGTTCGTGTTCCAGTAAATGAGGCCACATCTACATCTACAATGAAAGCCACCTACTGAAGCAGCAATGGGTCAGGATGGGCCCCCATCTCCTCTGCTGCTCTTCAGGGACATGGTGTGCTTCACAAACAGACCTGCCCTCTCCCAGGAGAAGCTCGCAAAGATGAAGTTGCCCTGAGATCAAATACATAATATTGTCTTTTTCAGTCTTTTGCTTTTATTGAGGCAAACTGAACTAGGAGTCAGTGTAGTATCTTGGAGAGGAATAACTTCCTTATACTTGTTAGGATGAGACAAAATTTATCCTGGTGTGACAGAGAGAAATGGGGAGTGGGAGCCCAGATCAGTGGGCGCACAACTACTGTAGACTTTCCCCCACCAGTGGCACTACATAAACAGAAATACCAGTGGCATTAGAAGGGGCAGAAATGTGGGGACCAGATGACCAACGCGATGCAGTCTCCAGCACGAGATGCTAGTTCCTGCACACTGGGTCTGCTGTGATGGTCTGTGTCTGAGGGAATAAAGATGCTTGAGATGATGCAGTGAGGTAGCCTGAGGTAAAGCTGAACATGGTTTTTACTGGGTTGCTAAAAGATAAAGGTTAGGAACTTCAGGAGAAAGCAGAGTGGAGCTGAATTCTTGCACGTTAAACTGTGCGTAGCTGGAAGCTGCCACATGGGAGGAAGAGCAAACCTGATTCTTCCTTTATGCATTGCTTCTCTAACATTTTTGTGGATGCTTCCTGTAAACACCGCCCTGTAAACATTGTCATTTAAGGATAATTTTTATGGTAGGTTTAGAAGTAGGTAAGCTCAGGAGAGCTTGTGGCAACAGTAGAATCCTGCTAACCAGAAAAGGTGTAGGTCCTGCCTCTGCATCTCTGGAGGTTGTTTGTGAGGCTCTTGTGAGGCTGCCAACTTCCCTGTCACCTGCAGCATCGAGATGATGTCCTGGTTTGGTGTCGTTTTTACTCTTGGTCTGTGGGATACACATGACTACCTGCAATGCAAGATAATGATGCTTCAAGGCATTTTGGTTTTGGTATTATTTTGCAGCTGATGCCCTCATATCATAAAGCACCAGGCTTGCATAGGCTGAGCTGTGCAAATATTCAAGCAGTGACTTAAGTTTTGTGATTTAGGCCTGCTTGGTGGCGGTGGAAGGGAAAATAAGAATGTGCAATTCTGTGATTGCTGAGACAGTCATGTTCCTGTAGCCACAGTTTGCTTTTGAATTTGAGGAGTTACTGAGAAATTTAGCCAGCCTGGGAAGTAATAAGAGGGGAAGAAAGTCCCAGAAAGAACCCATGCTGGTTCTGGGAGATGGAGAGCAAACAGGGTCTGGTCTCTTGTGTTGGGTTTCTTTTTTTTTGCCTTGTTTGGTGACTTTCAAATCCCACTGCACTAACCCCAGCCACTATCCCATCCTCTACACTTGCTTTCCTTTGATTTTGTTTTATTTGTATGGCTATATTATCTATATTTATCTGTTATTACCTATCCTATATGCAATTGAATTCATATGGCATTATTTCCAGAAAAGGAAAACACAAAGCCCAAGAGTGAAGAGAACTGTAAGTCTAAAATTAAAGCAGCCAAAGGAATATCACTCTGTCTTTTCCAAGACTCCCAACTTCTTCCCAGTTTCTTCCTATGCCACCTGCACCTGCTTGTGTCACCCTCCCAGCTGTGCTGCCCGACACTATACTCACCCTGGCTGCCGCAGCATGGGACTGGTAAGGATGGAGCTCTCTCTGGTTCCCTTTCACAATAGCTATTATTTGAATGTTTCTCAGCTACATGGCCACTGATTTCATAAGCCTGTGCTATCTGCAGTCTTGCTTACCCAAAATTGGCTGCGGGGTGTGTGTGTCAAAATTTTAAAGGAGGTTAAAGATAGAGACAGGCATTGTGGCTGCACAGGTCACATTGCATTTGGAAGTCAGGCTAACATTTACTATAGCTTTTGTGTGTATAAGAGCTTTTGTCTTTAAATAACTGCTGTTCCAGAACTCTGTTTTCTTTGGCTGCTTCAGTTATAGCATTTCAGATTTTTCTTCCCCTTGTTTGACTCCTCCACTTACTGTACTTTGCTGGATTTCCTCAAGCATGCAGGAGTGTGTTTGTTAGCTGCACAATGACTGTCTACTGAATGAGCAATTATACTTCATTTGTAAACGTGTCTCATCATTAAGAGCCAAACTGTTGGATACATACAGAGTTGGGCTGCTGCAGGTTTACTCAGAGAAGCAAATTTCTCTTTAGCGCTCTTTGGTACAGGGCTATACATCTGAAACCACAAGCAGAAAGTGCAACAAGCCAATTCAAACCATGTCTACTTCCACTTAAAACGTGTGGTCCCTGCACAGTAAATGTGTTCCAATCTGAGGTGGAGAATAGTGACTGGTGAGAGGCCACCTATTGATTTTCTTCCCAAAGAGATAAAGAGTGTAAATGTCACACTCTGTGCTGCAGATGCACCAGCAAGACAGATGCAGACTGAAAGAGAAGATCTTCCCCTTTAACTGCCATGAAATCTGTGGAAGAGGATCAGATTGTGAGATCAAAAATTGCTTTCAGCCTTATAACCTGAAAGTTAACACAAGGCAAAATCCCAGAGTCATGAGCCCCAAAAGAAACTAGAGTAGAATAGAATAATTTTAGTTGGAAGTGACCTACAACAATCATCTAGTTCAACTGCCTGGCCACTTCAGGGCTGACCAAGTTAAAGCATGATATTAAGGGCATTGTCCTAAACACTGACAGCCTTGGGACATCAACTGCCTCTGTAGGAAGCCTGTTCCAGGGTTTGGCCACTCCCGCAGTAAAGAAATACTTTCTAAAGTCCAGTCTGAACCTCCTCTGACACAGCTTGGAACCTATCACTGGATCCCAAGGAGAATTGATCAGCACCTCTCTCACCACTTCCCCTCTTCAGGAACTGTGGAGAACGACGAGGTCTTGGAAAGCAGCAAAGCCTTGAGGCATCTAGACACAGTGCAGAAACAAGTGACTCGGATACAAGGTTTTGACGTGCTGCAGTATCAGAAATACAAGCCAGGCACTGGTGTCCCTTGAACATGCATGTCCGAGAATTGGGCTGTAGCTCCCCTCCTTTGTGAAATGATTCTGCAACACCAGGTCCCATTGAGGCACTTTGTGATTAGACTGGGCTGGCTGAAAGAGTGGCAATGAAGAGTCACTCCCTGTGACTCCCTGTTGCAGGGCTCTCCCTCATGACTTTTGGGGCAAGCTCACCGTCATCCTATGCAGCATGTCTAAATGGCAGCAGTAGAAGGAGCTGGTGCTATTTTGACACTAGAAATCCTTATGAAGAAAAGCAATGGCTTTTTATGTTTCCTGTCTGATAATGAGATACAACTGCACCTCTGAAATGGAGTCTGACACTTAGAGCCAGAGGGGTTGTGTGAAACTCTTCACATAGTCCTTCAGGTGGCGGGATGCTATCCCAACAATCCCACAGCTGAACAAACTTGAAAGCAAAACAATATCCTATGTTAGCCTGGATGACAGGCAGAAGGAGGGCCTGACTGATCTTTCTAATCTGTAATTATTGTCCTAACATTATGTGGAGGATAGTCCCACAATGTCAAATTTTATGGTGCTAGTTTCAGCCAAAATGTGCTGCAGGTCCCACTTTTCTGGAGGCACAAAACAACCTCAGTTTATGAATTCCTCTGCCATTGCAGCATTGTCACTAGGACTGAAGGTGGTTTCTGCTGACATACCCCAGCATGTACCTCTCTTCCTGTGTGTTGTACAGCAAATAATCATGAAATAAGTCATTCAGCCCTTCAGACACATGCATGGTGCACAGGCATCACAGGCAAAGTGCTGCCTTGCCAATATTACAATACAGAGCAGTGAACTATCTTGGATTTCCAAAACTCGAATACTGTATTTCAACAGGGTGCTGAACCACAGGATGAAGAGGATGAAGAGAAAATATGTCAATTAACACAGCATCCCCACGCACATGAAAGAACTCACTGATTTATTTAAGCCAGATGAAAGCATTCAACAATCTTGAATTTAAGGGGTTTGTGCCATGAATATGCCACAAAAACAATCACTGTGGAGACTATGAATGCTCAACTCTTCCAGAGAAACAGGACTTGGAGGATAGTTCTTCACAGCTAAACTAATAAGGGCCATGGACCCAGTCCAAGCAGCACTGAAGGGCTCATGTCGCATTTGTGCTGCTTAAGGCTCTTCTAGGTCAGGTTCCTGCCATGAACATCTGTGCAGAACAGTCCAAAACAGCTAAATGTGGGCTGTTCAGGCAATCAGATGTCCAGAGCTCTGACCCCCAGCCCTTTTCTCTTGAGCAGAATAGATGTTATTCCCATAACATCTCAATCTGAAGACTCCCGGAGCGAGAAGCTGAAACCACAAGATCCTGCTGAGGGGGTAGTGGAGGTGGTGGTGTGTGGGGAAAGAGGTGTTGGTGCTCATAGCATTTCTAAGAGTATGGGAATCTTCCCATCTGACAGCAGAGGAGCTAAACAAGACTTGCCATTGAAGCCTGAAAGCTGTCCACGTGCTTTGTTTGTGGATGTGCCTTTTTGTTCAATTAGAATTTGGACAGTGTTTTGTATTGAGTGATTTCCAGAAAATCTTGTTCTTCATCCTGCTGGAATTTCTAAGGAGATATTTGCCCAGACTGTCCACATGAGTGTCTCTTGTAATGTTTGATCCCTCAGAGAACAATCATGGATGAAGCCACTAAAAAACATTGTGCAACTCTGTTTTTCTCAACTAGGAGCTTGGAAATAACAAATATATTGGAATGTGGTTTCAGTCCATTCCTTTTTTTATTTGACCTTCTGTCAGGGAGAAATAATATGTTCTTCTTCTGGAGCAGGAGCTGTGTCAGCCAATGCATTGGCACTTCTGTGAAATGTACAGGCCTGCTTCAAAGCAACATCTTTTGGGAAGGAAATTGCACTGAATTTCTTTTTAAGTCATTGGCCAACCATGCAATGACAGGACAGGAGTTTGTCCTGCTTTTCATCACACCTTTGCAGTCCTCAGCCTCAACTGAAGCCCTTCTAATGTGCTCCCCTTTGATGGTTCTGTGGGTTTAGGGATCCCTATCCCTCTTCTGCAGTAATGCCAGCCCTCCACTCCAGCAAACCTCTTTCCACCTCCTTCTTGACCACAGAGAGCCCTGTACCTCCAGCAGCCCTTTGCCCTGCCAGTGCCTGTGCAGAGACCATGCTGTCCACCAGCTCTGGGACCCTTTGGGGAACCAGCCCTCCTCCCACCCCTTCCCTACATCTGGGATATGCTGCTGTGAACCCCAGAGCCCATGTGGTCCATGTCCATAGCCAGACATTCCTATGGTCAGGAGGAGACACCCCACCTGCCTCCATCTCAGCCTCATCATTGGGTTAGAGCTCCTGCAGTCTTCTCCAAGTTTGCTGAGAGCAAAGGAGAAAGGCCAGGAGAAGGGGTACAGACAAAGAGTCCTCCTGTGGCTGCTTGTACCTTCTAGCAGGCAGTTTGTGATTACAGCACCCAGCATGAGGCACCATTACTGCATGTGGGAACACTCATGGAGGCAACAATGATTCCTTCTTTGGACAGCTTGGCAAGCTCACTTTCTTCACAGGCATCGCTACAGCCACAGGCACACCAGCCCCCTTTGATCTATGTAAAACTTCTGCATTGCATTTGTGTTTTCCTACCGGCAGCACATCATTTCGGTCCTATGCTTCTTCCTCACATTCCTCTTGCCTCTGAGGAAACCTTTTCCCTGATTCAAATGGCAAAAAGAAATAAATTGCTGGGATGTTTGAATCATTGCAGGGGGATTCCTCACTTGTCTGAAAGGATGCGCAGGATGCCGCTGCCAAGGTATTTCAGGAATGGCCATGGAGATGAAGGCTGGAAAGGAGGTGGGAGGACTATGTCTAGACAAGCAACTGATTACGGTGTTTGGCTTGCAGATTTAGAAATGCTATTCCTAAAGGCCTGGCAGAACTCTGTACTGGCTTTTTAAAAAAAGCTTATGGGCGCCATAGTAAGCCTACAGCTGTTTTTTCCAACACTCAGTTTGCTTTTAAAACATCACCAAATAACAAATCATTTAATCTTTTGGGCAGTCTCCTCCTCCTCCCATTTAAAATATATTTGAAACTTCACAGTCTGCTTCTTAATGGTCAAACTGGGAAAATGTATTGCTTCTTTTTCTTTTTTTTACTGCTGGATAATGGAATAAGGAATTCTTACCTGCATCAGGTAAGAATTTAAAGTAAATCTGAGCAGATGACCCAAGTATACAGCCAACATATTCATAAACTCCTGGGTTCTCAGGAAAGGCAATTTCACCATCCCTGAACAGATGATCTCTGAATAGGCAAAATCATTACTACAGCAAAATCAAAACTACAGTTCATTAGAGGGCTATCTTGAAAACAGTGACTGCTTCTTGAGATACCTGTGTGGTAGCAGAAGAAAATAGAGGTGAAATAACTGAGAGAAGAACCACAAACTGCCTATTTACACAATTCATCTGAGCTAATCAGCCTCTTGATTTGCCCAGCATATAGAGGCTGATGTAACTGCCTTGAAATCCACTGCAGATCTAATTGAAACCTGCTGCAAAACTGGGCTTTTCTCACTGAGTGCTTGCTCAGTGTTACTGTGGAGTTTCAAAGTTTTGCAAGTGTGTTTTATTGCTTGTCCTATGTAGTAAATGAAATACCGAAAAACTGCCTTTCTCCTCAGCTTTGTTGTTTTTGCAGTGATTCCAGTAACTACCACATCACTGAGTATCCCTCAATATGCTAGTATAGACATGAAAATTTATGATAAACAGATGGATTTTGAGAAAAAGTACAATGGCAGTAACACACAACCTGGTCTTTCCATGTTCAGTCGCATGCTTTTTTATCATTATCCTCTATAAGCTTTTCTTCCAACCACTCAGCTACATGTTCCTAAAGAAACACACATTCTTCTTAACTTGGAACCACGCAAGTGTAGCAAGTCAACTAATAGGAATATATAGGTCATAATATTTCATGGCTTACTAAGCTCTGATTCAGTGATTTATGCTCTTTCTCAGTTACTTCATCACCACTAGCTGCTGTTGAGGGAGCCAAAATGAATACAAATTATTATGGTTTGAAATAACAAAAAGGAAAGGTCTTTTTCATGACTTAAATATCTATTTTAGGTTCATTTTATAAAGATATTGTTTCCACTTATTTTCAGAAGGAAATGCTATGTTTATTTTACTTTTGTTAAGTCAAATGAATGGGCTATGCTCACTTGCTACCAAAGGGAGTATTTAGTGCTACAATTAGTGTCATTAAAATCAGAAATAGGCTTGCAGTGACCTGTGGAAATTCTGTAATTCTGCCAACTCCAATGCACATGAGCAGGCTATGTCCCTTCTCAGGGGTACAAAATACATATTACACAGCCTCTGACTTGCCACAGTGCCCCTGGGTATTTCCTGCTGAGACATTAGCCATGGCAGGCCTGGTTTGGAGGGGACAGTAAATCATGAAGTTGTGGTTGGGAAGGGTGCTTTAAGGACAAGCACACACACTCTTTGCATTTTTAAACCTTCCTACTCTAAAAGCTAACCTTGACTTGGGAAGAGAGACCTCTGTATCTTCCAGTGCTCCTTCCAGGATCAGCCCTGCAACCTCAGGGGCACCAGTGGGAACAGCCAGTGGGCAGGATGGATGGGGTGGGCTGGGGTCTGGTGCAGGGGTTGGCTTCAGGAATCTCAGCATTTCCCACATCTGCTGCAACCCCTTGTAAGGAGGGTGCGGGAATTCACATCTACCAGCAGACCAGCAGGCCAGGATGTGAGACGAAAAAGCTGTCCTGTAGGCTCTTATTTAATGTATGTATTGTTCAGCCAATTAAGTGAGCAGATCAAACACAAAACAGCTTTCAAACACACTGAGACACAGAATCATAGAATCACAGAATGTTTTGGGTTGGAAGAGATCTTAAAAAACCATCCAGTTCCACCCCCTTGCCACAGGCAGGGACACCTTCCACTAAACTGGCTTGCTCAAATCCCCATCCAGTTTGGCCTTGAATACTTCCAGCGATGGGACATCCACAGCTTCTCTGGGCAACCCATTCTAGTGTCTCACTTCCTCATAACGGAGAATTTCTTCCTAATGTCTAATCTAAATCTACCCTTTTTCAGTTAAAAACCATACACCCTTGGCCTATCACTACATGCTCTTGTAAAAAGTCCCTCTCCAGATTTCTTTAGGTACTGGAAGACTCTTATAAGGTCTCCCAAAGCCTACTCTTCTCCAGGCTGAACAAGCCCAACTCTCTCAGCCTGTCTTCATTGAAGAGATGTTCCAGCCCCCTGGTCATCTTAGTGGCCTCTGGACACACTCAAACAGGTCCATGTCCCTCTAGTGCTGTGGGCCCCAGAGCTGAAGGCAGCACTGCAGGTGGGGTCTCCTGAGAGCAGAGTAGAGGGGCAGGATCACCTTCTTCAACCTGCTGGTCACGCTCCTTTTGATGCAGCCCAGCATATGATTGGCTTTCTGGACTGCGAGTGCACACTGCTGGCTCATGTTGAGTTTCTTGTCAATTCACATCACTCATATACACATCAACTTTGCTTTCACCAAAATCAGCAAGAGTTTTGCACTGATTTTACTGGAGCAGAGGGATGCAGATACTGAAGGACACTGAAATTCTTCCCCCACGGTGTACCCTCTAAATCTTCCTACCACAGACTGCAATTTGAAAGCCAAATATGATCAAATAACACCTAGCCACTAGAAATTTAGGTGTTTTGGTAAATACTAAATGGTTATACACAGTGTGCTGTGAGGAGGTACAGATGAAGGGATGCTTATTGGCATCAGCACTTGTTCTGCTTCTTCATCCCCATTGTAAATCATTGTACACCTGTCTACTGGAAAGTGCATTGAGACTGTTTTGCTTATTTTGCACAACTTGCTCAACTCAGCTATTGAAAAACCTTCCATTTATTTCTGACTGGCTTTGAATTGGCAGTTTCATTTACTCATTAAAGGCTTTACAGCCAAATACAATCCAGAAATTTACAGGTCTCAGAAAATGAACTAAGGACAAAAGTATAACTTTGCACAAATTTTTCAAGGACAGGTCACATCAAAATGAGTCAATATCCTTCCAAAAGAAGGAAATAGGTTTGTTTATTTATTTATTCCAATATATTATTTGTAAATAGGGAGGTACAACATCTCTTCAATTTTGCAAGATCTTGCAACCAGCTCACATGGTATCTTCATGCATGTTACACATACACAGTAAAGCTAGGGAAATAAACTCTTTGAAAAGCTCTGTTAGTAAAGTTGTTATGAGTGATCTATGATCAGAATAGAGGGATGTGTGAAATGGACAAGGACTTACGTCCTTTGCTATTCAGTGTTTTCATTAATAACTTCAATAATTCGCTAAATAGTTAGTGAGAATAAATGAGAAACTTAGTGTTTCTCATTTTGTAGATCATTATATTGGGAAGGGTAGCAAGCACTGTGGTGACAAGGACTGGAATTCAGAAAGATCTTGATAAATGAGCATAATAGTTCAAAAAAGTAATTCAGTGAGAATGTGAAGTTTCACAGGTTTGCACCTTTCAATGGCTTATAGAATACAATGACTCAATATTGTCAAGCTGCTATGAAAAGTACGAAAGAGTATGCTTTGCTGTGCATGTCTTCTGCACAACAGATGACAGACTCCTTTTCTCCTGAGTCACCAGAGACCCATTGTGAGAGCAGAGAAAGTAAAATAGAGGCAGAAAGGGAAAGGAAAGTGCTTTTTGCATATTGCAGGTGGATAAAGGGAATAGAGAAGAGAACACAGTAAAATAAGTTTCAAGAAAGGATTAAGCAAGGATGGAAATAGTATTCTTTGTAAAAAAAGACAGAAGCAGAAAGATTTGTGGTAATATATATGTTTTTCAGCAAAGGGATAAAAAATATTTCTTCACTTGTATTTTAGAGATGTCAGAAAAGTCTCAATATGTTTGCTCTGAGCCAGATTATTTCTATTGACTTCGGTGGAATAACAATGGAAAGACTGTCAGAGAGAGGAAACCCCAATATCTGAAGAAGTTATCTCAGTTCTGATGGTGTCACTAATTAATACAGATTTAGCAGGACGCATTTATCTTTTTAAGGCATTTTTTTAATGCTGGGAGAACACATTTTTGTAATGGGAGAAGTACACATTTCTGTCACATTGGTGGTTTTGGAAAGCAAATAAACTCTAAAACAAGAAATAAAAATATTAAGAAGAAACAGTAGAGAATTCCTGGAAGTCTGAAGAAGTTCCTGTGTATATAAAGGCAGATATAAATTTATCATTCTTCTTTTTTAGGAAAGAAAGTCCTTAGAGTAATCCCAGACAGTCACTGTTGCCTCCTCTTGATACAGCTGATGTTTCAGCTTTTTCTTTTTTTTCAAATACACTGCAGTCACACAAAGCACCCACAAAAAAACAAACAAGAAAAATATTTTTAACCAGACAAGAATGTGTAAATATAAACAGGGCTGCTGAAAAGTTCAGTCAATGCCATTTATAATTGCAGGGAGCTATAAGGTTGTTGGATCAAGATAGGCTGCATAAGTCTGGAGCCCACACATGAAGCAACCTTGAACACGCCACTGTTGCTAGTTGCAAGAAGATCTTCATTTGATGCTGGAACCTCCTTCACTGTGTATCCTACCACAAGTGTCCTAACTTTCCCATTTTGAGATATTTCCATGCTACATCCAAAGTCCCAGATAATGAGGCAAAAGGAAAAAAGAGTGGACGTAAACAAACTTGAAGTCTTCCAAACCAGTCAGTGTCCCTTGGGCTTTTATATTTTCCTTACTGTAAATCCTTTGATTCCAATCACAGTTCACTATACACTTCCCACAAAGAAACAAAAGCAGACTGCCTCAATTTGGGGTTTCTGGTACCACTGCCTGTGTCGCTGTTAGGCCAATGGATGAGAGCAATCAAGCTGTTGGTCACAGCAGTGCTGCCCCAGTGCCCTGGTCCTGAGATCTCCTGCAGATATTACCACTGGAACCATAAACCAACATATTGATGTTGACTGTGCCAATGTAAAAAAACACTTAAAGTTGAAGATTCTCCATGCCCCTCTCCTAGCTCCCCATGAGCTCTGAACTGATATTCTGCCACTCACAGAATCATAGAATCATAGAATAGTTAGGGGTGGAAAGGACCTTAAGATCATCTAGTACCAACCCCCCTGCCATGGGCAGGGACACCTCCCACTAAACCATGCCACCCAAGGCTCTGTCCAACCTGGCCTTGAACACTGCCAGCGATGGAGCATTCACAACTTCCTTGGGAAACCCATTCCAGTGCCTCACCACCCTCACAGTAAAGAATTTCTTCCTCATATCCAATCTAAGCTTCCCCTGTTTAAGTTTGAACCCGTTACCCCTTGTCCTATCACTACAGTCCCTAATGAAGAGTCCCTCCACAGCAACCTTATAGGCCCCCTTCAGATACTGGAAGGCTGCTATGAGGTCTCCATGCAGCCTTCTCTTCTCCAGGCTGAACAGCCCCAACTTTCTCATCCTCTCTTCATATGGGAGGTGCTCCAGTCCCCTGATCTTCCTCGTGGCCCTCTTCTGGACTTGTTCCAACAGTTTCATGTCCTTTTTGTGTTGAGGACACCAGAACTGCACACAGTACTCCAAGTGAGGTCTCACAAGAGCAGAGTAGAGGGGCAGGATCACTTCCTTCGACTCAAGACACTGTATCTGGCAGATGGATCATGGTAGGTGGGGATGACCTGTTTCAGTGTGAAAGCAACAGCTGTGCCCCCACAGAAATTGTGAATAGGTTCTCCTGTACTATGCAATGTATCTGTTGTATCAATGTATCAATGTATCTAAATCTTGTTTGATTTAGTTTTATTTCTCTTTCTGCTCACACCCACAAAATTATTGGTGTTTACTCGACTCAGCTTTAGACGTTAAATCGACATGCCAGCAAGCACACTATGAAGATTATTATGCAGTTGGTTATCTATTTACTGTTTATCCTACCTTGCCCTATTCAGAATGAGCCCAATCAGAGCCTACTCACAAATTCCTATGAGATTTGGAATCTTCTGTACTGAAGGAGCTTATTCTAACATAACTTCTATAGAAAAAGAAATTCCCTCAAAAAGAACCAGTTTGCTAGGACTAGGCTTTCATGTTGCTGGGTTTACTTTTGAATGAATTTTAAGAAATTTAGGATTATAGGTGACTTCTGCAGATGTCACCCTACTCTCCATTTCTTGATGAAAGAAGAGTATTTGTTGTAGACTCAAATCTCATTAGACGTCACCTAGATTAATGGTTTGGTGGGTTTCTTTTTTTTTAATTTTGAGCATTGTCTAGAGGAAAATACCCAGGACTTGACTGAGAGGTTTAATGACACAAAGGCATTGATGTCCTCAATCTTGATCAGGATCTGGATCCTACTCATGAATCTGGATGAACAGCTCCGTACCACGGAAGAACACAAAGTAGCCCAGCTCAAAACACAGACATACAAAGGCATTTTTGCATGACTGACGTAACACACAATTGAGAGCTTTTCTGGACTGGGCCTAGTTCAGGAAGCCTGATAAGATATAGCTCAATCCACTGTGTGACAATGTAGTGAAATGCAAAGCACCAGCTACTGCCAGAGACTCAGTGGTGATTGATCTCATTCTGAATCAAGACTTTCAGCATCATGAATTTAAACTGTGGCTCTTAAGTGTCTACTAGAAAACATATAACTGCTTAAATACATATATTCTTTAATAATGTTCCCTTACACTTACTTGTAGGCTACCAAAATACAGTCTTCTCTGTGTCACTTTTCTATCTCTACATATGCATAGATGTTTACACATGCTTCTCTTGCTAATTCTTAATTCCAACTGAACTACACCTAAGAAGCTACAGGTAATTTTGGATGATGTCCAAGGTTTGCTGGCAGGGAATGCGACGACTCTACAGCGCTCTGTTCAGCCTTTATGTTCCTTGGGGCCTTCTGAAGAATGCGGTTTTGCCATTAGCACCTATTTGATGTGCATAAGAGTTAGCAAACACGTTTTTTGCTGCTGTGCCAGTAAACGTCCTAGCTTATGAGTCAATATATGTTGTCAGAAAAGGCTGTGCTTCACCCTGCCCAACTCAAGTGAAAAGCTATAGGCAGGAGTTGGAACTTAACATATCGAAGTACATTTTTACATTCAAAGAAGACCCACTGGAAAAGGGATTATCAGTGAAGAAATGGTGTTCAGGGTCACTCTCCAGGCAATAGGATGAGTAGCAGGGTGCTGACACAGCCTTACCTGAGCCAGCCCCGAAGGCTGGCTGAGCCATCATTGCTCCACCACAAAGAGATTTCATAACCCAGACCTTGTTCCAGACATTCAGCCAAAGCTTTCCTTTCATAACCCCACATAATTCACAATGCACGCATCACACTAAATCATAATTAACCAACAAGACTTTCAAGCAATTGTAAATAAAATGAGACTGGCCATGGCCTCCTTGGTGGGGAAGATCAGCATCTGCCCTCCCTCCTCATGCTGGAGTGCTTGTCACCTCCCAGTGTCCTCATGTGTTAAGGGCACTTAGCTCCTAAAAACCAGCTCTGCAGCAGAACTGTTGGGCTAAACACTGGTTTGTATGAGCAGTGAGTAACACTGTACCATATAATTTCTCTTCTAAATTTTTCTGTAGGTGCTGTTTTGCTCAGAGGGTCCTGGCCTGGAATGCACTGGAATTTTCTAAATACTTCAACTGTAGGATTCAAGGATGGAGGGATAAGTAACTGTGAAACTGCATTATCTATGGAGATAATTCTTGCCACTCCTGTTTGCCGCAATGCAGGATTACATGTTTGCTTTGGAGGGTCAGTATCTTATTTGTAGGAAGGAAGATTTCTGGTTTCCAGTTCCTCCCTTTGCCACTTGGGCCGCCAAAGCCATGCAGCTTCCAGTGGCCAAAGATGATGGCTGATGGTAACTGCCACGAGGAAGTCTTGTGCTGACCTATGGGCTCTTTTGATGAAATATCAATGTTTTTGACACAGACATTCCCTATGGAGTAATCTTTTTTAAACTGATGAGTATGTATTCAGGGTGTGAACCATTTAAACCCAAAGCAGACACCTGAAATAGCTCAAATGAACTGTGCCCCTAAAGGGATCCACATACCTCTGCTTACTCTGGGGAAAGCCTGGGGTGAGTGGATCAGACACAAACATCTGCTCTAGACACATCTGAAGTTAAGTGAGACATTTACTTCCTCCTGTGCATTTTCCAAGCCAAGAGATCTGAGGTTTGTCTTCCCAAGTCACCATCCCAGCCCCACACTGTGCCTATCTTTTGCAACAGACCTGGGTTCTAGAACGGCCTTAAAGACCTTGAAGCTCTGTGCTTCAAGCTTTCTTCTCTTATTGAGGCAACCCCAGCACAGAAAGCAATAGTTAGGCTCTTTGAGGTGTGCCTAAATTTATCTCTTCCCCCTCCGCCCCTGCTTCCCACCGCAGTAAGCTAAAATAGTTAAATGCTTGGGGTTTGGTTGCATGCATTGTTTATCTATACTTGCTCCCACTTCCATGTTTAAGAGGAAATAACTTGCTACGATAAAGTATCACTAGATGCTGGTAATATCAGATAAGCTAAGCTGGACAAAAATGTTTTCTTTGGCAAATCTCCACTTTCTTTAATTTGGCCAGAAAGCTCAATTTACTTCTGGAAATGCAAGGGCCCCAGTTACATATGACTGTAACACAGTTTCACAGCTTCTCTTGGTAAACTCCACGTAGGGCAAAGAGAACAATCCTGCCATTTCTTTTCCTCATGTACAATTGGACTGATAAGCATCCAGCTGCACATATCAAAATACACAGCAAATTTCATTTGCATTAGCTTTCCACCTTTCCAGAAAAAAAATGAGCCTTTGTAATCTGCTTATCTGCCCCTATTGGAAGCTGCACAATGCTATAGAGATATATATTTAAAGTTGAGCACAGTGGAGGAAAAAGGGAACACACCTGGAGGGAGCCCTTTTGGGTGGGAGACAGCATTCCCAGACACAGCAGGAGGAGCTGAGCATCCCCCTTGCAACCGGCAGGAGTCAGAGGAGCTTCCATGCCCTTCCAAGGAAGTGGGACAGGGGCACTGCTCTCTTGACTTAGCAAGGGATGAGCAGAGAGGATAGGAGTGAAGGATTCCATGGGAATGGCTTGTGCTGCAGCTTCTCTGTGGCTCCCGTTGGTGGGTATCAGGCTATGAGGGTCACTCAGGAGATGCCTCAGCACACAAGGAGAGAGGGAAGGAGAGGACTGCAGAGGATGGATGCCTCTGCTCTCCCAGGTAAGTGGGTGCTAGTGCTTGCAGTGGTTCTGGGGTCAGGTTTTATCACTCCCTGCTCGGGGCTCTGCATACATCCTCAGCCAAGCACCTCGAACCAAGAAACCCAAAGCACTGCAGAGGGCAGTTATTTTCACCATGTGCAATGAATACATATAGCTATGCAGGATATATGCACATGGGACCACACATGAACTCACATGTGTTATGGGTTAACCAGCATGACGAGTCACACCAATGATGTTGCCACAGCCTCATAACTTTAATTTTGCATCTAACTCAAAGCTTTGACCTCATGAGCCCTTTTCTGCCTGAAGGCTGGAGTGTGGCACTGCCTGTGGGAGACACAGGGCAGCAGCAGTACAGTGTGTTCCCCTTCATCTCCCACCAAGCACCCTGAAAAGCTCTGGCTGGCCTTGATATAACCCCACCACACTGCACAGCGAGGGGAGCTCCTCTGCTGATGGTGTGTAGCTCCATCATAAAACCCACAAACAGTGAGTCCCTGGCTTTCAAAATACTGCATGTGGGACTTAGTAGGCTTCCCCCAAAAATGGGCATTGCTGGTGCATTTACTGCACCTACCCTAAGAATTAGTGTCTGCACAAGCAATGGACATATCAAAGATCTCTAGTTTTGACGGAGTTGATGGTAATATGGAAGTTAAGCTACGTTTCCAGGCAGCAAATTCGTGTGGCATATAGTAGGCCACACTGTGAGGATCTTCTCTGTAGTATATGTACAGACTGAAAGCCTCAAGTAGGCTGGATTTATTTGTTGCTTTTTTCCCACCCTTTCCTCCCTCCCTCAATACAAACATTTATGTAATAAAATGTTTCTAGAGCACAATGTATAAACAATGCACACAATAAAAATAAGAACTGGAACAAAATAGTGAGAAAAGAGCAGAACTCAATTTTCCAGTCAGAAAACAACTGAAGTTCTGTAAGTTCTTTTTTTTTTCCAGATATTGAGGTGTTTTTCTCGTGATAGGTTTGACTTGCTCAGGAGTATTCTGCTTAACACTGGCTGCTTAAAAGGATATGTGATTTTTTTTCTCTTAGTTACAAGCAATGTGTAATTTTGGGGACTTCAAATTTGAATTTCTGGTTAAATAACTTAGAAGCAAACTATAATTATGTGCCTCTTCCTGGTGCAGCTGGTGCCAAAACATAGATGAAAGCAAAGTGATTATACACAAAGGGCAACCACTGGGTGACAGGGTTTCCTTTGGAGTCAATGCAAGTCATTTATGAGTAAATCTAGCCAAGAATCTGCAGCAGAGCCCAGTATGCAGTATTAGGCTGGGACCTGCATACAAAATACAGTCACTGGATAAAATACTAGAAGAGACTAACATAGAAGATACCCTATTCCCTGCTGTGTGTCCTCTCTGTATGCCACAGTATAGCAGTTCCCTCCTTCATCACCTCTACTGTTTCCTCGTGTTGCTTATAGGAAGTGAGGGTGTGCTCTTCAGGGGCAAGAGGTCAGCATCACAGGCTGAAGAATGCTCCAGCCCACGTCCTGAGGTGGAATGGATAAATCTGCCCCTTGCACCACTCTGAAAGGAGTTACTGCCCCTCCAGATCATCTTTGTCCTCTTGACTCCTTTTAGATGGGTGTTGCTGCTGTGATTCATGCGGCGCCCTGATCTGCTGATACCAAAATGTACTGGTGCTGAACTGGGTATTTCAGAACATTGTTTTTCTGGTTCCAGGCTTTAAGATGAAAGAAGAGATTTAATTATTGTGATCTGAGTGCAATTCATTCCGAGGTTTTCTCAAATGTTTTTTCACCTCTTCCTGTGGTACAGCTTGCAGCCCCAGCTGCCAGTCAGAAAGCAAAAATACACTGCTTTCTGAAGAATCTGACCTTCGTTTTTAAATTATTGCCCTGATACAAGCTAAGATGGGGAAAAGATTTTCTCTTTCTCAGCTTAAAAGGAACCAATAGTTCTCTCCTTTTATTTGAACATTATCCTACCCCATCATTTTTCTCTCTTTGCCATGGAAATTTTGAAATCAAGTCAAACACTAGGAAGAAAAGACTGTATTGTAAATCTTGCACATAAAAAACCCACTTTGGACTTAAATGAAGTAAATTCCATCTCTTCCCAGGTTTTACTTTTGAACTTCCTCACCTTGAGGCTTCAGCTTTCTAGTCTGTAAACAGGAATAATACCTGCCTGTCTCAGAAAAGCTTAACTGATTCATGTTTGTAGAATGCTGGGACATGGCCCATCTCTGGCAACATTCATGGTCAGGTGCGATGTGGTTCTGAACTACCTGATCTAGTTGAAGATTTCCCATTTCATTGCAGGAGGGTTGGTTGGAATAGATGAGCTTTAGAGGTCACTTCCAGCCCCAACTGTTCTATGATTCTATGGCAAAATATTTGTGGATATGGAGATACATAATTGTGCATAGTTGTACGCATCTACGGATGGAGGTGCAGACTCTTTTTATTTTTGTGTCTGCCTCCTGTTTTTTCTTTTCACAATATCACTGTCTTCCTAAAGCACAAAGATTTCTTACAGAGAAGACAGCATTGATACATTTGCCTGAAGACTACCTTGCACATGCCGGAAATGTGTTTCCTTGACAATGTACTTTTTCCCCATTTTAAGTACCAGTGTTAGAAAGTTTGGGTATTTGATGAACATAGCACAAAAACAGGCTCAAAACCAGCTTTCACTAGCAATGTACTCTCACATTACCATATCTTTTAAAGCAATCTATAACTGAATAGGGAAGTGATGTTTCACCTAGGACATCCCTCTCTTTCCCTAATTTTCCTGGTTAATATAACATGTTACTGAATGTCATGGTTTAACCCCAGCTGGCAGCTCAGTCCCACACAGCCTCTCACTCGTCCCTGGTGGGATGGGAAAGAGAGAGAATTGGAAGAGTAAAAATGAGAAAACTCGTGGGTTGAGATAGAGACAGCTTAATAAGTAAAGCAAAAGTCGTGTACATGAGCAAAGCAAAACAAGGAATTAATTCACCACTTCCCATTGGCAGGCAGGTTCAGCCATCTTCAGGACAGCGGGGCTCTGTCACATATAACAGTGACTTGGTATGACAAACACCATCACTCCAAACATCCTCCCTTTCCTTCTTCTTCCCCCAGCTGTGTATGCTGAGCATGTCACCATATGGTCTGGAATATCCCTCTGGTCAGCTGGGGTCAGCTGTGCACCCTTGTCACTCTTGTGCACCCCCAGACTGCTCACTGGTGGGGTGAGAAGCAGAAAAAGCCTTGACTCTGTGTAAGCACTGCTCAGCAGTAACCAGCAGTTTCCAACACAATCCCAAAGCATAGCCCCATACTAGCTGTTATGATGAAAATTAACTCTATCCCAGCCAAATTCAGCACACTAAACTGACTTTTTTAAATTTAAACCAAACCAGATCTTGTTTACTTTCTGTTGCCAGCACCCCTTGAAAGAGCGGACACAGGCTCCATGAGCAGCTCTTTGTTGGGCTGCCTCCCACACCCAAGACCACATCAATACTACATTTTGTTCCCAGGACATGTGAGCCATCCCCTGTTCGCCTTTTAGTTTGCTGCTTTGCGTTTTTGCAGGCTTTCCTCTTTCCTCCAGCTTTGGGAGATGGAAATCTCATGGCAGTCAATCACAGGCTGCTCAACAGCATGACATCTGGAAACTCCTTCCCACAATGATGGCAGGCTTACAGCGGGATAACCATCCGCTTGGCCTGACCACCATTTCCATTTTTCTTTGTCTCCGGCAAAGGTGTTAACAGGCCTCATTTGCTTCTCATTCCCTTCCAAACTGGACTGCTAGAATTTACCTTTTCCCCCTTCTCCCCGCCTTCAAAGAGCAAAACAAAACCAGAACACATTCTGTTTTAGAATCCAGTTCAGAACTTTTGCTTTTAATATTATTGTTAACAAAATATAAATATGCATATTCCAATTTGGATGGAGCAACCAGCACATCACATATTCCATTTTCCATTCAAAAAGATCTAAATTTTTATATTTTAACATATATCTTTGCGTGCACTTTCCAATGTCTTGGTTATGTCTGTTTCTTGTCCTGCTCTGGTACAATCCTCTGTGCTATTACCTTTTCTCCATCCTTCATGCTTGCTGGAGGTTATAGCATTGCACTGGCAAACCTTGTCAGAACAAGGGGCTAATCAATAAAAGATTACAGAAACCCCTGCTTTCATTTTGTAACATGGACCTGCTAGAACTCTGCTGCAAAGTCTTGTCTCCTTCGAATACAAAATAATAAAGATGTAGTCCAGAGGGCAAAATGTCACCCTCACCACATTTAGTAAACACGTTTTCGCCACTGAGTCTATGTATTCCCATATACACATAAACAGGAGGCCAGGGGTGTGTGTGCACATAATACGGAAGTAATGACTGACTTCCGTTTAAGGTTCTTCACAGTTGTGAATTTTTTACTTGTTACTCCTTTTTGGTTAATTAGGGACAATAAAAGAATGGATTCAGTTGGCTTCAGCAAGGAGGGCAGTGTCTTCTGCGGCTAATGAGAAAAAGGTCAGTGACAAAACCAAAGCGTTGCAGCACTGATCTGTGCAAGTGTTTACCAGCTTCTCCACCCGCTTAAAATCAAACACATCCACAGGAGAAATGGTCTTCGTGCTAAAAGGTTGAAAACAGTTTTTCTTACTTTGCCAGTAAGGAACTATGTTATTCTGGTGAACCATTTAGAGATGTCATTAAGTGGCTCCTTTTTTTTTTTTTTTTTTTTTTGTTATGTTAAACCTGACAATAAGCTAGGTTTCTATTCTGGTATTATTCAGCTCCTTTCAATGCAATTTAACAACTGGAAATGAGAAGAAGGCAGCTCCTTGTTACCAGGCAGCTCTTCCCAACCACCAGCAGTTGCCCCTAGGGCCAGGGTTTGGGAGCTGCTCTGCAGTGACAGCTCTTCTCCTTTCCTCCCCACCAGGACTGATGCACAGAGGCTGTTTCAGTGTGGGCTCCCCTCTAAGAGCTCAGAGCCTTTGCAAGACCTGTATCTCATGAAAACTATGGTTTCCTCCCTCACCATCCCATTATATTGTGTTATATAGCTGGGTGTTTAGCCACTGACTTCCAACAAGCCAACATTTGTCTATTTACATGCAGTTTTTAACTTACATGTTTATTGGTTTGGGTTAATGAGCACAATAAAGAATACATTATGTTATTCTACTAAGAAGCCCATTTCAAAGCCCATAATGGGCATCAGTGCATTCCCTCCTGCCTCCAAGACACAGCTCACACTCATGTAATGTCTCAGCAAGCCCATCTGCCAACTTGGTGTTTATGTTATCCCTCCTGCAGCTTCGTAAACTCACTGTATGGGCTTATATTTGTTATTACTGTTTTGCTGCAATGTTCTTTTACTCCTCATTCCACCCTTGAATTTATTGAAATTTATTTTAGCCTTTATTCAAGTACCTAAAAATACCCTAGAAAACAAGCACATGCGGAATGCATAGGAATAGAAGCCACGCTGACCTCATGCATAGTATATTAGCTGTCCTAATACAACACAGATCACATCCACTAGTAATATTTATGAAATACCTTGCCTCACTCCAAAGTTCATTCATATTCAGAGAGCCTGGTTTGGAAATTAGGCTTGTTGAACTCTTGTCATAGAATGATAGAATAATAGAATGGCTTCGGTTGGAAGGAACCTTAAAGATCACCCAGTTCCAACCCCCTGCCATGGGCAGGGACACCTTCCATTAGAATCATAGCACAGAATCATAAAATAGTTAGGGTCAGAAAGGACCTTAAGATCATCAAGTTCCACCATGGGCAGGGACACCTCACGCTAAACCATGCTACCCAAGGCTTTGTCCAACCTGGCCTTGAACAGCGCCAGCGATGGAGCATTCACAACTTCCCTGGGCAACCCATTCCAGTGCCTCACCACCCTTACAGTAAAGAACTTCCTCCTTATATCCAGTCTAAAGACCAGGTTGCTCAAAGCCCCTTGGTGTAAGTCAGAAATGGGCTCAGTATGTTGACGCCACCTTTTCTCTTGACTCTTTCCCAGCAATTGGACAGGTTTATGTAGTTTCATCATCACAAGATATTCCATATTCTAACACAGCACCCTTCCAGTGGGATGAGGACAGCAGAGAAGAGAGAAGAAACAGCAGCTTACATGTTGGTGCATACTTGCTTTAATGCAAGATTTAGCTGGCTGCAGAGAAGCATTCAGAAGGCAAACCAACGGTCTGAGGAAAAAATGGTTCTTGCAAAGGTTATTCCTATGTTCATTCAGTCCAGCATATGGACATGGCCATGACTAGCACCTGCAGGACAAGGAGCCTTTCTCTTTTTCTTCTTCCAGCATAATGCATCCATGTCAGAAAATGGGGTTTGGACCCATTACTAAAGAGAGATACTACTTACAGAGTACTTTTTTTCTACGTCTCTTTCTATGCATCCAGTTTCACTTCTTTATCTAAGTCTTTTTTTCTCTCTCTAATCTACATTTGCTTATTCTTCTCATCCATTCCTTCCTCCACTAAAATTAAGCATATTTTCAAAGTTGACTCTTTTCTGCTTGAGTCGATAGATGCTAATTGTTAAAAAGAGTTAAGCAGTATAGTGGGGCCTTTTCTATGTTTGTTTTTATTAGAAAATGTTCAAACAAAACATACCAGATAAGAGGAAACTTATGCCATTAGCTTTATTGGAGACCTCCTGATGAAATGTCACATCCTCCAACAAAAGCATTGACCTGATCTAAACACAGATACATGTTTGAGTGGCCCCAGGAAGGATTTATATTTGGAAGAGTGGAGGGGAGAGTAATTTTTCCTATTTATCTAGGAATCTGAAAACAGCCTGAATTAAAGCATGGCTTCTAATTGTTTTTAGTGGCAGTTTTTCACCTTTCTGACAGAGTCTTTTTCATCACCATTCTCATTATACATCAATCTGTATCTTTGAATGAGGTTTCATACATACATTAGTAACGTCCTTCAACAGGATGCATGACCGTCATTGTTATGCTGAGGGCCTTGAAATCTACTCTGAAGGCTTGTGGCCTAGTTTTGTTTTTACCCTTTCAGCTTTCTCTTCTCATTAATACAAACACTTTATAATTTTGATTTATTTTGATTGATTTTACAACCAGACATTAAGTGAAGCTGATGCATTTCAATATCAGTTGTATTTAAAAAGAGAAAGTGCTGGCTGTGCAAAAAGCCCTAGATCATCCGAGTCAGTGGCATTTCAGGAGAAGGTCCACTCTGATTCACCACATGGGTTTCCCAAACAGCAGAGGTTGCATTAGTACCATGAAAGGTTCCTGTCTTGCACTCTGGGTTCAATTCCTGCTGATGACAAGAAGAAATCTTAATTTTTTAGCCTGGGAACCCATACTTTTTCTCATTAACTTAGGCCCACGTGGGGAAGCTCCACACACTGCTACAGGAGCTCCTTCATCTTTGCATGAATCCGGAATGCAAATCCTCAGCTCTTTTTCAAAAATACACTGTTTTAGTAAGGATTTTGCATGTGTGTGTGTATGGAGACAGGAAGATATTTGGGGTGTTGTTTTTTTTGATGTAAATTGCCTGTCAGTGATTTCCTAGAGTTATTTATAATTTGTCTGCTCACAATGGCTCCAGTTTGTGAGTTCCCTACTCTGCCTGTTCACACGTGGGTAAAAATCAAGATGTTTGATTTAAAATCAGCCTCTACAGAGTTTTAATGCCAAATGGCAACATAAGGAGATAGAAGCATTTAGTGATGGCATGATGGGTGCTTTATCCTCAAGCAAGAAAACTATTATGCCTTAAATGTAATATTCTTAACTGTGCATGGCAAAGGAACAGGGCTTCTCTGACAAAGCGGTTAGCTCCACAATCTAATGTTTGGATCACAGAGATCCAGAGGTCTTTTCCAATATGGAGAGAGCAAAGCTATTATTTTGAAAGCCATTCATTTCAAAGGGAATAAGAAGTAGAAAGCAGAGTCAGTTATGTAAAGACCTCTTCCAGTTTCTCCTTCCTCTCTGCAACCTCTTGTAATGATGAAGACAACAGCCCCATTGGGCTTCTGCCTCCCAGGTCCTCGGTGTTAACTGCATCGTGGTGATTCAGATTGCACAGAAAACAGACCTTCTGGTCCCTCATCCCCACCTCATCCCTTCTGTGGCCTGCAGTGGTATTTAATGAACAGGGACCCAAGATGTACTGTAGGCTGGGGCAGGAGTTCTGGCTCTTTTGCTCAGTGCTATTTAGTCCAAGAGATCACCCGTGGAGTGAGCCTCTCGGACAAGCAGGACATAGGCATGTTCTGCCCAGGAGTTTGTACGTTGTCTCACTTGCTGCAGAGGGAGTGCCACTGCTCAGGTTAACAATTTGGTTTTGCTGGTGTGTAAAGCCATTTTCAGTCACCATTTTGACGCTTCATGAAAGGAAATCTGGAACCAAGACAGGCACAGAGGGGACTACAACTGTTTCCAGCTTCCTGTCCTTGAGGCCTCCAGTTTATTTTCTGGCATCAGGCTGTGAATTGTACTTCACACAACTAAGCAGAAAGTTCCAGATCTTAATGTGCTGCACATATTTGGCATGTGCCCAGCTTGTAGTGCATTCAGGTCAAGGATCGTGGAATAATCTTGCTTACTCTCACTGGGATTTGCTTGTTAAGCATGCTGCCATCCACAGTCATTTAATATTTTAAATATCCCAATGTAATCTCACATCCTTTTACTCCTCCCTCCTTGTAAATAATAATAAAAAAAGTAGTCTTTGAAGCACTTTTGAAGGAAAATGAAAGAGATGAACATGGAATGAGTATGTGAAAGAGCTACTTGTCCCTAAAATCTGAGATATTTTTGGCACTGTGGGACAAACTGTAGGATGTAAGTCTAATCAATTTTCCCTTAAGGTCAAACAAGTACATTACAAGTACATGGAAGAGCTGGTCCTTCAAAAGCCAGCAAGAACCAACCAACAGTACTGTCCCTTGCTGAAGGAATGATGGATGGAAGGAAGGAAAGGCACAATTTGGAATCCCTTCCTCTTCTCTCTAATTCAGTACCTTCAACTACGAAGTTGTGAGGCCTATTTACTCACTTTAGTACATTTTAGTTTCATTCTACAGTTTTGTACCTACAAATGTAATTAGTTGCAGGAACCTAAAAGAACTTTGCTTCTTCCACTACACTTCTGCAGCTCAGCTACATACTATGCACTGGTTTGCACTGAAAGGCAATTGCTACCTTTGATATTTTTGATCACTTCTTTCAAAATTTGCTAAATTTGGTGCACATCTCTGATTAGTGTCTATAAACCAATGGGATCTAATGCTACAGGCTCAGATTTACATATGGAAATCTCTGTACCTAGATTATTTCACAGTCAAAAGGAAACCTAGAGTTGGACATGCTGAGAGTAGAGTAGTCCATATAACATTTTAATATTTCCTGAATTATTTTTCCTGTCTTTTTTTTTTTTTTTTGTGTTATGTTCTGTAAGACCTCACTGTGACAGCTAGGATCAGATGGTATAAAGCCATGAATTCTAAAGAAAATGAAACTTGCTTTACGCAATTCATCACTTAAATCTGCCTTAAATGCTACATGCAGTGCCAGAAGAGGGGAAGGTGGAAAATGTGACTGTTAAAAGGATTTCTGGGCTCACCCAAATCAGTGTTTGATGTCTGTGCCAGGCAACTTACTGGAAACTATAATAAAGAATAGAATTAGTAAACTGAATACATATTGGAGAAGAATCAGCGTTACGTATCAAGAGGATGCCATGTTTTGTAAGCCCATTAGAGTTTCAAGAAGTGATTTTTTTTTTTTTTTAATATAGATAAGATGGTTCTGATAATATGACATACCTGGATTTCAGAAAGCTTCTGGCCCGGTCTTTCACCATAGGCTCTCAAAGTGTATTCATGAAAGGAAAAGGATAAAACAAATATTTAAAAGAAAGGAAACTCATCATTAGATCACACAATATAGCTGCTCCCAGAACCCACAAAAATTTCTGCTGTTCAACATCTTCAGGAATTTTGAGGAGAAGCTGAATACCATGAGGACAGTTGGCAGATAATACAAAATCTGTATGAACAGCCAAAACCCTAAACTGGCAATCGAGCATTTCAGAAGGCTTTTAGGAAAAATAAATCCTTAGTGAGCTAAATTGACTTGATGAGAGGCCACATCAACTTTCTTACGCCATTAAAGCTTTCTTGACAAATGCACAGATTTGGTGTTACTGGAGTTACCTGTCACACCCACCACAGGGCAGTACAGATAACAGGGGTAGTAACAATGGGCAGTCTACATGCAGCTCTTACTGTACAGCGCTGGGTAACAGCTAACAGGGTTTCCACATGGGACGTGTTCTGTGTAACTACACGTGGACAAGGGATGGTAAAGGATGGCTTGCAACATTACTGTAAACTACATCCATATATTTCCAGAGGATTTTACCCTAAAATACTGGAATAAACTGAAAATTTAGTTGTGAAAAATACATGTATTGGGGTGTGAGGAGAATCACTGAATGGTTTGGTCTGGAAGGGACCTTAAAGATTACCTAGCTCCAATCCCCCTGCCACAAGGAGAGACACCTTCCACTAGACCACGTTGCTCAAAGCCCCATCCTGGGGGGCTTTCCAGGGATAGGTCAGCCACAACTCCTCTGAGCAACCTGTGCCAGTGTCTTACCACCCAAATAACAGCAAATAATTTTTTCCTAATATCTAATCTAAATCTCTTCTCTGTCATTTTAAAGCCATTCCTCCTTGTCCTGTCACTACATGCCCTCGTAAAAAGTCCTCCAGATTTCTTGTAGGTACCCTTTAGGTACTGGAAGGCTGCTCTAAGGTCCCCCCGGTGCCTTCTCGTCTCCAGGACGAACAACCCCAACTCTCTCAGCCTGACCCAAGCTTCTCCCGTAAGGCAGCAGTGGGTCGGGTTTAGTGCCAGCTTATCCCTCTGTAGAGAGCAGCCCGGCAGTACGGGAGCCAGCCGCCTTCCCGCCAGCTCCCCGGGGCCGGCTGCCCGCCCATCAGCCCCTCTGCTCGCATTCCACCCCGCAGGTCCACACGGCCTTTCCCGGAGGCCGGGCAGGTACGCGGGGCCTCGCTTCCCCGCCGCGAGGTGTGTCCCTGGGTGGCGGTGACTTGGCGAGCGATTGGGTAGGACGGGCGAGCGGCTCCCCGGCTCCCCTGCTGGGCTCCCCGGCGCCGCGCTCCCGCAGTAGCAGCGCGCTCCCAAGCCGCGCCGCCGCCCGCCCGCCCCGCTCGGCTCTTCTCAGCTCCTCCAGCGCCCGGCCCAGCCCGGCCCGGCTCGGCCCTGCCCGGCCCGGCCCCAGCCGCCGCCGCACCATGCCGCATCCCTCTGCGACCCTCGGGGCCGCCCTGCTGCTCGTCCTGCTGGCGGCGGACTCCTTGCAGAGTGAGTACCGCGGGAGGGGGTGGGAGCCGTCCCTGCGGCACACGCCGCATCCCGAGCATCCCCCACCGCCGTTTGTGTGTGAGAGAGAGCGGGCTGGGGAGGTGCTGGGGCTGCGGTGTGTGTGTTGAGGGGAGGATGAACAGCTTCACGGTTGCGGCGGGCGGGAAGGCGGCGGCGGTAGCAGCAGGGAATGCCAGTGCCGCGGCGGGGTCGGCAGTGCGAGGGGCCGGAGCGACACTGCAGCGACCCCCGGGCGGGAGGGGGTTGTGCTTGCTGCCCCCGGCGGAGCGGTTTGGTGTGCGGGGACGGGGGTAACAAAGCGGCCGGGCATGCTCAGCTGTTCACCGTTGCCTCTCCTTCCTCCTGCTCCTCTCCTCTTCTTCGTCCTCCTCGTCCTACGCACACCCCCGGCGCCCGGCGGCCCAGCTGTGCTGCTGCGCGCCCCGGAGGCTGCCCAGTTCCTGAGGCAGAGGCAGCGGCGAGCCTACCAGCTATTCGAGGAGACCAGGCAAGGGCACCTGGAGAGGGAGTGCGTGGAGGAGCACTGCAGCAAGGAGGAGGCCCGGGAGGTGTTTGAGAACGACCCCGAGACGGTAAGGACGCAGAGCCACCGAGAAGATTAGGGTGGGTTGTCCGCTCTGCCCTACCTCCCACCATCGATCCTTCCATCCTTCAGTCCCTCCATCACTCCATCCTTCCATCCCTCCATACATCTGTGGCTGGGTGCCAGCAGCCTGCACAGCTGGCGAAGCCATTAGGAGGAGGAGGAGGAAAAGGAGGAGAAGGAAAAACTGGAACCATTGGGTGAATGATTGGAAGTCACTCAGCATAACTAGCACCTAGCCTGTGCAAGGGCTCTGTCAGTTCTGTCTGGTTAGGGTTAAAAATGCTTCCATGAGTATGGTCTGGGTGAGCAGCCCAGCCTGGTACCTGCTGTATGTCTGCTCTCTCCAGAGAGTGGAAGGTCCCTGTTCACCTATGATGTGAATCTGCACAGCAAGACCAGTGCAACATAACGCCATGGATTCTCTGTCTGGACACCTTACCATCCCTCTTTCCTTAAGCCTCCCATCTCAGCTGTATTTAAAATCCCCTTAATGTTGTGGCATACGTCAGAATAGGGGTTTCTCAGAAGAAGTATGTCATAAACACACTAATCCTTTTGGGCCGTATTCGGCTTGGTCAGCATTTTGGAATCAGTAGGTTCATGACATACCACTGCAACAGCAGAAGAGCAGATGTACAAGAACGTGGTGTTGCTGCACATCTAACACTAAGCGTGAATTCACATTTACAGTGTGCACACTGGACACAGAGCTGACTTTTTCCAGCCTTCTTCAGACTGACTTCCACTTCAGTCTTCTTTTCACTTCGGGCAGCATGTGGTTGCATTTGTGTTGCTTAATTAAGCTTGGCTTACTCTTCCAATTACTTTACACCTCCTCTCTATGCTGGTTTGGATAGGCTGTTCTCGTTGCAGAGATTATCTGGCATTGATTTAGCAGTGGGAAGTGGATTTTCTTGGTGTTCAAACTGAAGCTTGGTATTGCACAGCATGTTCCTATTAACAGTATGATGCTCTAGGGAGAAGATAGGACAGAGTTCGTGAGTGTGTGTGTACACAGAGACACACCACAGGCAAGGGAGGGACTGAGGAGATGTTTTATGCTTCAGTCAGACAAGTCTTGACATGTGTGCTTCATTAGCAGGCTCAGTGCTGGATATACAGAGCAGTAGCTTGCTGTCACAAGGCAGTAGTAAGTACAGCAAAAACATTGTGATGCTGGCTTTTGTTTTTGACAATCTTTAATTTAGAGCTTAATACAGAGCACTTGCCCAGGCAGTGTTTAATGGTACACCTCTTATGTGGACGTGTGCATCTGCATGCAGCAGTGTTTGCTTTCGTCCTCTGAAAGTGAGCTAATACAGAGTATGGATAAATGTCATGTGGCGAGAATAGCTGGCACAGCAATTTCCATATTCATGTTCAATAACATAACTTTAAACTCAGTATAAATATTCACTGTATAGTAGTGAATGCAAGAAAAAATACCCCAAATATGATTTTGTATTAGTCTGGAAAATAGCTGATCTGAGGTCACCAGTTTTGCTAACAGGCTTCTGGCCACAAAAGCAGCCAAAGGCAATGCATGGATAGATTGGTTTAGAGGATGGTAGACCCTGTAAATGTGTCAGGAGTCTTTGGCAATATTAAGTACTTATTTTGTATATTGGAAAAAATATATAGCTCTCCTACTATAATGAAAGCAGTGAAATCACTTTGGTTTACATTTTTTTAAATATGTAATATAAATTTTCTAAGAAGATCCAGTCATGAATTGAAGCGTGCTTTGCAGGACAATGAAAATTTTCTGTCATTGAAGATGGTTTTGATTTTTTTGGGTGCATTTGTTTTGTTACTACTGCTAGGTCTCTCTCTAGTTCTGAAGAATTATCACTAAGGCTAGATGAGCTTCTAGTGCCTGTGCCCCCTTGCTTATTTGACATGCACTTCTGCACCAAAGTACTATATTTTATAATACTTTTAGGTCTAGAGTGACCTAAGAGCCTACCTTCTCTGAGACACAAACCTCCCAAGAGCTGTGAACATGCTTGTTGCGTGCAGTGTGTCCTACTCCTTGCTGTTACTTTGCTTCAGTTTGACTGGGAAGCAGGTGTGCAGCCTATCAGGGGGTTTTATGACCCTTCCTATCCATTCTGCAATCAGTATGTGGCATGAAGGCAGCAGCTGCTGTTCAGTAGCAGTTTTCTAATGCATGGTGGCAGAGTTCACGTATGTAGGCTGTTATCACTCTACACACTGGAAGCCTCCAGTGCTTTGTAAGGTTTAGGTGACTGCTCCTCTGGCAGTATCTGTGGATTTGAGTATTAATAAGTGCCTGAGGTAATGGAAATGTTTCTTAAATGCTAGGAAGATACCATGCTGTCATTTCACCAATGACATATGGGATACAATCAGGATGTTGTATCCTGGTGTCTGACAGAAGAAGGAAGCTAGCTGAGGCAGACTTGACTCAGGAAAGATGAAAACTGTTGATAAACAACGCCTTGCAGTTTGAGGAATTACAGTTACTGAAGTCACACTCCAGCGTATTGTCAGGCTGCAGCTGGTCCATGCTGGTAAAGAGAGGAGTTTTTATTGACCAGGAGCGATTCCGTGTAGTTTTGGAAGGCTGAAACTTTTGTTTCTGCCTGCTGAACCTGGTCTCATGGGGTAACTACTTGGGTCATAGCAGAAACAGCTACAGCTGCTTTTTGCAGTGCACTGAGTCCTGTGGATAACCTTGTAGTAGCCATGCTATGAGGAACACATCAGTGCACTGCTCATCTGTGCTGCTGTATCTCCCAGGTTTTATGCTTTAACGCATAAAGTGAGCGTGAATGTAGGCATTTGGCTGTTTTCTGTCCCATGGAAGCAAAGGTCTTGCAGCCTTGACAACTGAAAGTTAATTTGAGATTCATTAATGGCTACTTGTTTCTCTGACCTGAAGAAAGGCTTGCCATATGAGCACAAGTGTTGTCTCTCCTCCCTGTCCCCCCATTAGGTGATCTAATGTAAAGGAAATGTATGAGTCTTCCGTAAAAACCTTGCCATTCTTAACTCTCCTTTGGTTGTGTGAAGAGAATTTGAAGGTCTGATTTCAAGGCCTGTGACTTAAAAATGTGATAGGAAAGTGCATTAACCGATTCAGACAGATGAAGAAAGCCTGTAGTGTAGCTTGTGATGCATATATATATACGCATATATATATCTCATAGTACCCTTTTTGCATGCCTTCCATTGTTTCAGTGATCAGCTTTCCAAAGCAACATCTGCAGGCAGTTAGCAGGAGGTACACATTCTCTGAAACCTGAATGGGGGTGTTGCCACATGTGTGATTACTTACATCAACTACTAAGAATAGTGTATTAGGCAGGGCTAAGTAGGCATTCATTGCAGGCCAGTGCAGCTTTTGTCTTTTATATTACGGAAAATACAAATATCAGCTCACCCAGACTGGAGGAAGGAAGATCAATCGAAACATTTTTAGATTGTTTTCTTTTTTTAGGGGGCAGAACAAAACTCAGTCTGTGCCATTTGTATGACTATACGTGGTAAAAATAAGTGTGAGCCTGGGTTAATGAGTCCTGCAGCCTATTTATCTTTTTCATGATGTTGATTATAACATCCTTAAATATTACAGCAGAATTCTGGGATGGTTCCTGTTTTGCTAGATTGAGGTACCAGATAGAAACATGAAAAGATAATACATTGTGAAAAAATAAGGGTGGAAAACATGTTCATGGGAGGTATGAGGACTGTTTCTAAATGTGATCTATTATAAAGATATGCTGGGTGTGATAGATGGGATGAAGTTGCAAAATATCTTGGCTATAGAGATAAGAATGTTATCTTACTTGAAATGTTGATGGGGCCTTATAAAAAGCAGTACTGCAGAAATATTTAACCTTGGTATGCAGTCAAGGTATTACAGCTTATTAACTGGCTGATAAACTGCCCTGGAATTTCACTGACCTGTTCTAAAAATGTGGTCATCCAAGGGGCAGAAGGGAGCATAGTTAATGGTGTTCTTGGAAATGCTGATTTCACTGAAGAGTAAATATAGAAAAATGTGCAAGCAGTTTCTCTGTTTTGAAAGGCTCAGCATAGGGAAGGGGTTCAAATGCAGCCTCTTGTAATTTGGTATCACAGTATTATCAGTACAGCATCTGTCACTGCACATCTTGCTTGCTGTTATTGTTGAAGAGTTACTGGTCTTCCTGCAGGTCACCATTAGATTTGCCATGCTGAATACTTTGAAAGGTGTTAGGCCCACCAGAAAAATCTGATGTAGGTCAGCCTGGCCGCCTGTGTTTACTGTTTATGGATTTGTCCCTCAATAGAGTACCTTGGAAAGCTAGCTGGTTTTCATATGTGTGCAGAATGAACATCTAATTCACAGGCAGGGACATGAAAAGTTCTCATGCTTCTCGAGGGACTTGCGTCCAAACTGCTGTTAAAATCTATGGCTATACATAAAATACTGGCAGAGAACCACAGAGTAACTTTAAGGGGACTGAAGAGGTCTCCAGCTACCCATGTAGTCCAGCTTCCCACTTGTGGCAAGGGCAGCAGTGAGACCACACAAGGCTTTTTAGGGCTTTTGCAGTTATGTCTTGAAAATTACTGACCCTAACAAAGCATCCAACAATGTCAGCATTCTTTCTGCTAGGCTGGGTTAGGGACAAGCCAAAATACAGATGAAACAATGTACAGGGTGTGATAATGGTCAGTTTGGTTGGTTTTCATGTTAGTGGTTCATTGGTTTTATTTCTTTATTTGTTCCATTATGTGACATGGTCATGATAACACAGATGAGCTGCATGTATAGACTAGAGTCATCCAAACTTTACTCTGATCTTCTAGGAGGAGTGCTTAGCAGACAATATTTAGGTCTTATTTCTAAGAATAGCAAGGTAAATACACACTTGTAAATACTAATGAGAAAAGTACGAAGGCATGTAGGGGGAGGAGAGGAGTTACTGCGAATGTTAAGGAGTGTGAAATTTCTTGGAGTAATTTAGTGAATGTTGTGTAGTCTAGACATGAAAAATACTGATACCATCTTTAAATACAGAGGTCATCATCCCTGTATAGAATATTCCTCTCTAGAACCAGGCAAAAATCTGGTTTTATTTGTTGTGAAAATTCTTCTCAATATGCTGACTTGTTATGGCATTTTGGAAGTGTGGAAGAAGGGCTAGATTTATAGCTGGTATAAATTGATATATCTTTTCTTGTCGGTGCAGAATTCATCTGAGAGAGGGAAAAAGTTACTGAAAAACTCTGTGCTGGTGCTTTAGCCTGCTTGGATTCAGTATATGGAAGAATGGATTCCCAGGCACAGTGGTACCTACTTAACAGATTTTGAAAAAGAAAATATAGGGAGATTTGACTTTTGCCCAGGAATGCATTGCAGGAGAGAAGAAGGAAGTAGAAAAATTTGAGTGTCCCGATGTACACCATAGTGTCATCCCAGCTGTCTGCTGAGATGAGATCTCTGTGTCTATCAGGTGTTCTTCATTTCCTTTCTTTCTTCTCTCTGTAGTGTCTTACGAAGGAAACACAGGAAGGGAGAGCATTGTACCAAAATCTAGTGGGTTTAACTGATCTGGAAGGCAAACAGGTTGGGACTGTGGAGCAGGATGCATGTGTCTACTTGGCAGCACAGACACAACATTTGTGGTGATGGAGTTCAGTAGCAGGAGGGTGATGAACATGTTCCTGCCTGCTTTAGAAAGCATTTATTAGCTAAATGCTGCTTTATTGAAAGTTATTGAGAGTGGTGAACAAAGCTTGCTGTTTGTAAAAGCAGACACAGCTCCATTAGCTTTTCTGGACTCATGCCTACTTGATCTTCGTCTATTTCTACTCATGTGGGTTAAGCCCAGAAGTTTGGAATAGACCTGGAAATACAGAGACACCACATCATGAAAGTGCTATGTGCTAACCCCCTTGTGCATCAGGAGGGAAGGAACAAGAGAAGACAAAAGTGGCTAAGATTACATTGAGGGGCTGTTTAAGATGGAATGGAAAAAGACGTAAAGAGTGGTAAATTGAAGAAGGGGGATTACACAGCTTTGGGTCAAGAAATGATAATGGAAAAAACAGGTAAATTTAAGGTAAGGCAGTTTTTTTTTGGAAGAATGCAGCTGCCTAAGAGTCAGGTAAGAGATTGAGGAGAGGGTTTACTTCTCCTCCACTCACATTACTTTTCAGGCTTTGATTTCACATTTGGGAGCTCAGCTGATGTAGTTGGAGTAAGCAATTCCCTTGCCTATTCTGTTCATCCGTACTGCACAGCAATTCGTGCAACTGCATGGACCACTGTGAGTAACCAATCTAAAGAAGAGTAAAATTTCTCTAAAGAGAGAAAAATTTTCAAATCAATGAACAGCCAAGCCTTGGAGAATCCAATTGAAGTTTTTCAGCAAGTCTCCCTTCTGTATCTCTATCTTCATCACTGTTTTGTTACGACCTGCTGTCCTAGAGGCTTTCCACACGTGCACATGACTTTGGGGAAGTTTCCTTATTTATTGTTTTGGGTTTTCCTTCTGTTCTTTTGAGTGACACGTAGAGGAAATCAAAGTTGGAAATTGAGGAGGATACTCAGGGAGGGGGACAAGTGCTGGTGTTGTCTTCACTCTGCGCACCTGCCAGGACAAAAGGGTGCATAAGTGAAGAAGAGGAGAGTGCACTTGCACTGTACAAAATTTTGTGCATCTGGAGAGCTCCCACATTTGGCTAATTCCTGGAACAGGGAGTCCTGGATCACTTCCAGATGACATTTAGGACAGGAACAGAAGAGCAAAAGTTACTTAGTTATTAAAATAATGAATAGGGAAGTATGTGATCAAGATTCTGTCACAAGGGTCTAGTGTTGTCTCAGGTGTCACTTCCCTATACCTCGCTTGCCTGTCCCCTCTGAGGCCAAATCCAGCAATTCGTTAAAGTGGACGAGGGCTGTTAGTGCGAGTTGTAACCTCTGCAGGTAAGCAAAATCTTAAGAAACATTTAAGAAAATAAAATTAGATTGCAGAAAGGGGGAAAACGCAGTATTTCTTCCCTTCCATGGATAAAACGTTACAGAGCCTATAAAAGAGATCATGAACATTTAAATCATGTTGGATAGGGTATATAATCTGTTCTGTTTTAAATATGGCTTAAATAAGTGCAGAGTAATGACACCATGTAGGATGTTGAAGGAGGACAGCCTTTTACTTATGCTGTTTTGCTTAATTTGACTGAAGTTTCTAAGTGAGTCTTAGTTTAACCACACAAAAATATTGTAACTATTGCTATAAATAAGGATTCAAACAAGCAAGGCTGAGTGAAGATCTGTTACTAAACTGAGATCTTCTTTTCAAATTGCACGTTAATACGGCTGGAGGGAAAGTAGCCTTTCCAACCCTAACTATTCTATGATTCTATAATTCTGAAGCAGTGGAGGAAACCTCAAGGCATTTGGGATTGGATTGCACGAGGAATAACTTAAAAGCACATGCAACCAACTCATTGGAATGACTCTATAAATTATTTTTGTTGGAATATTTGGAACCAGTTGGACCTTGGAACCAGTTACATCCATTTCACAACATTACTGTGCAATCAAACCTTAGGCCACGTATAGAAATCATCTCTCTGCCCCTTCTACATCCTTACAAATGTAAAGTATCTGTGGTTTTGTTGGCTGGGACATGCAGGAACTTTTTTTTTCTTATTTTTTCCTTTCATTACTTTTTTTCCTGTAGTTGTGCATTCTAAACATTGGTGGGGTTTTTTTCTTACTGCAGAGCAACATCTGCTGAAGTGGCACCTCTGTAAGCTGTTGGGAAGTAGTCCTACCCCACAGAACAGGGCAAGGGAAGCTGTGACAACAGATGCTTTTTTATAGAGCTTTCAGGATTCTGCAGAGATGCCTAGTCTGTATGAAATGGGTGATGCTGGAGAGGGTGGTCTCGAATGCTTCTTGTCTGGAAAGATGGTGGAAGGAGCAGTCACAGTCTTTGTGCACCAGAATAGCTGGACAGCATGGACACTTTGCAAATGGACACAAAATCTAAAAGCTACCCTAAGCAGCTATAACTTTGGTAGTAAGACATGAGACTTTGAGGGTACTTTTGTAGTGTACCATGACCTCCTTGCTTCTTTAAAGCCTCACTTGCCAAATTGTGGAGAGAAGTTCTCTCAGCACCTTGCATGGAGAGGGCAGATGGAGCCAAAGTGAAATAGGAAGCAATCTAACTTGGCTGAGTGTAGCTATCCTCACAATGAACAGCAAAGCTTGTTCAAGCAACATGGCGTTAATTTGAGCATAACTTCTAGAACTATAGGTTCTGTATACATATCTGAATTGCAGAACTGCTTAATTGCATTGTACGGGAGGAAGGCCTCGTTAGTCAGCGTCGGGTTTGCCATGCATCTAAAGCCTAGGGCTGAGTTTTAAAATATGCAGAGAGCTTTTGAGCATTATTGAGATTTGCATTCTCAGGTTATAACGGTTAAACAGCTGTCAAACACTTATGTTATAGCAAACTATGGTTGGTAGCAGCTGTTTCTTTGCAAGGATAGTGCAGGACCACAGTGTGGAAACATGAAGTACATTTATAAACAAGGAGGTCTGGCCATGCCCAAGACAAACATTCAGTCCTGAAGGAAAGAGGAAAAGGGAGAGTCATTATGTGGAAATAAGAAAACGGCATGATGTGGGAGCTGTTGCTGCTCTCTAAGAGGTAACTAGGTAACTGAGAAAGTGCTTTTTAAAAATTACCAGCGCTAACACAAGTCTGGGAGATCCGCCTGTGTTAGCAGCGCTGCAGTCACAGAATCACAGGGTGATTGAGGTTGGCAGGCACCTCTGGAGGCCATCTGGTCCAACACCTCTCCTCAAGTAGGGCCACTAAGAGCCCATTGCCAAGGAACATGAACTGTCCTTCTGTTAACTACATCTTTTATGTGCTGCCACTACAGCTCAAACATGAACTTGATTAGATTCAGTGCTGATCAGGCTTACCTGACCTAGTCCTCAGGCAAAACAGACAGAAGCAGTTGGCATGCCTTTTTGGCTGAGTTTCCCAATGCTGTCAATTACTTTAAGTCACAGTGAGTACATTTTCCTGGTGTAGACAGGGTCATTGTTATGTTTTCAGAAGGGCTATTTTTATGCAGTGAGTCATATTAAAGCCTGTTCTGATTTGTTGTTTCTCCACCTTCTTTAAAAATGAAGCAGGACTAATGCATGTTCAGTATAATTCCACAAACTTCTGGATTTTACCTCTAAGAGAGAGTTTGGCCATGGAGTTGAAAACAGATGGTGACCCCTGCAACTCTGTAGGTTTGCTATGGCAGGGAAACTGATGTAGGTACTTCTGTCCCTTCAACTCCACAGCTCTCCTAGGAATTGTTACCTTCACATTGCTGTTCTCCGAAGCTGTTTCAACGCAGGGTATTGTGGGGGTAGCTCCACAGGAACTGTTCTTCACTATTTCACTGCACCCATTAATATTTGGAAGAAAAAACACATATAAAAGTGAACAACCTGGAGTTTTGGGGGTGTTTGGGTGGGTTTTTTTGAGGATATTTTTGAATTTCTGCTCTCTTTTCATTTTAGACATTCCTACTAAGTGTTGCATAACTGTTATAAAGGTAGGAACAAATTCTGGATGTAGGTTGGAGAGGAACTTCTTAACCCCGTGAAGAAGTGTTTGGTGTCACTCTACCCTGGAATAAAAGCATGAACTCTTAGGTTTTGTGCTACAGTGTGGAAATCACTAATTGTGTTTAATGCATTTAAAGCCTTGCTTCTAGCATGCAGATGTGTTGATGTGACAGGGGTACAGGCATTAGGGCTTAAATCTTTCCTGATAAAGCACAGCTCTGTCACCTGGACAGCAAGGGAAGAGTCCTTGCAGTGAGCTGAAATAAGCAAGTCATCACCTGCCTGGAGGGACTGGCTTCATGCCGTACTTTCCACTTCACTGAAGTGCAAGGTATTGTCATCCTCTTGCATGCACTGGGACGTTGCTACTGGACAGATTGGATAGAAAGCTTGGTAATGTCAGTGTCTGTACAGCAGCTTATACAGAGGATGTCCAACATGTATTTGTTTATAGCTTTTTATTTAAAAAGCCCACTGCTTCTGCTTTTATTTTAAGTACTAATTAGGAAGGCAAATCCAAAGGGAAAGGGCTGACAAGATTTAAATGTTGACTTTTTTAGCAGAGTCCAAGCTGAAAATTTAACACTTAGTATAATTCTGTGGTGATTTTTTTTGCTTCATCTTTTGTCTGAATGGAAATACATTGTTGTTGTATTTCCAGACGCCTGTTGTAAGGAAAACTAATTATGGAGGAAATTGAAAAGTTAAACAAGAAAGAGTGATGTTGGAACGTCCAATCATGTTACTTTATTTTAGAATGATATTATCAGCAGGAACTGTAGACCTGGAGAAGTGCTTCTGATCAGCAAGTAGATTTGGGTAAGATTTCTGTTAATAGCCTCCTGTTAAAATCACTTGCCTCTGTTATGTATCTTGTGAAATGAAGCTTATGGTGCTACAGTGTTTTGAAATATCACTCTTCTGCTATTCAACTGTCTTTGAATCAATATACAGTCAGTTTGCATTTAGAAAGGTTATTTGTGCAATGAAAGTAACTAGTTACCATAATATTTCATTCAAAAGTAAACTCGGTACAACTTTTCTAGCACTCAACTCATTCATCAGAGGTCAAGTGAAAAATGAAGTTTTATGCCTTTGCCGTCACTGACTTGAAGCAATTAGGCTGGTGGCCATGAATACGAAAGCTCCTATTTCTTGTCAGTGCAGAAAAAGTTGTTCTTGCCAGTGTCTGGATTATCCTGTTGGTGGTTAAACACATCTGTGCATTTTTGTGTTGTATATTGAATGCAGAGGAAATAATAAAAAACATGTTTGAAATATTTCATCACATGCCGCTATCTTTTTCTCCTTGAGTACTGGCTGAAGTTCAGTTTGTGGTTACAGCACAGCTGGGCACTCATCTGAGTACTTGGACTGCTTAGATTTACATTTATTTTGACTGTATTTTTTTTTTACTTGTCTTTTCTGAAACTAAACCTTAAAAATAAAAGAGGGAGAGGGGATCATGGTGAATTCTGAGCTCCTCACTCAGTTTGTTAACCCAAAGAGATACTATAAAGCTTAACCCCAGAAGTTGCCAAGCCTGTTACCCTCATGTCAGAACTGAAAATCAGAATAAGTGTAAACTACTTCTTTCTTGATGCTTTCATGATTTAGGCTGAATATTTACATGGTGCATTTCAGTAACTGGAGCATATTTCCCAGAAGCAATTGCTTTTTCTGGTGAATGACAACAATGCCGTTGATTGCGTTTGACAATCTGGGTCAAATTGAATCACAGTGTGTGCCTGTCTCTGTTGTATGTACATGCCTGTATATATGCATGAGCTTATCCAAATGTCTGTAATAAGAGGAGAAGATAAAATAGTTTCTTATCTTGCACATGGCATAGACCAAATTAATTTTGTAGAATACAGGGTATTTATTGTCCCAATCTTACTGCAGATAGTGATATATGAAATTTCCTCCTGTTGTAGGAAACAGAATTATGCTTTCACAGTTAGCTGAGAAATGGTTCATTTTAAGAAAAAAAAGCATAAACACTGATAAATCCATAAGTTTTCTCTCACTGCATGCCCCAACAACAATTTTAACAGCACTTGAATTGGTGCTTATGCATTACAAGATCTGGTATGAAGTGAAGTTGGAAATAAATGCTCTTTCCTGGACATGAACTTTTGTATTTTTTTTAAGAATATGGTTTAACAGTCAGCTCAGGCCAGTCTCCCACCCTTCCATGCAGCACGGCTGAGTTTTCCTGCTGTTGTTCTGTGTTGGTGCAAGCAATCATGCCACTGGCAAGGCCTCACCAAGCTGAATATTTTTCTAACATGCAAAGTTGGATCCACGTCATAGCAGCAAACTGTTAATCTTCTTATACAGCTATGCTTCATTGACACAAAGTAAGGAAGAGTAACACATGGCCATGTACTACGAGAGGAATGGGAATGCCTTTTTTAGTCTAATTTGAGATTAATGAATGTCAAGTCTCCCTTCACTTGCAAATTTCCATTATTCCCTGGTGTGAGCAGGCTGTCTGTCTCCACGATGTGATGGAGTGGGCAGTATGGCAGTGGGTGCTGCTAGAGTTATAGGATGCTCTTTGTAAGAGCAAACGGTACTGTTTATTTTAGTCGTTGTAGTGTTAGGATGCTGCCTGTGTTCTACATCAGCAGAGGGCCTCCAAGGAGGCACTGAGTGACTAAACGTACTTTCTCTCTGTGGTTTTATCTCTAGATTCCTCTTTCTTCCCCTACCTTATGCCATCACCAGCATCGTTACCTCTTGGATGGGTAATGTGAGTGGGTAAGTGGCTTCATGCTCTGCCACTTACCAGGTCAGCCGTTGTCAAAAAAATACGTGGAGACTGGAGCGAGTGTTTCTTTCCTTTGCAAAAGACAAAATGCATGTGTGATACTGTGCTACTTCTGGCTCTGAGTAAAAAGAAATTGTTGGCGTTTGGACCTTGTTAAACAAAAACCACGCAAAGACCACCAAACTAACGGCAGCTCTTAAATAAGTGTGATGATAAAAACAAATATTATTAAACAAATCTTTATTTTTGTTTTGTTTTTCGTCCTACAGGAATATTTTTACCCGAAATACTTGGGTGAGTTGGAGCTTTCACTTGCACTTTGTGGCAGTGCTGGTATCTGGTGCCTAACACTGGAGCTTGTCACAGCTGAAGTCTCTGCTAAGGAAAGTGATTGAAATCTGATTGCAATAAGCATGCTTTGATAACTTTTAAGATAGACTGTAAGTTCCTTATGTGATTTTGAGGTGTGTCTTACGTATAGATTTGCATACAGAGATCCTTATGTGTTTTCTGCGTGTTAAAATTTTGATGTTGCATTTATATCTGTAGCTTGCAACATTAGTAAATAATTTTAACTCTTCTATATTCTTCCCTTTTTAACTCAGCTATTAATTAATCCCCTTATCTTAAAAATAAAAACATGCCTTTACGTATTAAACCATCGGCTTACTCTATTGACTGTATCATAGTCATGGCATCATACTGCTTTTTATTTGCATTTCATATGTAGTACTTAAGATCACAAGTGCTAACAGTTTGAGAAAACTCCATGTGCTTTTTAGGTTTTTAAAGAGATTTAGTTGGTCAAATTTGATGAGCTACTAACGTGCTTTTGGAATCACAGTAGCATCTGGTTAAGTGATAATCCTTTTCAGATGGCTTATAACTACTGTACACCTGAGCTAAAATATTTTAGTGAACTTGAGAATTTTAAGGCATATGGGAGATAATAAAATTGCACTGGTTTTGCATGCATCCTCCAAATCCTTGCTCAGTGAATCAGCCGGTCAGGTATCATTTGACATGCTTTGAACAGCTGCCGTGTCATCATTATAATAATAACAGTTTCATTTTCTGTTCTTCAGCTTGTATTCAGAAATATGGGTCACCGTATACAAGGAGTCCTGATTTCCTTACATGTGTTCATAGTAAGCATTTTCGTTTACGTATATTGTAGTTAAATATTCTCTCATTCTACCTGAAGGAGTGGGAGCAGCTCAGTCATCTCCATTTCTGATAGCATTTTAGTACTGCTCTTCCTATTCTGTAGGCATGAGACTCCATATCACTTTTCCTATCTGAGCAGCAAAAAAAAGATCTTTTCCTTTTTGTAATCTGTCACCGCCTCGCTGCTGTGTTTCAGTGCTTTGGTATTTTATGATGCACAACATTTCTTTCCCACCAATTTCCCAAGGTCTGGATAAACTGAGAAGCAAAAGGAATGAGAAATAGGATTTACCATAACGGTATACACTATGCTTGGCCTTTCATTGTCTTTCCTCTTAAATAGTGTCCCTGTTATAGGGACCTTAATAGCTTACCCCTGTTAAGGAACCTTAGAAAAATCTTTCAATCAAGCCCAGGCTTCTGTCAGGCTTCTTTATAAGGATATTGGTTTCAGGCATCATGTGTCTGTGCTTCAAGTACTGCAACCTTTAAAAGTTCAAACCAATTTGGAAGTCAAACTGTTATCTTTGTAGAGGGGAAAGGGGTATATTTGTTTGCTGCTAACACTAGAGATCATAATGTAGTGAACACTTCTAATACCTTTCCAGTTCCCTCTTGAAGCTTAGCAGTGCTAAAGGTACAAAGCTGCATAAATGTTCTAAAAATGTTCTGGGAGCAGATCAGTTCACATGGGGAGAAAATCAGATGTATGTTCATTTATTTTCATTTTTACCCCTGTGGTTCAGTCTTTATTGTGAACAAGCATGATTAGTCATGTCTTCATACCAGTACTACCAAAGCAGCATCAGGATTTAGTTGACCTCTCATGTTTATAAACTTCATTACAGCACTTTCTGGAGAGCGAATTCCAAGGTCGGTAAGTGGTATGTGAAGACTTGCCCTCATATAATGGAGCTGTATTACCTACAGAAGTTCGAGTCCTCCAGACTGAGAATTCTAAGACCTATGGTAGTCATGTGAGCTGTGGTATGCCAGGTAGTTCAAACTGGCATGTGAGGCTGAATGCTTCCTTTTGCTCATGTGTGTGGCACAGTGAAGAGGCAGGAGTTTCTGATGAAAATGATGGTATCAGCTGGGAACACTTGTTCCAAACAGCTAATCAGTGTTTTAGAAATGTAAGTCTAAATGATAGTGATGAAAAAATAAAAATTAAATAATTGGGTTTAGGGATTTTTGCCTTCTGCAGATGCATTGGTTTGGAAATAAAGTTATAATATTTTCTCTCATTAAAGTATTAAAATGGCAGAGTTTTGGCTAACCATTTTCAATTCACAGGAGAAGTAATAGAGAAGGAGCCCAAGACACACACTTGGAAGAATGACAGGCTTTGTGCTTGGCCAGTTCCAGTGTGCTTCTTAATTCTTCACAGATGCTGCCAAAAGGGTCTGTAGCTCTGTGAGGCTGTGCCCACAAGACACATTTAAATTTTGTCTCTTAACAGCCTTTCTCCTCTCAAAATAAGGTAGTGGAAGGCTCTTTTAATCTGGCATTGCAAAGACATTGCACAACCTAAGGGCTGGAGGGTGATCAACTAGACTAGTTTATACTAGAAATAGGATAGAAATTTTAACTGTAATTGGATAGCTTAGCAGAGTATTTGAGGATTCTCAGTTTCATAAGATCTTTAGTTCAGGGTTACGGGTAGGATTCAGCTCTGGATTCAGAGAGGTAAATGCAGGTGTTTCCAGCATGGGTGCCTACATGAGGAGTATCCCCATCACAATCTGTGGAGAGTTAATCTAGAGGAATTCCATTGACCCAACTGTGTCTGCTCTGGGAAGAGCTGAATCATTCTATGGACTTAGAATCACAGAATAGTTAGGGTTGGAAAGGTTATTAAGATCATCCAGTTCCAACCCCCCTGCCATGGGCAGGGACACCTCCCACTAAACCATGCCACCCAGGGCTCTGTCCAACCTGGCCTTGAACACTGCCAGGGATGGAGCATTCACAACTTCCCTGGGCAGCCCATTCCAGTGCCTCACCACCCTAACAGTAAATAATTTCTTCCTTATATCCAATCTAAACTTCCCCTGTTCAAGTTTGAACCTGTTACCCTTTGTCCTGTCACTACAGTCCCTAATGAAGAGTCCCTCCCCAGCATCCCTATAGCCCCCCTAAACTTCATTTGTTGTACTGACTAGATCTCTACTTACTGAAATGAGAATTTACGACAGCTGCTTTGCAGATAGATGCTTACCTTGCACACAGGTGCCCGTACTTTGGTCTTCAGATCTGCAAGGATGTGAGCCAGGAATTAGGGATTTGTCTGGAAAATTCCACAGGATTTTTTTAAAATGAAGCTGCATGTGACCTTAAAAAACACAATGGGATTTTTGTTAGGTCATGGGTGACTGCTTTTTAATAGTGAGTGCCATAGTCTTCACAGCCTATCATTTTCCTGATGTTGTTTTAATTTGCACTATTTTGTGAATATCAAAAATTAAATTGTCAGCTCAGAATAAAGCACTGGAAGCAGCAAGCTGAGTACTTAGGTAGAGCCTTGTTTTCATAGACTTCAAAAATGGAACTGGTAGTTCTGTTCTCTGTCTGCACTTACAAGCTATATATGTGCTACGAGAAATAGCTCAAAACACATTAAAAGGTCATGCTCTTCATTACTTTTAAAATCTGTCACATAAATGAATGGAAACAAAAGCTCCATTTTCTTTTGTAATGATTTAAATCAGGAGCACCTTCTTTGAAGCTGGCAAAATTACACAGCAATGAAGCCGCCAGGAGAGTATAAGCCTGTGCCTCATGTTCTCAAGCTGTCATGATAAGAGGACCAAATATTGTCCCAGCATTGTTGTGTTAGAAATGTCTGAGATTGTTCCTGCCATTCACCATGGGCTGCGATAGAGTAGTATTCATCTGGGCAGCATTTTTTCCATCTGGCTCTGCAAGGCACATCAGAATACAGTTTGAGAGAAAGAATTAGAAGCTTAAGGATATACCAGATAAGTCGTGCATAACCCTATTGACTGGTTTTGCGTATCAAATGACTTTGAAAACACTGCCATGTCCGGGAGGCTTAGACTGTGCTGCTTCCTGACTTGGCTTACTATACCTAAACCATTCTTTTTACTGTATACAGATTTTGGTCTGTCTAGGAAAAGAAAGATGCTGATTAGAGCTACTCTGCCTTAACCTGCCCTTTCCTTCCCTGACTACTCCACCTCCAGCAGTGTGTTGTCTGGGCAGGGATTTATTGGGAGGTATTCTGGCAGGTGTGTATGTTCAGACAGCCCGTGTAGCTGTGTTTTCTTTTGTGTGGCCTGGCCTCTTTTTTGTTAGGACAAGGATATTCTGTTGTCCTTCCTTTAGCTATCTCTGCCAAGCACTGTCCCTAGGTGTTTTGTGGATAGGTAAATTTGGACAGGTGACGTCCATTTGTTGAACAGTTACTTGGTAATTTGATATTTGTTCCTCCAGTCCTCCCCAAGGTATGGTGACTATACCCTTGCTGCTTTTCTATGGAGAAAATCCAGTGTGCTGTCTGTAAACTGGATTAGTGGTTTGCCATTCTTATGCTGTTAACACATTGGTATTTCTTTTTTTATTCTCATTTTACACAATAAAAAAAGCCTAAATTGGACAGCTATGACAAAAATTTCAGGTATAAACTTTTGCTAGCCACAAATCTATCAGCCCTGGTAAGATCCTCAGTAGAACTACTGGGAGTAATTTAAAAGCAAACTCATTCTTCCTTGAGTACTTATTACTTTAGTTGCTACCTGCTTTGTATTTTCTCCAAAGTAGGGAGTGTAAAATTAACTTCCTTAAAAATAGCTACTTTGAGTTGCTTCTTTCAGAGTGTGCCCTTCAGATACGGGGTGGTAGCTTATTCCCTTTTGCAATGAAATGAATTCTACTGCATGTGCTCTACAAAACTCCTGGCACAGCTTGTTCGGCATGTGAGCACTAAGAATTAGCTTCTAGTTTTGCCAGGTGTGAGTATTTCTGGTAGTGATTCCCCATTGCTGTTTAAGCTTCCTGACTTTTAATGAGAGTGAAACACCTAGTTGTTAGTAACTTCAGTGTATTGTTTTCATTTTGGTTTTTTTTATTCCTTATATAAATCAGATTTGCCAAACCAGTGTTCTCCTGATCCTTGTTACAAAGAGGGGACTGTTAAATGTGAAGATCTCAAGGGGGACTTCTATTGTGAATGCAAGCATGGCTGGCAGGGAAAAACATGTGAAAAAGGTAACTGGGTTTCATTATCTTTTACACTTGTAACAAGCATGTATTGGGTTTTGTGATATTCTCAAATGGTCACTGATACTGCACAATTTGAAAGTCACAGAATTGAACCTGGATTGTGTGCTGCTGATGTTTTTATCTTCTGTGAATCAGGTAACTTTTTCACATCAATGTTTTTAGACATTAATTGATCTCAGCTTGGTCTTGGCAAGGTACTCTAAGAAGTTATGCCCCAACTTTCTGTGTCACCCATCTGAAAGGGGCAGCAGAAGTAGAGTTGTGGCTTGTCAAGCAAAACTGCAACAACTGCTGCTGTGAACCCTGATGTAAGAGATCACAGACTGCAGAGACAGAGAAGCTGGCCCATCTTTCTTTCTAGCATGCCTGCAATGGGAATGGTGACTTTCAGCAGTCAAGTTAGGATCTGAGTCTGATGATACACAAACCAGTGAAATTAATCTGTTAAAGCCTCCTTGCTAATAAGACCTTATTCCACATCTGCTTAATTCCAGTGTGTATTTGGATCACCTCCAAAGAGAATGTTCAGGCAGAAACTATTTGTGCAAGAAGTTCCAGCCCCCCAGAGGGATTTTCTCTATTCCTTTATGAAATACTGAAGTTGTCTTCCCTCCCTTTGTTTTTGGTTCCTTTTTTAATTCCCTGCCTGCAGGGTTTCCTGTTAGGGCCACTGCTTTTCCGCTTGCCAATATTAAGTGATTGCCAGAAATCACATTCAGCCAGTCCAGAATTGTGGCAACCAAAACAGCAGGAGAGCCAAAGCCTTTCCTTCTGATGTAAATATTGTGGGGAGATTATAGGATCCCTCACAAGCAGTATATTTAAGCATTTGAGACAGTTGGCTGATCAGTATACGATCACCTTTGAGAGCTCAGCAGCTGATTAGTTTGAAACATATCCCTTTTTTTCTCATAAAATGCCATGAAATGTGTTGTTCTACCCATCAGCTATCCCCTGAGTCCCATATACAAGCAGGATATAATGAGCAAGTAAAGGCAGATCAATGGTGTAATCCAGGCTTTTCTGGATTTAACAGGCTTTTGCTGTGAATTTCTCTGGAGCACAGTTTAGGTCACAGTGCTCAATAGCTGTGAACTTCAAATTTTATGTCTTCTCATGAGCTCTGTAGTACTAAGGATTTAATGTTCTTGTTTTATGTAAAGCTTTCATCCTGAACTTATTGGTCATAGTACAATTTTAAGTTAGTTATGATATAAAATACAATAGTTATAATTATTTTGCTTTTCTAAACAGACTTCTTAACAGTGACTGAAGATACTTTTCTTCATTCTTAGAGCTGTGAAGGAAAACTCAGTTACAGTTCCTTCTGTCTTTTTTTATTAAATGAACTTGAAGCTAATTTTCTTGAAGTGTTTGAATGAAATCTCTATGCTTTTTATAACCATCATGTTGCAGCTGTAACAGTGTTTCTTGTTTGGTCTTTCTCTTCCCCAGCACTTACCCTATTCTCACCCTGCAGATGATTTACAGAGGTGAAAAGCTGACTAACACTTTTTTTTGATGTAGATATTGATGAATGCAGAACGCAGAATGGTGGCTGTAACCAACTCTGCCTCAACAAGCTTGGCAGCTACCATTGTTCATGCCTCAGTGGTTTCACTCTTAAAGACAGCAAAACCTGTGAAGGTAAGCTTTGATGGGCCTCTCAGTTTGCTTCAGTGGGTGCTTAGTGACTTGTGATTCTTATTTTCGAGAGCTGGGTAGCACTGAGCAGCCCTGTTCTACTCCCTAGCCCAGCTACCAGAGACTTGCTGATAGCTCCTCTTAGCCAGGTGCTCCAGCCAATGCTACATGCCTGGGCTTGTCAGCAGTCACACCATGCTACTTGCCAATATCATAACACAGGCGTGATTCACAGAGGATTTGTGGCTTGGATTGTACTAAATTGGTTTAGCCAATCGGTCCTTATATCCTGACATTGAGAGAAGGAAAGGCTGGCCAGATGCGTTGTTATGATTCTTTCCAGTCTCATGCTGTTGTAGTATATGAGCCGTTTGTTTTTCTTTTGTGTGTTTCGTATTTTACTTTTCTAAATTTGGATTTGTGCAGCAGCTAATGAATTCAGATAGTGCAGATGGAGAAATTCACTGCAACTGAATATTAATAGCCGTAGAAAGGCCCTAGTGAAGGTTGGCAGCCATTGTACATAGCAGCTGAGAACAGAAAGTGAGGATCTGAAGCATTTGATTGAAACTGCAGAATGAATTTACATAACCAAAACTTAAGCAACTGAGATTTTAAAAGTGTTAAGAAACTGCATGCTGAGACAGACTCATTAATGATCACAGATGGCTGTTAAAGGTATGTGTATCTCATGAAGAAACAGGCAAGTCTGTGTATGTACCTTCTATAGCTGGATGTGATGACACATTTGTAAACAGTCTTCACACCTGGTCTGAACAACATCATTAATGCTACCAGCAAAAACACAAAGATCAGGATTTTATTTCTGTCACTTTATATAAATGAATTTTATTTATTTTATTTCTGTGACTTCCACTGCGAAAAGTGACAACTCTCTAGATTGCATAGTATTCCTTTCTAATGGGAGCAGCTACTTAGAAGAGCTAGCCTCACTTCTGAATTGTCCTCTGGTGCCAGTTGGCATGGACAGGCGGATGGAGAGTGGGCTCACAATTCCATTTGGTTTTATATGTGTATATATTTGTATAATACCCTAGTACTGTCTACTAGAGCACTGTGAACATAGTGTATAAGCATTCTGCAGCTTCAACATGTGACCCTGTGTTTGTGAGGTTACTGTCAGCTGTGGTTAATGCTAGCTGAGATTGATCATTGCATTTCAGTTTTCTGTCAGATTTATTCCTGTCATTACGTGTGCATACCAAAAAGTTAGGTTTTGTCTGTTGATTTTTAGACTACGTTGCATAGCATACTAAACAGACTACCATCGGCCAGTTCAGTCATGCATGGAACATGTAATTGTAGTTTTAACATGTCCTAGAAAGCAAAAGTAAATACTAAACTCTCAGTACACTGCAAATGTTTTGTCAACACCAGGATTTTGCTGGGTATTAGTTAAAATGTTAGAAAAATACTTATTTGTTTTTATGGTACTCCAGTTCCAGCCTACTGCCTGCCTTCATGGTGAAAGCCCACAACATCTCTCAGACATAGAATCGTAGAAGAGTTAGGGTTGGAAAGGACCTTAAGATCATGACTTGTTCTCTCTGACAAATTGGGCTGCTTCAATTCCCCTTTGCCACTACAGATCAGAAGATTTAGATCTTAGTTTTGTGAATACATGAAAAAATACTGTTTGCCTGTCTGAGGAAGGAGAAGAGAAATCTGTGATGCTCCACAGGCTGCATGTTCCTTCTGTGTTTAGGTAAAATGCACACTTGCTGTTCCTCAGTTCCTGCTTTTTTTTTTTGTTTGTTTGTTTGCTGTTTTTTTTTAATCTCTATTTTCAGCCCCCCTGAATGGAGTGGGACTTTGGTTTTGTGGGAGTTGTTCTGGTTTACGGCTTTTCTCCTGGCTTACTTTGCACTGATTTTTCAAGTAGTGGTTAATGGCTTAAAGAAAGGAAGACCAACTGGTTTTGAAAGCCTGAAGTCACTTCTTATAGCTAGCTAACCCTAAAGGCAGTCTTAAAGATACTTTTTTAGTTATCAAAATAACAAAGGGCTCTCTTGACCCTGATCCCACTTCAGTGTGTGAACGCAAAGTGATTATACTCTTCTGAAGTCATGTTGTTTAATTGCTTGTTTTGCAGACATAGATGAATGCGCAGCATCAGCAGACATCTGTGGAGAAGCTTATTGTAAAAATTTAGTAAGTTCATATGAATGTCTTTGTGATGCAGGCTACAGGTACGATGACGTGAAAAAGACTTGTCAAGGTAAGGTCATGAAATAAGACCATGTTAGCATTTATTACATGATTCAAAGCTATAAGACCCCAGAAATTTAATTTCATACTTCAGTAAAAGCTGTTCTTAAAAAAAAGTCTTGCTTACGCACTGGACTTCTGTTCCCTTTCTGTAGCTGTGAGTTTGCAGTTTGCAGTCATCCTTGAGTTCATTGAGTTTACAGTCATCTTTGATGACTTGAATCAAGATGAATGAGCCAGAGTACTGAGTTTTCTTGAATTTATGACAAATACAAGATCTGATAGAAGCTCAGAAGCATCTGTGCATGTTGCTGTCTGTCTTTGTAGGACACAAAAAGTTACAGAGCAGTAGCTGTTCTTTCAAAACCTGTCTTGTGATGTTATTCTGAACTAGGAGTTTAATATGCATTGAAACCACACACAGTTCTGCTGGCTACACTGCCTGCAAGCTTTCTCAACCGAGTAAATTTTGAAAGTATTCCAAAACTAGCATCGTTCCCTACATTTTGTCTAAGTTAAGGTAATGACTTGAATCACAAGCCACCCAGCCCTACCAGGCTGTAAACGTTTACCTCTACCTGAAGAGATCCGTGTGGGCCATCATGATTCATTTTCCTGAATTTGTTTGTGAGAGGATAAAAACAAGCCAAAGACAAAAAAAAAGAAAAAAAAAAAGAGGGAAAATGCTGAATGAGAAACTCAGCTTTTACTTGTCTGTTGAGGATCCAGCTGCTGAGTAGCAATGAAGCAAGCAGTCCTTAAGTTGAACCTGAGTTGAAAGAGCAGGAGCCAGTCAGCACTGGCATACCAGAAGGGCCATGAAGGGAGGAGGTCTTGTCTAGAAGTTAGAGGTCAGGGCTCTGCACCAGCAGACAAGGTGAAGAAGACAAGAGCTCTGCTTCCAGCCTTCCCACTGACTTGCTGTGTATATTTGGCCAGCTGGAATCTGTCTGTGAAAATAAGTTTGTGCAGATGCTACTTCTAACCCTTCCCTCCTATAAAGATACAGCATAGGGTAAGTACTGGTTACAGGGCACTTGGCCATGCTCAAATGACAGGTGCTACAAAACAGCACTGATAATGTTTTTTTTTGCTCATATGATTCATGTTTAAACAAACTCAATTGCTGTTTTCTCCTCTCTTCCTTGCTGGTTTTGTGTAGATATAAATGAATGTGAAGAGAAGCTCTGTGAACAGACCTGTGTCAACTTGCCAGGGAGTTATACCTGTCATTGCGATGGCAGAGGGGGAGTAAAACTTTCCCAGGACATGAATACCTGTGAGGTATGGTGGTCTTCATTGCTGTAACTGCAGAACAGCCCTTTATTTTACACTGCAGTTAAGTATAACTGATGAAGCTCTGGACCAAAGCCATCTAAGCTGAGTCACTAGCAGGAGAGTATTGTATTGGCAAAATCACGTGAGCTGGTGACGGTAGCTTTCCTGAAAAGAAATTTCCTTCTGAAAGTCTCTCTTCTCAGGCTCCTTCTGTCCCCATTCCAAAAAGAACATGCCAGTGATAGCCGTGCCACCCTCTGTTTGGCTATGGCTGCACAAGCTTTTGTGATTTAGACCCAGTAGGACAGTGTGAAGGTCTCAGGGTGGATGGTATAAGTTATGGACCAATACTTGGCACTTAATGTTTTTCTCCTCCAGGCATTGGGGTGAATGGGCTTCAGTGGCACAGGCTGCCTCTGTGGAAACCAACCAACAGCAAGTTCTTAGCATATGTTTTGTTGCAGGCGCGATGCTGCAGTAGAAACTTTATGCTGTACCTTATGAGTATGATTTCATTTTGCAGCACGAAAACATTCCTCCAAGGCAGGTACAGGGGAGGAGGGAAGGAAAGAGGAAATGTTCTCAGTACCAAAACAACTGTATGTTGAGAGTGTAAACATTAAAATGCCCTAACCTACTATGTGAATAGCAACTACGTAAGAAAATAAGAGGAGGCATACTCTGTGATTGTTTCTGCTGTGTGAGAAGAAAACTCAAAAATACATTTTGATTATAGAACGTAATACCATGTGTGCCTTTTGCTGATGGAAAAAGTGCTAAATCTATGTACCTCGGGAGGATGTTCAGCGGTGCTCCTGTCATCAGGCTGCGCTTCAAAAGGAAACAACTGACGAGGTGAGGGCAATTTAGAATGACAGTCAAAAGCGCCGTCTGGCTTTAATGCATGCTATGGAGTTAAGTTGTTACAGTAACAATTAGTCCTGTCATCATCATTATTTGTTTGGATTATGGAGTCCTGTAAGGCAAAACGTTATCCAAACTAGTAATTGAGAAAGGTAGCCTTGACCGCAGAGCTCCTAGGATAATTGCTGAAGTATAGTAATGTATTCTTTATTGCTGACGCTATTTTAAAACCTGACTTCACAACTTAAGTCTTTCAGGAGTGCCTTAAAAGCTAGTGTGTTTTAACAGAGCTTTATAACTGCTAGTGTTGATGCTATCTGTATGGAAAGTACTTTGTGGTTTTTGAACTCTGCATAACTAATTTATTTCTTGGCACCTGTGCGGTCAGACTTGTGGCTGAGTTCGACTTTAGAACCTTTGATCCTGAAGGTATCCTTTTCTTTGCTGGAGGCCATCAAGACAGCACATGGGTAGTGTTGGCTTTGCGCAAAGGACGGCTAGAGCTGCAACTGAAATACAATGGGATAGGCCGTGTGACCAGCAGTGGGCCTGGTTATCAACCATGGCATGTGGCAAACGGTGAGTCCAGACCAGTGCTGAGATCTTACCCTTTCTTGGCTTGTTCCCGATGTGCTCTGTGAAGTGCAGCTAGACTTTGTGTATTCTTGAAGAGACGCTTTGCCAACCTACCTATCCATTCAATGCATGCCAGTACATTACACATTCTAAGGTGAGAGTGGGATATTTTTCTTAATAAATTGAATTGCACTTTATATGCCTTATAAACTACATTGCATCACTAGTTTGCACAACCAGAGCAGACACAGTGCCTTAGAGATGCAGCAGTGCTAAGCTGACTTCATATGAGTTTGAGAAGATGCCCTTTATGTGAGGGCTGAAAGGGAGTAAGAGGGAAGGAACTCCAGCTGTTATTTTAGGGAAGTTTCAAAGGGTGTTTGGTATATGTATGGTTGCTTTTGTGTATTCATCTGTTTGTTTGTTTAGTCACAGGGCTCAGACTTGGCAAGTGTCTTAACCTACCCTATCCTTTTTTAAAGTCTTATAGCTTGTTTACATACAAAATAGACTATTTCCCTTGTTAGGGAAATCTACTGATGTCTATTAGAACCTCTCTATTTACTAATAAAATAATTCTAGCGATTTCATGGTGCCGTGCATCTTGGAGCTTGTAAGGATTCATGTTCCTGACACTCTCTCAACGTTTCCTGGTGGTTCTGGAAGCATCATGGGTGCTACCATTTGTGACAGGATCATGAAATGCATCCTGTAGTATGCACTACAGTAGATTAGCAACTTATATATGCCTCTTCAGTTCTGCCTTTTCCTTTCCTTTCATTTGTTTTACTTAATTAGATTAGATCTTTTGACTTTTAAACTGATGTGTATCTTGGGGAATGGATGGGAAATTCTGAGTGAACTCACATATGAGACAAATACAGGTACTGGTAACTGAAGAATTTTCTGTGTAAAAAGAAAAAAAAGAATAAAAAATCAGAATTATGCATTAAGGAAAAAAGCAAGGTGGGAAAATTTTGTTTCTAATGAATAAGTAAAGTCCTTGAGCGAATTCACTGCCAACTACTGACATTTGGTAATGTTTTCAGCAAATGAGGTGATGTTTAATTCAGTTCCTTTGCTGTCAGTGAAACAAATTTAGATTCCAAGTGGAGAGCTATAAAGGTTCAGCAAAGCTGTAGATAAAATGTATGACATGCTGGACCTTTACAGGTAGGAATAGCCTCAAGCCACTTCTTGCTAAATTTGTTGTATGGTTTGTTCTGCTAATTTGAAATATGGCAATTCTGATTGCCAGCACAGAGAAGATAGAGATGAAAATTGTGGAAAGCAGCCGTGATGACACTGGGGTGACTTGGGAGTCACAAAAACCAGTCGTTACCAAGGTAAACCATTTAACATGGGAGCATATGATACTTGCCAAGTGCCAGACCTCGTTGTGAAGTAATTACAAACTTTCCAATGTTGGTTTTGAGGAGACAGCTGAAATGTATTTTTTTTTTAATCAAGCAATACAAAAAATGTTCAAACACATAGGAGCAGTGGGGTAAACAAAGGCTGTGCTTGCTTTCTGCAGTGAGAGAAGTCAGTATGATAAAAGTAAGTATAATTTTTAGGCAAGAATTATTGGTCTCCTGTCAGCCATCAATATCAGGGCTCTTATCCCTGGGTAACCTTGACATAACCAAGAAATTGCCTGGCTGAGTTGCTGCTGCAGCAGCAGCGCACTCTGCGTTAATGGTGTTAATGCTGTGCCTGATGCTGGCCAAAGGCAGAAGGATTTACCCACAGATGAATGACAGCAGGGGGAAGGAGTCTTTAAACTCTTGACTTCATGGTTGACTCACCTCAGAGACCTGGGATGCTGCTTGCGTTGCTGGAGTGCTTTCTCTGTTGTTGGGGTGATTTCTCCTTTCTCTGTTCTCGTTTCTTATCCCTTTACTCTGTCCTGCAGGTACTTTGTTTCCTTCTGCTTAACATCCAGTGTCTCCCCTCTCTCTAAATGCCATTTAATCTATATGGCTGAGCAATCCTCCAGACTCCATTTTGTCCCCTCACTCATTTTTCCTTTTTCCTCTGTCCAGCATGTCTTTTAATTTGGGAAATCTTGTGGGGAGGGGTTGCTCATTTTTACCTGTTTCCTTTCATAAAACATGTAGCCACACATTTCATTTTCAGTATAGTCTTGTGCGTACTTTCCAGCCTCACCTTCCGTGAAGCGCAACCCCAAGAACCTTTAGAGGTCACAATCCAGACTCAAATGCAGTTTGTGAATTTTAGTCTGGACTTCAGTATGCACAGGATTAAGTACTTAGTTTTGATTAGACCTGGAACAATGGAGTTTGGATACTTGGGACAGCTTTATAACAGTTGTGAAAAAAATAGTAATTTTACTATTTAACTTTCAGCAGATGAATAAACAATAGCTATTTAAAAGCAAAACATGAGAAAAAACACCAGCAGTCTACATTTTTCAATCTCTTGAGCAAAAGTTGCATACTTTTATAGAAAGATGAAGGCATTTGCAAAACTTCAGGCCAATATTTCTGCCTTGGTATTCTCTCTGATGTTGATCCTTCCTAATCTATTTTAAAATGATCATTCCCAGCATTGAAAACAGAAACAAGCAAGCCTTGGGAAAAACTTCTAATGTCGTTATTCGTGTGTAATCCAGCTGGGTGAAGTGGTACATATGAACTCATGATTGCAGAGAATGCAGCGTTGGCCTTCTGTTTGTTTTGCATTTCCAAAGAAGTCATCATTTTGTCTTATTTTCAATGGTTAGTTTAGTGCTGCTCTGAGGACAGTATGGTTAGCAAAAATAGTAACTTACCTGTGCTGTTAAATGTCAGAATTGAAGGTTAAGCAGTCAGCAGCAGATTCATATTTGGCATTAACCCTGTGGCTGCTGGTAGTCCCATCCCTTTTCAGTGCTTCCCACTTGCCTTTCAGCAAGGAGCCGACAGGCTGGCTGTGTGCTGCTATGAGTTATCCAGAGCGTGAACCCGAAAGACAAAGCTGACTGCCCTTATGGCTAACCATTTGGGAACCCTTAGCTAAAAGAACTTGCGTGAATTTCCCCAAGCACACTGTGGCAGGCTTCTCCTTGCAACAAAAAGAGGGAATTAGAGCAATCTGCTAACTACCAAATTGCTTCCCCTTTTGGTTTGTAGGTGATGGTGGTGCACCAGCAATTAAATATAATTGAATATAAGGAACTCAAGCTGAAACTGCCAGAGGGCAGTGTGAAGCAGACAGAATGCAGTTTCCTAAACTGGAATGAGTTAAGAGTTTCCATAGGGATTAACCCCTTCTCTGTTGAAGTTTCCGCTGGTTTGGGTTTGTTTATATTGATGATCAGAAGCAGCTAAGAACTTGGCCTAATTTGTTAAAATTTCCATATTACTACTTTCTAAAATTTTAGAAGGCCCTGAATTTTAGTGGCCCTGCAAGTTGCAGGTTTTCTTCACAGACAAGCACAGAATGGGCATTGCTGCAACCAGCTTTTCCCTATTCCTGTTTGCTCCACTGCTGCCCAAGATCTGTGCTAGGAGCAGGGAGATGGTCTGTGCTAGCTCCTTGTGGCACTCTGTACCCCAGTGCATTAGGGCAGTGGTGACAGTGCCACCAATGAGAGACATCCAAGTGAGTTTTTAGCTGGATAGCCAGTGTAGATAAGCTAGCTGGGCTGTGGCTGCCAGGACCTGTGGTCTTCGGTTCCCATCCCCTGAGTGGACATTACAGCCTGCCAATGCCCAAAAAAACCTGTTTGAGACTGGCTTGCGTGGCTCCATGGAATGCAGTCAGGAGGTGTTGATGCCACGTAAAACAAGCAAGCTTCAGACAAGTAAATTCATGTCCTGTAGGATACAGCAGAGAGCAACACGCCAGGTGTAAGCAGTGTTTTAGCAATATAAACCAGATGGTACTAGAAGCTACAGGAGAAGAAAATGTTTGACAGTTTGAATAATCTTTTCAACTGTTTAATTCACTTAATCTTCATTACCGAAGTCTGCAATCCAGACAGAGTGTCCAGGTATAAACCTGCTCAACCCTGCCATCCTTTGTTACAGCTGCAGAGTGACAGCTCAGCATGGCTGATGGAAACAGTCTGGGGACAGCTGCTCTCAAAATGCAAAGAGAAAGACATGCTCATGACATGGCCTACTAGCAGGGAGAGGGAAGAACAAATCTAAACAGCCACTCAAGTAGATACTTGGTTCTATACAGTGGCTCAGTAATGGATGCAGCATCCCAGTGTCCCGGGGAACAGAGCTGTACAGGTGAAGAGTGAGTAGGTGGGAAGGAGTGCTGTGCTGAAGATTATGTTATAGCAGAGATGCACTCATTTCTTCTTCTCTACAGGAAGAAAGGGGTTGTCTTCTGCTAGAGCCACAGAACACCCTGTCAGTAGCAGGACCCAGGTCCCAAGGCAGGAGAATCCATGCTGCTGTTCAGCGGCCTGCTGTATGTCAGCTTTGTCCTTCACCTCCTCCCCCATTGCAGAGCTGGCTGCTTTATAGTGCTTCTCTGTGCAGCCTGGGCATAATTAAAATGATGATTTTTTTCTTTTTTGAAATTTCAGTGGTGATGGGATCTTCCTAGAAGCAGCTCATGGAACTAAAACTTACAGTGACCTTTTGGGAGAAAAATTATTGCCTATTACACATTTTTATTATTCTCTCAAAAATGATGTCTTCTGTCATTCTTTTTTCAGGGGTTAATATTCAAAGACTGTGGCTGGAAGGCTTCTGTGTTGTCTTCCACTGATCCAGTAAAAGATATTGTCAGCTTTTCCTTTCACATGCATTTGCAATAGGAAGATTCTCATTAATAACTCCTTATTGCATTTGCATTTTGTGTAGAGTGGCCTCAAATGTCATGTAGCTAATCCTCTCATATTTTTGTGTAGCTGTTTTGAAGTAGCTGGGCTGCCTTCACCATAACAGCAACCCCAGCTTGCTTTCTAGAGTAAAGTTTTGCATATTAATGTGGGATGTAACTTAAAAAACAGACAAAGAGGCTTGGGGCAGAAAATATTTCTCCATCTTGGGGATTTCACTGGTGGTGTCTGTCCTTTGTTTGAGGCTTCAGATATTAAGTTCTTTTTATACTGAATTATTCTATTTCCAATTTTACTTTTTTAGATCTCTGTTGAAGAACTTGAAAGAAGTTTGGTTATAAAGGTCAACAGGGATGCAGTTATGAAAATAGCTGTCTCAGGGGATCTGTTTACTCTAGAAAAAGGGCTGTATCAGCTGAATTTGACAGTAGGAGGCATTCCTTTCAAAACAAAGGACCTTATTCTACCGGTAAGTATAGCACTTGCTTTGCATGCCTGAAGGGCTTGATTTCATCTTCTCTTGGGGTAATGTAGGTCCTTCCTGAGAGCAGTTCAGCCTGCCCTGAAACAGGTGGAAGTACCACCTTCTGGATACAACTTTGTCTCCATTGACTATAGAGGGAGCCTAAGTCAGTAGCAAAGGTGAGACTCCTGTTTTCTGATTGTTAAGTTTGGGTGAGGTCTCTCACCCTTTGCCTGCAGAATTATGATGTACAAGACTGGAGCACATGACAAAATTATCAGTGATCATGCTGGCTTGGAGACTCTGAGAGGTGCTGGGGTGGTTAGTGGACACACAGGTGTGTGAGGGTACCACTGTACCCACTAAGTCTGGAAACAACACTGGGGCACTTTCTGTGTTGTGATGAACATTTGTGCTTCACATATATTGTATCACAGGTTTGCTGCTTGCATGTGCTGTTTCCGTTTAGTGAGACCCAAGGAGAAACAGAAGCCTATTTTTTTTTTTATTTCCTCCTAATTCAAGTAGACAGGGCATATGAATAAAAGCTAAGGCGCTCTTTGGGAGAGATTGGGTGATTGTTGTGTTACTGAAATAACTGCTGCTCAGGCTGTTTTGAATGTCCACCACACGCAGAGTTGGCACCTTGAAACCCAAATTGGCATCTTGTTAATTTCTAAATGAGGTGACAAGCTTGCAGCTCTGTGACTGGGAATGCAGCAGCTGAGGAAGGCTCCTGTTCCTCACAAGAAGTCATTCAGGGCCACTGCTTGTCTGACACATTAAACTTGGGGTGTGGTCTGCATATGGGATTGAGAGCCAAAAACTCCTGAGGTTTTTATCCTGGCTCAGGCACTTAAGTCTCTCTCTGCTTCAGTTAATTGGCAGTAATGGTCCTGATTTAGATGCTTTGCAAGGAGCCTTCTCTTTACATACTGTCTCGCATTTTAATGCTGGCATTTGGTACAGGATAACATAACTAGAAGCTTTAAGGAACAAGGGTGTACAGAGTGATGTGCATGTCTTGTGGCTCAAGCAGCCCTCTGTTAAGCCAGAAGCCAGCAACTTATGCTGTGATCAGGTCCAACATCTTGTATGTTATGAAGGCTGTTTGCAGTGACACGAAGGACTGTTTTTTTTTTTTAACTTCAAGTTAGCCTCCAGCATTCACAATGCAGAATTACTGGAGTTTTATAGCTTTGGCCACAGAATTTTAGAATAACTGTAATGATGTGCAGCACGTAGAGGAGCTAACAGAATCAATACAAAGCAACATCTGCATTAGCTAGTGCCCTTCTGACCAGTGGAGACAAGGTGAGCACAGGGGAGTTTCCTGGGAAATACTGACCACTTACTTGATTGAGGTTGCAGAACTGGAGTTGCCTCCAATTGTTATGCATGAGCATAACACATCAAATGATTTCTCCTGTCCAGTATTATAACAACTTAGTATTCCTCTGCACCCAAAAATCACTTATTCTTCACTGAACAGTAGTTTGAGGTATGGGATACTGCTTTGTCTTCCTAGATAAACCCTCGTCTGGATGGTTGCATGCAGGCGTGGAACTGGCTGAATGGGGAGGACTTCACTATCCTAGAGACCATAAAGATGAATGAAAAGATGCAGTGCTTTTCTGTAGCAGGACGAGGGTCTTTCTATCCTGGCCGAGGTTTTGCTGTGTTTAATCTTACTTACAGTAAGTATATTTTTATTTCTGACCTGTTGTTCTGCCATTAACCATACTTGGTTAATAAGTAGTTTAAAACTTACATGTATGCCAGACTCAGTGTTCAATGCAGAAGAGACTGGCAGCTGTGGATGGAGAGTAATAGCTAAAATTGTGGTTCATAGTAAAGGATGACCTATGAATGATGGCTAGAGCCAGTACAAATATGACTAGCATGGATTAGGTTCTCTCTGTGTAGCTCCAGTAATGCATTTCATATCTAGGCTGGTTCCAGCTCATCCTTAACATTAAGGCCTTCACATCTCTGTCAGCAGTGCAGGTTGTTCCAGCCCTATTCACTATTTTCTGCTAAACAGGGAGGGCTGCAAACCGTAGTGCTGTACCTTGGGTTTCTGATGGACAGAAAGTTGTTATTGCCTGTAGCAAAATGTCTTAAGATTGGATTCACTTTTAATCATTGTGTGGTATTAGTTACACCTGGGACAAACACTAAGCATATCCCTGATAGAAGCTGAATAAAATTGGCCTAGATATAGTAATAACAAGTTTCAAACCAAACCTAGCCATACACAGAAAGCACTCAGAAAGGTACCTTTTCTTTGTTCTAGATTATTCTGTTTGTTTATATGTGCAATCAGCTGTCAGTATTTTGAAATCCATACAAATGCCAACCATCTGTTTTAGTTTGGCATGTAAATTCTCCTGTACAGAAGCCTTCTGTGCATCATTATGTGGATTTTTCTACTGTTTCATTGTAAATTAGGCAGTATCGGGTGTTTGTCATCTCATTTAACACATGGATTCAAAAGCTGCAAAGGAAAGACAAGGTAGCATCTAAAGTGCAGATGACAGCACTTAGCAGAAATGATGCCTCAGCACCTGCATTTTCATGTTTTTGTTTCTACAAACACAATCCTCTATTTGGGGCTTTGTAATGGTAAGCTTTATAAAAAACTTATTGTTTTGTGTTTCAAAGATGTGGTGAATGAACAAAGTTAATACTCCAGTGAAGGGATGTTGCAGAAGCAGGATTGAACTCTTTCTTTGTAGTGAGCATCACCTTTTAAATTACAAGGGCACTGCAGCAGCAAGAAGGATGCCAGGGAGTTTAATTCAGAGTTCAGCAGGATGAGATAAAACATCCCATGTTTAGCTTCTGAGGGGTTGGTGATCAGGAATTGATTAGGTACGTTATCAGTGTAGTGGGCCTATATCCTTTTTCACTTTGTTTCCTCTGTGTCAGATTTGTGCTTAGATCCCTCAATGATATTTGGATTGTCAAGAACAATTAAAAAAATTGGGTGCCCTATCATTTAGCGTATCTTTGAATGTGCTGGATTGATAACCACGGGATTTTGAATCTCTTGTTGTATTAAAAAAGCTTAACCTTGTCTTTTGACATTCTAAAAGGCAGCAAAATGCAGAAAGTAACAAGAGGAAACCAATGCCATTTTCTTCTCTGATTTTATGTTCAGGTGCTTTGGAATTTTTTTCTTTTTATTTTTTTAAGGAAAAGAAATGTGGCCATCCCTCCATATGCTCATCTATCTATCCTCTCCAAGCAGAAACTGCACATTCTACCCATTTGACTTGTTAATCCTATGTTCATCATGCTACACATTTCTTTTTCTGCAGTGCAACCTATTTCAGGAAATGAAACCAAGACAAGTTGGGAAATAGAAGTAAATGCTCTGATTCAACCAGCAACAGATACCGGTGTGCTGTTCGCTCTTGTTACAGAAGAAGCATCTGTCCCTTTATCGCTGTCTCTGGTTGACTATCACTCCACAAAGAAACTGAAACAACAGGTACAGACGTAAGCATTTTTCTAGAGAGGGTTCCTTGTTGCATCCTGGGAATCGAAAGTCATTTTCAAAAAACAGTTGTCAGTTGCAAATGTGGTCTAGGTCTCTTGGATGGAAATGGTCTCTTGAATGCAGGCATATTTTGTTATGTTTTTCAGGCACAGGGCTGTTTAATGCCCTAAGCATAGAAATTCCCTTCTCTGGAGCTCATCCAGAGCTCCAAAATCAGTAACAGTCCCAAAATTGCCAAGACAGGCTTTAGGTGTCACTCCAGGTGCTGTGAAAGGCCAGTTATGATGGAGTGCTGGAACTACTGATTTAATGGTATTCATAATAATGGGCTAGATTCTGGATTTAGACAAGTGTAAACCAGGAATGAGTTCACTAAAACCCATGAGCCAACTTTTCATTTGTATTACAGCAGGTCTAATGTATTTGGTGCCAGTGCAATAGAACAACTTGTAAGACCCACTTAGAATTCTTTTTGAGAAGACAGTTGGTTATGTCTTCACAGTCCCACTGAACATTGGGGTTTTTCATCTATACAAATGAGTTCAGAACACAATCAGCAATATTAATAAGGCTAATTCTCTAGTGGCTGTGCAAAATCTTTGTAAACAAGGCCACAGTGAGGCCATCCTGGTCTTGGATATGCTTGGCTAGGTATGTTTCTGCTCACTGCTTCTTTTTTCTTCTTTTCCCTGCTGTCCAGTATATCATTGTTGCCTTGGAGAATACAGTTGTGTCCAGACTGGCAGTAAATCTTTGTGATAAGAAGGAACACTCTGTGGACATCTTCGTCAAGAAAGATCACTTATCCCTGAGGGTAGATGGGATAGCAGGAGGGAGTGAACTAAGCATCTCTGAGTTAGAGGACAGTCTGTCCATCTTGGAGAGCTCTTTGCAATCAACAGTGAAGACATACTTGGGAGGATTGCCAGGTGAGCGTCCAGTTTTGTAGCATGGACTACAAACTCCCAACCCACCTTGCTGATCTGGCAGTCAGGAAAACTGTCTCCATTTATTCAAGCTGGGAGCCTGCTTCTCTGTTTCTGCTTGAGCAGGCTTTGTCTGCAATTCAGGCACGTGTTCTTAACAGATGTGAGGGTGCACTTGGCAATTACTTTTTTCCTTGAATGAGGGTGTCCTTCTGTGAGCAGCTGGAGCCAAAACAGAAAGAGGAGGTTTTGCTTTGTCAGCAGTAGCAATAGTTTATCTGAAGAATAGTTGTAAGCAGGTTCATTATCCTAAACCTGATAAAACCCATAGGAGCTAGATCACGGGCTCCTGCAGTGCTTCAATAATGTAATGAACATGTGTGAGTACTCCCTGTGGGGAGTACAAGGGCCTCATATTGTTTTAAGTGAAACTGGGGAAGCCCAGCATGGTGATTCTCCCTGGCTGATGTTCCGTTTGAACTGATCACGGCGCCACACAATTAACAGATTTCCTTTCATGAGAGGGTATGTAGGGCACAACCAAAGGGCTACCACCATTTATAGCTTTCCCGGCTTTTCAGCAGCAACAGGGCTTCTCGTGGGAGGTCAGTTTGCTCTTCTGTTCTGAAGCCAAAAGATCAAACTTTCATCCGAATCATGAATTTTGGCTAAGTGTGGGGATTTGTTTCTTCTTCTGGCTGAACTGGTTTATCAGTCCCTGCTGCTGAGAAATGCAATTACAGAGACACTTGTGTCGCTGATGAGCACTAGTACATCCTATTTTGTTGAAAGCAGCTAAGCAAAATCTTGCCCTTACTTGCCCAAGCAAGGGAGAGGCAGCAGTGTTGGCCTCTTGGTAGGCACTGAAGCAGTCAGGCTGGAAAAGGGTGGCTGAGGTGCCATGTATGCTTCGACACATGGCGTGACTGTTTCCACCATGAGCAAGAGTTTACAGAGCATTCATGCCAATAATATAAGTGGCGTCTAGTCACACCCAAAAGGGGGAGGCCACACACTCTGGGATGTTCACACACTGGCAGGAACAACGCTGAATCCCCAAATGTGGCATTTTCCTCTGTCGGATTGAATTGTCTGAGCTGGCCATTGCACAAGCAAGAGAGGTCACCTGCTTGCTTTCAAATAGCTCTCAATTGCACAGCAGAGACTTTCACAGCTCAGAAGACAATCCCACTCTGTCAGTGCTCCAAGTTCTCTGGGGCTGGCTCAGTCTAACCATGTGGAGTGAAGCACAGGTTTTAATTAGCCAGAACAAGGTGCAAGATACCGTAACTGACTTCTGTAGGCTTAGCTACTGCCCCCTTTCATACTGTTCTGCTCAGCAACAGGAATTTCTGCCTGTGATCTGCTTTTGTCATTGAAAGGAACCCAGCACTTGCATCAAGAAACCTTGTAATTTGCCAAACAAATAAATATTTCAGCACTTTGGTTGGAGTCATCACTCTGGGTTAAATAACTATACCAAATGGTCAAATCTAAGTGAGTTTGGCCTACTGAAATTTTTGAAAACATTACATCGGTTTTGGCTTTTTCCTGCTTCTGTACCCTGTGGCAAAACCAAACTACAGTGGTCACACTTAATGTCTTTATTCCATTTGCCATAAATAAAGAAAGATAGACTGTGACCCATCTGAAGTACAGGTAATTTTGCAGATCTGGAAGAAATTACTTAAGAGTTTTAAGATATAAGAGGGAACGTATAGGCATTTATTACCTTTTCTATGGTATTTTTAGTTCTGATAAATCCTAAATTAGATAATTTATATGATGCATAGGTGTTTTTCCAGGTAATATTTATACCACTGGGGGAAGGAGCGTGTAAAAAAGGCTTCTGAGTTTAATTACTTTTGGAAGTATCTTACATATCCTTCTGAAAGCCCACACATGTAACAGCAATCTGCATGACTCCTTAGATGAGTGTTCAAGCCAACACTTCAACTTCTTCTGAGCCAAAATTCAGTTTACATTCATGTGAGTACTCTAACAGCGATGTCCCCTTCTCTTAAGCAGACTTCACAGATGAAATTTGGTAAAAGTGGAGGAATAAGAAATGGCTGAAATGGCTAGTTTAAGCAACTAGCAAGCAATGGTGCTTTTCAGCCATCAAGCTGGAACTTGTGTAGTATTTGCAGCTTACGGATCCCATGCAAATTTCTTTCTCTCACTCAGTCCTAGGGTCTGCCTGAGCTGTGTTTGATCACATCAGCTTCAAACTTGGCCCTGCATGTCTCCAGGCAGAGCCCTTTAAATTGCACATAATCTCAGGTCAACAGGACAACCTATTGTTCCAGTTGTCCTTGCTTCAGGGTAAAGATAAGAGGTTTACTTAGCTACCTGCATCACTGTGAAGTTAAATAATCTTTGAGACGTTTATTGGTTTCAATTGCACAACCAGCTTGATTGGGTCGGGTTTGGGTTGTAAATAAACTAATAACCTTTGCGGAAGGGTAGAGGACACAGTTCGTGAAAATTTTTGTGTTACTATGTTACTGTGGGGTTCTTTGTTTCTTTAAATTCAATGTGAATGACATTACAGAAGTTGGTAAGGCGATTTACTAATTTCCTCTAGTCTGTTGGATTGTATTTAATGTCATCCTTCCTACTTGTTTTTCTGCCTTTGGTAAACTGATTAAAAGTATGTCACTAGTGGATCTCCTTAGGAAAAATTGGTCTCATTAGTCTTACCAACTCAACTGATGTATTCCAGCACCTTTCTGATGAATGCCAGCAACCTACTTCTGCTGATACATAGTATAATCACATTAAAGATGAGTCTGGTGAGTGGTAGAGTCTGTGTATAGGAAAAGCCTTCTTGTCATGAAGTTCTTCCAATAATTTTTTGGCAGGTATTTTGGAGAAATAGAGGATTAGAGGAAGGTATAACAACTGCACTGATGAAAAAGAAGATAGAGGGGGGAGAAACATTGAGACAGAAAGCATCATGAACAGTGTGCAACTGGAGTGAAGCCTTGCTGCAGCGCAGCACATAGTTTTATCAGGACTGGAGGACTTGCAGAGACAGAGCAGCTGAGGAAGGGTTCAGCCTGGGAGAAGGGCTTTTGAGGATGAGAGCAGATGACATTTCCACACGTCTGGTAATGTGCTCTTGCCTTCTAGTGAGAAGAACTGGGGGGGAGGTAGAAATCCCAGAGTGGAGGAGAGCTTGAAACCATTGAAGTGACAGTCATCTGAGCATAGGTAGGGCAGGTATTTATTCAAAAGCATCCATCAAAGATGTGTGTCTTCCCTTTCACACAGACGTTCCTGTCACTTCCACTCCAGTCACGGCGTCCTACCACGGCTGCATGACTGTCAAGCTGAGCAGCAAGGCACTGGACTTAGATGAGGCTCTCTACAAGCACAATGACATCACCTCACATTCCTGTCCTCCAGTCGAGGCGGGTCAGTAGGTACCACTACAATGTGAAAGTTTTATATTCAGAAACTTTCAATGCTTTTCTTTTTTTTAAAGATATAAATTATTCTGACCTACCGCACTGCGTGTATAGTTTCTTTTAAACACTGAAGTTATGTAGAAGCTACTGATCCTTCTGTCAGATTGATTATTGAAATACTCCTTTGCTTTGAGGTTTAAAGGTTGTAATATATTTGTAAATAGTTCAGAAGACTAATGTTAAATAAGTCAAAAGTACAGAATATACCTAAAGTGAATGTTATCTTTAGTCTGTAAGAGACAGTTTTATCTCTAATGTGGAAAACCTGGTAATATATGAGAGCGGACTGGAAGAAAAATAATAATTCTGTATTATTTTTTATTAACAAACACTGCTTTCTGGTTTGCAAAATATGAGATAATAAAATATTTGCATACAAGTTTTTAATATATCTGTACTGAGATTATTCTGTATTCTGTTATTTGGACATAATGACTCAGGCTATGTCTGATGTGGAGATTACACTGGAGGGTTGGTTATGTTATGTTGGTTTGGAGGTTTTTTTGGAGGTGGGGGTCTTTTGTGTGTTTATGTCAGTATTATGTATCTTCTCGGCTGGACAGCAAATGGTTGCTGCTGTTCTTATTGCTATTTCTCTGTCTGGTACCACAGATAGAAGGCCCAGTTGTGACCTGTAGAAAAACTCTTGGTCAATAGAAAATGGAAAACAGAGTTGGGCCATCAGGAAACAATTAGTAGAAAAGACTCAATAGGTTGAAAGCCATGTGGCTTTTGTGTCAATAACTGCTGAAGCGAATGATGAGGTGTCAAGAATTGGAGAATATTATCTGGCGATGACATATTTTTGCTGCTCAGTTTTTAGGTTGGCTCATTCACTGTGAACCTGGTGGGAGCAGAGAGGCTTGAGAGCGTGAGAGTTAGCCAGGCCAGATTGCAGTGTGGTGAGAATATGCGTGGGGGTTTACTCAGGAGAGGTTGTAGAGTCATAAAGCGCATTCACATTTTAAGCTATCCTTGTGAATCCAGGGTAAGATTTGTCTAGCCTGCTTTGAGTCCCTTAAATCTTGCTTTGTTTGGTCCTTGTCTTGCATCAGATCAATGAACTGAGAAAGATGGATATATGCCATGGCAGGGGGTTTGGAAGTAGATGATCTTAAGGTCCTTTCCAACCCTAACTATCCTATGATCCTATGTGGTGGGAATCCGAATACTGGGTGGATAAGGTTATCCCATGCTTCATAGATTTAACATAGAAAAGGTCTAATTCTACAAGGTCCTTTATAAATTTTTCCTGGTCATTCTACATCATGTTCTGCCTCATCAAATACAGAGATGACAGATTACCTTAATAATCCAAACGTGTGACATCATCTGTGACCAAGTTGTGGACATATGTGTCCCAGAGAAAAGGATGGAAGAGGGAGAAGACTATTCCAAACATATTTCTGGTAAGGATATCTGTTATATTTACCAGAGAAGAGGAACGTACTCTACTAGCCATTAGCCAGCATGACATCATAGCTCTGTATTGTGCGCAAATCAGTCAGCAGTAATGCAGTAAGGCAGAAAAGATCAGAGCTTTATCACTTTCAACTCATTTACACTTACAGAAGGACATGTCAAAAGACTCTTTACACTCATGTGTGACCAGATGCAAGTTTGAAAGGATAGTTGCTCACTAGACAGTAGTAACTTACTGTCAGAATGTGCATGGGTAAAAGAGCCCAGAAGTAGTTCTATGGTTTTGCTTCTTTTTAATTGAGCGAGGGAAACCACATTATGGCTTTTGATCACTTGTAATATGATGGAGAACTCAAGCAGCATTAGTTTATCATCTCCAGTGAGATCTGGGAATCCTGAAGATACTGTGGTTAATAGCACTTCCACACTGCAGCGTTTTGTTTTCAGTGTGCTTTTCCATGGTTATATTAGTCCTTAACCAAAATATAAACCTGTGCTGGTTTTGCCTGGGATAGTGTTTATTTTCTTCATAGTAGCTAGTATGGGGCTATATTTTGTAAACAATGTTGGTAACACAAGGATGTTTCAGTTACGGCTGAGCAGTGCTTAACACAGAGTTGAAGCCTTTTCTGCCTCTCACCCCACTGGTGAACAGGCTGGCAGTGCACAAGAGGTTGGGAGGGGACACAGCAGGGACAGCTGACCCCAGCTGGCCAGAGGGATGTTCCAGACCACATGGCATCATGCTCAGCATATACAGCTGGGGAAAAAGGAAGGAAGGGGGATGTTCTGGGTGATGGTGTTTGTCTTCCCAAGTAATCATATGGGATGGAGCCCTGTCCTGGAGATGGCTGAACCGCTGCCAGCTGATGGGCAATAGTGAGTGAATTCCTTGTTTTCCTTTGCTTATGTGCACGACTTCAGATTTCCCTATTAAACTGTCATTATCTCAACCCCTGAGTTTTCTCACTTTTCTGATTCTCTCCCCATCCCACCAGAGGGTAGTGAGCAAGTGGCTGTGTGGGCTTGAGCTGCTGGTGGGGGTTACATCATGACAATCTTCCATCTTTTTACTTGGAGTAGCTCTAAAGAAAACAGTACAAACTTAGAAAATGCATATTTTTAAAGCAAGTAAACGAAACAAACCCTATTTCACTTTGTTCTTTTCAAAGGAAGCATGTTAGCAAAATAGTCTTGTGGCTGATAATTTTGTCTAATTTCTGTGGTAGTTCCCAAAAAAAACTACCCTGTGGCATAAATGAATCACAAACATGTCTGACATTTGTGTTAGTGGTACTATTTATGAGGCCTGAGTTATTTTGGATCCTGGAAATGTGAATACTGTGGTAGAGTATGGTACTTTGCAGTTTTAGATGTAATATTATGTGAAGAAGACTGCAATTCAGTTTTCTAAATTAATCAAATTCAGAGTAAAAATTTCTCCAGGACTTTGTATTTGTATGCATGTATGTGAAGGTAATTTGCATACACCAAAATGTACCCTGACCCAATTATAAGAGAAAGCCAGAATTTGTAAATCTGGAGAATAGCAGAAAAAGGATGTTCTTTTGTGTCAAGCTGGATTGCTTTTAATACCCTACAGCAGACCATGCTGGAAGAAGAGGTAGCTGCTTCTACAGACCATTGTAAAGAAGAAAGTGATAAGCATTCCTTTGTTCCTTCTCAATCACTGTGCTTCAACCTAAGGCAAACACTGGTTTCCTTTGTGTTCTGTTAGGATAGCAGGTGCTCAGCATAAAGAGAGCAAGTATGTTCTGGGCTTTGAGACACCAAAATGAACCCAGGTGGTTCCCCTGTTAGCATTCATGGCAAGTAAACTGTGTAGTTCCAATTACGTGAAGTCCAGGGTGACTGTGCTCTTCACAGCATACATATGCACAAGGACTGGGCATTTTGGATGTGTTAAATTGATGTTTAAAAGAAAAAGAAAAATAATGGTCTCCTTTCGGACTTCTGTTTTTCTCAACCAAGTTCGTGTAACTCACCTTTGTCAACAATACACACAAGGCACCTTGGCCCTGATGTTAATTAATATCACTGGCCTAAAATTGTGCCTCTCAGAAAAACCTTCTTAATTGAACAAAATATGGCTTTTATGGGCCATATAAATTAACCTCTAATCTTATGTGTATTAGTACTCAATCTGCTTGCTATACGTAGAGGTACAGCGTATACATTAACAGAAATTTCTTGAAATGTGGAAAGCATTATGTAGAAAGATGATCACTCAGTTCTATTTTCAGCTGGTCTGATGGTGTCACTTCCTCTCAAAAGAAACTCTTAAGTAAGCTGGTTTTGTTTATATAGGGGTCTTTAATATTTTCATAATATGAAGCAGATGCTGAGAAAGTTAATGAGAAATACCTTTCTTTCCCTGCTCTGCTCTTTGGTCTTTCAGGAAATTTCTATGGCTTTGTTGCTGTCCAGACTGTAAGAACTATATAGCAAGCAGCACAACCACCCTTCCTGCAGGAGCAAAATGCAGTGAAGAGATGCAGCAGTCTGATGGATTTTCCTGCTGGTGTAGCCACTTCTGCCCCAAGACATGGCAGCTGTGTGCTACGAGGGATCCCAGCTAATGTGATGCACAGTGAGGGGGCAGGGTGCACACAGCAGGGACAAGACTTTGTTCTGTCAATGGCACTGCCACAGGAATTGCTGCTTAGCCTTGGCAATGTGTTTTTGTCTCTACAGAATAGGAGAAAACGTAAAAGAAAGAAGAAGGAATTCTGACCCTCCATATGTTCTGTTTCTGTCATCATAAAACACCTGGATAAGGTCTTGATCAGTTTAAAAATAAATGAGATTTAACATAGAGTTGATTTGTTTACTATTTTGACTAGAAAGGAATTAATCACTAAAGTGCAGCTTAAAATAGCTGTCTGGAGATTGTGCCTTTAGCACACTGACATGACCTTTTACTACACAGATGGACTGGCCCAAAGTTCTTTCTGTTTGAAACTTGAAACAATTTGGTGCTTTTTCCTCTCGTGTTTTCCTGCCCTTACAAATATACACAGTCTTAGGTTCAATATAAATATACACAGTCAATTTTATTGTAAAATAATTGCCACACTTTTTTATTAGTACAACACTTTCACCAAAAAGGGTTATTAAATAAGTACTACAAGCAAACAAAAACCTGGTCTCTTCCTACTCAAAATGATTGCCTCAGGGAGCTCCCAAATACCCACTCAGACAACAAAGTCTAAAACCCCTCTATATTGGTTTATGAAAGCAGGACGTGTATCCAGAGAGTATCTTCATTTCTCCTCTTGAAGAAAATTTATTTGGCAGTGTACTGAGAAGGAAACATTTCATGCCAGGAAGCAACACTGCATTTGACTGCAGGCAAACTGAGTGGTAACTGATCACCCCACTGTGATGGGCCTGCCCTTAGGTTTCCAGGTTTCTGCTCTGCGCACAGTGAGATGTGGGTAAAAGCAGAGTGGCCATAACACACTCTGTGGTGGGTTCCCTGGGAGGCCAAGTGCCTGTACAGCAGAGTTTCCAGACATTTCTTAAAAAACAAATAAAAGCCTACCAGCTACCTAAAATAAATTCTTTATTCTATGGTGCATATGGTGGAGGCTTTTCTCCAGGCAACAAGTAAGTCGGTGTATAGAGGGCTGGAGCATTGGGGGGAAGACCATAGCTGGAGCTGGACTGAGATGGAGGCTGAGTTTCTTCTGATAAAGAAATGTCAGTAGATGATGTTCCTGGAAAACTGCTGGCAGGCTGTATATAGACAAAGAAAATACCTTCTTCAGTAAAGGATTACAACCCCATTTGCAGCTTGGTGTGAAGAATTTGCCATGTTGTGTAATAAGCCCCATGATTAAATTTCTCATGCACTGCAGCACAACACTCACTTCAGTTTTAAAGTGTAGCAATGATGGTGTCTAGTGAAACACAGATTCCATCTATAACCCAAGTCACTTTTAATAGACATTGCACATACAGCTAGGCACTAGAGCAGAACAGAATTTCTGCAGGAAAAGATGCTCTGGCTTCCTGGGTGAGGCACTGCACATGACTGGCTTGACTGGGTTACGTGTAGCGTCTTGTCTCCAGGCATCACTGTGAAATTTCAGTTATCTTAGAGGTAATTAATCTCAGTTATAATACTTGCATAAAAGCAAGGTCTTATTCCTGTGCCAAATGCAGAATCCTTGTAAAAGAAAATTTTAGAGGTGGGTCCCCCTGTAGGTCTTTCACTTTGGCTGTCTCAGCTATAATGGGGCTTTGGCTGAAAGAGTCACAAAAAATAGAGCTTAGAAAGCAGCCTATGTTCAGGAATAAGCAGTTTATTAAAACAAAAGGATGCAAGTAGGGACTAATGTTCTGGATAAAAACCTAACACTGCTTTAAACCAAGTTTTGCCATTGATTTCAAGAGGGACAGGATTTCACTCTTCCTCTCATATGCCAGCACATGCCAGTCCATGGGCTTCATCAGAAGAGCTATGCTCAGCTTTCCTCAGGTTTAGGCCTAAAGTGCCCAGAATTTAGAAAAAACAAACCAAAACAATAGTGGTCATGGATTTCTTCAGGGAAATGAAAAATCCAGGCAAATGCTCCCTGCTGCTAAAAAAAATTATAAAAATTAATAATCACCATCTAGAAGCCAATATAAGGGTTGGCACTTGGACAATGGCATCTCAAAGCTGCCCAGGGCCAGCAGACCCTATGCCATGGTGTACAGCTTCTTCATTGGGCTCCAGCTGAGCAGGAGAGGAGAATGTTGTCCTGCATTTACACCACAGGGTGACTGGTGAGTGAGAACCGGGATGTCCTGACAGGAAGGTTGATTGTGCCCTTTAACTCCCTAGGAGGCAGTGCAGATATACTGACAAACCCATTAGCTAGATCAGCTCCAGTTGTTGCATTTTTGGGTGGTTTGGTTGTTTTTTTTTAAATTTATTTATTTATTTTGGAGTTGTTGCTTCCCTACTCCCTGAAACTGCAACCACCATTTCCATCTGTTTGCCTGGAATAGCTTCTGTAATGAGTTCTCTGGCAGGAATGACTGTCATAACAACCCTTACTGCTGTCATCACTACCAGGCCCTGCACAGCTAATCATTTACCTGACCAGCTGGCAAGCCTGTTACCAAGACTAGTAGTGACTGAACTGCACTAGTAAGGGATGAATGATTTTGTTAGCACATGCCATGGTGAACAAAAGAAATGCTGGTTAAATTGTTGTCTAATGCATTCCTGTTATCACCCTTTCTTTTCTGACCTTGGCTGATTTCTGCTTGTAGACAAGGAAGCATGAGGCAAACAGAGAAGCGTTTACCACCAGCTCAGGTTGTGATTTTTTAAAAAGACTTTTCCTCTCCAGCAGACGTTTATTCAATGAGATACTGGATTCAGCAAAGGACCTGGAATAATCTGCGCAATGTGGGAGCCACAGGTGAACTCAGGTTTATAGCCTTTGAGCTAATGGAGCTTCAGCCCTTGCAAGCAGAGCAGCACTCACACTAGGTGTGTTGCATGCCAAACTAATCTGAGGCTGGATGTACCCGCAGGAGGAGGAACTACAGCTGTAGATTTCCTCTGGTTGAGGGAAGGGTTCAAACGCCAGTTGTTAGTTGGTAATTAATTGCTAACAGCTTTACTTCATTAACTCACAAATCAGGTAACTACCAGATCTCATTATCTGGTATCACTAGATGCCTACATGCCTACAGCCCTTGCATTTAGCCAAATGAATTCAAGCCCTAGGGCCTGTAGTTGCCTTAAGGACTAGGACCAGCTGAGTAGGGCTTGTGAAGACCTGAATCTAGGAGCTGGGCACTGCTTAGAGCACTCAGCTCACAAGTAATGGAAGCAGATGATGGTTAAGGTTCTGGCTGTTCCTCATCAGGCTTACTTCTAACATTCACCATTTCTGGCTCTGAGTAAGTTTATTTTGATTTTTTTTTAACTTGTATACTGATGCAGAAATTATTTCTCTCCAAATTACAATGTAATGAGCTCATACATGCAGGAAGGCAGCTTGCTCCCTCCTTCCCCCCACCCCACAAAAAGGATTAAATGCTTTCCTTCTGGAGCCTAGTGCTTCTTGCTAACTTCTCCTGGCATGGGGACAGGTTGGTGGTGCCTGCCTCTGAATGTTCTGAAGATGAGAAAAAACAACTGAACATAGTTTTTAGAATAAGTAGAAATCTAGGTGAAGAACTGTGTGTATTTTGGAATGCAGAATTTGGGGTAAAAATACTGGAAACATTTCAGTTTCTCAGAGGGCACAGGACTGAATAGTTACACTTGATCCTCATGACTGCTTACATGCATCTTTTCAATTTAGTTGTTTTCTTTCATCTGTTTCTATCCCATTCTTTCTCTGCTCTTGGCTATGTGCTAACTGAACCCTGTGGAACAGCACACATTTTAACTAAAAGCAAACAAAAAGAAACGTTCTATTTTTCCTTTCAAACCATGGTCTCCAAAAGTGTCTGGCCCCATTTATGTTAATAAGTAAGACATGCCAAGGACTGTTCTCTGGCTGTGAAGCCAACTGGCACAGCACATATCGCATCCCTACAGCTGAACTTTTACCACGAAAACAGTATGCCTGGTTCTTGTTAGCACATGCCATAGTAACCAAAATAAATGCTGATTAAATCCTTGTCAAATGCATTCCTGTTATCACCTGTTACCATACAGTCTGTATGCACACTGTCTACTGGGAATGATCCATTGCTTTTGCCGTCTTCTGACCCCTTCCTGTGTGTTGCTGGGAGACTGTTAGATGGTCTGGGCCAAACCCATGCCAGGAACATGCTAATAATGCACTGGTGTGGATCATCATCATGGCTCCTGAGAGTTTGAAATGAGGCAAGGACAAGATCTATCACTGCAACGTTTGTACTGAGTAGCAGCTTATGCTCTTCTGATGGAGTAAAAAGGGTGCCGTTTTGTACTGTACCTGAAGAGGTAGTGGGTAGGATGGATATGTAGATATAGTTGCTGCAGAAGGACAGAACCCAGCATATGTCAGGATTTGCTGGGCAGGGTTGTACAGTATCTGAGGAGGAGGTGCAGTAGCACTGAAAGCAATTTGGGACAGAGGTACCTGTTGAGCACAGAAGACAACAATATATCAGCACAGTGCAGAGGGGGCTGGAGCAGGAACTAGTCCTACCACCAGCAACTAGGCAATTTAACGACTTTTTGTTTTCAAACGCAGTACTGGTATTACAAAAAAAACCCCAAGGAGCAGACAGAATGAGAGGGAGGTGTATCTGGAGTGAATTTTCTGACCGGAAATACACAGCTATTTTAATCTTTTTTCCTTGGAAAAAGACTGCTGGTGCTTCTTGAGCACCAGTTATGGAAGCACTGGCAGTACTCCAGACCTAAGACACACTGAAGAGCACAGTATACAGCTTTGATCGCCTCCCTTATTTGCTCCAGCATCAAACATCCAGTCCTTCACGATTTGCTGCAGACCCTTTCCAATAGCAACTACCCGACGCCCTTGTGTATTTTCTCTATGCTTTCCTACACAGATCTACAATGACCTCCTTTTCCAGGCCACCTGCTCTGCTTTCACAGCTCTCTCTGTCTTGTGAAACAGAGTTTGCTGCAGGCTGTCCATTATCATCCTACCATGAGCATATCTCATTTGTACTTCATAAAATTCTTCATCATATATTGTGGCTTTATTGGCATGTCCCTTAACTACAGTGTGATATGAGGTTTGCAGGAAGAAGTTATAGATCATATTAAACCTGCTAATACAACTTGGGGAGAAAAGCAAAAAGAGAAAAGCTGAATGGGAAAAGGGGGCTTGTGTCAAACCCTAAACCCCTGTGCTACATAACCATTTGTGAAGAACATAGCTCTCTGTGAAAGATTTTCATGTCCTTTTGCTTTGCAAAGAGAGACAAATCCAGTGGTTTCTTTACTCTCCTTTGTTTTTATTAGCAGATTCCTCTACATGTGAGAGCATGGAATTTTCTTTTTACTGAATAATAAAATACGGTGTTTGCCAGACAAGCGCTAAAAGCAGCAGCCAGGATTTTTTTTTCCTTCTTTTTGGCATTTCCTGTCAGATTTTTCAGTGAGAGACATAAACCACTGTATCCTCTAGAGACAGGGTGAGATATCTCTGTGACTGAGAAAGAGGTATATTAAGGAAAACATCATCTAGGTCACTGATGTACCACATGAGGTTACCTGACAATCTAGGCTTTAGCTCTCTGGAGAAACTTAGCCCCCCAGGAGCTAGTGGAGAGAAAGGCTGGGGTCAAAAGCAGAGAGACTATTTTATGTGAGAAGGCAAGTCTGTCATCTTCAAGGTACACTGCTCAAAACACCTCCTCTCTACCAAACCTGCAGGGTGGGAAGAAAGAAAGGGACATTGCATTTCAGAACAGAGTAGTGAGAGGCAGCTAACAGGTTTGCCTCAGACCCAAAGGTTTTGGGTCAGCAACATGGTCCATCCTGGCTGGGGCTGAACTCGCACTCAGAGCATTACCTTCTTCAGACAAGTGAGGCCCTGGTGTGATCAGATCCTTTTTGCTATGGACATAAATACGGTGAGAAACACTTGTTTTGACCAGTGTGAAACACAAATGCCTGTTTAGCATCTGTCACCAACTTTCTGGTTTGGATGCTGCTGTCCTCCCAGGAACCTCTCTCAGCCCTCTTATGTCGTTTGCATCTGCAGCAGCAAGGCTCTAATTGTTAAGGATGAATGCCACAACAGACCTAGAAGAGGCCCCAAATCTGCTGATTAAAGCACCTTATTATCAGGTTATCTGGCCTCAGCCTGGAGCCAGCAATGTTTTGCAGGTACTGAAGCTGGTTAGGTGCTTTTATCAAGTATCAGTACTTATCAGTAATGAAACTATGTTAAATTAGTCACATAAAACACAAGGGTAGGTGGAGGCATTTTAAACTGAAACACCACCCAAGTCAAAGAGACAAGGGGCTATGAACTGGCCAGAGAGTGCTGGCAGCACTTTGAGCATGGGGAAACCAGGCTGTGGCCAGAGGGGCTTAGCTGCTGCTCACTTTGTGCTGTGCTGTGCACCACAGAGCAAGGCAGGTCAGGTCACTGATCTGACACAGCCCTGTCAAACCATTTATTTCTGAGCTACAACCACTTTTAATGTCAGACTGCACCTATAGTTGCATGAGGGCTAAGACATGAACACATGGCATGTAGCTCAGCAATTAGGGGTTCATTTTGTTTTCATTTTTTAGAGCAGGGATGAGAAGAGGGATAAGGGAATGATGTTTAATCTGTTTAGATTCCCTTGAGGACTCCGAGAAGGAGACTAACTGAAAAAGCCAGCAACCTCCCACCAGGATCATCAGTAGCTCTGAGTGATGCAACCCTAAACCCAGGGCAGGCAGATTCCTCGGCAAGGTGTCAGGACAACATCTACAAGTCATCAGATGAATGCTGGGGCAGGGAAGTAGATTAACTCTTAGTACCATTAAGTGGAGTTCCTCATGCACGTCTCTACCTCTGTCTTCTGTAAGAAATAATCATGGTGGTTTACCATTTTGGTTATTCCACGTGCATACTTCCACTTACATTATATGGTAATCTCCTTTTTATTAAAGGTAACTGCCCTAGCCACCATTCTATATCCAAGCACACTGTAGATCTGAAAAGGAGGGCACCATTGTAACCACTGCAGTTCCCCAGCACCCAGCAGATCACGGGGGCAGCCCCAAAAAGGAGACAGGGGCCACTGAGAGCTGACACCCTGGGGGCCAGGGGAGCCTGAAATGTTTCTCACTGAGCCAGCACAGCCCTCTGGCAGGCAGCATGGGGAGCGTGCCAGGGTCTGCAAGGAATTTGTCACAAGGAAGAAAACCCGCAATAACCAAAACAACGCTTTGGGGTTTTTTCTGCCCAGGAAATACGATGGGTTTAGAAGCAACAGCACTGTTTTGCAAACTCTTCCCTTTGTAACATGTTTTGGCTGCCAACATTCCCCAGAGATAAACATGATGGTTTTTTGTTTGACTACTGAGCCTGGCCCTGTGTTTTCTGGAAGTCAACCTTGGAGCAACACCCTGAGGCTTTTCAGAGTGGGCTTTGCAGCTCTCCCTGCAAAATGCCAGTGAGTATTTCTGTGGGAAGGTGATATCCCGAAAGAAAGAAAATCATTCTCCCACACACTTCGAAGTTGTAGCTTTTTGTATTTCAGGCTCATGACCCTTTTTCTCCCTCTTCTGCTTAATGTTTTCTTGGTCCCTGTCTTCCCCCAAGCGTTGCTCCTTTAGTAACAAAAGGGAGCAGCAGATGAGCAAACCAGCTCCAGCAAGTCACTGTAAAGGACCCTGAAAAAGCACAGGCAGGAGGAAGGAGCAGTCATTGCATTTTGGATTGCTTCTTTAGTAAGAATTCCACAGGAATAGCATGGATCCTGTGCCAAGGTAACTGACACAAACTCATCTTTCCCTTAAGCTAGTGAGGGTTTTTTCTCTGCTCCCACTGCAGAGAAGACATTTAACAGCTTATTCAGGTCAGGTTTTTGGCTGGAGCCCCACAGACTGTCCAGCAGAGCCTTGGGGGAAGCTGCAAATCCAGTGTTGCTGCTATTTCCTTGCACAGCTTTACGCCACCCAGAGGACCCAGACCATGACCCAGGTTTTGACTCTTAGCAAGGGAATGTGCCAGGTCATGGAGACCCCAGCTCTCCCATGAACATCTCCTTGGCTTGGTATCCCTGGCATGTGCAGTGATGGCCCCTGTGTCAGAGGTGTGCCTGGGCTGGAGCTCATCCTACTACAAAGCATCAACCCAAATCCCACATAAGCCTCTGTTTGTGCACTCAGGCTGGCTCTCTGCACCCTTTCCCATCTCAGGGAAGCACTAGCAATTCCCTCAGGTGCCCTTGGTGGAGATACTTGCATCCATCTGCTAGGCAGGGGAAAATACTTAGCAGCACTGTAAAAGTGCAGTGTTGTACCAAGGATTTTGTGTAAATGATGCCTGCCTTCCCCTCCTCATGTAGCTTCTCTTCCCCATGTTTCCCACTGTGGTGGTTTCTGCTCCCCTTCTGCCATTGCCCCTCTCACAGGGAGGGGATGGATTAAGCTGGGAATGCTGCTTCCACTCCTGTCTATCAGGCAGCCACAGCTCTTCACTGGTTTCCTCCAACTTGTTATTAACTCCTTGAAAGAGTAGCCTCACATAAAGGACAGTTCAGCTGCACGTTTCTTATGTGTAAAGGCTCAGTGTGTTTGTTTGCCTTAAACTAGAGAGCAAACATTTTGCGACTCCTAAAAAAGGTAGATTTCAAGTAATTCATATGGCCCTGCTCTGTAGTTTTAAGCACCCAACACGTTGTAGATAGCATGGACATACTTGCTAAGCGACACTGGTCAGAACAGAGCCTTGGCTCACTGGCTGCCAGCTCTGAGCAGCTCCTTCCTTGTAGTTTGCCCCCCCCCAGTGTACATCTCACCCATCTATCTTCCTTTCTCTTTCTTTCCTCATCCCTCTCTTCTTTCCTTTCACCTGTCTGGAATAGTCACCAGAAATACAATGAATCTAAGATGACCTGTGCTGCTTTCACACCTCCCTTTGGGCTCCTGCATTTCACCCCCATCCTCACATCTCTGTCCATTTAGTTTAGAAGCTCTTTGGGCAGGGGCCATCTACTCTTCCAGGTGCCTAGTAAATCATGACCTACTTGGTTGGTCTTTAGGCACTGCTTTAGCAAACACGACTACTGACATTGATAATCCCAAGAACAGCTACTTTCACCATTTTAACATATCAGAAAATCTAAGTGGATGAGTCACTTTATTACAGAATCCCCCCCAGCACACAGCTGCTTCTGAATGCAGTGGTGCACATCAGCACAAGGTGGTGGTGTACCACAGGGAGCAGTTAGAGCATTGCACTCTTTAGGTTAATGTGACCTAAATGTGACTGTTTAAATAAGAAATTGAGTGGTACTTCAGAGTTAATCGCCATTCTTAGGAAAAGAACTACATGAGGTTAAATAGTCACAGCTAGGACTTGAGTTTTACATGTCAGCTACAGACTAGTATCCTCAAATTCTGTGCTGGCCCACACATTCAGTTCTGAACTAGAAGGAAAAATAGATGCTGCTAAGTGAATCACCAGCATCTGTTCACACAGACACCTGTCTTTTCTCTTCCATTCATGTATTTGACCAGGCTTGACCTACTTAGCTGTGAGCAGCTGGCAGCAGCTTAGCCTAAAGATACTACTCCAGAATCCCAGATCACACAGGAAGCATGCTTAAAGTTCCTCCTTTGTGCAGTTACACTTCCTTGTTTTTAACCCATTTGATAACATCAATGACCACATAAGTCCCCACATAAGGCAAAAGACTGTGGGCCTTACCATGTCTTTAAATGCCCCAAGAATGGCTGCCGTAATAATCCCCAGGAACAACCCGACGATGTTGAGGACTGTGGAGGACCACAGCAGCCTGTACAGGTGAACCACGTCCTGGCAGCTGCTCACACCAAGAAATTCATAGTAGCTGGAGGACTGCTCTGAACTGAAAGGGAATACAGATGTCATTGCAGTGGGAATGGTTTTGATGTAATGCAGAACACCAGAGGATCTGAATCTCTCCTGCTTATTTTCCTTTTTGGTGGAGTACTTCATTCATGCTCCCACCAAACACTCCTTGGATGAACTGGAGAAAGCTCTACTGTAGACAAAAATTGGCTCTACTAATGCCAGCATTAAATATTTCCAACTAATACCAACCCTAGCATGGCTGATCAGTGTGATGTATCAGCAGGAACTCTTTTTTTGCTTAGGGTCTCTGAACACAAGCACAGTCCTGGCATATGGAGGCTGCCCTTGCCATTTAGCTACCAGCTAAAGCATGCTTAGCATTGTTTTCTTCCCCCCCAGCTCACCTGGAAATTTGCTGGCATCTCTGAAACTGAGGAAGACAAGTTGCTTAAGCATTAATTCAACCACAGGAAGAGAGATATTGCCAGCTGGCTACATTTGTTTGTGGTGTCTGTGGTTCCAAATTAACAGATGCAACACGGTACAGTATAAAGATGTGCACTCACATTATGGATTGTACTATCCAGAAATCTTTCTTGCTTATATTTCTACACTGCACTGGTTATTGTAAATCAGGCATGTTGTGAAGTTAATCCTCACTGTCTTGACAAAAGTCAGAAGTATCCTACTGCAAAATCTGAAACCACAGTTTCCTGCAGCTCTTTCCAGTACTTGCCTTAATGCTATCCCACTAATGGGCTCCTAGAGCAGCCATCTGAGTTAGAAAGATTTTTTTAAATGCCAAGTTTTCGCACTGTTAGGAACTTGACATCAGATCATGGGGAAAACAGAAGTGAGCAGTTTGTGCTCACTCTTCTGTTCCTCCACCCACAGTGCATGGGGCAGCAGTGGAGATGGTGGTGGTTAGGGAAAGCTCTGTAGAGGAAGGTAGCACACGGAGAAACCCGTAATAACATTTCTGGGGCAAACCAAGCCAAGCACAGTAGCTCCTGGAAATGTCCAATCAGTTGTTTTGGAGCATGGTTCTGGCATGGTGAATCCACTACTGTTTTATTCACTTGGGCCTTATGATGAGCTGACCTTAACTAAATAGGCTCATCACGGAGCCCATAGCTTCAGCTGCCATGAGTTTGAGGAAATCTGACGTGTGATCCTGCCTGTGTACTGATCTGTTGTATAGGTGACACCAATACAATACTTCGTGTGACTGTGTCTCCTACTTCTCTCTAGCTGCCCTATGAACTGGAATTGCCAGGACTGTGGAGCAGTGTGACTGCTTCTTTACTCTGGATTTGTCTATGCCAGTGCCAGAAGATCTTGCTGCCCACTGTGGATTGTTGACAATGGCATGTTTAATTATATCATCCAATACTGTCACAGCAGTGATCAGTCTCAGGTGCTTCAGGAAAACCCAATGTGCTAGAAAAATGGCATTAAGAACTTCCACCTGGAGGAGAAGTAGTCCTGATGCCTCTTTCTTACTTTATGTTTTAAGCAACAGAGTTTCAGTCACTTTATTTGATAACTCTGAATGCTTTCACCCCTTTAAGACCCTATTCTTTTCTTTATTGCATTGGGCTTTTCAGTTCAGTGTTAACATGCAGCAGTTAGTTGTGTACCATGTGTCATGGGTTCAGCAGAAGCAGTCATTTTTCTCCTTCTTGGTAGCTGGTGCAGTGCTGTGTTTTTGATTTTTGGGCCTTGGAGCTGTGCTGATAACACCAGTGTTTTCAGTTACTGCTTGGTAATGTTTTGGTCTGGCCAAGGACTTTCTGAGTCTCATGCTATGCCAGGGAGGAGGGGAAGCCGGGAGGAAGCAAAGACAGGACACCTGACCCAAACTGACCAAAGAGGTTATTCCATACCACAGCACGTCATGTTCAGGATGTGAAAACGGAGAGCAGGGACCCGGAAGGGTGTGGTGGTGGAGTGGGGGGGTTCGCTGCTGGGGGTTGCACTGGCTGGGTCGGGCTTGGTGAGCAGTTGTATTCTCTTTCCTTGTATTTCTCTTGTATTATTACTGGTGGTAGCAGTAGTGATTTGTGTTATACCTCAGTTACTAAACTGTTCTTATCTCAACCTGTGGGAGTTGCATTCTTCTGATTCTCCTTCCCATCCCCCCCCACGGACTGGGGGAAGAAAGAGGGGGGAGTGAGTGAGTGAGTGAACTGGCTTAAACAACGACACCATGGAAGAAAGCATTCTCAATGTAAACATACTGCATTGCAACTATGATATTCCATCATTTGCCTATCACAGAAAAGACACCAATGTTGTACATACTCTACCCTTTCCATTTCATTTGTTTTGTATACCTCCACCATGTCCAGATTTAACACTCCTTATACAAGCAAAAGAATCTAACATTCATAGTGGGTTTTAATCCATTCCATAGTCCTGCACTCACTATGTTGCTTATGTGCATGAGACATACACATGCATAGATGACTTCCCTCTTGTACCAAATTTCACTGTGCTTCTCTAGTTGAGGCAGGCCTTGTGTGGAAGCCTCACTGTGCCAGCCTTATTGCCCTACACTTAAAATGTTCATGTCTGGCAGCGTGCTAGCCAAGACTTACAGAGGATGGGGGTTATTCAGGGCTGCTAGCATGTGAAAAGGAGGCAAAACCAAAATAAAACAGGAGATGTAGGAAGGAAGAATGGCGAGAAATACATAGAGGGAAAGAAAGAAGAGTGGCTGTGGGTGAGCCATAGAGGGTTGCAGAGGATTCATGAGAATGCATGGTAAGATGATACTGAGGCGCAGAGAGGATGAGTCAGGCAGATCTGCTCTGGGAAATTCTCTTCAGTTTCTTGTCTATGGCAAGACGTGATGCTGCTTGCAGTTGAAATTTCTATGTTCTGGGTGGCCAGTCAGTTGTGTGAGTTCATTTCATCTGTCTTCCACATCATAAACCCTTGCACTTGCTGTGATGTAGTTCTTCCTTACCACCTTTTATACTCCTGTTAAATCACTGCTTTGCAGCCCTGTGCTAACCTTCACCTGATCTTCAAAAGCATGTCCAGACATTTCCTTTCTTATCTTCTGACAGGTCATGCTTTGGCAATGATGAAATCAAATGATGAACAGCTTTGGAAAACAAAAGGCACTCTCTATCTAACCTATGATAATTTAGCAAAATCCCACACCTGCAGAGCTAACAAAAGAGCTCTCCATATACCTACAACATGATCTCTGCTTATGGACACCTATGTTCCTATTTTTTTTCCCCAGTTTGGTTGGGGAAAAGAAAAAAGTTTTCATTAAATCTAATAGGGAAATTGCATTGTAAGATCAGCAGTAAATCTTGACAGGGCTATGATTAAATGGTCAATTTTGATCACACAGCAAAGAGCCTATGGACATATTTAAAGAAAAAGAAACTGAAATAACACCAACGCTAATACTCAACCTCTGACCTCCTCTCTGCTGGCATCAGGACTTCAGTCTCAGAGGAACTGGATTACTCAGCATACAAGCCCCTTGTGTTGCTTCTCCAGCCCTTAGGGCAGCCACCACAATAATTTAAGAGAGACAAACAGTCAAGGATTTCTCGGAGTCGATTGTCTGCGCACAGATACTTACTTCTCGCAGTTGTACAGGTCACAGCAGTAGCATGTGTTACTCTTTACTTTCAGCTGGCACCTGCTGTTTAAGGTATAACATGTCACCTGCCAAAAGAAAAGAGACTGACTTTTATTCCCAGTGTTTCAGTATTATGTGAATTAAGCTACTGACCACAAAGAAGCAGCTACTGCAGTGTCAGCTGTGCAGTAGCCGCAGTGCTGTTGTGCAGGGAGATCTTGAGATTCCAAAATCCATGACTGCAGGGCAGAAGGACCTCCCTGAGCTCCCAGGAGTTTCATTTGGGACATCAGCCCAGGCATGTGCACTATGGAGCCCAGAGGGTCCAGCAACAATCTGCAGTCAGGGCTGCCGGAGTTCTCAAACCTTTTGCAGCGCTGGCTGATGCTGTTTTGCTGAGCCGCAGAGTCTGAAGCTGTGAGACAGAGATCCCTTTTGGCTGTGACACAGGGACCATGGGTCTTGGGAGATACACCACAGCAAGTTACTGAAGTGGGCAAGAGTGAACACTCCATTATAGTGGGGGAACGGGCAAAGAAATGGCCAGTTTATCTGAACAGCTCCCATTTACTGGGAGCTCTGTCATTTCAGTAACATCCTCCTGAAGAAGGAAATAATTAGGAAAAACAGTAAGAACAGACTCCAAATCCACAAGCAAAACTGCTTAGAAAAGACCCGAACACTTCAGCAAATAAGTACCATTTACTGTAGGCTCTTGAGCAGAAAACTGGAAAGGTGTATTTGTGTGAGCAGGAATTGCAGGGATAGACAGATCTTAGAACTATAAAGGCAGGCACAGGTAACCCACTTTCCATCCAGACAAGAAATCATTTTAATGACTTCTTAAGTATGGTAAGTATTAATTTTGTTTTACACTACAAACCAATTGAAATATTTTATATGTAAGCCTTTTTTTCCATGAGATTTTTAGCTTGTTGACTTTGGAATCCTGGAAAACTGCCAGGCTTTAAAAGGTAGCAGGTCAGAAAAGACATTCTTTTTATTTTGATAGAAAAAATGCACTGCAATCACTGAGAAGTATTTTGTTCACAAAATGCAAATAAAATGTATTATTGAATGGAAAATCCCCTGTAATGAAAAAGTAAAAGGAGCATGCTTACGAATACATGCCTGCTTTTGAAAAGCTTCTGTCAGACAGTCCTGCTTAGCCATGAACATGTTAGTCTGTGGGACTGTCTCCACAGGAGATGTTAAACCAGATCTTTCCCAGCTCCCAAGTTCTGGTTCTGTGTGTCCTTTTTAGTGTGAAAACTGCCACTGTTGAAAAGTCCGTGATCCTCATGTGTTTGTTCCCAACAGAAGAAAACCCTTAAACACATACACTCAGCACCAAAGAAAGTTCATCTTGTAGCTGGTCTCCTACTTGCCATGCTTGTCCTTAGCAGAATTTGCTTGAGCAGTGCAAGTTGTGTGACAAAGCTGAATTCAAAATGATGCCTTTGGATTGCTTTACTGCACCTGTGGTTAGTGTCTCATACAAATGAGCTCTTCTAACCCAAAATGGAAGTTTGGTTATAAAAGGATGGTCTCAGTCTAGGTCGCAGTCTGGAAATGGAGCTTATGGCTTGGTACAGACCTACTGCACTTGTCACAAGAATATCCCACCCTGATATATGACCTTGTTTCATCAGCCTTGTTGTGTCTGAACTTACTGGGGTTTCACATGAGGGCTTGTCAGACTGAAGTCACATTCACCCACAGCCATCCTCAGCCTGAGCTGCAATTTACTGCAGAAGAGGAGTATCTATTATCAATGACCTGGTAGGCTTACTCAAGATCCTGCTCAGAAGTGACTGAAACATCACACCTGGCTCCTTCTCAAAGCAGTTTGAAAACTAATCCTGGAGCACAGTGTACCAATGCATTCGCTACCATAGTTATTTTTCAGAATGCCCTGGTGGTTTTGGATTGAGGGGAACTTAAGACTTTGGTTTTGACCCCCTGTATGTAGCCAAATTGGCCTAGGACCTGCATAAGTTAAAATATCCTTTTCCCATTACATATGCTTGATTGAAAGTGGAGGGCTCCATAAGATGCAGTGGGCTGCTAAAAAGGTGGTTTATTCCGATGCGTGTCTTTGGGGACCACTTCTGATAGGAAATCAAAGTAGTTTTCCCTCTCCAAGCATTTAGAAGGCCAGTTTGGTCCTTTATACTATAGAAGGCTAGAATTACAAAAGACAGAGAATGGCAAGACCTTACATGTGGTTTTTACTTGCTTCTGGGTTACAAGACATATTATTTTACTGGCCAAGGAAGTTACTGTAGTTGTCTATTTTTACCATTGCATTTTGAAAACATGCAAAAAGCAAGACACTCCTTTTTAGGAGGACAGTGAGTAAACCAAAATAAACAAACTACTGTGTGGTGTGCACAAGGGTGGTGGAAACAGGCCATATGTGGGTATTGTGCATGTCAAGACCTAATATTTCATTTTAGTGACCAGGGACTTACCTTTTTCATATTCTGGCTGTTTGTGCCTGTCTATCCTCTCAGCACCAATTGAAGAGATGTTCTTACCTCATGGCAACTGCTAGAAAATCAAATTCTTTCTGTTTTGAGGAAACTGAAGAATCAATGCAGGCAAAATACATGAGCTGGAGGCCACTCACAGGCTACAGATGGCAACCCAAAGTAAATCTGTACTCAGTAAACAATCTGCTCTCCTAATTAGGTGTTTGCCTGGCACGCAGAGCATGTCCCCTGCTCACTAGCTGGCTAACTTTGGGAAAGCAAAATCCAAGTTGAAATGCCACAGATCATTAATTCTGAATTAGCACATGCTGACTCTAGATCAGCAGACAACCAGACATGAATGTTATTACAAACTAACTACACTTTTAAAAGACATGGGGGTTTTGCCAGAAAAAAAGTTTTGCCACTGAGCTGCGGGTGCCCCATTTTTAGACATACCCAGAATCTGCAAAGCAGTGGAAACCTGTCTGGATAGGACCCGAAGGCTGGGGTCATCTGCAGGGTCGGTCAGTGTGATGCTAGCTACATGCTGATTACAGGAATCAGAAGCATTTCTCAGGCCATGTCTGTATGTGCAGGCACACTTTAGAAGAGATTACAGGAAAGGGTGTTGTCACACATCATAAGTTTGTCTTGATAGGTCTTTAGGCAAGGAGGTCAGCGAAATATTTTTCTCATACATTTTCTGGAATCAACAATGGGGTGCCCTAGCAGCAAGATTTAAGGAGTATTAGCTTCTTAACCTGGTAATATACTTTGCTAAGATGTCTAGAATTATTAATGGTAACATTCCCCATACACTTTTTCATAGCCAGGGGAGGAATGGTGATGAAGGACATCTGGCTTCTTGCAAGTTATACCACTGTTTAGTTGTTCTCAGTCCTGCCCTGCTTGATTTTCTCGTCACTCCCATCAATATAATAAAATGAAATACAGGAAAAGAAACTAAATCTGGACTTCTCAGGAGGCTAGCCACTTGGGTATGGGCTCTTTTCTGACCATGTTAATGTCATTGAGACAATAAAAAAGCTGCATTCACACCACTGACATTCTTGGCTTGTGCTGGATAAATACAGAAAAGATTTGAAGTCTTCTGGACAATTCAAAGACATGCTCTCAAACACCTGCCTCCCTCCTCCCCTCAAAGTACAGCAGAAACGAACATGTGATGAGGTGAGTTTGTTTACCTCTGTCTGGTAACCATCATACAGGAATCCTATTCCACTTGAATAAAACTGGCACCTTTTGTTATACAAAGGTCTGGGTTCCTGTAAAGAGAAAAATAGCCAAAACCATACTCAGTCTGGAGGAAGTGTGAAGGCACCTTGTCCCGTGTCTCCATGCCAGATGCTTACAGCACTGTGGAGCTGAAGCCAATGCAGACACTTGGATAAGTAGCAAACACACCCCCAATGTTGGCTTTCTTTACAGAATGTCTCTCCTCAGGGTTTCCTTCTTCACTGTGCATGTGAGTACCATTTATGTTTCTCTGTGCCAGTCACCTCTTTTAAGAAGACATCACCCCTGGCATTTAACCACTTCCTTGCTTGATGTCAAATAGTACTGCTCTGTGAGAATGGACCAGTTGTCCCTTTTCATGGTACAGTTTCTTATCTAATGCAAGGAATTACTTGAGGTCTTTATTTTTAAATTTCACAATGCTCATACTGAAAACAAAGTAAAATAGCTAATTCTTTAAAGCATTCCTCCTACTACATACAATTCAACTCCCCAAAGCAAAACAAAGAATAATGAAGAAATGAAGGCATAAAGGGGAAGTTTTTGCCTTATTTTCCATTTATGCTTATTGCAAAAGATGCATTCACTGCTCATATTTCATATTTTGCTTGTAACAGTTCCCACAAGCTGATATAAAAGAACACAATGAAATCTCCTTGTCCAGATGGAAGATGTGTGTTTCTGAACATGGCAAATGGCCACTTTGAAGGCTAGAGGGTGCACATCCCAGCCGGTTTCAGGACTAGACCATATTTGACAGCTGAAGAGTCCTCTGTGATCAGATTCCTACCCCAAAGCAAAGTGTGGGAATGACTTATGTTGGAAAAAAAAAAAAAAGTGTTTTTTTTTTTGTCTTTCTGTCTCTTATCTGGTCCTGACCTGTGCTTTCAAAGGCACTCAGGTGCTCCCGTACATATTGTCGGTCAGACCACTTCCAAGAGAGAAGAGGGAACCCACTATTTGCTATACCCTCTTATCATGCTAACTTACAAGCAAAAGACTACTTAAGTTGTTAGCAGAAATCTGTGCTGATTAACTTTCATTGCATTTTAAAGCTTTATGACCCACTCAGAAATTGCAGAAAGATCTGCACTGCTTAAGATCACTTCTGAATATTCTATGCTTGTTGGATAATGAAGTGTGAACTGTACAAGTCTGCTGACCCAAAATATATAATCAGTTAAAATGCAGAGCTTTGCAGGAAAACAGACCGGTCAACGAATAAGGCTCATCCATCAGTTTGTTTGCCTTTCTGACTACTCTGGCAAGTTTGGACACCAACTCCTAAGGGTTAGGGAAAGGTTAGCCCGCGGCAGCCAAATATACTTATTTATATTACACAAGTGTAAAAAGGCTTCAGTAATTTTTTTTCTCTAGAGGAAAAGCAAATACTATACAAACAGCATGCCATGTCTTGAACTAGAACAACATTCTTCCATAGGCCTGGGAAAGCATCAGCCTTTAGCTATGATTTTCAGGGACACATCTGGTTGGGAGGACTAACAGGATTGTAGTTCCTCTGCTAGCCCAGCGAGCACAGTATCAGTCAAAGGTGCTCTTCTTTCACAGAGCATTGTATTTCACTATATTAAAATTTCAAATTAATATAAAAGTAATATAAAATTAATATAAATCAATTATAATTAATTATAGTTAATTATAATAATTGTAGTAATAGTTTATTATTTCATAAGTAACTTTCTAATAAGTTTAATAATTTAATAATTGTATTTTAATAATAATTTTTATGTTATAATAGTAATTATAATTAATTATAATTAAATAATATAATATAAAATTAATATATTTCAAAATATATCAACATTTTGTAACCTTGATTTCATCTGTTGCATGGGGATGAAATGAGAGAGAAGGGGAGTGATGAGTAAAAATTGCTTTTTCTGCCATGAGAAGCAAATCCATGAAAAACTTCTGTCCATCTTATTCACAACAATAACAAGTTTCAGTTTGATATGGGAGGATCCTGGAAGGGGGCAATGCTCAAGTGCACGGAGCTCAAGTGGTGTTCTCAATCCTACTGGTGAGGAGAAATGGCTTGAAGAGATCTAGGCAGATCCAGTGGATTAAGAAGTGGATATGCATCTGGTGTCAGCTACAGGAATTTGGCTTTTATGACAGTATCTTTTATGATCAAGGACTTCTTGGAAGACACGGGATCCTCCTGATTAATCAGGGGAATACCATTTTTGCCTGCAGTCTAGTCAGTTGGCAAAAGGGGTTTAACTTAGGAACAACAAGGTGGGAGATGAGGAACAACAATCAAGTGAGGATGCAGCTGACCAATGAGACAAGTGAAGTGAACAGGGTGATGTGGACAAAATAAATCTCATAATCAACATAACAGGCTACATAGAGCCCACTTCAAGTGTATGCACATGAATAAGGAAGCACTGACAGGACAGCACAAGGAAAGCTCTTATCCCTTTTCTAGGATGCTTCAACACTCTTGAAGTGTCTGCTCACTAACACACAGCAGCCAGTTTGAGAACAGTCAGTTTGAGGTTCTGTGTGGAGTCATGAGGCAATGGTGACACTGGGATCACAGAAACATGGTAAGATAGCTCACAGGACTGGACTGCTGCTGTGGATGGATACAGGCTTTTTAGGAAGGACATGTAGTATGGTAGAGAGTTGCTCTTTATGAAAGAAACCAGCAAGAATACATAGAGATTTGCTTAGGGACAGATGAGATGCCAGCTGAGAGCTTATACATCAGTATTAGAGGCCAGACCAGGACGGGCAACATTGTGGTGGGTGTCTGCTATACGCTGCCCAACAGTGAAAAAGTAGGTGAGGTTCCTTTAGACAACTGGTGACTCTGCTCATGCAGAGTACTTTAACTACTAAAAAGTAGTAAAGGACTTTACCCCAGTATCTAGGTGAAGCAAAATATATCTGCTGGAGGGGCAACACAGCAGGAATCAAGAAATCCAGGAGGGTTCTGCAATGCATTAACAACCACTTCCTAACATGGGTGATCAAGGAGCTGATGACGAGGGCGCTCTGCTGGACCTCATATGCACGAACAGGAAGGATTGCTCAGGGATGTTTCAGGGGCACCCTTGCCCCCAAAATGACATGCTGGAGTTCAGAATTTGGAGAGTAGGGATCAGGAAAAAAAGCAGAATTCCAGCCCTGGACTTCAGGAAAGGAGACCTGGCCTATTCAGTGATCTGCTTGGAAGAATCCCATGGAATAGTCCTGAAAAGCAGCAAGGCCCGGAAGAGCTGGTTGATATTCACGGATTACCTTCTCCAAACTTGAGAACAGTTCATCCCAGATAACAGGAAATTGATCAAAGGCAGATGGACACCTGCAGTGATGAACAAGGAGTTCCTGATATAACTCAGACATAAAAAGGAAGTCCCCGCAGCAAATAAATACTAGATGATCTTAAGGGCCTTTCCAACCCTAACTATTCTATGATTCTATGATTGAGTGCATAAAAATAACAAAAACTAGATAACATCAACTTTATGCAGGCACCCACAGAACTCAAAACCTAAAGCACACAGCTTTCAAGTAGAGGTACACTGGGGATGCTGAAAGGTTGCCTTGGTAAAAGCTTCCATTTGAATTTTAATGCCACTGAAGTGCTATGGTCTGTCTGTCTACTAAGGTGTTTATATGAATAAAGTACCAGAGAGACATTAAAAAGTGTTTCAAAATTACCCAACAGAAAGTCATGCTGCATTAATGCCCATTGGATTTTATAAGCCTCTCTAATAATAAAGGCAAATGAGACATACTTCAAAGCTATAAAAATATTCCTGACAGACTGTTCATAAAACACTTTATATTTTCACATTGCTCACTGCAGAGTGTGCATGAGTATAGGACACCTACAAATCCTTGATTTTACTTGATTCTACAGGTTAAAGCAATACTGGTAGAGACAGGCTAATTTAAATACAATATATGTAAGTATATATTTTTCATCTATTAAGAGTTGTTTTATAGCAACAATGTTCTTTTAAACTAATTTGATATCCTTTCCTATCAGGAACTTCCTCAAATATTGTTATTGGAACAGAGCTATGCAATACCTCGCACTGTACTACTAATGTAATTGTAATATATTAATATAGAAAAAATGATGCATTCCTCTTCTCTGTTTGAGAAACTCTCTTTAACTGGAAACAGGCCAGCGGTAAAGATATGTTGATTAGACCTCTGCTGATATATGAAGAGGACAAACACCAGCAGGCTGGCAAAAACAGGAAGAATTCTGTATAAAAAAGTAGTCACGTGCTTGGGTTTCTTTAATGGTGTAAAGGAAAAATGGATAAGTTTTATTCAATCCTTCTCAGCTCTAGAAAAGATATCTTACGTATTTACATATGAGACTCTGTGAGTAATGGGCAGATACAGTCAGAGTGCCATCAGTTTAAGTTTAGAAATTTTTCAGAGGTGTCAAAAAGAAATCTAGACACCCAGTAATTCTTTTTAATTTCAGGCAAATCAGAATGGCTCAGCCTTGAACCCAGCAGAGCAAATCATAGCTCTCCCGGTTCTTGCAGTTTTTATTTTGATATTTTCCTTGCATATATATTAGAACCTGGGAGTGATGAACAGGCGGTTAAGAGGGAAGGCTTTATGCTAAGGAAGAAAAGATTTGGTCCAAATACAGAGAGTTTTGGTTTGGTTGGTTGCTTTATTTTAAGAGCATACAATAAAAAAACCACATTCTCTTTGACGGTGGGAGCATTGCAACACATCATTTGTGTAAAGAAAGTATTCTTTCAACAGTATCTTTTGTGGATTTGATACAATATCTGTGGGGAGGAGGTTGTATGGCTCTTAACTGAGGTATGGAAAGTAGATTTTTCTATTCCAGTTTTTGTTTCCTTGGAGACACATATATTTTTTGAATACCATAGAGAAAATTCCATCTCCATTATGTGTTAAGTCCACTTTCTCAAAACTGATATATACCATAACTTGTATTGACTGAAATTTCTGCCATACTTTACAGACACAAAACATGGCTAATAATTTATTGAAATAATTATATAGTGAGTGCTATTTTTTTCCAGTTACATATTTATTTAGTCTTAGCTTCCATGACTGCACTGATAGAATTGTAGATTAATCAGTGCCAGGGAATGTTCCCAGGCCTGAAACTTGATCATCTAGCCCATTAAATTGTTAGAACTGTGCCTGTGATGGATTTGGCCAGGGTAAACTATCACTCTTCCAAAATCATTCCTGGGCATGGCTTAGAATTTTGCGTGGGCCAGGAACCATTCCCAGTGAGTAATGTGGATGCTGCCATACTGCCTGTGACTCTAAGGGACTTTAAGAGTAAGGACATGGACTTCACCATGCCAGTTGGCCTGGGGACCACAGAACAACCCTGGGCACATGAGGAATATAGATAAAATTGAAGAGTCCAAAACTAGACTAATTTTTTAGTGTCTCATTAATTTGAAGTTTCTAATTTTTTCTTTTCCTTCCTACAACTTATTTGTAAGTCCCTTTCATCGACAGCATAGCTAACAACAAATAGGAGAGAGAGAGGCCAATATTTTTCAAGTTTAATCCTAAAAGTAATCTAGAACATAACCCTTCAGTGCCAGCTCAGCCTTGTCCCAGCAGCTGGGTGCTCTAGAGATTATCACTCCCTACAAGATCAGGCCTTCTGGTAACTTTCTGAAAGCAGGCATGCAAACATGAACAGACAGATGTTTTTAGCAGCTAGCTTTTATGCTTTTCTGGAGGGCTAGGTGAAGCACAGGTATCTGTGTTTGCTTCACACTGACCTTCTGAGACCACATGGCACATGGGAGCATACAGACACAAGAGTTTCCAGATCAGAGCACAGCATCCTAGTCCTGGGGTTATGCTGCTGCCAAGGGCTGTCATGGACTGGACCTTCAGAAACAGAACATTTCCACTTTTTTCTTTTTTTTTTTCCCCCCATTTTTTCAAAATACAGCTGATAATTAGCAAACTATATTAAGAAACCATAAGTCCTAGAATCAGGTTTTCACATATTCTTTTGACTTACTTAAGCGGCAGACTTGGCTACTGCGTGCTGATTCAGTTCCTGCATGTATTGCCCCCTGTCAAGGGTTCCTAAATGTACAGCTGAACAAATCCTTCAAAGTGATATAGAGTGAGACAGAGAGATAGATAGGATGTTTCTGTCCATGCCACACTCATATCGTAACTACCACACATTAGCAAGCCCTTGGTGCAAATTATACCTTCCCAGTTTTGTTTAAATACTTAGAAGGCAGTCCCGACAGTATTTGTCTGCTTTGGGTGAGGTCATGCCATGACAGCAATGCTGAACGTTTCACTCTAGACTGCAGTGAGCACTTATTCCTTCTTGTGCTTCTTCATCTGCCCTGCATGAATTTAAGAGCTAATTTTCTTCCAGAAATGCTGGGCTCCAGCCTAGGGACCCTGCCTGTCTTGTCTGCTATGCTGAAATAAAGCAACTCCAATGCTGAAAATAGGAAAAGCAGTTGGTGTGGCTCAGATGTCACAAACCAGCTTTACTTCACACTGGGCTTTCCAGGGGCTCTTTTTAAGATTTCTATTTAATTTGAAAGACTAGATCCTACAGAATCCTCTACTCTTAATGCTTAGGAGCAGTAGATATTCATTTCAGGTCGTTCAAATCAGCAAGTACTTAGAGTATCTGTATACTGTCATGGCTAACAAACACACATACATGGATCTGTCTCACTTTGTATTTCCACATTGATTTTTCTGCTACTTAAAATATTTTGTAGTGGTAGCCTCAGTCTCACTCTCCTTTATCAGGGGGAGATTTGTGGGCTGGTAATACTGCCACAGTCAAATGAAAAGCCTCCAGATGCTGGAGCTGCCCTACTGCTAGACAATGATCTTGAAGGTTTTTTCCTACCTAGTTGATTCTATGATTCTATGATGTGTACAGACAGGTCTGTTCTCATATGGATGTAGTTCTATTAGGAGCAGTTAAATCACCTTCAAATAGTATTTTTTTCTTCCAATGACTTCTGTGCACACTCTCCCTGGCAGTAAGGTGGGAGGACATGGCCATCAGCCTTCTCCATCATTTACAGTGCAGTGGGACAAGTAGAAGAAATGGCAGCTGACTCACCTGCTCAGCAGCCTGGGGCCTTTAGCTGATGGAGGTTTAGGTTGTAGCAGGTTGAAAAGAGGTGTGTGCAAGAGCTGCTGACTGACTCCATGCCTGTCTGCTCAGGTGCTGCTGTGCCGCAAACCAGTATGTCATCAGAAGCATTTGCTCTGGCTGTACAGGGGAGCCACACAAGGCTCCAACAAGGAAGCCTGCTCCTACCTTAACACCCCAGACTTCTGGCAAATCTTGGAACTGGAATATAACTGCTCTTCTTCAGTCAAGTTTTGCAAGCTAATGTCTTTCAGGATGAGGCTGTAGATCTTCCTATGAAATCTGCAACAGCTGTTTTGTGTTGTTAAAAACTTAGATTTGCCATTGGCTTTTACACAAGTTTCTGATGATGCAATTAGCTGATATTATTCAAGGCTGTAATTTTAGTTATTGCTTGATGCATTTTGAAATTTAATTGCTTGTTATAGATGATTACTTAGGTTGATTACATTACCTTGATTATAGGATTTGTTATCTGAACTGATTTCTCTGTCTTGATTATCATGATGTTGTGCCATGTTAGTAATTAACTTTCCTACAAGAATGCAAGAACTGTTTTTTCTGTTTCTGGTAATATAACTCAAATACATGAAATACAAGCCATCTCCTCCCTTTTCCTTTAATGTTATCAGAATATGTAAGAAACATGTAAGTCTGTAAGTATGCTACTGCAAGAAATGTCATTTTGCAAGAAACTAGCCTTTACACATCTGAAATACTGAATATCCTGCTGACTGAAATGTAGGGGGGTTACATTTTACTCTTTTGTATTATTTTTACATTAAAAAGAAGGAAAAGAGGCTGCATTACATTCATCCAGTTGAACTATATATATATCTATATTGAATATCTACATATACAGATAAAATGCTAGAGGCTTAATGTTGCAGTGTTGATTTTAGTTTTCAGGGCATGGCACACACACTGACCCATTAAAATCTAAGTAATGTAATAGCAACTCAATGTATAAAATTTTTATGGTATTAAGCAGAAAACACAGAGAAAGACGGTGTTTATGCCCAGCAATTTGCCATGAAAGCTCCCTATCATCTCTGTAAAGGGAAGACCTCTCCTGACACACATCACAGCACACTGGAAGCTAGGCTGATAGAACTCACATATATGGAAGAGACTGCAGGACTAGGCCCCAGATAATAAGAGTAAAAAGTCATGACAGTAGCCCCAGAGAAGACATGAGTTATAAAATTAAGATAGTCTAAACAATTAGTGAGATGATTCACGCATACCCTGGTTACTCAGGTACAATCAGCTTTTCCCTATCTCTGCTAGCTTGCCATTTTGAAGCTCATGTACATTTCAGAAAATCAGAGTTGTTAAAATACGTACTGTTCAGTACTCCAGAGGCAAAAAAGCCACTTGATATACTGCTGGCTGGGAGTATGGAGAGAACTGCACCAAGGTATGCACACCACAAAATTCTAGGTAGGTTCAGTAAACAAAAATAAATTATCTATGATATCTTAAAAACTTTTTTTTTTAAACTTGTAATTTCTCATCAGACTAAATATATTACAAGCGTGAACCTTCATAATCTATCTGGTGAACATATGTTAATAAGCTCTTAATAAAGCCATAAATGCTTATCAATCAAAACTTTATTCAGTACCTGGGAGCATACTTTCCATGGACATTATTTGCAACTGAATAATCATCAGAGAGAGAAATTCCTGCTACATGATATTATTATTCATAATAATGATGGTTTCTTCTCAAAGATAAATAATACCTCTGCCTTTTGAAATCTTGTGCTAGGGCAAAATACAGCATACTTAAATACCCTAAATTTTTCCTCTACTAGAACGTAAGGACTTACATGTTTTTTGCTTATTTAGATCCATTTAAACAAACAGCACCTTTTCCTTTTCCTTTCCTTAACTCCATTAGTTTCTGCACAGGGCAACTCAAAGCATTGTTTTTCCTTTGACAAATGATGGGAAAACATTGCTACGTATTTTTGCTGTAGTCTGCAGATGATTACTCCCTCTTCTCTCTATGTATCTGCGTACCAGCTTTGAATTTTTCTCATAGAACAGAAACATCTGTTGATAACCTAGAAACATTTTTGAGAATAGGAAACAAAGAAATTATCTTATGCTGGCAGCACATTAAAAGGAAAGAAGATTATGCTTTTCAGAGCAGATTGCAAGCCCTTTGCCCAAATTACTCACCTTTCTTAGGATAAAACTGTAATTAACTTGCTTTGTATGCTTTGCATAAATTCCATCATGGCTAGTGCTTTGCAAAGTAAGGGAAAAGATGGAAGTAGACAGTAAATCTCCCATGATCCAAGCTGCTATGCTACACTGCTAAATAAATTCCCCCAACTACTGAGTTTTGGATGTATAGGAGTCACACAGATGCAGAAGACTATAATCTATGGAAAGAGATGCAGATTATAGAAGACTGCAATCTATATACAAATGCAAAAGACCTATGGAAACTAGAACACCAATGTTGTTTTAAACATGGATCAAATCCTGCTCACTTTCTTACCTTTCATACTATTTATCACATTAATAATATGATTATTCATGTCATTAATGTCATATGTATAATGCCAAATGTGTTATTAATGTAATCATTAATAATATGATTGTTAATGTCAGTAAAATGTGTAGGATTTCCCTCCATATCTCAGGATTTGATTTGCAGTAGACTCAGTGGAGTTCACACCTACCTAATTAAAATGGAAGTAAAGCTAAAAGAAAATGGTTTAACTTTAGGAGCCAAAGAAATTGGAAGAGCCAGATTTGCTATTACCCCAGTACACTAAAAATTCTGCTTTTTTTTTTTTTACTGAACCTACCTAGAATTTGTTGTGCATTGACATTCTGCTCTCTGTGAGACAGGACTGTGTAATTAAATGTCAGTGTTACTCAGCCACTAGCTTTCATACGTTCAAATCTGTGGGTTATTCACTTAATGTTTTCTAAGGGCAAGCTCCTAATTTAAAACAAAAGAGTATTTTCCTCCCTGCTATGAATGCAATTGTAGTAAAATGTCCCTTAATGCATCTTCAGTGAATTTTTACCTCAAAGGTGGATTACTGCAGCCTGAATGACCAAAATAATGACACTGAAGAGGGATCCCAATGTGGGCCATTGCATTCCAGTGAGGGAAGCCAATGGACCACTGCTCGTGACACTGGGATAGCAGAGCATGGACCAATACTTGTTTTTCTCAGCAGTGCAGGCTTTTGTCCTACACAGGACAAAAATGAAGAGCCAGTACTGCCTGAGACAGCCTTATCTCTGTCTGTGTCCTGGGGCTCCAGAACAACAGGAGACCATGTGGTAGATATAGAGACATGATGCTGAGAAAGGAAAGGGGAATCTTTCTTTGTACTTTTCATCAAGTGAATTGCTCTTTGGCATCCAAACACAATGTGTGTGCTGCCTACTGGTTTAGACATTTCTTTGGTTGGCAGAATACTGGCCCTTTTCCCTCAGGAAAACAAGTCACAGCAGGGAAGAAAAAAGTGATTTTAAAGAATTTGCAATTGGCTAAACCCAAAGGAATTTCAATGAAAAACAAAGATTTAAGCTGTATAACCAGCAGGCTTTGTTCCAGCCAATGTGAGAGGCTCTGCAAACTGGAGGGGGCATCTTAAGACATTCTCAAAAAACAACTGGGTTGCCATTATTTTTCTGACTGGAAAATACCTGGCAACCAAACTGAAGTACCATACCAGCTCCTCTGTAACGTCAGTATACTCACGCTATTTGCATAGTACTTACCTGTCCAGAAACAGAATATCAGAAGGCAGATCTGTGAGGAAAACTACCCTGAAGCCCTCCCCTGTCTCCGCATTCTAGTCCAGAAAACATTAGTGAGATGATTGAATCACTGACAAGACCTCTGATGTATCCAACATATTCATAATTGGGTTGTCTTGTGTGTTATCCAATATCTGAGGTACGGTGTTTTTAGTAAAGGTATTATTTCAGTTATGTTCACGTTAAAGATTGTATTTCCTTTGCTGATTTGAAAACCAGCAAACCTGGATCACTAATCTTTATAAACAGTGTCCTGGGTTCAGCAGTAGCAGTCATTTTTCTCCTTCTTAGTAGCTGGTGCAGCACTGTGGTTTTGACTTTCAGCCTGGGAACAGCCCTGATAACATCGATGTTTTCAGTTGCTGCTCAGTAATGTTTAGTCTGACCAAGGACTTTCTGAGTCTCATGCTCTGCCAGGGAGGAGGGGAAGCTGGGAAGAAGCAGAGACAGGACACCTGAACCAAACTGACCAAAGAGATATTTCATACCACAGCACATCATGCCCACTATATAAACTGAGGGCAGTTACCCAGAAGGGTTAGATCACTGCTCAGGTCGGGCTGGGCATCGGTTGGTGGGTGGTGAGTGGTTGTATTCTCTTCCCTTATTTCCCTTATCATTATTATTATTATTGGTGGCAGTAGCAGTGGTTTGTGTTATACCTTAGTTACTGGACTGTTCTTATCTCAACCTGTGGGAGTTACATTCTTTTGATTCTCCTCCCCATCCCTCCAGGAGTGGGGGGGGGAGGAAGGGGGGGGAGTGGGTGAGTGGCGGCGTGGTACAGAGTTACAAGCTGGGCTTAAGCCACGACAAACGGTTTTCAACTGGTTTTGATCTGTGAACCCCTAAACATTTTGCAGCAGGAAACAGGTCCTGGCACCACACAGAGAGACCTGCTGACAAGAGGTAATAGAGTTTCTATCTGACCATAAAAATAGTTCACAGGACCCTTCTTTGAATACCCTGCTCTAGAAAGACCTTCCAGATAATACAGGATAAATAATTTCAGTCCAATACATAAGGTTCATAATTTCTGAATCAGCTTCATGAGATCATGCAGAAGAAGTTTGGAATTTAAATATTTCAGTGATAGGGAACTATCCAGGCCCTTGACAAAGCTGTTCTTGTAATTCATTATTGTCAAGACTGTCTGCTTCATGGTTTGAATCTGTTTAACACTGACTTCAATTCACTGCATTTGTGCTTTTGCGTGACAGACTAAAAGCCCTCTGCTATCAGATAACCTTTGATTATGTAGATACCTTAGAGAGACCGAGATCAATACACCTCTCAACCTTTTTTTGATAAACAAAATAAATCAAACTTCTGAGTCTTGTTGCTAAAAGCTGCCACCCCAAACTTCAGATTTTTCTTCTCTGAACTCCTTCCAAGCTGGTAATATCCTTTGCAAAGCACAAACACCAGAGCTGGAGTCAGTAACCTAGCAATGATCCCACAGTCTATGCCTATATTGCCCACTAAAAGCTAGAGATCAAGCTCTAGTCCTGAGGCCACATGGTCCCATTCACACTGCTCACACCCACACACCTTAGTGTTATCCCTATTGTTGAGATTTGTTTTAATGAGTCGGGGTGCTCTGAAAGTGAGCTGAAGTAGCAGCTGACCAGTAGACAAAGGGCTGATGCTTGAGTTTCTTCCATAGCAGCACACTACACATGGCCATTAATACCTTACAAAATACCTGTCAGGATAGGTACTTCAGCGTCATCTTGCTATTAGACACTACTGGCCAGTAACTCATGGATTATGTTAGCTCAATTAGCTACAATATCTCTCTGGAAGATTATGTTCAGATTTTTCACCTCATTGATTTTCATCCTTCCTCAGACTTGCTACTTTCTAAAACACAGGGGCTCCATACTAGAGCTAGGATGTCCTTTTTCTCTGCTCTGCTCCTTATGCATCAGGAAACAGTAGCATGAAAAAAAAAAGGCATCTAAAAAACCCTCCTGTGGGCCAGGAAAGTTCTTCTGGCAAAATCACAATAATTTACAACAGCATCAATATAACCGTGGTTTCTGCAGAACAGATCTTCACCTGGAAGGAGGTGGTTTTGGCTGAGTGTGTGCCAGGGCAGATAGCAACAGAGAGCTTCCAAGTTCTGATGTGGCTGGAAGCACTTAGGCATCTGTAGATATCTGGTACTCATTCCAGGGCCTCTAGTCAGTCTGGAGACCTGTCCAGCATGAGGAGCTATTCTACCGTCTGGGTTGTGATATGCTCAAAGAAGAGTATTCGTCCTTCAGTTCAAAGTATAATCAGCTGTGCTTGGATGCATGAAGATAACTGCTACCCGACTGTGGTCATCTGATAGTACAAAAGGGAAATCTTGGCAGATAGGCACAAAATGGTTGCAGGAGTCCTCCAACCCTTAAATTAAATTAATAAAAAAATAATACCCCCCGTAATTAATTAGTACTGTAGGAATGCAATCTGTGCTTCCCATCTCACTGTCAGATGCAAGGCCTAATGCTAGTATCAGAACTGCGGGATACTTGACCATTGGCTTCAAAATGTACTGCTTGCAAGCTTTGTATATTTAAGAAGTTCATCCATAAAACATTTTTCACTTTGGTGGACCATCAATACAAAAATCACTACTAAACTAGTGCTAGTTTTCAGTTATAAATACTTAGTGCTCACTCTGCTATGACACACCAAACACTAAAACCTTTTGTGGTACATGCTATGCCATGCTATTATATTAATGAGTCATACAGGATGGAAATGGAACTTAGAGCAAATAGCTGCAATTTTGTCTTGTGTAGAAGCATCAAGAAAGTAAAATGCATTTAGTGTTCTTCTTCAGATAAGGTAGTTAGCTGAATTGCAAGGAGAAATTACTTATTTGACTTGTGTTTTGTATCACCAGTCATAAAGGTTACAACTTCATTAGACAGGAATACAGCTATTTGTTTTCTTCTTCAAAGAAAAGACCAACAGGCTTGCAAAGAACATTGTCAAAAAGTTTTTTAGGACATCTGGCCTGAAGTGTTGCAAGGCTTTGAGATGTGATGTTAAGCTGTGTTACATGACATGGTCTTACGAAGTCACCCTGTACTAAAATAGAGTGACTGTCACTGAAGTTGCTGGGCACCCCTTGCTGCAGTTCTTGGCTGAGATGCAATTTTATTGCTGTATCTTCTGGTGCTCACACTGGTATTAAACAAAGCTCTTCAGCTTTGCGTTTTCTTTTTTCTGGATCCTCTCTAATCTGTCTGGGTGTGGTCAGTGAATTCCACTCAACAAGATCAGAAAGCAGTTCTTAGAGTCAAGCAGAGAGGACTTCCCCTGCCTGAGCCCTTCATTTCTCCTAGAGCTTTTAGGCAGGCCCAAGTCTCTTTTTATCCCATACTTCAGGAAAATGCAACTGGCCATATGCCATTACCAATGTTCCATGGTTCCCAGCTGAGCATGAGAAAAGATGATACAAAGCATTTGCCCCAGGTTTTTACTACCTGAGATCTTCCTAACCTTCTCAGGAAGATCTTTCAGGCAATTTCCTCACTTCATATCTGGATTTCTTGATGCTAGCTATTTTATGTTCTGCCTGGAGGATAACTACAAAGCTAAGGATCACATGGCAATGGTCATGGATAAGCTTACAGACATGAATAAGAGGGCAGTAAGCACTTCAGAGAATGTGTATGTGAAGTGGGAAGAAGGTCTCTCTGTGTGGCGACAGGAGGCTGTTGAATTATCTCCCTTACCTTCTCCACAACTGGGCTATTCTCATCTGCTAAATAACAAAAATGTTTCAAGAAAACATAAATGCAGTTAATGGATTCCTGCGACCACCACATTTTTCTGGAATAACACCACTGTGCAGTCCAACTTCGATTTGTTTTATTTGATTCTGTTGGGTTTTTGTTCTGGGTTTTGATTTTGTTGGTTGGTTGTGGGTTTTTTTTTTTTTTTTTCATCTGTTTATTGGGGTTTTCTTTGTTTTTGTTTTAAGGTGGAAACTGCAGCTGAAGGGACCAATGAAGAAATTAACTTTAATAAATTACACCTTCACATTATATTTTAAATAAGCTACTGCTATCTTAAATCAGGCTACTTTTTCTTTCGTGTTCTTCATTTCGTAAGTGCTATGCTCCAGAGTTTTCTATAAGCAAAGTGTTTTAAAATTAGCCTTATATAATTTAAAAATCTCTTTTCTGAGATACATCCCTTTCCTAGAAGACTTTTTGTCAATTTTATGCCTCCTTGGGAAGAAAATAAAACAGAAGAAGTATTTTATTATGCTATCCACAGTTTTACAAGAGCAGGAGAAAATGTGCACCAGTAATAGTCTCCATTCCACATCTGGCACACACTAAGAAAAATCTATAGTAATGTGATTTGCCCTCTTCACATCGCTCCCAACTCAGATGAAGTTAAAAATAAAATGAAAAACCGGGGACATTTCTTACTCCAAATTGATGTGAAGAATGCTGCATTTGTTGTTGGTTTGAAGCCTGCTTGCCTTCAGCTAGTACTTCTCCCTTCAGAAGAAAATGACCCTGGAGCCTTGCTATCAGCACCCTGACACTGGAGACAGAAAACTGAATGCTGCCCAATTCCTCCTCATGAAAACTTTATGGCTTTAGTATAGAGCTGGGCACCTCTCTGACATGCCAGGAGTTTGTCCTTTCCCTGAATGGAGGACACTTTAGTCCCATTCTCCAGCAGTTATTCTCCGAAGGAGGTGGCCAAAGCAGCAACAAGAGACAAAGTTATACCAGGTGTCATCCAGAGCAGGGCAAATCCAAGCAGAAGCAGGCCACCTGAGCATCATGCAGGGTCTGTGCAGCACATTACATGATTACAATCCAGAGTGTATATTCATGCTCTTATTGTACAACTCTGTTGTTTATGCCAATATTATTCCTTCATTTCAAATGCAGAGATTCTGAAGCCCACATTTGGTTTAGGATCCTCCTCAATAACAGTAAAAAAGAAATCACTTTACAGCTTTAATCCAAAGCCTAATATTCTGATGCATTTGCTAAAAGAAAATTAAGTAGAGCTCTACTGATGCCAGTGGTGTTATGCTGCCCCTCAATGAACATAAAGCAGAAAGCCAAACAGGCCCAATTTATTTCGTAGCAGTGAGGGAGTCACACACCATCATACTTGCTGTATTATGTAGCACACTACATCTGAGTTCTAGTGTCTATTAAAACATATAATTAATTATTTTCTGGTGGTTTTGGAAATCAAAGCTCAATTAAAAGGTTGGGTTTAGATTGATTTTTAGGTAATGAACTACTAGTAACACTACTGCAATTGCAGTACTGTGAAAGCCTATAAATGTCCTTTTGAAGGAGAGACAGCAATAGGTTTGGTGGAAGAAGGAAGACTGGGTGTTGAAGACACACTGGAAATACTCTGGTTAAGTGAAACACTCTGGTTAAGTGAACCACCCACCTCTTGAAGGCAGGCAGATAGTGAATTTTGGGTTGTTTGTCACTCAATGACCCCTTCATGCCACATCTAATCAAAGCCTGCCACTTCTCCTTGCTGTCTTTGCTCCAACAAAATGTTCTTTTTGTGCTGTTGCAAACCACTTCCCTCTAAAGATCCCATTTGGGCGTCTGGTGCTCATCACCATCTGGTGGTTCCAAATGCTTACCCTGCCCACAAAGCCTTTGTGCAAAAGGGAACAAATGCGGGTGGTTGCTAAAGAGTCTTCCCTTTCCTAAGCAGGTATGCATTTATCACGCTTGTCATTACATCATTTTGCATCACTTCTACATTTGGAACTCCCTAAGATATGAATAAGCAGCTGGCACCATGTCTGGGTATTGGCATGATGGGCTTTCCTGACAATTTCCAAGGTTAGGAGAACTACCAAAAAACCTAACATACTGCGAGACATAAACAAAAAGAAAATGCTTTCCTTTTGACATAAGCAATCAAAAAATGGAAGATGATAGAAAATCGCTGTACTTACTATGTGTCGTGCTGCAAATACTCCATCAACTATTGCACAACAGAATGCTGCTACCACGCCAAAGCTGATAAACACGATGGAGGCTACTAACTGAGAAGAGAAAAACAGATTGAGTAATGTTCTCAATATATTTCTTTAAGTAAAACAATTACACTAATTTGTCTAGTATTCTTAAACAATGGTTCCCCTGTTGTAATTCACTTTAGATCAGTGTGGCAGGATACCAGTCATGCACAAGGAAAAGGGCAGAAATTCTTGATGCTGAGTTGACATACCATCAAGTGTACTAGAAAAGCCTAAACCTTTCTAGAGAAAAACATGTCAGCTGGAAGAGTTATTAAATTCAATAGTGATTTCTTTTAAATCAACTTATTTAATAAACAGCAGTGGTGTCCATAGAGTGAAAAGCCATACTGCTTTTGGCTCACATCAATCTCTACAGCCTTACAACAATGGTGCTACTTCATACATACAGATGAAGGAAATTAATGATTAGCCCATCAACTCTCAGAAAGCTTTTATCTTCCCATATAGCTTATGATAACTTAAGCCACAACAAAATCAGCTCCCAGCTGCCCCCTCAGTCTCAGAGCGGGCACGGCAGAGCACAGCAGAACTCAGTACATGTACCAGATGCAGCACAGACAGCACACTGCCTTTGTTAGCCTACCAGCCAATAATTCATTCAATAATAACTGAAGTTATTCAGGCCACATTCTACCTCCCAAGCTGCTTCATTCATTAAGCATTATTAAGTCTTTATCAACAGGACTGCCAATAGCACAACTAAGTGATGGTGGAATGGGAAGTTTGGGAGAAAAGGCTGTGCAGGTTGGGCATGCTAAGCTCACTGCTAGCCACACTCCCTTTATCTCTGAGGATGACTACAGCTGCAGCTCTAGCTGCAACTGCAGGGCTAGCACAGCCCCAGCTATGGCAAGCTTACTGCCCAATTCACTCTGAAAAGAGCAACAGAACTCAAAAAGGCTGAGTACTGGTATGCATCTCTATCAGAGACCAGTGTGCAGCTAGCACACACTCTTGAGATGACACTGGCTTGTTTTGAGGGCATGTCTGAAGGATGCAGTGCTGTGAGCAAGGTGAACTGAGTCCTGAAGGAGAAGCCCTGCGTATGCCTAAACAAGATGCTGTCCTTGGGCTCATTAGCCCAAGTGCCATCAGATGAGGGAGACATGGTGTCACTCCTTCCTCTCTCAGATTAAAGGTTTTTTGTATCTTGGAGGACTCTGCACCTTGAGTTTGGATGAGTGGGTAATTGCAGGATAGAAGGTGAATCTAACACGCACCTTAGAATCACAGAATCATAGAACAGTTAGGGTTGGAAAGGATCTTAAGATCATCTAGTTCCAACCCCCCTGCCATGGGCAGGGACACCTCACACTAAACCATGCCACCCAAGGCTCTGTCCAGCCCAGCCTTGAACACCGCCAGCGATAGAGCATTCACAACATCCCTGGGAAACCCATTCCAGTGCCTCCTGGCCATCCTTACAGTAAAGAATTTCTTCCTTACATCCAATCTAATCTTCCCCTCTTTAAGTTTTAACCCATTACCCCTTGTCCTATCACTACAGTCCCTAATGAAGAGTCTCTCCCCAGCATCCCTATAGGCCCCCTTCAGATACTGGAAGGCTGCTAGGAGGTCTCCACGCAGCCTTCTCTTCTCCAGGCTCAACAGCCCCAACTTTCTCAGCCTATCTTCATACAGGAGGTGCTCCAGTCCCCTGATCATCCTCATGGCCCTCCTTGGACTTGTTCCAACAGATCCATGCCATTTTTATGTTGAGGACACCAGAACTGCACACAGTACTCCAAGTGAGGTCTCACAAGAGCAGAGTAGAGGGGCAGGATCACCTCCCTCGACCTGCTGGTCACGCTGCTTTTGATGCAGCCCAGGATACAGTTGGCTTTCTGGGCTGCAGGGGCACACTGAAGCCGGCTCATGTTCATTTTCTCATCAACCAACACCCCCAAGTCCTTCTCCATAGGGCTGCTCTCAATCTCTTCTCTGCCCAACCTGCAGCTGTGCCTGGGATTGCTCTGACCCAGGTGTAGGACCTTGCACTTGTCATGGTTAAACTTCCTCAGGTTGGCATCAGCCCACCTCACAAGCGTGTCAAGGTCCCTCTGGATGGCATTCCTTCCATCTTCATACGGGAGGGGCTCCAGTCCCCTGATCATCCTCGTGGCCCTCCTCTGGACTTGTTCCAACAGTTCCATGTCCTTTTTATGTTGAGGACACCAGAACTGCACACAATGTTTTTAATATAATGTAATGTACAGCTTTCATGTCTCTGGCATTTCTCAAAGTCAAAAGAGGAACCCTTCAAAGTACCCTATGTGATAGGTTAATTTTAATATGCAACAGTATTAATTTATAGTCAATAACTGCAACAGGTTAAAAATTTTCCTTGAAAACTGACAGAGCAGCATCCACACTGGATAAAGCACATGGAGCAGGTTTCAGTTATGAACTTGGGACCTCTTTGTTATTTAGCAATTATTAATTGCTGCTTCACAACATGTATTTCAGAAATGCTCAGGTATAATTACCAAAATTACAGTCTACATATCCCTTCTGCCTATAGAGAATCCATATCTGCATTACCTAAATACTGTTTTCACATGTGTAAAATCTGTAAGGCATCACAAACTCATTTGAAAAATTGACTTCTTAGCTTATGTTAGTCTAGGAACAGCACAATGTCATTAGCGTCAACAGACGACATAGCTGCTGTCAAAAAAATGTATATTGGGCAAGTAAGAAATTACAGCTACATAAGCCCATCGCTTATGGACAGACAGGTCAAACCAATATCAAACATTTGGAAATAAGAGCTCTCAGTGAATCAGCAAAAAGAACCACCACTTAAAAGCAGAAGAATCACAAATGCTTTCTGATACACTCTCTTAATCTCTCATTAGCTCAGGGCTCTTTAGATCATGTAAGCAGAGGCGAGCCAGCACCGCCACGGGGATTGCTGTGTAATCAGAATCCTCAGGACGGGGAGGAAAGGGGCACACAAAAGCGGCCGAGGCTGATGGTACTGGCTGATCACTGCTGCAGTCCCCTTGCAGCCAGCTCCGTCCTGCCACAAGGAGGCAGAAATCCTAAGAAAGCACAGTCGGCTGCATCACCTTTAAGCTCGCCTATGCCTTGGCTCCCCACTATGGCGGATCGTGTCTAAAGATTTTAGCATGCAACTCATCAGATCGAGAAGACTGTGAACTTCTTGTAGAGAGCTATTATCACTGCAGACCAGCGTATGTGCTGCCCTGTGGCAGCTGCATTTGCTACAGACCCTGATCTGTTTATTGGAAAAAGTGGCAGTGTTTAAAAGTTCAGATTAAGTCATTATTGTCTGACACCTTTATCTTGTTTTTCAAGTCATAGCAGTCAACCAGATAATTAGTGAGCGTAGCCAGGTGTTTCCAAATTGCCTGAGTTCAGGATGAACTTACTGGAAGCTGATCCCAAGGTGGCTTTTCATTTCACACATGAGCAATTTATTGATAATCTACAGTCCCCAAACTAACATTTTCCACTCATGGAGATAGCTTAAAACACCTAATGTATATCCGGCCTTTCAGTTTTACCATCATGCTATAAGAGATCACATATAAAGGTGCACCGTAAATGGTAGTATAGATAGACAGGAACAATGGAGTTGGCATTGCACTCCTCAGTCATGTCCGTGGTCATTTGCTCGTTCAGCCACAGTCTGCTGTTCTTATCCATGCCTACAAGCAACTACTTCAGTGAGTAGTCCCTTTGAAACTGAGAAGATAATTTCTTGACTGAAGTGATATTTATTACAATGCTGAAGTGGAAGAATGTGACACTCAGGTTCTTATGACTTAAATCGCCTTATATGTATATTCAAATGGTAAAAGAAGTAATAATACAAGAACAACAAGACAAAAAATCCTTAAAATAAAATTACAGACTTACATTCTCTCTCAGACCTCCCACTGCTTATAGAGAATCTGAGAAACACGTAAGCAAAGTACAAAATTAATTACTTCTTTAAACTGCAGCCAAGACAGCCAAATGAAGAGCTGTTGTAAATTCAAAAGCTATTTTTCTGAGTGGTAGGTGATTGCTGGAGTTGTGAGTTCATGAGCCTAGCACTGTCAAGAAAGAAAAGCCAAGCAGTTCATCTAAACATACAGAATTTTTGTTGACAGGTAAGGGGAGCAGCACTTCCATCACATCATCTCATCTCCATTTTTAATAGCACTATGGTTTGTCAGGAAAATGATTCATTGTTTATAACAATATATTTAACAGCTATTCAAGAAATTGTTTTGCTTTTGCTGTTTCACTGCTGTGCAGCCAGGCTTCTCTGCAGCCTGCACTAACAGAACACATTTACTCCTGGTTCTGTTACAGAACGTAATAATTTGATTATTCAGAAGGGCACCACAAAGCCAGTTGACAAACACTGAAAACTGTACTGTGTGGGCCTAACAAAACAAACCCAAAACCCAGTTGTTCAACAGAGGTGTTTTAACAAAAGGGAGAGGAAACAACACTTGGAATGAGAGACTTTTCCACACAGTGTTAACTGAGGTGCTGTTACCTATCTTCAGTCATAACACAGAACTATGAAAACACTAAAAAAGCAAAACTAGTGAAAGGATGGAATCCTCAATTCTTGCATACTCCTCCTTTCAGAAAATGCATGCATTTTATTGCAGAATCCACCTGCCTTAGACAACCTCTTGTCCTTCAACAGGCATACAGCACCACTGGCTGTATGTGCCACCCTCCCTGTGCGAGTGAGCCTGGTGAAAGCAACAGAGCCAGGGGATACCCTGTGGCCAGGAAGAGCTGGTCCTGAACACTGTTCAGCTGTCAGAAATACACCTGGTATGGGTACTTGGCAACCACCATCTCCCACAGTGATTCCCAGGAATGGTTTTGGAGCCAAGAGCTGGCCACAGACACAATTCAATGGGGTGTGTGACACAGCCACCCTGGCTGCAGCTATGCTCTCATGCAACCACCATACCGCAGGTACTCAGGTACTCCGTGGGCTGCAACACATGCTCAGCCAATGTTTGCCAGCAGACCCAGAAAATCACATTGCTCCCCAACATAAGCCCCTGCTTGCTACAGGCTGGTACTTCCCTGGCTGTTTCCAACATTCCTGTGAAACTCCTCTGTCAAGCTCACTAGGCTCCTGGTCTACATTCTCACACATACCTGGTTTCCTCATAGCTCTAATTTAGCCCCTACCTGCTCTCAGTCAAGAGGCACAACTGCTCAGAAAATGACAGTAATTTCCAGCACCAGATGCTGTGTAAGATGCCTCATTCTCCTGATTTAGACTAAGTAGCTCTAAGATTTTGAAAAAACGCATATATTTTTGTTCTCGAAATCACTTCAGTATCAGATATAAATTACATTATATCTAAGAGACTCACTTAGCTCATGCTAAATGGCTACTTTTGCGTTGCACAGCCTCCAATGTCTCCAAGTATTGTGCTGTTCATCAAGTCTGGGATTTTTTTCCAGACAGAGGAAGAATCACAATTACCTTCATCAATGTAAATTGAGAAACACTGTCATCCAATACCTTTGGCTCTGGAAAGCGAAAGCTTGCAAAAGGCTGTGCAAATGTTATGCCACAGGTTTGTAAAGCCTTTTTTATCCCCATGCAGGTTCAAGTAAACATTTGGAAAAGAAATCCATGAAGCAGTTTGTTGTAGGCTGCCCCTTATATTACATTCTCCTAAATACAGTTTAATTCTGTGGACCTTTCTACTGGTTTGACATCCCTATGTCTCCAAGCTCAGAACTTAAAATAGACTTAAATAAATCTGCTGTGGTTTTTCAGTATGCTGGAGATAAAGCTGTGAGAGCAGAAGTTTACAAAAAGTGTATCACAAATCCAAAACAGAGTAATGATTTTCCACCCTTGGCACAATCTCAGCCAGGAGCTGCATCTGTTACCATGGCACCTCAGCAGGGCTGTAGATTAACAGCCTGCAAAATTAACACAAATAAACTCATTGCATTGCATTCCAGATGTTATTATCAACTAAGCACTGCCTGTCTTGTGAGGTGGGATGGTATAAAAGTACTTTTAATTGTGAGTTAATTTTCTGTACTTTGTAAAGCCCTCTCCTGTGTGGCCCCATCTCCTCCCACAATGGCCACTTTTTTCCCCTGCCCTTGGGACTGCAGTTTTGCTGCTGTGATGAAAATTCAGCTCAGGCAAGGCTCCTACTACACAGGTTTTCACAACTGGGCTAATTATGGGGTTTCTCACTACACCAGGTAATGTGCTTCACAATATATGGCCTGCCAACTTATTCTTTCCAAACGTTAGTTCTTCAGTAACAGCACTGCTGTAACTGCGGCTCTGTTGTTGCACCGCAGGAGATAGGATTATGTCACATTCATTATTCATTAATGCCAGTTCCAGTCATAGCACTAGTTATAACGACACAAATTCGTAATGATGAAAGACTTCTATGACTGCTCAACCTAGGCCTGAAGAACTGTGTCTTAGACTGGCTTCTAGGTGAAGGAGGGAAGAAAAACAAACCCAAAACGTCTCTTGTTTAAGAATACCAGTACAGCTCAGGAAGACAAGGACTGGAATCTCATGCATAAAAATATACCTTGCTTCTGACTGTAATACACCTAATGACTGCCTAATAATGCAGCCAATGCCCATGGCAGATACCTGTATTACCAGGAAGGCCTACACACATGATGCTGTCAGGTGTTCAGCTCAAGTCTTGTGCTTAGTTCAAGTGACCAAGTTGGAAATCTAAAGCCTTTCCACAGCATCATCACTGCTGAATTCGGCAAGTCCAGTTACACATTTTTGAATATTATCAGCAACAACACAGATCTTCGACTCAGATTTTCTTCCCTCTCACTGTTGCTAAAAGCACTTCAGGGCTCAGAGCTAAGCCTATGTGCCTGCTCACTGCCACCTGAAATGGCGCCTTGCTCTCCTGTCCTTCATTTGGTTCCCTGCTGTCCAGCCCTCTCTCTTGATCCCTCACCCCAAGGGTTGCATCCCTGCATACCAGCTCCTGTGTTTGTCCAAGTACACAGCAAGCCAGTGCAATTCACTCACTAGGCAGAAAACTATCTGTTCCACCAAATGAGTTAGATCTGGTAACTTTAAGGAGAGACAAGCACTAGACCCAGTGCAAATGAAAGGGTGAGTCCATGTGGCAAAGATTGAAGGGAAGGAGGTAGAGGTGCTGGCAGCAACTGTTAGGTTGTCTCACATATTTCACATTCTTTACACTCCTCAGGATTATCAAAGTAAAAGCTAGGTCTTAGCCATAATGAATAAATTATATGGACTAGGGTTATTTTGCTCTTTGTGGTCAAAGAGACTTGGTTTACTGCCTGTGATGAAGGCTGCTCTTTTCCAATATTGTGTCAGGGATAATTAGGAAAAATAGCAACATGAAAAGGCCAGTTGGTGTAACACGAGCAGGGAAGAGGTCTCATGAGAAATTTAAGCAACCTCACATGCATAAAAAGGTAGAATTAATTAGACAAACAAATGTTGGGAAAGAACACAGAAACCATGAGAGGTATCAATTATTATGTCAAGGAGAAAGAACAAGATCAAATCCACTTTCAAAATAAGGGTGGTATTTTCATTCAGAAAATGTCCCTTTTTTTCTTGCCCCACATCCTGAAGGGCAGAATGGTAAAGGGCAGAATTTGCAATATCGTTTGTTATGCCTTAGATACAGTTCATTTATATCATATGTAGGCATAGTCAATGCATATTGCTTCCTACTCTTCCAGTGGTGCTGATGCTCAACTTTTGCAGCTAATTCATCAATTAGGCTATTCACAAGGGCAAGGGACTGCAGAAGTGCCCATGAACAGAAAATGTGCAACAGGGGGACTTAATGGTTGCAGCTCTCTTCCAGTCCAAGAGGGCTTATGCAGCACAGCTGAGTTAAGACAAGAAAGGGAGCAGACGTTCTGAGTCTGCTTGCTCCAGCTCCTCCATGCACACATGGAGATCTTCAGGACAGGGACTGTTTCATTACTGGTCAGATGAATAGACTTACTGAGTTATTTGGACCTTTTTTTGCACCATTTGCTGTGATAGTCAGTTATGGAGATGGGGAAAATTAGCATCTGATGACATCGACACATGCCTAGGATTGTGGGATGGGTGTGCCGGGTCCCACAACAGGAGATGGCTCACATGGCCATCTTTGTTTCCCATTTCTCTTTAGGGGATGAAAGCCCATGGTTCAAAACTACTCTTTAGTACCTTTGTTGTTAAGCTCCTCAAAAGGCTTCCACAGCCATCCACACTAAAGCATCTCTCCTCTCCCACTCCCTGTCAGCTAGCAATGTCTGTGCTGTTCTCACAGATGTTGAGTGCAGTGACTTAACTCTATTGCAACATCAGTTATCTAGATAAGTGGCACAGAATTTTTTTTCCTTAACATTGTACTGTCCAAATAAAAACCTCCTATGTTAACTCTGACAGTTCCCTTGTCTAGGTCTCTCAGTTGAAATTGATTTCACCCTCTAGAAATGCTGCCTTGAGCATTAATCCATAATTTATACCAACCCACTTTGTATTACTCTTTCTGTAATTTGTCTTTCTTTCTAACCTGCTAAAGCATTTGAAGATGTAGTTTCTGTGAAAGTTGCTATATGAAATAAAGATTAATTTTCCTGTATTTTTATCTTAAAGCAATGAAAGAATGGTGGGAATTAAATCAATAGCCATCATGAAACATGAAACAAAGTTATTGAGAAGGGTTACCTGATTAATATATTCTTTCTTTTCTCATAATCTAATATCAGCTACAAAACCAGATCTGAAACAGCTAGGAAATTATTTAACATTTTTTATAAGCAAATTTTTACTAGAATGACCAATCTACTGAATGAAATAACCTATATCAAGCAGCTTCTGTGCACTTAAGCTTCAAAACTGGAGCCACAGTTAGACTACAATCAGAGAATAAATCTGAGATATGCGCAAATGAACACATATTAAATTTAGATCATTCACTGATGAGTAAATGCTTGTCTTGACTCAGTTAAAAATGTCACCACCTGTGACACACTATCAGGTCTCCTGGGAGTTTGGGAGAGTTAAGAGTTCCAGCCACTGGATCACAGCAGATGTTACTAAAACAGCTGGCAGAAACACTGAACTGCACTTGGTTCACATTCTCCAGGATAAGAAAGAGAAGGTATCCTAAAAAGTGTAATTTTTTTTTTAATTTCCTGGGGCAGAGTTAGTTTTATCATTGGTGCTCTCTTAAGCCCCCACAGCATCTGAGCACCCCTGTTCATATCCCAGTAACAATATAGCACAGTTACTGATTTCCTTCTAGCAGCAGCGCTAGAAGGGACTCTCGGCTTCACTCAGATGTTTCAACCAGTACTGCTGTATTTTCTCCCTTGTCTAAGCTGATAGCACAACTCTAATTACTGAGCCTCTCTAGTTCAAGCAGATGCAATATATATGATCTGTTCTACCCATGTTTTAGCTGCTTTTAAAGAGATTTGTTTAAATAGCTGCTCTACTTTTCTTTCAGCCCATTAAATAGGGCACTGGTTATATGATCAAACCCCTTCCCCCTGTTTCAGCTTCCTACTGCTAGGTATAGGAGCACTGAGTTTTCCCAGAGCAGTTCAGATATACTGTGCTTTTACAGGCAACACCACTCCTGGGCCATCTTCTTCTTATTTCACAAGTCCTTGTCACCCCATTCCAAAGTTACTTTCAGAATCAGAGTTGGCACCCCCAAATTATCACTTCTGTCAAGGGCTTTCTTTTGGCAATGTACTTTTTCATTCATTTCCATCTTTTTTAAAATCTATATGAGTTTCAGCTTTTTAATTCATAGAGCTGTGTTTCCATACTCCATGGTAAATTGCATGAACTGACTCCAGATGACTTTTGAGACAAAATTATGCATGCCTCAGTATGTATTTCTGAAACAGGAATGTTGTGGTGCTCCATCCAAAGTGAAGCAGTACTTCTCATCCAGGCTGCTGGGTGGTACCAATTGTGGTGATTTGCATGTGGTGAAGCCGATCAGAAAATTCTCTTAAGGGGTAGATTTAATCATACATAACTCCAGCTACTTTTTAAAAATATAAGTCTTTGTCGCAGGTGGTTATTTGTGCTCCTCTGTAGTCAATGGAGATCCAGACACTTCCAGATACCTTCCACATCCACAGCAGAATGGGATGAATTACCTTCTGATGGTATCTGTCTTTTTTGCACTGGCTACAGAGGGACCATAAATGAGGAAGTATCTGTGCTGCCAAAACTATCATCTTGTCAACACTTTTCTCATTCCCTTGATGTTGGCTGTGCTGATTTGTGCTTCCTCACTTGAGAACTTTTCTTCAGTCATCTGACAGGGATTTGCAAGGGAGGGAAGGGAATAATGTGGAAGGAGAGAAGGATGCCTGGGATTTGATGAAGACTGAGAGTGCTGTTATACAGAAAAAAAAAAGGAAAAAATAATCAGCTGGATTTAACAGCTGGAAAAATGCTAATGGTCTTGGAACCAGCCTAGACAAGCCTTAGTCCAGTAGGCACTTTAAAATAGTAAAAATTCCCTCTTGCAAACATCAACAAAAGCACTTACCTATGAATGGTTAAAAAAGATTATGAATTTCAGGATATCAAATAGTCAGGAAGCAAAAACTAAATACAGCATTAAAAGGAAAGCAGACAAAAGTGAAACATAAATCTAGATGCACTGATCAGCAGTGCTGACATTATAAGGATCCATCTTTTATTGATGAAAATGGAACAAGCTCATTTCATCACTTAGACAGAGGTAGATGTTCAGAGCAGTATGAGAACAATAAAGCAGAAATAAATAGCATATGACGCGTCACAGAAGTTTATGCTTCCTGGTAAAAAATGATGGAATTGACATAGATCAAGACTACTGCAGCTGACTGTTTCAGCAGCAGGAACTTTCTTTACACCCAGGTCTGTTAGTGTCTTTACAAATCCTCTTTCAGGTTGCAGTGAATGCACTGGTTTCTCAAGACACAAAAACACATGCTCTTTATCAGAAACACATTACCATTAAACTACAAGCTTTCATGTAGTGAAGCTCTGCCTGCAGAGTCTGTAAGAATGTATCTGGACAACAGGGATACTCATCTGTTTAATTGGATCAAAGTCTTCAACAAGAGGATCAAAACTGCCTGTCCTTTTACAGGACAACCCTTGCCTCACCTTCTCCAACAGGCACACACGAGCACTTATACTAAATTCCTTACCAAAACTTTCTATCCCCTATTCCTGCTTGCTAGGAAGAGCAATCAATTTCTTTATTGTTTCACAAATACATTTCATGGGTCATAAAGTTTACTTTTTTTTTTTTCAGGCTTGTGACAGTAATGCTTTCATTACATAAACAGCACAAGAAAATAAACTGGCAGTTAAAAAGTGTCCTATTATGCACTTAATTCTGTGTGCTGTTTCCAAACACAAATCTTAAAGGAACCACATCCCAAAAGACTTCCACTTTCTATGATAGAGGACTTACTTAAACTGAATCGGTGGCTCTAGTCTCTGACTCAAAAGAACAGTGTCAGCCTTTAAAAATATGGAGTGTCAAAAATAAGCTGTTCTGGTGCATGAGTGTTTTCATATATACGTACACACACACATATGTGTGTGTGTGTATATATATATACACACCTGTTTCTATAGGATTTAAGCTTCCAGAAGCAAAAGAAGGCCATTCTGCTTGCCAAGAAAGTTCTCCAAATAGGAGCCAAACTCTGTCTTATTTTTTTCCCTTTGTAATAAATTTTCCATTTCTTTTACCAATGATGACAGTGAAAACATGGTAGTTTCTCCTTTGAGACTGAGCTAATGCTGTGTCAGGTTACAGGCTGGGGAACCTGGGCTGGGTAAGACCTGGGACTGGTACAACCAATAGACAAGCATAGCGCTGCATGAGAGGGAAAGAACTACTGTGCTAGGCTACAGCTGGATGAACTTGCTGGCACTGCTCTAGGTATGTCAAAAAAACACAAGCCCTGACAATGGAGCAGAAAGAACACTACAGACATGACTGTATTTCCCATCACAGCTTTACTAACTAAACCACCCTGACAGACACACCTATAAGGAGTGCAAAATGCACTTTGCACAATACAGCATAGTGTGAGTGGCATAGTGGCATAGACATTTTTGTCATTATGCCAGGTTATTTGCCAGCCCATGTCAGCTGTAAGCACATATATGTGTGTGTGAGCATATATTACATGTTATATACACATGGTTATGTCATAGTACATTTATGTATTATAATATGTACATATACATATTTGCATGACTAGGTGATGAATCTGCACTGGTAAAACCTGAAAGCATAGACCTGTAGATATGTGACATGAAATACTGATCCATAAACAATGAGGCAGGCAGGAACTGAAATATCCCCTACACTTCCTTTGGTAATTCACACAGTGAGAGCATTTATTTTTGTCTTTGAGTCCCTGAACTTAAAGTCCTCAAGACACTGTGGAGAAACTTATAATTCAGGCATTTAACTCACTGACAGCATTTAGACGATGGTTTCATGGCATAGTGAGTTGATATAACACTTTATTCCTAGCAAAAGAGATAAGTCTTATTCCCTCTCCTCTCTCAGCCATGCAGCCCCACCAGTTACTTCTGCTGTGTCTGATGCTCACTTCACTATGAATCTTTTAATTCACTAATCCAGTAGAAATTGGTTTTGGCTGGGGCAAGGAAGAGGAGAAGGAGGAATTGGCAAGATAGAGGAAGAAGGAAAGGAGGGAAGAGGAGAAAGGAAGACTTCTCTGTGTCAGTGGATATTCATATTTATAGTTATTATAAATTGAAAATCCTCATTTTAGATCCACAAGGTCAAAGAACCGCATAAAAGAAATTCCAAAATATTTTACTCAGTCCTTCATTCATGGAATATGAAGTACTATTAAGAGTAAAATGTCTCTCATGGTATTATACCAAGTAAAATAATTAAATAAAGCAATCAACTTTTCAATCATTGACATTTTTATTGTTCATAAAACCTTCTTCTTTTAATTTCACTTGCCTTCACTTTGGGTGGTGCTTTCACACCCACAGACATACATCTGTCCTCCTTCTCTTCAGCTGAAATAACTGAGCCTTTAAAACATCTCCAGTTATTTATCTCATGTCTACCTATGACTTTTGCTGAATGCTCTCCTGCATTACAAGGAATAACTCAGAATTCCCAGCCATACCATGGGTAGACCACATTTAAAATCCTTCCCAAAAAGGATTAAAAAGGGATCACAAAGCTGATTCCTGCAAACAAGGCAGCTAATTCTGAAGACTGCACCATGTTTATAGCGCAAAAGGAGACTAGACAGTCTACACATAGGCTGCTCTGCTCTAAACTCACAGCCAGAGACAGTTATAGTATGATCTCTTTCATAATCTCCTCAGTATTCAAGAAGAACAATACAATAATCACTTTACACAGGATTCTCCTTACTACACTTTAGCTATCTGAAACTCCAGAGTCTAGCCTAAATCACCCTTCAAGGCTTCCTCCAGAACCTAAGGAGAGAACAAAATGTCTCCAAAGGGCATCTTATTATAGTGATCTAAGAGGCAGGCATAAGAGACCAGGAAGATACTTTCAAAGAATAAGCTGGTTGATCACACAAGCTAATAAGATTCTGTTGTATTTTGAAAGGAATGCAAATACCTAAACAAGAGCTAATCTTAACCTCAGTTAAGCATGTGTGTCAACCTATTAATTATATAAATCTCCTTGTCTGTTTCTGAAATGTAGTTAGATCACACCACAAAATCTGGCACACATTTATGACTGAAAATATAGTAGCGGGTCTTTTCAATTTTACTGAAGTTAAAGGTGTTAAAAAAAGACAAGGATGATTGCTCATTTGTTTCATTATTATCATTTTTACATCAGCGTTGTTTTTCCCCTGAACTATACAAAATATGAGCACACAAAAGATAATCCTTGGAAGAAAGAAGTGCTGTTGACTTTCTCAGAAACTTGAATTCAGGGGAGAAATACCAGTAACTTGGTAATGACAAAGATCACCTTTACCTTACCTGCATTTCCCCTGCACTACAGTAAAGACTTCTACCATTTATTTGTGCAAGAACATCCAAGATAGTCTCAGGAGATCTAAATGATTTCAGTGTTTTTTCTCTCTATGTGAACAAGCTGCTTTAATTAGCTTAATATGCAATATGGAATCCATCAGCAATTAGCATCTCTGATCAAAATCTGCACTAAACCCAGTTTCTTCCAGATGTTTGATTTGCCTAGAGAAGTAGACGAAGCACACAGTTTGAACAGGTATACATATCAGTATCCTTTTTTGTTATATTATTGTATATATTATATGTGTATATATAGTTGTTATTACAACTATCTTTACACAAAATTTCCACTGGGCATTTTATGATGAACATAACCTATTTACAAGATTTCCAATTTTGAAAAGAAAAAGAGGTTTGGCTTTTCTGAAAACTGGCTCACACATGTAACTCCTTTAAAAAAAAAAAGGCTTTTCTTCAGAAACAGGTGAAAGTCTAGTAGCAAGAAAATAATCAGAGACAATACTAAAATACTACCTCACATACCTCTCAACAAATGGTAGGAAGACATGCATTGTCAGGGAAGTCTACCAACTAGAAACAGGAGAGAAAATTACTGCTTTGTTTCTCCAGCTTCTGCTATAGTTGGTTTTCAGCACTTAACTTGAAAGCCAGTTATTGTTGACAAAGATCAGGAAGCAACCATACTTAGGCATGTAGACTTAGCACCCCTTGAGAAGTCTGAAGAAATAGCTTTGTCTTTTCTGTTTGTGTGCAGAGCTCCATGTTTTAACTTTGCTCATGTCTTCAAATTCTGCTTTTGTCAGAAGCAGCGTCTCCTCCACTAAAATCATGACAATCATCTCTCTAAACAAGTCAAGGACCAGTTTGAGCCAGTTAAGCTTTAGATTTTTATCAGATTATCTTCTAGACATGTCAGAAAGAAAATTAGCTGTGTCTCAGCATGAAGAAAAAACAAGTAAGACTCAGAAACTGATGAATTCAGGTCTCAGACCTTTTACAGACAACTGCCTTTATCCTAAATAGCACTGAGGTTTGAGCTAACTCACATCTCTTGAGGGGTCATTTCTGCTTCTCTAACTCCTCCCTGTCCTCTCTGTCCCCTTTATACTCATCTAATTTTCTTCAGCATCTCATTTTCTAATTGGAAATATATTTTACTGTAATGTAAAGAGATGGCAAGCAAGGAAACAAGCAAGGACACTTCATGTTCTACAATGAAATCTATTTGATTTGAGCAGTATCACATTTTCCACCCATCCTGCACTAAGTGTGCTTTTGGAACAAAACAACATACATACTCTGTTCTTTGATCCATGACCTGCTTTGCAGAGAACATAGAGGCAAAAAGCGACAGCAACATATCATTCTTCAATTTTTGCTGTTTGCCAGTTAAAAACATCCCAAATTGGTGCAAATCTTTAATCAAGGGGAAATCTTGTTCTTCTGGTGCCAAGTTTTGCATAGCAGAGACAAGCACAAATGCTAAGAGCTGAAGTGAAATCATGCTAGTCAATGAGGCAGAGCCTGCTTCTGCAAGCAGCAGTTCCTTTGAATTAAGGGTTATACCTTGGTCAGCACATTGAACTTCCACTGTGGCCCCTAGGATGCCAAGAATGAGGTCAAAGAGGTGCAATATTATTAATGTTGTGTTTTAAGAACAGAACATTGTCCATTTTGCCTAACTGTGCTTTCATTCTTTCTCAAACCATGTGCCCGCATTTATTAAGTGCTGGGGTTTTGCTGTACTAGTTCTGCTCGTCATTACATATTTGATATTGCACTTTGTATTTCATCACCCATGAATGTATCTGGACTTACAGAGGATAGGTCACAAGGAAATAGAACTTCAAGACAAAAAGATAAATAGATATACAGAAGAAAAGGACAGTTTAAAATAGACCTTTTTTCCAGTGAAACTGGATCTATATTCATTTTCAATGAAAAGAAAAAAAAAAGAAAGAAAGAAAAAAAAAGCCAGATAATTGTCAGAGCTACACAGGGTTAAACTCAAATTACACTGCAGTAACTGTTCAAAGAAAGTCACATTAAAATAGAAGCAACTGAATAAACAATTTCCTTTCCTTCACACCCTCTTTGGTCCCGCTGCAATGCATAGAATTTTTAGTTACAGGACTACAACATTTCTGTTACATTTCTGTGCTTGTATATATCTTTACAATCTTATTGATGGCTGCAAATTTGCAAAGCTGCCCTAAACCCTTTCAAGCAAATATACTCAGTTACACCCCAAGGAATAATTACCACACTCAGTTCAGTATGACAAACCCTTTCAATCTCATTTCTCTAACTTTTGAGAACAAGCAGCTCAGCTTTTGCAAATACAGTGTTAAAAGGCTTAGCTCACTGTGGATGGTACTCAAGGTAAGACATACAATTAAACTTTCTAGTTATTTTCTTGGTCTGTTCCCCAGAAACTCAATCTTTTAACAGTCAGATCGTCACTAAATGTAATTAGTAGGAAGCAATTTTCCTTGTTTCATGCTGGGAAATGCAAACAGGCACTAATACCAAACATACCAGGCACTTATTTCTTGTGTAAATGACACAACATATTGAGCATTACATAGTTTAACCACTGCTTACCCATCTTACATGTTTTTCAGTCATTTTACTTTCTGCTAAGGACAGAGGCAATAGAAACTAAAACTGAGTAGAGGAAAGCTGAAAGATAAAATAACCCTAAAATGTTAAGCCTGTTAGTAAAGTAGCATGAATGATGTGGAAAACAAAGCTATTTTTATCTGCCAACCACTGGGTCTGCAACTTAAAACCTGCTGTTCCTCCTGGTATCTGATGTAGACATCAGGGGCAATAATTCCTACAAACAAGTAAGCTATTTTGTCAGTAGCAAAATTAATGAGGCCTGGCCTGATGCAGATTTTTGTCTCACAGGTCATGTCCGATTCGGATTCTCCAGTGTTTTAGCTGACATTGCAGCTTTTACCACCATATGGCAACTAATTCCTAATTCTCTCCTCTACCCACCTATGAATTTTCATGAAACTTGAAGGAATTACACACCTTTGAAGACTCTACCTCCCTGCTGAATTCACCTGATGCTGGTCAACACATTCAAAAAATGGAAGAGGGAACAGAGAAAGACACAAACATCATGGCTCTTTTAATATCATTCCTTTGGGAAACCCAGCTAGAAACAAATGCTAGAAGAGGAGAATATTTGCTAACACAGCACTGAAACTTAAAGGCAATGCAAAAAAAAAGTGATAATATGAAAGAAGTCTGCCTACAAATAGTGAGAACAAGGCTGCATTCATGAAGAAGAATACAGGAAATGACAAGACTGACTTCCTCACATAAATAAAAACAAGGGGTTTGCAAAGCCAAGCTAACTCTAAATACAAATTACACAGCATTGTCACATCATGTTCGACCTCACCAGGGAATCCTGACAGCCAGAACTCTCAGGTTTTTAATTCTTTTAACACATACAGTTTCAGGAAAGCATTCCTGACTTAAAATTGCACAGGAAGAGGTCACCTTTTACTGTTGATATGACTGTGTGGCTTGTTGCTGCCCAAATTGCATGATCCGTGCACTGTGTCTCTCTTCCCATCTTTTTCCCAGCTGTATGGGCCTGGCCAAGCTCTGGCACACAGCTGATCCTGCCTGGTTGATTCAACTCACTAAGCCAGCCTGAAGTGCTTCAGTAAAAAAGAGCAGGCTGCTTCTGTCAGCAGTCAGACCATCCCTTGCCTTGTACAGATGGAGTCACTGGGCAACTCATACTTCCCTGAAACTTCTCAGAAATGGTGAAACAAATAACTAACATTTTAAGTCACATACAGCTGTTTTAAGTCAACTGGAAATCCCTGCTTTTTGTGCTTTTCAAGACATTCTGATATGGGAAAAAAAAAAAGAAAATTAAAAGGGCTTTTACTTACTATTTGTCGTCTGTTCTCTACCAGGTAGATGCCAACAATCCCTAGGAAAGATCCAAAGCCAAGCTAAGGCAAGAACAAAACCAACAGAAACACATGAGGTCATCTTATTTGGTCAAGATACAGATGCATTGCATTGATATCTGAGCTGATATATCATACAGGTGGGATAACTCAGGTGAGTCAAGGGAATGGGTGGAAGTTACTGCTGGACATAAATCATATAATGTAATCAGGAATGACCAGAACTGCAGCTCTTTAATTCAGAGCAAAACTTGTCATGCCCATGGCAGGGGGTTTGGAACTAGAGGATATTATGGTCCTTTCTGACTCTAGCTGCTCTGTGATTCTATGAACTAAACAGAAGCCTGTAGAGACATATGCTTCTATAACCTGGCTACTGTTAACCATACTCACATAGGTTAAAGCTCTTTTTAAAAATTAAGCAAAGTGAGAGAAAAGAACACTTACATTTAGCCCATATATCATTATTTTGAAAATTGCAATGCTTAAGGCAACTGCAGACAAATGGTTTTACTCAAAAATTTACATGTTTCTGTCATGCAGGTAACCCAAGTTCAAACTCTCAGGATTGTTTTGTTTGACTTTAATGACTAAACACTATCACACATTCCAGCAAAAGTCCTCACTAAAGTGGCAAAAGGACTGGTAGAGTTAGTTTCAGCATGGGACAGCTGCAGCACCAACAGCCACAGGGGAGAGGAAAGGAAGGGATGCTGGAGTAAGCTGGCCTTGTTGTTCCTACCAGTTCTGCTTCAACACCATGCAGGCAGGAAAAGTCTCCTTCGTATGATGGGCACATGAAAGCTGGAAGAGGTAGAAACTCCTTGGATTCATGGTTAACACGAGGTAAAGTGGCAACAGGTGAGACCAGCCTTTCATCAGACCTTCCTGCAGACAGCACTCCCACTAGGCTTACATGGGCTTGGAAAAAAACAGTCTTCTTGGTGCCACACACCTGAGATGTGATTGGCCACAGACTCAGAAACAGCTGCAGCAGGAGAACAGGCATCAACAGGGTCTTTCCATTGACTTGTCTGGTCACATGCTGCCCTGCAATCACCTCAGTATCAACCCCACCTCACTTTCACATTCTTTGCTGTGCTCTTCTCTAGGGCTGACATTCCCAGACTCACACTCAGTCACTTCCTCAGCTCCCACCCATCCTACGCATGGACAGGGCATGATGTTTCTGCTAAGGAACCTAAGGCCCTTTCTGGAACGAGATCTCGGAGTATGGTTCAGAGCCTTTCCTCCAAGCACAGGTTAAGTTTTTAAGGACAACATGTCCCAGCCAAGGGCTTAAGCAATGCCCGTAACTCCTTGCTGTTATGCACAACTGCTCACAGCAGAAAGCAAATCCCCTGGAAGCACTTTACTCTCTCTGTATCACAACAGGAATCTGTCACACCCTCTCAAGAAAGCAAATGTAGGGAAAGGAGAGCTGCTCTTGAGTGCTTTGAGAAGATTTATGTGAAAGGGAGGCACAAGGACTAAAAGAAGAGACTTGGAAAGAGTGAGCAAGAACATCCATGCTGACAGCTGAATAAGAAAGACACTTGGAACTGTGAGCAAGGACACTTTGTTCAGGGGACAGCAACTTTGTAAATTAAGATAACTACATCAAAATGACACCTGGTTCTAAGCCCCATTTCTCATCCCAATGGGAACAATTCATAAAGCCTCATTTATGGCTGACACAGGGGACACAGAACAGAGTAATATTATCTATGTGAAGAAAAAATGAGAAAATTCAGAACAATAACAATTACATCAGAAGCAGCAGAACCATAGAGATCACAGTGTAAGCCATGGCATTGCTGAGATTGGTTTAGAGTCATATGCACTCCTTTTTTTGTCTGTTTAGACAATAGGCTATTTGGGTTGGGAACAGGAGTCCAAATCAGTACAGTGACTGGGACAACTGGACCCTGTAGACTACTGGTTGAAACATTATAAAAAAAGCAAATGAAAATAATACAAGCAGTAGTCATAGAAAAGTCACGTCAAAGTATAAACAATATTTATAAGGAAGTGAGGCTGAAGAAGCTCCGATTCTGCCTGGCTTTGCCATCCATTCCACAAAGACATTCCTAAACCCAAACAGATGACCAAGCAGTAATCCACTAAATGCAGACACTTTCCAAAGTGGAACATTACACTAACTCATCTACACACAGAAATATTTTATGTTCAATTACTTTAGATGCATAAATGCAGATAACACCTAGAACTATAAAGATGTATTTATAAAAATACTTTTTCCAAAACAAATGAAAAGTAACCATGCATGCAAAGAAATTAAGGCACCTAACTTAATTTCTTGAAGCCAGTGGGAACTAAGCAGAAGCCCAAATTATATTATGGACTTAGCCTTGAAGCCCTGCTATGCAAATGCTTCTAGATGCAAGTAGATAGTCTTATTCACCTTTGTAGGGCTTTGTAAGGTACAGCCGAATTCTGCATGGATTTTAAGACCAAAATCCTTTACCTAAAGTCAGTGGCAATTTAGATCTCACCTACCACCCCTGAAGTTAATCTTTTGCTACTGGATTCCATGAGAACTAGATCTGATTTTCAACTGTAACAGTCTGACCTCATAATCTTTCCTTTCTTTGAGCCCAGTAGTTAAATACGTAGCGTCGCATTCACGCCCCCAGCTTTAGGTATCTGAAAGTGCGTGATCAGCTCCATATTGGTTTTCTAAGCTCCTCCTACTGCCAGCAGAAAAGAGAAGCACCTATTGAGGGTTACTCGCTCATCCTGAAAGAGGTGGCTCTCTGCTGACTGGTGAAGGAGAGACCATTCCATGGTCCATCTGCCAATGCTGCACTGGAGGCCGCATGCAATGAGGCACGAATGCAACAGTGCGGTGAGACACCTCTGACAAGGTTTTTGGCAAGATAGCATGCAAGGTCTGCATAGCACCTTTAACTCCTGCTAAAGGTTTGTGGTATTTAGTGGATTAATGAAGTTTAAACTGACAATACCCATCACCCTTTCTCAGTTATTTCAATAACCCCTCATGTGCACAAAACAGTCTGAATTTTATGAAAATTATTTAGCCCTCACAATCTTTTGAGGGGGGAGAATTATTCAGAAAAGGTTTTGTTTTCAAAATTCTGATAAATTCTAGCTCTTCTATCTGGTTATTAATGACATTTTGCTATTCCTAAAAGAAGCTAAATGCTGAAATAACCTTGTCTGTGCACATGGGTTTATTACCTATTACACTTATTAAAGGCAACAGTTTAAAAATTAAACTTCTTTCTAGGGAACAAATGCAGGTAATACAGTCTTCTAAAAGATTTTAATTCAAATTAATCTATTTTAGCTTAATGAAAGGAAAATTCATTCTTTCAAGGTTTTATTCTTGGAACTACTTTTTGTTCTATTTTTAAAACATGACTCCTTATAGATCATTATTCCAAAATTATCTTTCTGAAAGACCCATTCTCAGCATGACACTAAGATATAAGAGAACTTGCTTAGGAGGAACAGTTCCAACATGACACTAAGATAGAAGAGGACTTACTCAAGAGGAACAGTTGCAACTCATCAATTATTAATGGGAATGCAAAATGTATGCACAGTATTAAAAGATACATATCCATCTTCTCTGGGCATTTAATTCCAGAGAGAACAAGAAATAACAGTACCTTACAACACATTTTGGTAGTGGTGAAGTCACATACCTAAGCAGGTGCCTAACTACACAAATTTCTTTCTTCATCTTGCACCCTCTGCCTCTCGGCTAGCCTGGGGAGACCCAATGATACAGATGGGCCTTTCTTAATTTGCTGCCCATACCCTCTTTTTCACATCACTGCCCAGCTACTTAAAATGTTGGGGGTTTTGACTCCAGGGGTTTTCATGCTTTTGGATATGACCAATCCCTTGTTCTGAGATCAGAATGGGCCATGGGGGTTGAACTGATAAGAGTCTGACAGGACTAACACTCACCGGAAGTCACAGAGGCACCACAGGGTAAAGTAGATGCAACTCAAATTTTGTGCCCAGTGCAGGAACATGTTTAAATGGCCAGTTCCCAAGGCAAAAACAAGACTAAGGATTTTGAAAGATGATCTTGTACAAGAGGACTGAAAGCAAGACTGCATAAGAGGATGTTAGGCAGGCTCCAGGGAGAAGTTTCCACATGCCCATCCACAGGGCTTTCCCTGTGATAGACCCAGCATAATTCTAGGTACATGGACAAGTGAGCAGAGTGGACATTTCCACCATCAAAGTAGTAAACCTCTCAAAGGTTATTTAAATTTATCCGATGCCTCCTGTCCAGTGACTTAGACACCCAGTAGAGATCAGTGGGAAGTCATGCACAGGTTCATACACAGAATCCTGTGCCAAGCATATTGCTGTGCAGTGCAGCCTTGCCTCCCTTCTGCTCCCTAACAGCCTCCCCTCTGGCACTTCAAAAGAACAGACTTTACCCCTCTACCTTATCACACACACTAGAAAGAGATCAAAACAAAGTCACATGTCTCTCCTGCGAAATGCAACAGGACTGTTCAGGGTTGGGTTTTTTTTTTGTTTGGTTGTTGTTTCAGGTTTTTTTTTTAAATCAGAGCTTCCCATATCTAGCTGATAATAATTTCTCTGAATTATTACCTGTTATCTCTGTACCTAATAATCTAAAATATGTTTCTGTACTCACAACGATGCCCGGGTAGTAGCCTCCCACGGTAACATTTTCTGTTCTTGTAGTAGCTGCCAGACCTATGGTCAGTATGAAAACAGACACTACCAGCAGAGAGACTGTAAACCAAAGCGAAGTCTTCTTCCTTTTTGCAAATTGTCCTGTAGGAAGCGGGGAGGAAAAAAAAAGTAAAATTAAAGCTCTTTGCATTGTGATCATGGCAGAACAAATATAAAATATCAAAAGATTTTCTTTTTTAATCTTTTCTGTTGTTAACTCACTTTTGTTCTCCCACTAAGGAAAATTGCTGGCAAACAACAGAAGGACTTAAAAAACCGAGTTAGAGCTCAGCATAGCTTAACACACACGCATCGAGTACATACTCGAGAAGAGTTTTTATTAAGCTGAACTGAAAGTTAGTGACAATGATAATTACACCTTATCTTCAGCAACATTTATAATTAAGTATTGCTCACATCCGTAAGACAGATCCTGCAGGCCCTAGACGGTTACCTACATGAAGCACCAATGTGACTCTACCTGGACAGAACATGAAAATTCGTATTTTAGACAAGATAAGTAGAAGCTCTGCACACTATCATGAAAACGAATGCGATCTTCATATTCACTGAAGTAAGCAAGCCAATCTACCTCTGAAGCAAAGCTGTAACGTAGTTGACCAGGGAGGGATATATGGGATTACCTCTTTAAACAGTAGTTGCTTAGTGAAATATATTCAGTATCAGAGGGATGTGGATTCAGATACTCAGAAGTGAAAAATGGCAGGTTCATCTACTGCTCAAGCCACTTAACCTTCATACTGTGGGGGCATATCTGAGCTGCAGCCACGAGTTACTAACATTAGAGCCCCAGCCCACAGCAGATTTACATAAGACTTATTTAAAAACAGCAATATGGTTTAACTGAAAGAGGGTAGATTTGGATTAGGTATTAGGAAAGAATTCTTTACTATGAGGGTGGTGAGACATTGGGAGAGGTTGCTCAGAGAAGTTGTGGATGCCCCATCCCTGGCAGTGTTCAAGGCCAGGCTGGATAGGGCTTTCAGCAATCTGGTCTAGTGGAAGGTGTCCCTGCCCATGGCAGGGGGTTGGAACTGGATGAGCTTTAAGGTCTCTTCCAACCCAAAACATTCTGTGATTCTATGCTACATGACCCTAACTAACAAAAGGCACCCAGTGCCTCAAACCATGGTCCCCCTTTCTGATGTTTTTGCTTTGAATGGCAAGGCAGGAGTTTGAAAAATCACCCATGGAGCACTGGGCCGTGGGATACCATCCTACCCCAGGCTGCAACCGGGCAGCATAGAGCTCCAGAAAGAACACAAGAGGACAGGGGAAATGTCTCTCCCCTTTGTGGCCTCATGAAGCTGAGGGGAGATCTCAGGATGAGGCAGAGGCTGTGGTGCTGCACTGAATACTGGAGGCACCAGCCCTCACCAGGGAGCAATAGGTGAGAGGGGAAGGCAGCCTTGTGTGGAACAGTCTCTGAGGGTGCTGCTGTAATCAAAAGCACAAGCAATGCGGGAAAGTAAAAAAGCAAGCAGAAACCATTAGCAATGAGTCACTTGAGTGTAAAGTCAGGTAACTTGGTTAGAGTCCAAAAGCCAGGCTAGATTAGTGATACTTGCAAACCAAGTCAAGTAATTTTCAATTAATAAATGCATTTATAATAAAAATCAATATTTGTTGACATCTCCCCAGTAGAACAACCAGACAAAATGAGTCCAGTCTTTCAGTGTGAAATGCAAGCACCTTCGCTGAAGTTAAATATCATGTATTGAGCTTACGTGAGTAATGTACAAAGTCTTCCTGCTAAAGATCAAGAAATAATTCATAAGACTCTCCAGACATCTCCCCTCTAGCCTGTGCCCCAGCTGTCTGCTTTTGGCAATTCCCTGTTAATCCATGGAAGGTCACTGGGGACACGGAAACAGACAGGATCATCATTATCAATCAGTTCATCAAGTGTATGGGGTTAAAGGCAGTTCTCTCAAAGAAGGCAGTTCACATGGCCAAGAGGGGGAAAGCAGACTTCAGACTTGTAACTCCACAGATCAGTTGCCCTTCCCAAAGCCTAAAATAATTCATTTAATATATCTACCAAATTTTAAGTAAAATCTGATGCCCTTGTCACACTATCATCTTTGAAAATTCATGGAGATCAGAAAATCCCCAATTACTGAAGAAAGGCAAATGCTACAAGCCCATCAACCTCACTTTGGATCCTGGGAAGTTGGAACCAAAAATATGGAGCAAATCCTCCCGTAAGACATTTCTGGCACATAAGGAAAAGGTAACTGGCAACAATCACCATGGATTTACTAGAGCCAAATCATCTCTGATCAACCCAGCTGGCTGCTATGATAAAATGCCTGGACTTGTGGAGCCATGGATGTTTTTTATCCTAAATCTAGCCAGGTTTTTAACACGGCATCCCACAACATTCTCATAAACCAGTTGAGATGTCATGGCCTGGGTAGGTGGACAAGCACACGGTTAAAAAATTAGCTGGGTTCAGAGGGAAATTAAGGAAAGTGAATTCAACAGAGGACCCCAGAGAAGGTCAGGGGCTGGTGCAATCCCCGTATGACGAGAGGCTGAAGGAACAGGGTTTACTCAGCCTGGAGATGACATGGCTTTTGGCTGGGCTACCAGAGACGGTTGTCAGAAGGACAAACTCAGGCTTTTCCTAGTAGCACGCAGCAGGAAGACAAAAAGACAGTGACATAAACTGAAATACAAAGAGCTTCAAACTGGTTATAGGACGAGACAAAAACCTAAATATCAACATTAGGACAGTTAAGCATTGGAACAGGGAGCCCAAAGAGGTTGCGCTGTCTCCATCCTTGATCAATCAAGAAAGCCCCAAGAAACCTGGTCTGACCTCATGGTTGACCCTGCTTTGGGCGACTTCCTGAGGAACCTTCCCATCCTAATTATTCTAAGACTCTATGGTTTTATGATAGTCAAGGTTAGGCTAAAGGTGGCTTGGGTATATATGCTCATATCCTCCCTTATGAAACTACAGCTACAGTGTAGACATACTCTAAAAGGAAGCAGGAACAAAAACCTTCTGAAAGCCAATGGGACAGATGATTCTCAGCCAAGTGTTTCTGAAACCACTGAATGTTTTTATGAAAACTGCTTGAGGAGCTAAGCCTCCACATCTTTCTCAAATAAGCACCTGTACTGGCGAAGTTTAATCAGACTGCATGGAGACAGATTAAGGGTGCAACCCGTCCTCCAGAGTTTTTATTATCAGTAATGATGTGCAGAAAAGAAAGACATGAGTCTGCCCAGACTGAGTTTGCCTCAAGTTATCTTAGAAAAAGTATGTTCTTGTATGCAGTTGGAGTAAATCGGATGTGAATTTAGTGAGCTAAAACAGAAAAGAATGTCATTATTTAGAGAGTCTTTTTTTTTTTTTTGACTGAAATACATTTTGACTTTGAAATTTACCCATGCCAGAAGGCATTTATGTATGTGATACCCTTCAGTCCTTACATTCATCAATGTTTTACCACCTGCATCTCAAATCAGAGGCAAACATCCAATCACATCTCTTCTTTTTCATACTCCAGTTTGGAAACTCATAGCTACATTTAGTTAGTTATAAACTCCACCCTTAGGAGAGATAACTTACTGGCAGAAGCATAGAAAAGGCCCCTTCTGGAGCAGACGCAAGATTTTGTTCTCAAGCATTGCCATATTCTTGAGAAGATGGGTAGAAATTGGGACTAAACTGATTTCTGCTCTAGCTGTTAGGCTTTCCTTAGTCACGTCAATAAAAGTCTTTGTTGTATATCAAACTGTGTGTAACTACATGTACATATGTCACCAGTATATTGCAAGGCCTAAATATTTGTAAATCTTCAGATGAAAAAAGGTTACAGCTGCGAAGTGTTCCTACTATTAACTCCCTTCTGCTATTTTGGTCATGTTGGCTCCCAAGATTTGTCAAGTCTTTGTTTACTGATGTTTGTAGCAGTTGCCATGCAGCTTTCTGGATTTGTTTTTTATGCATCTCCCATCCAAAACCCAGTGCCAGACTATTCCCTCAGGAGCCCTGTTGACAGCACAGACAGGGAGGCTGGCCCAACCTTCTTCCCTGACACTCCCTGTGACAGGGCTTGGACCAAAGGCAGACTATATACAAGAGCAGCAGTTAAATTAAGAACAGAGGAAATGTTGCTGTCAGTATTTCTAGGCTGAATTTCCTTCCTGTAGGCTGACATTCCTGTAATGCAGGCAACAGTTAATTTAGGCTATTGACTTTCTAATTTTTCAATACTTTAGTGTGTCTCTGAATAATTTTGACATTTATGCCCTTTAACTTCTTTAACAATGATTCAGTATGAACATTATAAACTTCTAGTTTGGACCTTAATCCAGTTTAGTTATAGCTTCAAATTCTTATCTCTAGCATACCAAAAATCAAGCATGTAGGAAGAAACCTTCTTGTCAGATCCTTATTAGCATTAGCTTGAGGCTGAAGTCAACAGAGGGTGTGAACATGTTATTACCTTCTATTGGCAATATTCTTCAGCAGTTTTGGTTAGTAAAGTATTAACTGAGTTTTGATGCGGTAGCAATGGGCACTACAGTAAAAATTGGGAAATAAATTAGAGAGGTAATGTTGCTTCCACATCACTGGCTTATGCTCTGCCTGGCATAGACTTAAATTGCACATAGAAAGGAACAGTCGCAGAAACACTCTCTGCTTTGCTTGCTAAGCATCTGTCAGGCAAAGTAGCTGCTCGAGCCACTCAGCCCTGTTACCCCAAAGAAAGAAAAGAGAACACTGTCAGAATAAGGAGACACCAGACTGCTACCTCCTTGGGTCAGAGAAAGGCACATGAGGAGAGAAATTGAGAACACTCTCCAGAGAGTAAAAAAAAAAAAAAAATACCTGCTGAAGACCAAGTTCTGCTGGACTCAGCAAAATCTCGTGTTCGTTCATCAGCTGCAGGAAACAAAATTATATTTACAATGCTCTGTTCACAATAGCTGGGGGATGAATTCAATTTGTAGGAAGATTATGGAAAATTAATGGGTTTGTGTGGAGAGGACAGGTCAGACTGCTGGTAAGAAGCAAAGTGGTGAATCTAATGATGAATGGTAGGGCCTGGATTTGAACAAAGCAAAGGGTGAATTTAAAAGGAGAATGAACAAGTTAATGATGAATCACGGTATGGAATGCATCCAGTGGTCAAGGGAAAGAAAGAATAGAGTGAAAAAGCATCCCTCAACTTTGGAGAAAAACTTGCATGTGGCCTGAGATTGAAGTAAAAAAAATAAAATAAAAAATCTACATTTAGACCAAGGCAACTATGCTTTGCTAACTTCACCACTCCTTTTAAAATCCAGCTTCAAACATCATGAAGTCTGTTAAAAAGTGTGGAATGATGTTTTGCAAGGAAAGAATCGCTGCAGGATGTAGCAATTTGCAGGGATCACAATCACATTTGCTGAGTATTAGCACCACACAGTTTCATACCTCCCTCTTTGATCCAGTTCAGGTGATCTAAATGGAAACACTTATTTCGAATAAGTGCCCCAGCAAAATGTATATTAGCATCCTAGTATGACAAGAGGGAGGAAAGTTTTGCAGCAGAAAGCACAGTGCATTTTTATTACCTAATGAATACTATTAAAAATACTGACATGTTTCAAGGAGTGGAATTAACTATATATAATAAGATAATTTCAGCAGTAATTCACTATAAACAGAGGAGTATAGTACAAAAACTATCCACTGCTTTGCTGCTATCGAGAAAAATAAGATCTTAAGGGAAGATCTTTGGAGCTAAATTAATAACTTTTAATTACTTCAGTGCTCACTTCAGTGCCACCTCTCAGCTACAGTTTTCATTGTGTATTTTTGAAAAATGGTTTATGCCAGAATAATTTAATTAATCCTACATTGTGTCCTAAAAATAAATGTGACAGTCTGAGATACTTGAAAGAGATATTCATACCTGCTGGTGGTGACTGTTTTCCCTTTTCTGATTAAATGGGTGACTTGTCCAGAGTGCTGAACTAATTACACCAGATGCAACCACATTTGTTTCAAGCCACAAGATCACAGGTTTTATCAGGCCCATCTCTTATCTTTATTACGAATTTGTTGACAAAGAACATGAGTGTGTTACACATTCAAGACCATAGGAAACACTACTGTGTGCTTCCACAATTCCATTAAAAAAAAAAACAAACCCCAAACAACCCAACCAAACAAAAAACCACCACCACCACCACCCCCCCACCTTGCTATATGATGTAGTGTAGCCATAGTAAGTGATAGTGTGGAGTATCACTATGACTTTATTGCTTCGGCAGCAATTGTTTCACTAATAAATAATTGAAAGAGTAGCTAATTACTACTTTAAAGCTAGCATATTCTTCTTTTTCTGCTGATTACATTTTAAAAACACATCTTCCACTGCTACACTTTCAACACCAATACCCTTTTTTCTTCCAAGTTTAAGAAAAAAAAATAAGACCTAATGCATTATCGTAACTGGCTGTTAAGATACTTGGGTACATAGCAAAGTCTGTGTTTATCCTTCCAAACACTACACAGAGTAATTCCTATCAATAAGCTTTGTATTTTTTAACTTTAATGAATTTCAGTGAAATAATGAAATACTTGTCCTTTCTTTTGCGCATGTCTTTATTTTTCAGGACTCAGACTGTAAATACAACCAGCACATCACTTTAGCAGCAAACCACTACATTAGTAGAAGCAGGAGGAAGAAATCCAGGTCGGATGAGAAGCCACTGAAGAGCTACAGCCCCGCGACGGCCTCTGCCTGCCCCAGCCAGCTACGCACCCTGCTCACACTGCCACCTGCTCCAGCACAGCACTTGCCCCTTCCTATCCAGCACATAAGGGCACGTCTCACATTAATTTTTCTATTAACGCCCCATATACAGTTATTTGTACTATCTTAAACCGTCAGCACAGCAGCTCATTAAGCGCGGCAGACAGCTCCAGAGAACTGGCGTTTTAAAACACCTCAGTGAGTGAGAGCCAGACAGCACGACCCGCACTATCAATCTCGGGATGAAATCCCCCAGTGTCCCATTCTGGGGACACAGCTCAGGCAGAGCTCCCTCTTGCGCCTTTCCAGCACGGTCACAGGACCCGCGCCAGCTTCACCTCCCGGGGAGGGGGAAGCCACTGCTCCCTCCAGCCTCGCCCGCCCGCCCCCCGCAGCCGGCGCCCGCTCTCCCGCCGCGTCCCCGGTGCTCACGCACTCGGCGGGGCAGGGAAGTTGCGGCGGGACAGGTGTCGGGCTCACCTGTAGGGTCCAGCGCGGCCAGCGGACCCGACACCACGGCGGTGGGCTGCGGCGCCATCCTTCTCCGCGGACACCTCCGCGCCGCGGCGCGCCTCACGACAGCCGCCGCTGGCCACGGGGCGCCGCCGGGTCCGCCCCGCGGGGACCGGGGCGGGGCGAGCTGCGCTGCCCTCGGAGATGGTTGCTTCGTGGCGCCGGTCCAGCAATTCTTTCTACTTGCGCTGTAATCTCCAGGCTGACCTTTGGGCGGGTGGGGGGATAGAGGAGCACAGCCTAGGTCATTATTTGCCCAGCAGTCAATAGCTTAATTCGTTATATGTTCCACCTATGTTCCAAGCTTGGTTTCACTTCTTGATCCATTCTTTGGCCTATGGCAAGGGATCAATTTGTCACCTGGTGGAGATGAAGCTTTCCTTTCAGCTTTCTGGTTCCCCTTTTTTTTAAAAAAAACGATACCAATCAGGAGTAAAATACTACCACAACCAGAAATATTAACAAAATTAGTAACGAAAACGGGCATCTCGGGGACATAGGTTATGGAATGCACAGGCTGAGACAGGCAGCATCAATACTCAGGAGATTCTGTAGGGCCATTTTTTTTCTTATGTGGTGTCTATCAGTTTCTCAGCCTCACTATACCTCTCTCGTCTCGGTTTTCATTCCCGCAGCAGATCCTGCCACTTGTCTTTCTGCTACCCTGGAGCTGCTAGTGCTACCCAGCTGCCTGGATATGTGACTTCTGTCTGAGAGAGTCTGCGAACAACCAAGAAGAAACAGCCAACAGCCTCTATGCTGGTTTGGTGCCTGCTGTTCCTTTTGCAGGCTTCTCCATACAGAGAACAGAAGAACATTTTTTTGTGGACAATGTTTTTGATAGGCTTCCAAGCACTTTGTGTACACTAAAGTGTGTTGTCCCATATGCAACAAATACAGCTCTGATTTAGCATTCTTATTTCTCTTTTATTCAAACCTGCAAGTGGATACATGTGTATGTATTTACCTTTCATACTAATTTCTTCAGCCTTTGGCTGATTTTCCCAGAAAACGGTTAGGTTGGTAGGATGGTAGAAAACGGAAAGAGACCACTACCTCTGACACCAGCTCTGGTCTATGTAGCCAGGACATAAAGCCAAGCACAAAGTCACTTTTTTGTCTTTGCTTCCTTTAATCTAGAGGGGTTGAAGAGACAGATGAGTATGGAGGTAGTATTTGTACTATTAATTACTAATTATTAATATAAATCAATGAGGTAGTAGATTGAGAAGACAGACAAAGTGATGGTACCAATAAAACATTTATTCAAAAGTGACCATTGTTAGGTGTGCTAGAAAAGTCTCAAAATCTGGTATAGAGCCCCAGGTTCAGGGGTGGCTATGGATAGATGTTTCCATCAACACTAAATAACAGGGAGGGATGAAGAAGACTTTTAACTCCTCAAGCCATTTGGAAAACAATTACCATATGCAGCATGTATTCTTGGGTATGATGGGCAATAACTTTTTTCTACCAGCAGCCACCAAACAGACACAACAGACCAAAGGGAAACTGCTCTGGAATACTTTTCAGTAGACAAAAAGGAAGTTGTAAGCCCTTTTTAAAATAATTTTATTATAGAAAATAACCTTTGATGAATGACTCACTTTTTTTACTGCAAATTTCAGTAGAGTAAAAAATAGATCTGGTCCTACAGTCCTGGATAGCAGAGGGCAAGCATTAAGAAACTATGGAAAAATGATTGGTGAGGCTGCCTGGACCTAAAAACCCAAGCATTTGGATGTGGAAGAATCATGGATTTACTTTAAGTCCAAAATGAAAAAAAAACCTGTATAGCACTTTCATCCCATAAAAAACATTAAAATAGGTCAAGAACAACTGTAGACATAGTGAATAAGTAGGTACCTGAAAGAGGGCATTAAAGTAGTGAGTAAACCTACAGGAAAGGAGAGCCACAGTTTGCAGGGTGAGAAACTGCAGAACCAGAGAGAAAGAATGGAAAAACCTATAGCCAAGCCAGATTGGCAAAGAAAGGGATAACTGATAGAATTCTTCAACTATATGAGTTAAAATAATTCAAAGAAGCAAGATAAATGCCAGAGATGGGATGAAGATTGAGGCTGCTCCAAATCTTGAATGAATACATTGCCTCAGTTTTCAATAAAAGAAGTATTTATATGAGTGTATTGGCAGAGTACCTAAAGCAAGTGAGGATGACCTTAGCAGATGTGACGTGGAAGCATAACTTACTATGTTTCTTGTGTCAGGCCAGGAAAATTGAACCCCAAATGTTGAAAGAATTAGTATCTGTCTTTTAAGTCCGGAGCAATGTTTTCAATGAATCAGTCATGTTGGAGGCAAAGCACTGTTACTGGAGAACAGGCAATCTGTCTTCAAAGGCAGAGGGAGTAAGTGGAATAGCAACTCCTTGCCCCGTTAATTTAACTGTGGAAAGTTTTAGAGGTAAGTGAGAAATGGGTTCAACTACAGTGTGGTTCATCAAAGCTAGATCATGTCAGACTATCAAGATCTTTGACAAGGTAAGTGATTCCTGAGCAAAAGCAGCACAGTGAAGCAAATCTGTCTGGATTATGCTCCACATTTAATAGAGTCCTTCAGAGAAAATGTCTTAACATGGAGCAGACAGCTGCAAGTATGGGTCACCGTCAGATGTGGAGATTGATAAAGGGAAGCCAAGATACCTAATGAGGCAGGCTGAGGTGCACATCAGGGCCAGTCTGGAGGCATCATCACCAGTGGTGTTGTGATTAAGGAGTGTATGTCTGGTTATGAAGTGTGTGACAATCACAAAGCTGGTAGACATTGCTATTACTACAGGAGCAGGAGCATACTAGCATATTAGAAATGGGTTGAGGTGGAGCTTACACACTTGAAAACCAACAGTGAGGTTTTTTTGTCGTAACTTTGGAGTCTTCCTAGTTCAGTGACATTGAGGAGGGATCTGCGTATCACAGGCAGTGCTTGCACAATGCCAATGCAAAGAGAGCTGAACAGATGTGTTCTAGGATGCATTATTTAATACTTGTTAATTAGCTCAATGCATTGTAAGTCTGGTAGAACTTCATTTTATATTTATGGGTTTTATTTTCTCTAAAGCCACAAGGATTTTTTTCACCATTTTGATGTGTAACTTGAATCTTAATTTTCTTAATATTTTTAAGGTCTTTGTTTCTCAGATGCCTGGCTCATGTGCCTTGCTCATATGTTAAAATTAAATCATTTGCTAGATTTGTGCCCAGGAGTCCCCACACTCTAAGTTACGCTGACAAGACTGTTAAGAGTTCTTCTCGTGTGAGTGTTGCACGGAACATGGCGTATTTTTCTGGATAATCTTTGTATTCTCACCTGAAAAGTACCCTGTCAACACTGGGCTTTAAGGCCTCCATGGTGCCCTTTTGATTACTCTTGTTCCTTTCCTAGGGCACACTACAGCTTTGAAGGGTTTTGTCATTTGTCCTGCAGGTGGTGAATGCTTTGGAGCTGAGGTTGGTCACATGTGAATTTGTATCCTGTGTGTCCCTGGAGTCTTTTCTTCTTTGTTTTAAACAAGACCAATATGTTTGGTCATTCCTCACAGGTTGTGTTTTCTGGCCTAGTGGATATTCCCATGGCTTCCCTCCAGTCACTGTGTCATCGCATTCTGTGTGGGCCACATCTTTCTTAAAGGGTGATGCCCGGTGTTGGGGCAATATTCGATTATTTTGAATTCTCAGTCTGTTTACCATCATATGTACTTCAAGTTACTCAACAGTTTCTCCCAATTTTATGTCCTATGCAAATTTAATATACTTCTTATCCCAAGGCCACCAGTGACAATGTACCAGGCAATGGTAGGACCTCAGCACATCGTCTTCCAGGCCCATTGATAGGAGTGACTCTCCAGCTACCTTTTTCATCCCTTCTATTGTATTGCCATTTACACTGTCTCTCTGTAGGAGGGTCTGGTCTGGCACTAAGTCCTGCTATATTGGCTTAATTCCCTTGCAAGAGTTATTTTCTCAGCAACTCCTTTTGGACATCCACCATGGGCTTTCAGTGGTGGTGATGTTGTCTTTGGGTGAAGGTTGGTTGGTTGTTTCTAGTAAAATTCAAAGCAAAAACCCCATTCTTTCCAGCCCTCCTCCATGGCACCTGCTCTCAGGGGGGGTTTGTTTCCCAGGCCTAGGCTCAGAGATGCAGGCACAGAGACTGTCAGTATGAAGCAGCTTAAATGGCCCCAATGCTCTTAACTATTCACCATAGTATTAGGACTGCTTTTGTATTCCTCCAGAAGTTTGGGTCGTCTTCTCCCAGTACTTGAACCCCCAACAGAAAGATAAGCCAGTCATTGCTGAGGCTAAGCTTGGGATTCTTAATAGAAGAACTGAGCAAGCTTGCCCAGTCACACAGGTCATGGCAATGAGGTAATTAGATTTTCTTTGTTCATAATTTATAAACAGTATTTATTGGCATGGTTACTGGTACAATCCCTCTAGGAATACATTGCCTTAGTTCAGCTGGGCCATATAAGGAAATCATGCAGGAAGTGAAAGGAACAAGAGTAGTCACGAGGTTGAGGTTAATGGCCACTGACTTTTTGGCTATTAAAAGACAATTGCTGGACAATTCACGTCAAAAATTCTCCTTCCTGGCGCCAGCCAGTTTCCAAGCTGTGGTGTGGTTTTATTAGCAGAAGATTTAAAAGACACTGTCTGCCAGCTTAAAAGGGGACAGGAGAAGATACATAACATTGCTCAGAGGCATCCAAGAGAAATGAACAACGCACGAGTACATATTTGTTAAAATCAGGTTTAAAGTCTTTCATTTACTTCAGTAGACTTTTCATCTGTTAATTTGTGTAGTCAGTTTTTTAACTCTACAGATTTTAAGCAGTCTCAACATCTTGTGACAAGGAGCTCCATGTGTGCCATGTGAAGAAATGGAATATCCCAGGGGGAGCAAGAAGTAAACTGAAAAGAGCAAGCCGAAAGTCAAGTTAAATGTCAAGTACATTTAGAGTCACAGAAGACACCTGCAGAAAGGTACAATGCCCTTAAAAAAACTCACAATTGCTACATGATATCAGAAGTTGTCATGTTACTTATCTCTTAATAAAGCTAGATAATAATAAGTCCTACGTATGATGCTCTGGAGATCATTCTTGTGGTGTAGCTGATAACTATTTCAAGACAGCAGTATTGTGAGAAATGGGCTTGACTTTGCTGAAGACTGATAAGTGTATTTTAGCTGGGCTGATGGCAACACTGTTTCCTTCAGGAAAATCTTATCACTCAGTGAAAGAAAGGATTTTATTGCATTCAAAGGATTTCAGAAAGGAAGACAAAACAAAATGCAAGGGGTAACAGAAAGAGATGAAAGTCTTCAGCAGTAGTTTGGAGACAGGTATAAAAAATAAATATGTCAGACATAAAGTACTCAGAGTCCTATTAATTATGCCTACATTAACACAGACTATGAAGAAATATCAGAAGATGTACAACCCATGATATGAATGTGCTATTGCAAAAATAAAACATGCTTAGCATTTGCATAAATCTATAGCAACTAAATGAAGTCACTGTACCTTAACCTTACTTCATGGAACAGTAACCTTGGTCTTAATAAAGCATGAGAATGTCTGCTTTTTCAGGCGCCTTCCAATAGAGAAACAGAATAGCTGAAGATTTAACTCTTCCTTCAATAGATTCATGTGACTTTCTTTGTGTAGACATAGGTCAATGACTAAGATGTACATAAATAACATACCTGACCTTTGTTAGGAAATTCCTATTGGTAGGAATTAGGTAGTGTTACAGTGCAGACTGTACAACAGAAAGCCTTTTTATTGTAAACAAACAAACAAGCAAACAAAACAAAACAAAAAAACCCTCTGAAAAATAAAGTAAGAAAAATGTGTTGGTTTTTTTTTTATTTTTAAATATTCTTACATTGATAGAGCCTAAGTTTATATAAACTGGATGAGTTCCTCTGAAAGATTATTAATAAAGGTGTGCTGGAATGCACCAACAATAACACATCAGTAGTGTGACTGAACAAAAAAACCCAATCCTTATTTGTGTTGTGAACTGTTAACATTAATTTTTACATAGGGAAAAATGTATATGCAGAGCTATTTATACTAGTCCAAGCAAGAAGAGATCATCAGGTTTTGGAATGCATGAGGAAACTCCTCTGGAAAATGGAGCTTGATTTTCAAAAATATGCTATCAACCTGAAATACAGTTGTGGTAATGATATTTTTATAACAGGCATAATTTCAGTTACACTTCTAGGTAGTAAACACAAAGTTTGGTTATTTTGCCCAGCTGAAAGCATCTTCAGAAATTCCTTTGATAGCACATTGAATTATAATAGCCATTCAAATTATAAATTTTTTTAAAAGCCCAGAAATAAGTGAGGCATCCTGTACCTTTCCTCACATCAGCTGCTACCTAATTTAGTCAGGCACCCTTCACATCTGCTCTAGTAGACACTGTTGAAGTCAAGGACAATGTGTAACAGTCTGTGAGGAAGGAGTTCTTTGCCCTTCTCTCTTCCCATGCAATGTTGTTTCCTCAGTGTATCCTGACCAGCTTTGCTCAGTTCAGTTTTAAAGTCTTAGTCACAAGGTTTTCTTCCTTTCCCTTGACAGGCTATTTTACAGCTTAATGGAAACTGAGGAGAGTTAAGAGCCAAATTCCACACTGAGAACCCCTTCAGGAGTTGTAACTTATGGCAACATTTGTCAGACTGATCTTCTAATTGTTTTACTGATGTACTCCTTAAATAACTTACAGTACTCTTCAGAAACTCTGTACAATAAAATATGAAATTAGAATAATATTCTGACATGCACTGCCATTTCCACTGCATTAAAAATATGTTGGTAAATGGTACAGCAAAGTGGTTGAACTGTGAAGAAGAGGGCAGAGGAAGAGGGTGAACAGAGACAAGTGTGTCAGTGCACCAGCCACGGAGATGTATCTCAGTAATATAGAGCAGGTCTCTTTCTCCCTCCCAAAACATTCCTTAGGAACCACCCTGGTATTTAGAAAGAGAGAAGACCATGGGCTCTTACTGTAGTACAGTGTCTCATCAGTTTTACAATGCTCACATCCATTGAAAATATCACAACTGCAACATTCACTTCACACAGAAGAGAAGCAGCTTGCCAATTCTTAAAAGCTTGTGTTTAGGATTCCATAAAGATGTGAAGGTGTAACAGAAAGAAGGCCATAAAACCTGGCTTAAAGTCTGGGTCCTCCTGCAGTATGTTGTGTGATGCCAGATAAATACGGATTCCTGGCTACATGGCAGAATAAGGCAGTGAACAGGGTAAATCACATTTAGCTGTAGACAGCGCAGGATGTGCAAGCAGCAAGTAAGTTCTTGGTGTCAGAGTTGTGGTGGCTCTCCATCAGCCTCCCTAACAAGGACTGTCTCGCTAGTGGCCACTGCTTTAGGCCAGCTGCACCTTTCAACACTAGAAGGGGTTACCTTTACACCATAGGTAGTGGTACCTATGCTGGTTCAAAGATAGCTGATGAACTTGGCCTTTAATTTTAAAAGGGGGGATGATGCTCCATTCACTGTTGATAGCTCTGTGGGGAAGAAATTCTTCAATTAAAAGTTAAAATGTCAGCACTTTATCTTCCAAACTCCTAGCTTGGTTCATTATGGTAGCACAAAGGAAGGGTTACAGCCTGGTTTATTTCTTCTACTTGATTTGAAAGTACCAGAATTAATGGTGCATGTGGTGACATGGGCTACCTGGAGAGATAAAAAGGAGATAGAGGGTTGAAATAAAGAAAGGTGACAGGTTTTAAAATGCATTCTCTACCCTCAGGGCCAAGGCACTTTCAGCAGTAGTTTAGAGTCTTCCAGGCACTTTGTTTTGTAAAATATCAAATTGGCAATAAGGGAAAAAGCATTAAAAGTAGCTGGTGGACAATAACTTCCTGCTGGGAAGGTTTAACCATCAAGAGATGGACTATGGCTTGCTGCCATGAAGATTTAGACATCCAAGTAAAAGACAAAAGATGCAGAGCCACTGCAGCCCAAAGTTTTTCACCAAGGAAGAAGTGTATAGAAGAAAACTACATTTGGAGATTTTAAATTGTGTTTTACTAGCCTCCACCCCCCTTTGTTTTTCAGTTTTGAGGCCTTCATGAGCATAGTGGTTAAGGGGAACACATTACATGTTGTCCTTTTTCTTTCCAGCCTCATTGTCCAAAAAAAGTGTTCTGTGAAGTCGTCATATTCTGATGCTAATGATAGCAATAAACTCAGTCTAGGAATCACGCATCACTTTCAGGCTTCTCCTGTCCTAATTATTGTTTCCTTTAGTTGTCAGTCATAGACATTTCTCCTGACCTCAAAGCTGTCATTTAAGCAGCAGAATTCTGGTGCCTCATTATTTAGATCACAAGAACAGTATTTTCCACAGTGAAGGATAACACCCACAAGAACCCAAGAAAAATCTCCCTAGGCTGAAAAGATTTAAGCCATGAATAAATGTTGAGTCTGGATTAAAACAACCATGAGTCAGGCTGGTATTCGCAAATACTGCATCCCTGGTACTAAACTTCTATCTTTCCCGTCTGCACCCCCACAGACAGAGCCCTTAAATAGCTGGATGCAAGGAGTTGTGCAGAGGTGAAGAGGGTGATTCAGGAGTAGGACAAAATCAAAGCCCTTCTGTCTGTCTTGTTCTCCTTCATGCAGAACTGCCTGCTACCCTGGAAGAAAGCTCTGCTGATGTTGGCAGTGGTACAGGGGATTTGAAGTGTGACAGACCAGGGAGGCACTTAAAAAGATGACAAAATGCAGTTACTCAGGAAGAGTTTCAGACTCCTGAAGTGCAGGCGCTGAAGACACCACAAGCTACAACACTGGGTAGCAAAACCAGAAACATGTTCATTGCCTATGCACAGATGGAAGCAGGTAGATGAGAGAACTAGAATGAGAGCAAGAAAACAGTCTCCCTGTCATACACTTTTTCAGTGACAGCAAAAAAAAAAGGTCACTGAACTATGGGTGGGGAAAAAGTAGTGTGCGAGGTTAAATCAATCAGCTTCTGTAGGTGACATGCACTGAAACACCTGTGGAGGTAAATGTGCCAATGAAGCCCAGCATTATTCTTCATTTCAAAGGCTTTTAGCAGAAAAAATAAGCTATATTTAGAGATGAGCTGAATGTTCATAGTAAAAAGATACCTTGATAAATGAGGCCATTCTTACGCCTCACAGACTATGAATGATGGTTTATATCTGAGATTACATTAATTTTGTCCACTTACATCACTTTTTATTTGAGCAAATGTAGACCTAAGGTGGTGTTACAGGTTTGCTTCCAAGGTCTTTTGCAGTTCCTTTCCTGATTTTGATCAGGACACCATTTTCCAGGTTGCTCCCTTTATCCACAGCATCTACACAGTTCCACACAGATGCAACAGCAACAGATGGTTCATGAACTTCTGGCCTTTTTTCTTGGGGATCTATGAGACTGTGATCAGTTATCTGCAAATTGAGCATTCATTGATGTTGATAAGATAAATGAAGCTGTAATAAACCTAATTTTTTCATAAACAATCTTCAAACACCTGTGTTTTTCTCAATGAATGTGCTATTAAAATAATACGAGGAACTTTTAGAAAAAGGTGCTGGCTACTTCCAACAAAAAAACAACATTGAATATTTATTTATGCTAATATTCATGTCTCTTTCCTTTTCCAAGATCAACCTTGATATTATCCAGTTATTATAATGAAGTCACAAGTGCCATGTCAACAGCATGTCTTTATGTTTAGCTGCATTTTCCCATCTTCTGTGGAACTTCCAGTAGATAAAACTGAAAGTATCTCTTAGCAGAGTTCTGTAACATCTCAATTTCTTATTTCTTTTTTCAGGTCACAACTGAAAGTGGTTTTTTTTAGAAATAATTGTTGTTAGCAATGAAGCCATTGAAATAGATAATGAAAACTTTGATGCAGCAACCTAGAAGACATCTGATTAATATCCCGCTCTGCAATTCATCCTTTTGGCTTCCATGGGCACTCTCAGAACCTCTGCTGTGGTCCTACCATGAAGCAGACAGATCCTATAAACCCACATGCAAATTCTGACTTCAGCCTGGCCTGTGAGCTTCAGAGGGTCTTTAAAACACATAAATGCCCTTTGCACACAGTAAGTGCAGGACTGGGTCCTCTAAGCTTATATTTTCCTAAGATATAGAGAAAAAACTAACAGAACTGCAGTAATAAAGATCATTCAGTTGCCTGAGCAACTGCTATATAGTAAACACCTGATGGGTTTAGACAGGCCGCTCAGAACACATATCACCTCCAAGCAGTACCTAAAAGGCACAAGATATATACCACACCACGGTAGAAAACTTGATGTAGGTACTTCTTTGCAAAGATACTTAAAAAACAACACTGCTGACAGTTTTCATGTAACTCTGTACCCATCTGACCTCCAGAGGTACCAGACTCAAAAGAGAGTGGGAAGCTAACTAGTAGGTTTCTAACTTTGACTGTTATTTAAAACTGCTTTTCAGTGTGCAATAATACATCAGTTTTAGGAGCTGGGCTATCTGTCAGGGGATCAGCTATAAAGGCCATTTTAATTTGCACAAAGCATTCAGTCCTGGCTTTGTTGCATGTTAAGAGTTCAAGTTTTAAGCCTGTTTCCGGAAAGGGTACTTCATTGTCTTGCTGCCTGGGTCACTGGGAAGTACAGGGAAGGGTGTGAGGACAGACATAAAAACACTGTGGAGATGGAGCTGGTGAAACATCTGTCTTTGGAAAAGGAATATTTGCTGAGAGCTCATGCTGATGGGAGGGCATCACTTACCCTCTGTAGCAGAAGCAGTTTGAAAGTATCAGGGATTTATAGTGTGCAAACTGGGCCCAAAGGATACAAATTAGTGGGACAGGGTGTAAGTGAGGCTTTAAAAAGTGCCCAGTGAATGAAATGTAATTGCACATAGCTAAAGCTGTAACATTTCCATAACTACCTCATATAGGCATATCTTTTCCGATTTAAATATGTGCACACACATGCTGATGTGTCCCATTAAAACATGTTTCTGGATTCATAAAAATATGAGCCATACCGTAGGTCCTCGGTGGGGCTCAGAACCAGTAGGATTTATTTATTTTTTATTTTTTTAGCTAATTGGAAGTCTTAGAATTTGCTTTGACTCATTGTGAATTGACCCTAAGATCTACACATTTACTTGTTACTGTAATTAATCCTAAGGACACAGTATAACATGAGAAATAAGCTGTTCACTTATCTGTTTGTTGTTTCTCTCTTCTTGTATGTGATCAGACATCTACCTCTAAGGCTTTCCTATGGTCATGATATGGTATTGCTTCAGAAGGAAGGAATAAAGGATTTGCCCTCAGAATACTCCCTCAGTGTTGTTGTACACCCTCAGCCTCACATCATGACCACCAAGGAGCAAGGAGAAATGAGTTTTCCTCACTGTGGTGGAGGGAGACCTGATGGCTCTCAAACCCAAGGTTTCAGCCTTCATTGCACAAATGTACCTATCCTGTCCCAGTGCCTCTGCACCTTGCTGTGGAAAATAAACCTTTTAAGATGAACTGGGATAACAATCTGACATACTCCATATAGTACTGTTTGCTCATCACTATGTAACAGCCATTTCATGAGCATCTATGCAAACAAAAAACCTTATCCATACAAAGGTTATGAACAACATGTAACAAAAGTTACACATTTAGCAGTTATTAAGAACAAATACTAGTGAATCTAGTTTCTTACTGGGCTCATTGTAGTAAATCCAAACTAACAGACCTTGAAACCAGGGCTTCAGGGTAAACTTGAATTGGATCAATGTTCACAAGAGAGCTCTGGCTTTGGGCAAGGGAGTGGTTTTGTGGTTCCCTGTACCTGTTTGGCTACACAAGACAGAAAGGAGACAGCGGCTATAGCTAAAAATAGCTGGTTTCTGCATTTGAATAGCCAGCTCTGCACGTGCTATATCTTTTTTTTTAAATAATACTTAGCCCAAGGTCCAAATGAGTCAGTAGATGAGATCACATCTAGTAGTTTATAGCAGCTTGTTTTGAGTGCTTACAGGTACTCACTGCTTTATCCTTTAATATAACTTTCAAAAAGAGCCTTCATTTGGGTGTTACATTTTCATTTAGGTTCAAGTAAAGGCATTCTTCTCTTAAATAACTCCTTTAGTAATGACTAAGTTTACTGGTCTACTTGTCTGTTACCCCTGGAGGGATTTCCGAGCAAATTAAAGATACACATTTCCAGTGTCACTGTTCAGTCACTCAGGACTATTTGTGTCCTAAACCAAATCAGCTTTTATGGATAACCTTGATTTTGCATTTCCTTTGCATCCAAATTCCTGCTAAGCATCATGCCAACCTGGCATGTTCAAGGTAAGTGGCATCAGACCCAAAGGCTTTCTGCCCTGACAGTACGCTTAGGATAATTTAAGATTTTCAGCTTGGCCCCTCCTACATCTGTACTGAAGCTTTTATACATGATGTCAGAATCTGGCATAGTTCAGGTTAGCACAGTCAAATGGGCTAAGTCACAGTCTCTGGAAACCAGAACTTCACACAGCTCAGAACAAAACAAGAGAAGTATTGGTGGTATTCAGTGTTCAAACTGAACACAGGTTTCCTGAGCACACTCAGATAGAACTCAGCTGAAACACCAACAGAAGTCACTCAAACTTCAATATGAATATGAGAGTTATTTGATATCAACACATATATATAGGACAGAGCGTCTTTAAAGACCTAATTTTGGAAAAGCTGCTTTTGCCAGGCATCATTTCATATCTGTACATTAACTCTCCCCACAAGTCGCTGCCAATTATTCCCTCAAACCTTATCTTGTTAGCAGCAGATAGCTGAGTGTCACTGGGCTATGGTTTGTATTCACCATTAACATTGGGCATACCATTTATCCAGGTCCTCACGAGCCCTTAACTACAATGGGATACAGAAATACAAAAGCTTCTCTCTCCTGTATGCCTTTGGAACACCCTACTGGCACAAACATCCCCAGGCTGAAACTTAGTCCCATTTTTGTTCATTTGTAGTATGAAAGAAAAGAAATACCACTGGGGCTGTTACGTCTGAGTCAGTGACTGCAAAATCCAACCTGCAAAGCCAAGTTCTTTTTGTTCCTTTGGCCATTTTTGGTTGAGTGTTTATACTCAGTATGAGATGCCACAATCTTTTAGGGTGTGAAGAAACAGCTCAAGGGGTGGAACTAAAACTACACTGAGGCGAGCTGGTGGCCAAACCTGTGACCCAAAAAAACCCCAGGCAGCTGCCAAATAATACTGGAAGCACCTCCCTGCTTGACTCCAGCAGCAGCATGCCAGCTCCAGAAGCCTCCAGGGCCATTGCCAGGCTCAGCAGCTCAGAGCCTCTCCTCAGCCCAAGTGCCTTTGGAAAATATGGTACAAACCACGTTTTATTTAACAGTTTCATGGCAACCTCGCTAATTCAGGCAGTGGGAAGTCTCTGCCTGAGGATAGCCTGTGTTCACTAGGCCAACAGTACTCTGGGAGGAGTACATTAGCTACTGTTCACATTTGGTAATGAAGGTGGACTATCATTAGTGCCTCAGCCAGAAAGAAGACACTGATTCTGTTTCTTATCCTGACAGTATTTACTGAAAAATGCACAAATAGCTCTTGGCATATGAGATGCAACTGCCCTATCTCAGGCAAGTATTCTGATCACTAAAACACCTGCTGCAAGGTACTCTATCTCTTCCACAGTCTGCACGTGTTCAGCCAAGCCTTTGTAGAAAAGCGTTAGCTCCACTGATGCTTTGGAATCAAAGGTGGGGGGCGGTTCCCTGTAAAGGAGACTAAATACAGAGAGGTATCCGCCTGCTGCCTTTTGGGATGCATCTAAATCTTAAAGCATAGGATTAATATAAACTACTCTTCATGGTCCCTCCTCAACAAGCTTGGTACTTGGGATCCCATGTGAGGAGGTCTATCTCCATATACTCTACATAACAGTCCCTGGGCTGTCTGTTTTAGAAATCTGAATTCAAAGTGAACAGAACTTGTAGAATTTTCAGATTCTAGACAAATGTCCTTTTTAACTATGCCTTGAACTAGAGTTTAAATTTCATATCTATCAGATTCCTGCCTTGTCTGTGTGTATGGCTTTTTTTCATGATAAACACAGAAACACTTTCCACTGCAGTGGAAAAAACCCAGATGTTTCATTAAAAAAATTATAATATAGCAGGATAAATAATGGGAATAAAACAAGAGCTGAGATCAAGATTCCTTCTATAATGCAAGTAACTTTTGAAAGAAGTCAAATAAAAATACACATCATTCTAATTTCTGATGTATTTAGGTTGTTCTTTCTGAACACAAACATTTAATAATTTTCATTACTACAAAATCCACATAAATCTAGAGGACTTCCATACAGCTGAACAAAACTCTCTTCATCAGTCTGGAAGACTGTGGCTGTGTATTGACAACAAAGCTTAATATAATCCAGCCCTCAGAGAATTTTATTTATCAGCAAACAACTCACGTGTATGCATGTGAGTGTTCAGCTCTCTTTTGGACATAAATGCCTACCATTTCTTTTGCCCTTTTAGCTATAGTGCACCATAAATAAATACGCAGAATTTCCTTCCTAGAGAACTTAGTTCCATTTTTTAGTGCTTACTTAGACTCTGGTTTTTTTTTGTTTTGCTTTTATAATTAAAAGCTACTTGTTGACATAGAATCTGCTAATTTCTTATTGTGGTAAAAATTACCTGCTATAGAGCAACCTACATTTCCCCTACCAAGCAAGTATGAAGGTCTTCAATCTTAATATCACTTCCTCATCTATTTATGTGACAGTTGTTTGTGGAAACTTCTATCCTTTTTATTTTTATAAAGGATACCTTTAGATGAATGTGTACACTTATTTTGCTGTGTATGTGCTATTCATGCAGCACCGAATATGTCCTGGCTTCTCATTTGAGGATAAAAGACGGACTGGTGCTTGCTTTATAAAGCCTAAACCTAAGGAGAAACACAAATGGAAAGAAAATGGGATGTGAAAATCTTAACACGATTGGAGGCTGGCCATGTCCTGCTTACTCAAGAAGCTTTTGGTTTGATTTCCTCCTCTGGAAATGTAGTTGAAGCAGTTATGCTGCCTGCAAGTGTTTTTTGAGTGGTGTTTCACTAACAACTTTTGAACCCTGGCAAAGGAGCATCCCTAGACTTCGGCTCAAAACACACAACACAAGTGACTGGACACTCTCTGAAATGTTTAGGTGTGTAAGCACGGGGGTAGGCACAGAGAGACATGTCATGAGGGACAGAGTGTCATGTGGGAGCAAGAGGCCAGACCTCATCAGAGGAAGGAGAATGCCAGAGGTAGAATATCAAGAAGGGCCAGGAAGGAGGCAGATGATAAATGCTGCGGCATTTTAACTTCTCAAATAGTTACTGTGCTTTCAGCAAGACATAAATTGACACCAACCTTATGATGACTTTACAAATAAAAAATGACTTTTTAATTAATTGCACAGTGAATTAGAGAGAAATAAACACTTATTTTCTAGAATGATGGTGTGCATTTTGTAGTGCTCTTCTGCTGTCTAAATAAATGGCAGGCAGATTATGGTGGTGCTCTGGCAGCACTTCTGATATTATATTAACTCCCCTCCTCCATTTGGCATCACGGAATGGTCACTCTTAATTGTGCTTTCTATCTGATTATTAACCACTGCTTCTGATCACTCTCCATCTCTTCTCTCATCTGCTTTTCATCTTCTGCACTGCCTCTCCCTAACTACAACAGACCTCCCTTAAGGTCCCAAATTACTTCCTGTCATCTTCAGGTGCAACAGGTTGTTTTGGTGATTTTGACAGCTCTGCTTGTTAGTGCTTCTTAATGCTGTTTATCTCTCGCCTGAAGCTCTGGCTTGCTGAGTTCTGACATTGTCCAAGAACAGGAGCAGTTCCTACAGGTGCTTGTGATCCAAACTTTGCCTCGGGATGAAAACTCTGAACCAGCAAGACCTGCGTGTGATAGCAGCCTTCAAATAGCTTAGCAAGCCCAAGAGTGAAGGTACCTTGTGCTACAAAATGAGAATGAGTTTTGGTACCACACTGCCCTGCCAATATTCAGCAGAGCAAATAAAAAAATGTAGTGGTGACTGCCAGCCCACAGATGTTAGGTGAAGCAATGATTTTGCGTTGTGATCCAGAGACACTGGCATAGTGCAAGCAGTGCATGGCACAGGTTGTAAAATGCACTGGTAATAAATGTTTCATATGTGCAGCCATTGCCTTCTAAAAATCCTCACACTAACCCTGCATTTAGTCAGGCAGAAATTGCCTCAAAGTCATTGAAGTAAATACATTTATTTATTAAAATTCAAGGAGGTAGATAGTCCTTCTTGCTAGGAAGAAGATTAGGCCATTAGTTGGAGGCTGAAGCAGAGGAAAGGAATAAATGAAAGAGATAATAAATCCATCTATTCATATTATGGATCATGAAAGGAAAACAACTGGCAAGCAGCTGGCATGTAAGAAGATGGTCCAAAAGTTGAGAAACAAGAAAGAAAAAGCTTGACTAGAGGCAGACTTCACTGGAGGCACAAAAAGACCCAAAATACCTAGTTATTATACACCTAGTTTGGTAAATACCCAGCAACAGCCAGCTCCAAGCAGAGGTGCTGAGTAGCACAACGATGGAAATTTCAGATCTGGATACTGAATACTGAGCCTGTATTGCTGCTATTGATTACTTTGCTTTCATTTATATATAATGCTGGGCTGCTTAGCTTATCAGTTAGGAGCTCTAAGGCTATCCAGGGTGATATCTCATTCTTTTAGAAAAACTTTGTTTAATTCCTTATATGCTCTAAAGGGCGTCACTGCAGAAGGAGTCAATAAAGCCACAAACCAAGAATCAGTTGCATGGAAAAAATGAGTTTTCATCCCATATTAGGAGGAATCTGAGATCTTTTGTCCTTTTCCTGGGTGAAAACAGATATATCTATCTTCCAGATGTTCAGTCACCAAGAAGTTGAGATTACCTATGGAAATTCTCTGGCATTTTGGACCCAGGTTCCAGAGCCACATTCAAGGAACTAAGAAAGCAAATCCACACATCCTGACAGGGCCTGTTATACAAGAGCTAGTACTTGGCAGAAGTACATCTCCGATGTAGGAATATACAGTATATCTACACCTACACATGCGCTACCAATGCATATGCACAGTATTCAAAGACTAGTGAGCTTGGGTCAGATGAGGTAAAAAAGTACAGGGAATTGCATGTGCAGCTACAAATAAAAATCCTCCATGCAGCTGATTTGTCTGTTAAAACCTGGAAGAGATCCATCCCCTTTGAAATAGAGGACCCTTTAAGTGAGATGTCTGCCATTCTTTTGCAATCCAAAATAGCCATCAGAAGCACCAAACTCATGGGGTTTTTTACAGGCTTTGTGTTATGAATAACAGTAAGGCTCTTTTCTTTTGCAGGTTACTGTTAGCTGATATGTAGATAATATGTCTATCCATACAACAGCAGTAGATCCAGCCTTGTATGATAACTATCTGCAATGCAGGAATGTTCTTCCCCTTGTTTAGGAAGGGCATTGCCTGGGAAAGCCCTGCTCAACCCATGTTTTAGCCAATGAATGCTTGGAGGTTTCTTAAATCATGTTATTCTTTATATTCTCTCTGGAGGATTTTTATCCTTGTTAACCCTGGAGCCAAGACTTGTGCGATAGTGCTGCCTATCAGTTCTCTGTAATAACATTTGAAACCAGTGGCCAAACATAATCACACTTGGCAGAAGGCTGGACCTCTCAAAGAAAACATTGCTGGGGAAAGAGGCAACCAGATAATGAAGGGAGAGGGGGTAAGTTAGTGCTTTCACTGCAGAAGGGTTTCAAGGAGAGATCAACCACATTGAGAAGCATGAGAAAAGTTACACAGATGAGAAAAGCTTTGGAAACAGCCTCTGCCAACTCTGCTCATCATGTAACAGTTGTCAGATCATCACAGGAGTGTTAGCTTCAAAAACCGGGGTGGACGGTTCACACTTACAATGTCAAGTACATGTCTGTGCATAGATGAATTTCCTTTCCAGCTTTCAGCTTCCCAATAGATTTGCAAACAGATGAATTGTACTGAACTAGTTTAGTCCAGCTCAGTTTTGTTTAACCTACAAAATTAGATTTGTTCTTCTTTTGTGAACAACTTTAATAGGCAGTGTTCAGGAGCCATCCCTGGCACTGTTCCCTTCAAGAATCAATTGCTGTGTGCTGATGGCCAAGCACTTACAGAAAAAGGATATCTAGTAAAAAGTAAGTCAGTTTCCATCTTGTCTTGTAATGGGTTGTGCTTCTCCATTACAAAATCACAGAATGGCTTGGGTTGGAAGGGAGACCTTAGAGATCACCTAGTTCCAACCCCCTTGCCAAGGGCAGGGACACCTTCTACTAGACCAAGTTGCTAAAATCCCTGTCCAACCTGGCTTTCACCACTTCCAGGGATGAGGCAGCACAGCTTCTCTGGACAATCTGTGCCAGTGCCTCACCACCACCACAGTGAAGAAATTTTTCCTAGTGGCTAATCTATATCTACAGCCTTCCAGTATCTGAAGGGAGCCTATAGAGATGCTGGGGAGAGACTCTTCATTAGAGACTGTAGTGATAGGACAAGGGGTAATGGGTTCAAACTTAAACAGGGGAAGTTTAGATTGGATATGAGGAAGAAATTCTTTTGTGTAAGGGTGGTGAGGCACTGGAATGGGTTTCCCAGGGAAGTTGTGAATGCTCCATCACTGGCGGTGTTCAAGGCCAGGCTGGACAGAGGCTTGGGGGCATGGTTTAGTGGGAGGTGCCCCTGCTCATGGCAGGGGGTTGGAACTAGATGATCTTGAGGTCCTTTCCAACCCTAACCATTCTATGATTCTATGATTCTACTCTCTGTCAGCTTAAAGCCATTCCCCCTTGTCCTACCATTTCATGGCCCTCTCCAAAGGAGACTTTTCTTATACAGAAGAGGACAGCATTTCTTCTTCATGCAGTTCATACGGCATACTCGTGTTGAGCACAAGTGGTGGCATACTGCGTGGCTTCCTGAATAGAAAGCAAATATGATGATTTGTGTCACAATATCTCATCAATGTCCAGGAAAAATTGTGAAGCCCATTGAAAGAAATTGTGATGGACTGCAGGTATAGGAGCTGCGAGGTAAATTTTTCCATCAGAACCCAGCAAAGTGACGCACAGTGGCCAGTAATACCTCTCCAGGCAGGTTAGTGCTGCTTGCAGGGGGACCTTCTTCCCACAAGAAACAAGGCTTTACACTTCCTTATTGTGAAAGGACATCTAATAGCCCAGATTGCTCTACTATGCAATCTATCATTTATTCATTGGGCTTTAATGGGATTGAATAACTGTCTGCCCCTCCTGGATGCGTCCTGCTTTCTGCTCTGTGACTGATAGACACTGCTAATATTGCAATGGACAGATACATTGATTTTAGGGGGAGGAGATGTTTCTTATTTTGAATACTGTGTGCTTCTCCTCACATCCAGAAAGCTACAGCAGAACTGGAAAAGATGCTGAGATGCATCAGGATGCATCTGTGCATCATCAGCGAGGACAATCAAAGGTACTGAGTGGCCTGTGCCCCCGAAACCACTAAATCAAGGAGGGCTCTTCTGTTTGAAAAGGAGATGAGCAGGGGTGGCATAAGGGAGATCAGTAAGATCACCAGTGGCAGGAAGAAAGCCAGCAGGAAACAGTTGATGACTGTCTCTTCTAATCCAAGCAGCACATGGCAGCGAGACTGTCAAGCAGCAGTTTTAAAGAACAGAAAAATAGCTGTGTACATACTATGCAGTTAATCTGTGGGCTGCCACAGCTGGGACCTTTTGTAAGTTAAAAGGTCACCTGGGCTCAGAAAACACCCAGACCTTGTTGGAAAAGGAGTCATCACCAGTGGTTCAGATGGTAGAAATGTCCCCCTGTCCCCTTAATCCCCTGGGGGCATTTGGGTCTTGGTCTCAGCCCAGACATGATGGCAGGCAGCTGGATGAAAGCTGCCAGGAGCTCCACAGCTGCCTCCCACACCTACCCCAGCCTGTGGTGCCTGCTTGAGCACAGGGATCCTCTGAGGCTTCCTGCCCCATGGTATATGGTGGGGCTGGATGAGGCTGCAAGGGTCCCCTCTAGTTTTTCCCTGGGAGAATGATATTAGGATGGAGAGCATTTCCCTATCTGGTGATGTTGGACCAAAGGCCCCCACAGGATTCAGCCACTTGAGCTGGGAAAAAGCCCACATCACAGATTCTCTGCAATGTCCTGCAAACCATTTGCACAAGAAAAAAACCCAAAAAATCACAAACCCCAAAAGTAATTTGAATGTAAAGCATATGGGCTGCGGAGACCATCTCCTCATCCCAGCTCCAAGCCTGGGGCCCCGAGCACACAGAATCATAGAATCATAGAATAGTTAGGGTTGGAAAGGACCTTAAGATCATCTAGTTCCAACCCCCCAGCCATGGGAACGGACACCTGTCATGGGTTCAGCTTTTCCGAGTCTCATGCTATGCCAGGAAGGAGGGGGAGCTGGGAGGAAGGAGAGACAGGGTGCCTGACACAAACTGACCAAAGAGCTATTCCATGCCACAGCACGTCATGCCCAGGATGTAAAGTACTGGGGGTAGGAACACGGAAGGGGCTCGCTCTCTCTCTCGTCTCAGTCGGGCGGTGAGCAGTTGTATCTTTTTCCCTTGTATTTACCTTGTCATTATTATTATTATTAGTGGCAGCGGTAGTGATTTGTATTATATCTCAGTTACTGGACTGTTCTTATCTCAGCCCATGGGAGTTACATTCTTTCGGTTCTTCTCCCCATTTCCTCCCCATAGGAGGGGGGGGGGAGGGGGAAAGGGAGGGAGAAGTGAAATTTACGGCTTAAACCACCACACACCTCACACTAAACCATGCCACCCAGGGCTCTGTCCGACCTGACCTTGAACACTGCCAAGGATGGATCATTCACAGATTCCCTGGGAAACCCATTCCAGTGCCTCACCACCCTTACAGTAAAGAATTTCTTCCTCATATCGAATCCAAACTTCCCCTGTTTAAGTTTTAACCCATTACCCCTTGTCCTATCACTACAGTCCCTAATGAAGAGTCTCTCCCCAGCATCCCTATAGGCCCCCTTCAGATACTGGAATGCTGCTATGAGGTCTCCACATAGCCTTCTCTTCTCCAGGCTCAACAGCCCCAACTTTCTCATCCTATCTTATCTTCATATGGGAGGTTCTCCAGTCCCCTGATCATCCTCATGGCCCTCCTCTGGACTTGTTCCAACAGTTCCACATTGGAACTCCAAGTGAGGTCTCACAAGTGATCATATTCAGCTTGTTCAGCACCCCATGCATGCGCAGGTGATACTTTATATGCCCTTCTCAGGTTGCTCCTCCAATAGTCAGACTTACATTATTTAACAATTCCACTGGTTTGGTTTGGCAACTGAAAAGCCTGTATGAGGTCAACCCTAAGAACCAAAATGGGGGGATGCTGCAAAAGCAGAGCTGAAAGGCATCCTGCTCGAGTCAACAGCATCCATGACTCAGATGGATATAAGATACTAACAGCTGTATTACTGTTACTGGAGAAAAATAAGCATAACGTATCATAGGAAAGCAAATAATAATTTCCTGAATATGAGGTATTAACTAAGGTCACTTTTCTTCCTTGTGTAAAGTTTTCTTAGAGTCGGTGCCAACACAAGTGCTGCGTCTGAACTTAACAGATGAACCTATTAAATCCATGAGAGAAAATAAGGGATATTTATTAATTTGTAAATGTAAACTCCATTTAAAATAACTAAAATTTAGAAACATTTTACTTTCACATATTCATTCACTGCATGACTTGCATTTCTTAGAACTTGAGAAGCAGCAGGCAACAGAGACCTAAGAAGATGTCCAGTCCATGTGCTTGCTGGTGATAGCATTTGGCAGTGTTCGCCCAGTTTGCTGAGAGTCTGTGCTTTCAGTATGGTCCCTGAGAGACTCTTCCTTACCCTCTCCATACTGCTTTGTACTGCTGCTGGGGGCCAGAGAATATCCTCCTCGTTACTCCTATTTCTCAATATACAACACATGCTACGAAATTCTGTTCAATCTTTGCTACAGTTATCTATCTTAGAGTTTCAGAAGCTATCTACAATTGATCTGAAAACATGTGGAAGAAGTTCCCAAGAAGAGCATAAAGACATAAGATGCTGATACACAGTACTTTAAGCTTAGCTCTGGAGAAACTAAATTTCCTTAGCTTTCTGCCAGTAAAGTACCTTAAGCAGCAGTAAAAGCTGTTACAATTGAAAAAAAAAAAAAAGAACTTTCAGAAAATATATATATTTTTTTTTCTATTAACCGTGCCCTTTCGGCAAGGTGATCAGTAATGAACAGTCAAACATGCCAGTACCAAAAGCTCTGCCTTTGTGCTTCCTGCTCTGTGCTGAGGACGTCTGTAGAGGCAGGTCCTCACCTGCAGAAGCAGTTCTGATTTTGCTGGAGGGCTCTTCCACAGCAGCTATTACCCCAACCTTCAAATAAACCAAAAGATCTGATGGGTTCCTCCATCTACTGCTCTTCACACTGAACCTTTGCACACATGATGATGTTCTGGAAATGCCAGATAACACATGTGGTCAGTAGATCGCAACCTGCTATCTTGTCCATTATGAGATGTACATTCACCAAATTAGCCCTTTATCCTTTGGATCAGTGCAATTGCACATGCGTGTCCTTAAAATGTATAACTTGAAAGGCAACTTCTAACAGCTACCAGGAGCACTCAGCTTTTACTCCGTATTGTGCAGGTAAGAGAGGGGAATCAATGTTGTATAGTAAACTGAGTGCTCGGGATTATTGATCCTCTTGACTGCCTGGCTAAAATGACATTGATTTATAGATATATTTGCAGAAATGCTTAGGAAGGAGCAGACACATGCATTCCTCATGGATATAAATAGAGAAAGTGCTGTCATCCTGTATTGACACTCGCCTTCCTATTCCCCCAGCAACATGGGATCCAAACAACTAGTCTGTGTTTCGATAGAATGAGACCACATACAAGTTAGTGATGGGGGTATACTTACACACACAACTATCCTGTTTGTGTCCAGTAAGTTTGGGGGCTGTGGGAGCTCTGGGTGACTGCTGGTACCTCTTAGTGAGTCCAGAAATGAACCAGTAGGGATGTAAATAGGAATTCAACTAGGAACACTTTCGACATTCACAACAATTATTTTTGATTACTTCCTAAATAAGACAGAGATTTAGCAAGCCCACACTTTTCAGGCATGTAGTAGACAGCAAATGCTCTTCAGCATATGCATTGCCAGCCACTGAGCATAAGCACATCCTCTCTGCAGGGGTTTTGGCTGGCAGCTTATAGGGAATTCTTCCTCCTGACCAGGTTGATGCATTTTGCCATGTGGCCTGGACCCTGACAGCCCTTCAAACAGTTAATATGACTGAGATGGAAATCTTCAAACCCAGCAACTTTAGTACAACCTGTGACATAAATACAATTGCCTTGTGCAGGAACAAGGTAAGATTCCCCCCCAGAAGCATCCTGTAGTCAGAAGCATGAGTCAGACAAAGCTGGGAGGAGGCAGAAGTATATGTGGCTGGAGAGGAAACTGGGTGGGCAGCAGGATCTCAGAGCAGCTGGACTGGCAGAGGCCAGGAAGTAGAACGTAAAAGGCAAGAGAGAAACAGCAGCACACAGAGGAGGAAGAAAGCATGGGCAATCTCAACAGGGAGCAAAACTGCATTCCTTGGTATCCTTGGGGTATATCAGAAGCTTTTCTTTTTCTCCCAAAGTTCATCAGCTTCATCCGGTCTCACTGCCTGAGCTCTAGGTCCCTGAAGTGTGTGTTATGATGATGGGATATGGTGGAATTGGAAATTACCGACATTTCCCTAATTTTTTGGCCGTGCAGTGTAGGCGTTCATTGTAACCAGGGCATCTCTTGCTGCGATGGGCTTGGAGACGATCTCACATGCAGTTGCGCTGACTGACTGAAGGGGGGCAGCAAAACATTGGGGAGCTTGTGTTCAAGGCCAGGTTGGACAGGGCTTACAGCAGCCTGGTCCAGTGGAAGATGGCCCTGCCCATGACAGTGGAGTTGGAGCTAGGTGATCTTCAAAGTCTCTTCCAACCCAAGCCATTTTATGATTCTATGAACTTTGGACCCCAGCTCAGTATAGCCTGTGTCTGGCCCCAGACGTCCTTTCCAGGAGTAGCTGATATCCTTTGTATCCACCCAACTGCACCCCACACCCAGCTTTGGAGCCCAGCAGCCAACTACACAGGCCACGAAGTGTTAAGTGCCCCCGAGAGCACCCTGGCCTCAGCTCGGGTATTCTGAGCTCTTGCTGAAAGTCTCTATATCCTGTTACCCATCCTCAGAGCCACTCACTAATCATTCATTTATCATGAAAGGCATTTTGCAGTATTGACACTTAAAGTAACATTACTGAATCAATAAAACGAAGCTGTTTACAAGGACACAGTCACAAAGCAGGCAGAAAGCATCATCAGTGAGCCCTTCTGCCCCTTACATCCCCACCTAAGACGGTGCTGCTGTCCTGGGCCAGGGGAAGGAACAGCCTGCTTTGTTCACTTGTGCACTGAAGGATGCTATTGGTGTTGCAGCTGAAGAAGGAAGACAGGGCTCGGATATTAGGAAATTTTAGTGCTCCATGTACAACTGAGGTCATGACTATCTATCTGACCAACTGGAACAGCCATTAATGCAGGGGTTGTTCAGGGACTTGTCAGTTCCTCCTCTGGCACTGATTCCCTGTGTGACCTCGGCCACATTGCTAAGCCTTCATCTCAATTTCCAACCTGAAAATGGTAATAACAACACTTGCCCCCATCCTCACAGAAGTATTGCAGGGTGGTAAATGCTGAAGTGGAGGGACCCGCATGTGTAACTGCAATACAGAGTTCTGGCAGTGAGAAATGGGAGCTTTTGCAGACCTACAAATCTTGGGAGTTCTGCAGTATGGCAACAGTTCAGACCAAAGTGAAGATAGAGCTTCACGAAGAATGGGCATGAGCTTTAAGGGATTTTCAACTAAGTCTAAATTTAGCTTGAAGGGATATGTCAGCATCCCAGATCTGAATGTTGCAGATCACTTTTGTTTAGTTAAAAGTAGGCATTGCTGTGTTCCTCAGGGATCTGGCCCCTCTAGGGTCCAGCTGCAGTGTTCTGCTTCCCTCCTCTAGTCTCTGAACTGATTTTTTCATGCTTTGTCAAACAGGAGACAAAAGGATCCCACCTTGGTCTAAGTTGGGTTGAGAATGGGCTTGCTTCCCAGCTTGAGAACTTGAAAACTTCTGAATCTGTCCAAGGAAACCTATGAATAGAGCTACTGCTCCCCCATCACATGCCTGCCTGGGCACCACAGTAACATTGGTATTCATTGTGTCGTCATCGCCCCAGCAAACCCTGAGCGAGCAGAATGACATGGCCAGGATTCGCCCCAGATGGCCTTCATCCAGCTTTGGGAATTCAGAAATAACTTCAAATGAGTAATTTGTACTCAGCTTCAGAGAAGTCATATTGGGTGTTGTTTCCCTGCTGACTCGGCAGGGTGTCCTGCTTGGTTATACAGGCCCTCTGACCCCATGACAGGCAATGTGAACAACAGTATGCAGGCAACATGAACACATTCCCTAGCCATCCATGTTTTATCCACTTGCAGTAAGGCACAGGCACCTACTTTCCTAAGGTATCTAAGCATGTAAGTTTCACTGAAGCACTGTGAAGTATATTCACAGCTGAGAACAAGAGCAGGATACAAAAAAAAAAGGGTGACAAAATAACAGCAGTCTGTGCTAGACCATTTGGAGGTCTGTTTATTGTTTATCTATTGATAAGAAGAGCCAAGGACATAGCACAGGTAACTGAGAGGAGAAAGGATTACTCTCACCAGCCTGTCTTTCCCAGGACCCACCCCCATGTCTTTCTTCTCCAACAGTCTGCCATGGAGCCCTTGAAATTTTTTGTAATCCTCTCTGCTGCCCTACAGTAGGTTTATAAAAAGCATTGCCCCATGTCCTTTTTAAGATGTTCCTGAACTTCAGCAACTGAAGTACAGATATCTTTTTTATCTGATTTCTGTGTATATATGGTTACCCTTAAGACAAGCTTTTGTCTTTCTAAACTGAAAGAAACTCTTCACTTAACTCCCTGGATTTCTAATTGAAAAGTATCTTGTTGCCATAGTTATTAGTCATTATATCCTCTCTTATTGCTCCTGTTTACCCCTGGTTCTGCTGTGCATCATTCCACTCCCTGTTTTTAGCTCATCACTATTACATGAGACACCTTCCAAATGATCTATTGTTATGGAGCTACATTTCAAGCGCAAAGTCAGACTTCGCTTGTAACAATTTCACAGTGGTGGATTGCAACACGGAGTTTAAAGGGCAGGAGGAAAAACATGAACTGTTAAATGCAAGCGGAAAAAACTGGTAAAACTGGACGCCATCTGTAGATATGCCAGTGGTTTGGGACAATCAGACCAAAGACCCTGTGTTGCTATGCCTGCCTCTAGACAACAACCAATCAACAGCACTGCTGAAATCAGTTATTTAGAAGACATTTCCTACTCACTTTTCTTCATACAGAAATAGTATTCAGTACAGACTGTGAGAGGTTATCATCCCATCTTTAATATCTGATTCATTGCCATATAAGCAGCCTGAGGTCTTCATCACAGTTTTGTATTTGCAAGGTATTTTTTTCATCCTGGGTTTGTCCTGAAATATGAAGTACAAAAATCCACGTAAACAGAATGACCTGAAAAAATGTTATGGCTCCCTGTTCAGACTCACTCACTGAGCAAATATATCAGCTTTTACAATTTCATTGAAAGCACTGAAATTATCATTCTAAACTTGAAGGATAAATCCATAATTTAATCTGGCCAGGGAGGAAAATAAAAGTACTGGATAAGATCTATTTCTGGACAGGTTGTGTTGCAGGGCTGGAAAAAGCTGGTCTGGAATTATCAAAGCTGGTCATGTCCAAAATATGTTTTTGGCAAGTGTCACGAATGCCGCCCCATCTCCATGTTCCCCACTGTAAGCACGCCAAGTGGCCCTCCTTTTGAGAAAGCTTTAGAGTCCAGGGTAAGTAGCTCTCTGTTGCTGTGTATGAAGCAGTGCTGTTACTTGTTAACAGTATGCAGAGCACCAGGTCTAAAGAAGCTTCATGAATCAAAGAAGCCAAATAGTGCTCCACAGATTTATGAAGGCAATGAGAGACTTTGCTGTGGGGCCAAAAGCACCCAGCTCACATGGTGAGACCCCAGGCTGTAAGCACATAGTTCAAACAGCATCTTTCAAGTGATTGGGGTAAATTGATAGCTAAATCAGATCTGTTCTTTTCTCTCTCTTCAGCTGATGGTTCAGGTTTACATGTTTGGCTTTCTGGTGATGCTGTAAATGTTGGATGAGAAGCAGGTTCACTGTCTAGTAAGCTAGTCAGTGATCTTTGCCATGAAGTCTGCCAATCTTAATACTTATTTCCAGGAAGGAATAAACCTAGCTACAGGTACAAGGTAACTGATTACTGCAACAAATACATCTTTGTGCCAGTCTTATAGCTTAGGAACAGAACAAGTTCTTTACAGTAACTGGAATATATTTTGAGAGCCAAGCCTATATTCACACGTATCTCCACAACTTCTGCTTTTAGCAGTAGTTAATTCTAAATGCTGGGGCTTCATAATGGTACCTTGGGATTGCAAGCTTCATTATCCATTATGGATGCTGATCCCAGGCAGTCAGATCAATATAAAGATACACTGATACTTAAATCTTGATGCATAGCCATATTCTGAATTGATCCCATCTCAGCAGGATGACAGCTAAACACAAAAGTGCCATAAATGTTCCTAACCCATTTTAATGAAACTCTCAGGTTTAAAATAATTTTCTCAGTCTGGCCTTCCCCTGAAATGTCGATTCAGTCAGCATTTGTACTGATGATATCTCCATTAAAACTGTTGACCTCGTTGTCTGAAGACACACTTTTCTAAGTCTTGTAGCCAAATAGCTCAAAGTGGAACTGTTTCATCTGTAGCCATGTAACTTTTTAATGCCAGGTGTCTAAATATAAGATTGTATCAGATGACAGTGTAGCTTAGGCCTGTGGTTTAATAGCTCCACAAGTAGGCACACAGAGATCATTTGATAATAAAACCTGCTTGTACTGAGCACTTGCCCTTAGATTTCTCTTACCTCCTATTTTCTCGAGGATCCCTCCTTAGCATTTACTGTCACACTGTCAGGAAGCCTTCCAGTATCTAAAGGAGGCCCACTAGAAACCTGGAGAGGGATTTAAAACTGAAAGAGGGTAGATTTAGATTAGGTATTAGGAAGAAGTTCTTTACCATGAACATGGTGAGGCACTGGAACAGGTTGCCCAGAGAAGCTGTGGCTCCCCCATCCCTGGCAGTGTTCAAGGACAGGTTGGATGGGGCTTTGAGCAACTTGGTCTAGTGAAAAGTGTCCCTGCCCAAGGCAGGGGGTTGGAACTGGATGATCTTTAAGGTCCCTTCTAACCCAAACCATTCTGTGAAATATTTCTGCCTCTGGATAAAGACTGAATGCATTATTTTTTCAATTTCCTTAATCACTAAGGTGCCATTTTAAAATGCTTCTCAGCATGCGTGGCTCAGGAGCTGTGCAAAGGGAGGTGTGTAGCAGTTTCTAGAGCCATAGAAACATGCACAGCTCACCACAGAGGACCCTGGGGGTGTTGTCCCCACACTGCATGCTCTTGGGCAGGCCTGGAAGGATGTTGTGGTGGCTGCCTGTGCCAGAATCTTACTGCTGCTGCTGCATGTATGGGTGCAGGACAGCAGCATCACAGCCCCACCATCACCCCTACTGCAGCAAGAGGCAGTGAGAACTGACTCTGAGAAACAATCTGGTTTGAGTTTGGGGTCATTTATAGCTTTCATGGTTTAAGTCCAGCCAGTAACTAAGAGCCATGCAGCCTCTTGCTTTCCCCCTCTCTTCTTCCCCTGGCCACTTACGGATGGATGGGGAAGAGAATAGAAAGAATGTAAATCCCACGGGCTGAGATAAGAACAGTCCATTAACTAAGGTACAATTCAAAACTATTACTGCTACCACCAATAATAATAATGATAAGGGGAATAACAAGGGGAGAGAATATGATGCTAAAAGGAGGAAAAAGAAAAGAAAACAATAAACGGAAGTGAGGCACAATACTATTGCTCACTACCCACCGATTGATACCCAGCCTGACCTGAGCAGCGATCTGGACTTTCCGGGTGACTCCCCCCGGTTTATATACTGGGCATGATGTGCTGTGCTATGGAATACCCCTTTGGCTAGTCTGGGTCAGGTGTTCTGTCTCTGCTTCCTCCTAGCTTCTCTTGCCCCTCTTCACTGGCAGAGCATGAGAGACAGAGAAGCCCTTGATCCTTGTTGCATACTTAGCAACAACTAAAAACATCAGGGTGTTATCAGCACTGTTCTCCGACTGAAGCCAAAACACAGCACTGAACCAGCTACTAAGAACGAGAAAAATTACTACTACAGCTGAACCCAGAACAATAGCATAGCACCATTGCATCATGCTTTTTGATAGCTGGGAGTACTTTATTCAACACAAACAAATATCTCATTATGCAGCAACAGGAACCATGCCAATTAAAAGAGCATCAGTCTGTTGTTATAACAAGGCCAGGAGGACAGCTGAGCAGCTCCAGAGGAACAGGGAGTGTCAAAAGATGCCTGCATGCTAAAGTGAGCCGTTAGCCTCCGAACAGCCATGTGGTTATACTGGAAGAAGATTCTACACTTCTTGCTGGCCCCATTTCCGTGTATTGGCCTGGAAAATATACATATATGTATATATTTAATATATATTTTTATATGATTATATATAAATATATATTTCATTAGCACCGGTAGGGGAAATAAGGCCTATGGGGATTTAGCTCTTGGCAAATTTAGTATTACTCAGATTGATAACAGAGGAAGAATCAGCCATGCATACTTGAGGGAAATTTTCAATGAGTATGAGGGGGATCTGTAAAAGCATATTTTCCCAATGATATTTTAACACCCACAGCTTGAGACGTTGCTTTCTACTCAGTATTGTTTTCTCACTCAGTTGAAGCTGACCTTTGCTTTCCCAGTCTGATGCAGAGTTAACATCCAAAACAGCACACTCAGAAGTTTCATAAACTCATCTGAGAATCAGTGTGCATCTGGTACTGATGCAAAAGAAATGGTCAGCCTGTCTGCAGCAGGCTTTCACAACAGAAATGGAGCAAGAGCATGAGGAGGTCTGTCAGGTTTAGAAACTTGGACAGAAAATAGCATGGCAAAATAACATGGCAAAATAACAGAAAGTAACAGTGTGGTGAAGTAAAAGATACAAGACTAGAGGGCAAATATATGAATAGCTATAAGGAAGGACTGTAAAGAAGCAGCACTCTAAGCAGTTTGGGGAATTTGCTGAAGAGCAGCTACCTGTGAGTCTGCAATTTGATAGGGCTGTGTAAAAAAATAAAAAAAACCCAAGTCATTTTGAATGGCTCATGCTGAGGCATCATGTTAACAAGCTGAAAAGCAGTGTTCTCTTTGGACAGATCCCAAAGTAAATTTAAGCCGATGGGCACATTGCCATTGCTTTTAGTGGGTTTGTGGTTGGTGAGGCCACATCTTCAAAAGCATTCAATTCTGGGCTCCTTATTACCCTGAAGACACTGACAAGCTGGGAGAAGTTCAAAGGAAAGTGGCAGTAACAGAGCGTAGGAGAACTGGCTTAGGAAGTAAGATTGAAGAATTAGTAATTACATTACTAATAGCTTGGCGATGCAATATCTCAACAGTCTTTGAAGCAGGGAGGCATAAAGGAAGGAGAGAACAGAGAAGGGAAGCAATACCTCACAAAGTGGCAAGGCCTCTATAGCTATGGTGGGGTCAAAGATGTAGAAAAGCCCAGCCTGGCACACCTGGATAGATCTGAAGGCTGAGCCTACCATAACTTCAATAAGATGGGATTTCTCTCCACTGGGGAATGCCTCTGGCTGTCCCTGCCACTCACAACAACCCCGGAAGCCAGGCACTGTGGTTCCCAAGGGGTGCCTGGCTTGCCTTGCTAACATACCTCAGGAAAAGGTCCCATCAGGCATGTTGAGTGAGGGCCTTCCTTGACTTCCCAGCAGCTCTGGTTTACTTGGTTTATTTGTAGCAGCAGCTTTTCTGGTGGACCAGTTGTCCTTGACATGTTTGTTTTTCTTGTTTTTTATCTTCGTATGATATCATAATTGTTTCCTGCTGGATTGGAGCAATAATGAATAGAATCTGAAGATTTCAGTTACGCTAAGAAGAAATTCTTGGCTTTCCTTGATGAGCATCCCTTTTGCCCGTGAACAAGGAATAGGTGCTCTTATCATGAGTGAACAAAGGTAGTGTTTTATTAACGTTGACACATTTGGTGCTCAGCAAGCCTAAAGCAGCTCTAGCAAGTACGGAGTGTCAGGAGCTCTATGTAAAACAGGCCTAGCCTGCCATGGTGTGCCAGCATACAGCTCTGCTCAGGGCAACATCTCCAGGAGATAACACCTCATCCTGGATCTAAACTTTAAAGCATGGTGCTACAGAAGTGGCCTTCAAGCTCATTACTCAAGCTTACTAAATGTGCAAACCATCAGGAGAGAAAGGGGCTTCATCTCCCTCTTTGCACATACAAATCCAGTTCCCTCTCATCACAGTGGTGCAGCTGTCCTGTGAACATTGTCCGTGACTGTTTTGGAGAGTCGGGGTTTCCCGAGGCCCAGGTTTTGCCCTACTGGCACGTAGGTCAGAGGGATAGTGAAATGGAGTCTGCCTAGCCCTGCAAGACACCATGTCCAGAGTAAGCAGACGACTGTGCCCTGAGCAAACCATAACACTGGTGCTAACATGGCTGCCCACCCTGGGAGGGGAAGTGGGGCCATGATCCCACCCCATGCTCCTGTGCAACCTTCTCCTTCAGCTGCCCTTCCTTTCAGTGGCCAGCCCAAGGTCAGCGATGCAGGCAATAAGCACCAGCCAAGGAAAGCAAACATCAGTCCCTCTTCAAGCAGCTCTGGGTACATTAAACACGACAAAAAGCTCAGGGTGGAGGGGTTGGTACAGCAAAGGGACCAGGACTGGGTGCCACAAAGCCAGGGCATTGGGACAGTACGGGGTGCTGAGGGGCAGCCCTATATGGTTATATGAGCAAATATGGTATATGAGGAAAGCAGGTACTGGTTCAGTCCTGACAGACTATACAGCAAAGGGTTCTCAGACCAGCAATCCTCCAGAGGGGCTGTAAAGAGCTGTCCACTGGTCAGTAACAAGTGACAAATTACTGCAGTGGCCAGGAGCCTTTCAGCAGATCCCATAGAGCAGCCATCACTCCATCCTACCCTGATAAACCTCCTTAGACAGACAGTGCTCATTTTCATTCACAGACTTTACACGAGGATTCCATATTTGTCACAGCTGCACATGGGTCATGCCTGTGGCTCAGCCCTACTATGCAGCCGGCGTACCATGGAGCTCAGATTTCAGCTATCTGCGCCAACACTTACTCTTCCCACTCTTCCAGCAGGTTTGCCACCCCTCCTTAGACCCCACATTTGCACACACACAGGTGTCAGTGCCCTCTGCTCCCAGCTTTCCATCTCCAGTATTTCATCCACCTTATGTGGCAGAAGACAAGAAGAAGGAGGTTCCCCTGTCCTCCTGTGCAGTTCAATAGGTAAATAAAGGTATCAAGGCCTTTGGTCAGCCCTGTGGAGACAGATTTCTCTCTATGTTCAGAAAAAAAACAGAGGAAAATCTGACATTAGAAATCTCTGCTCCTTCCATCCCAAACTTTACTCCAGCCTTTCAGGGGAAATACCAAATTCTGAGTCAGTTTGTTTGCAGGGTGGTGGAAAATCCCCAAATTCTACACTAAGTACGCCGGCACATAGGAAGATGCAGCTCTTTCTTCTTTTCTCATTTTCTCTGCTGCTGTGAAGCAGAAGAAGAGAGAGGACTAGCCCATGCAGGCAAGATGGCTTTGCCTGTCTCCAGACCAGGCTGCATTCACAGCGTGCAGCACACAGCCCTCAGTCTCCTCCAAGCCCCTCATGGTGTCTCTTCGGTATCACTGAAGACATAGTCAATATTTCTGCATGCTTTTCCAGGTCTAAATCTTGGAGGAGCGGAGGGCTGTTCAGCAGGTAGGCCATCAGGAGGCGTTTTTGACATGAAGCAGAGGGGACCTGTTGTGTGCTCAGGTATGGGGCTCAGCCACATGGGTGATCAGGCTTGTTGACACTTTTCTTTATCAGTGGTTGCAATCCCCGAGTCCTGTTGCCTGATTCTACCTGTATTACATGAATTACATACACTATTGTTTGCTGTTTGTGGTGGGGGTTTTGTTGTTTTTGTTTTTTTTTTTTTTTTTTTTTAGCAAGCTATTTTATAAACATAACCCTGGAAAATTAATATTTTTCAATTTCATAGTCAAGTTGCCAAAATCATGCAAGTGAAATCCAGTTTTTAACAAAAATTGTTTTTGTAATTATTCAACCAGTGTTAAATAGGAAGTGCCTGTTCACAAGCACCAAGCGACTGCCACGAGCAGTCGGCTGGTGGTAAAGAAGTCACCATCTCCAGAAGCAAGTCTTGTTTTTAAGTTCAATTGTTGGCACAAAAGTCCTGGTGATTTCATCAATAAAACGCAAGTTTATCAGCTTGTATCTACTGATGTATCACTCCCTCTCCAAATACTGACGTCTTTAATTGTCACTGTGAAATACCTGACATTTTCATTAACAATTTCCAGTACTGGAGGAGAAATCTAAGACAGAAACCATCTTAATATAAGTGAACATTGTTATATGATTTTGGTTTTCTTATTTCCGTTTTTTTATGTAAATGCATTTTTGTAATGTATTTAGTTTAACATATTTATGTATTGAATTTGTGCTATGTACATAGCTTATTATACAATAAAGACATATATATACTAATTCTATTTGCACTTTCATATTAATGTGGTTAATGCATTTATCTAATTTTTATTTTTGTAGCTTCTAGTCAGGACAGATTTTCATCAGTAATGTTTCTCTGCTTTAATCTTACCTTTTATTGTAGATATTGCTGTTAAAGTGATGCTTTTTCATTTTCAGTTTTCATTGAACTTTACTAACCCTGGTTCAGAAATAAGGAGATATAATTTAAATCATCCACTTGAATCATGTGGCTTTCTTGCTCTTGCCTAATAGGGCCAGCACTGTTGAATCTAGGCTAGCAAATCATGTACAGGTTACAGGCAGCATTAAAAGCCGCCAGGCTTTTATCTCTATGTTCAGAAACTCAGCATTATTTAACTCACGGAACAGCCATATTTCTCCAGCTGACAGGCTCACTTACAGCTCTTTCAGTGTCCAAATAATTCAAAGTCTCTCAGCTAACCTTATATATATGCCCATTTTAAAGACTTTGCCCCCACCAGTCATCCTGTGAAGTGAGTGAAAGACAGGCACATCAATATACCTAGTTAAAAAGGATAAAACCCTGGCCCTGCTGAATTCACCAGGCAATTTTGGGTTTGATATTAATGGGATTCAATAACAGAGTAAGAGCATTAGCAAACAACTTTGACAAGCAGCAAGGATACCAGCGAGCCCAGAAGGGCTTTCTAAAACCCAAGCTCCCCTTGCAGCAGGGGCATTTAGAGAACCCATTGGCTCTGCCAGTTGCCACTGAGTCCTTTGCTTTTCTGTGTGAAGCTGCTTGGTACAATTTCAGTCCTGCTCCTCTGTGCACAGTGGAGCTGGGTTGGGTGTCTGCCCCTGAGCACAGAGGAGCCTTAGTTTTAAGCAGATAGAAAAGGTAGTTAGATAACACCTGTAGGTTTTCGGCTCTGCCTCATCATAGAGCTGTATGGCAAAACTTTTATTATACATACTTTGAAGGTGAGTTAGCATCGTCAGAGATCTAAAAGCATTCCCTGAAGAAAACAGGATAACACTAATCTGCATTTCGCCAGCTGTGCAACATGGCAAATGCTTTGGGAATTTGTGGTTTTCCCTCACCCACTCCTGCTGCAATCCCCTATATCCCAACAGATGGCTACAGGTTGTAGTGGCACAATTATATCCACTATTTGCAGGTTAATGGAAAAAACAAAGGAAAGAAAACCCTGAGAGAAACAAGTTCCCCTTCACTTTATGTGCTCTGATAACCGCTATCACCCTACGTCTATCGCAAGTCCTACAGGCACTTGGCAAAATGCGTAACTGCTGATCAGCTAAGGCAGTCAAAAGAAAAGATAAGGACATTTGATAGGAACTAACTTTTCCTTGCCAGCCTCAACCCCAGCATTATCAACACCCTCTATAAAGAATTGTATCTGCTGTGGGTTGATAATAGTGATCAGGAGCTTTCATTGGTATAGGAAGTAATCTCGGTGACCTTCAGTGGAGAAGGTATAAAAACCAAAGTGTTTCTCTTGGCCAGCTGTTTGGGCATTGGTTGAATTTCTTAGTTTCCAAGGACGCCTTTGGGGAAATTTTGTGAGAAAATGGCAACTTTAAATGAAAAAAAGACCTGCAGCGAACGGATGGAAAATTTTCGTCGTTTTGTCTGGAATCCAGAAACAAAGCTCTTCATGGGAAGGACCTTAATTAACTGGGGTAGGTTTTCACACACAAAAGTCTTCTCTTCCTTCTGGTACACTTCAAAACCTTGGGTGGAGGGTCATCCTAATTAATAATGTGGTGTTAGATATGCTGGAACTGTTTAAGACATCAGTTCTCATATGTCTTTCTGAGCCACATTCAGAATCAACTAAACCAAAACATTGATCCAATCAGTTCCTGCAAACGTTAAGAAGATTTTAAACTGGGTTTGGACCAAACACTTCAGAAGGACAAAACTTTACACATTAACAGTTAATTTGTTAATAGCTAAGGGTGATGGTTACTACATGCTTCTGACATTGTTGACTAAAAGGGGTTCTTATATAGAGAGAATTTTGCTTAACAGGTGGGCTTTGTCCAAATCTCTTGAAACACTTTCTGCTTTTCCAAAATTCCTTTTAAAATTATTGTCTGCTCAGTAGATCTTCTGATCTCTTATCACTGCATGCTAGTGGGTATTTCAGCTGAGTCTCCTTGCCTGCAGCCAAACTTGTGTCTACAACAAAGAGGCATTTTCTGATCTACATTCTGAAAAGGGTAACCCTGACCATTGTAAGGAGGATGCCTGCTCTGGCAAATTTCCAGGTGATTTTTTCCTGCTGTGAAGCCCATGAGTGTAGCTTATTGGCTACCCTCAAAACCAGATTTTTACAGAAAATGTAACCAAAATGAACCTTTCCAGTTTGGAGAGAAGAGGATCCTATGAGTCACCGATGGTTACAGTTTCTGACACCCACTTCTGCAAATAACCACTGGCTGCTTGTAGGGCAAACAGCTGTATGAAAGACACATTACAGAATCATGGAATCATAGAATGGTTTGGGTTGGAAAGGACATTAAGATCATCAAGTTTCAACCCCCCTGCCACCTCACACCAGGCTAATTGCTCAAGGCTCTGTCCAACCCGGCCTTGAGCACTGCCAGGGATGGAGCATTCACCACTTCTATGGGCAGCCTGTTCCAGTGCCTCACCAAAACTTCCTCCTTATATCTAACCTGAACTTCCCCTCTTTAAGTTAAAATCCATTACACCTTGTCCGTTGTTACAGTCCCTGATGAAGAGCCCCTCTTCAGCAACCTTGTAGGCCCCTTCAGATATTAGAAAGCTGCTATGAGGTCTTCATGCAGCCTTCTCTTCTCCAGGCTCAACAGCCCCATCTTTCTCAGCCTGTCTTCATATGGGAGTGCTCCAGCCCTCTGATCATCTTTGTAGCCTCCTCTGGGCTTTTTCCAACAGTTCCATGCCCTTTTTATGTTGAGGACACCAGAACTGCACACAATGCTCCAAGTGAGGTCTCACGAGAGCAAAGTATGAGGGGCAGGATCACTCCTTTGACCTGCTGGTCACGCGTCCTTTGATGCAGCCCAGGATACAGCTGCATCAAAAGCCACGCATAGGCAGGAAGAAACGCAGTATTATTCTGCATCTCACACCAGAATAAAAGGGAAAACTGACACATTTTGCTGAAGGCGATTTCAGCTGTAAAAGGTAGTGAAGTGACACAGGTCTGCAGTCAACACACCTGAAATGCTGACATATGTCATCCAAATAACGCAAGGAGCAACTTGGTTTTGTTGAAGAAACACCTCAACTGTGTTGCTTTGTCCATGTGTAGTAAGTAGATAAATGGTCTTACTATTTGAAGTTACTTCAGAAGCCACACAATCCTTTAAGCTTTAAATAGTCACAGCTAAGCACAAATAACTGCAAAAATCCTTGTGAAACTGAACAAATTTACAGCTAAAATTTTCTAGATTATACTTTTGAGTGTAGAGAAGATCCACAACACCTGTTCCTTTGCAGGGAAAGCATCCCTGGGGGCAAGGACAAATAGGAGATGGTTTCTGCTGCCAGGATGGTCCTAGCCATGGAGGGAACGTTGCATCACGTCGGTTGAAAATGAGATTTTGCCCTCATTTCTTTCCACAGTGTGGATCAGCCTGTACTACCTGGCTTTCTACGTGGTGATGTCAGGGCTGTTTGCACTCTCCATCTATTGTTTAATGAGGACAGTGAATCCATACGAGCCGGATTACCAAGACCAGCTGAAATCCCCAGGTACTGCCATGGTCCAGGCTGCTGCTGCTCAGGGGGGAAAGTTAAAAGCTCCCTAGGGTCCTGCAGTGGCTGTATGGGGCAGGGCTGAGAGGCACTGGCAGAGCCCGGGTGCAAGGGAAGACAAATGTGGAATGAATCAGATCGATTCTGCCCAAACATTCCCTGCAAAATTAAACCTCCACCTGAAAACACTTTTAGGCTTAAAAAAAAATAAATTTGTTCTTTATTTTATTTGTTCTTTTATATATTTTATATTTATATATAATATAGAATATATGAATTAAATATAATACATTAATATGATGCAATATGATACAAATGAATACATATATTTATTTCATCATGCCATTGAGACAACAAGTGCCTGCCTGTAGCAGTCACCTGCAAGTGGGGAAGCCTTTCCCAGGCTGCAGGGCACCTCCTCTCCCCACGGGCAGGGGTCAGCCCCTGGGAAACCCCTGGTTTCTGTTCCAGCCCCCAGGTATCCCAGGGGGTTTTGGATTGCCTGACAAGATGGAAGGTGCCGGGGTGAGTCACCTGGGGTGGGTATTTCTGTGCTTGCCAGCAGCATGGAAAGGCCCTGGAACAGCAGAAATCCTTTGCCAGTGGGATTGCTGTGCCAGAAGCTGAACGCATAAAAAGAAGACAAGAATACCTGGGATTAAAGATCTGTGGGACATGAAGTGAGACTGAGAAGATCATCAGCGAGAGATCGTCAGTTCACGCTGCTAAAACTTCACTCCCCCTAATGGTGTTTAACAGCTACTGCTGTTGTATTTTGAAGTTTCCTCTTCCAATACTCAGGAAGTTTGGTGTTTGCTGGCAAAATAATTCCTGTAAAATATTCAGTGTGACTTTGAGTAAGCTGTTTCGCATGTTGCAGTACGATCTGTTTCTTTTAACCTGATGTGACTATTGCAACTGTGATTCTTAACAAGTCCTGGGGAAATCCAGCGCAATTGCTGGAATGATATTACAAGCTGCTCTGATTAACAGCGCACATAATGGAAAGAACGGGGTTTCGTAGCAATGGAAGCTTTAGGGTTTTGGTTGAACAACTCACTGCTGAGATGGTTTCCATACAGGATCAAATCATCCCCAGCAAAGCCTGGGAATCTCCTACACTTACAATAGTGAGTCTTGAGGCAGCTTAATAGCTATTGTCAGTTTAAACAAACAAATCTCTGCCTGGCACATCTCCTTTGCTTTGCCTTTCTTTTTTTCTCCCATAAAGGTGTAACGTTACGACCTGATGTTTATGGGGATAGAGGACTGCAAATTTATTACAACGTATCTGACAACAAAACCTGGGAAGGTTTAGTGACAACTCTTCAGACTTTCCTAACAGGTAAAAATCAGGTTTCCTGCATAATATTGAAGAAATGTACTGTCATATCTCCCGTATTAGGTCTGAGGACCTTAAGTCAGTGTTTCCATTTTACATTTGTCCTTCTGAAATCACAGATATTGAGTGGAAGTTGCATCTTCTAAAAGGGCCAAGCAAATAACCTCATGAATTTATAAATCAAACAAATTTAAAAATGTCTATTGAAAGCAGAGCCCTGCTTCAGAGCTTTTACTTTGTTTAATCCTAAATAGCCTTAATAAAATAGGCCAATAAAAATTTTTTAAGGAAGAGTGAGGAAAAAAGCTCTTTAAAACCAGTCTGTCTAAATTAATCTAATACTGTCCATGACTATAAATATCAAAGTGCCATGCTAAGTCTTGTGAAGCCTTTGCATAGCGCCATCAGGGAGTATAGTCAAAGTAAGTTAGATGTTCCATTTGCCTATTTATATCTTAACACATTTATGTTCCTTTTGAGCCTATACATCATCTCATACACATACTGAAAAAAGTTATATTGAAGTTGACTTTATATGGAGATACCAACACAAATTGACAGTCTTAACTCAATTCGATCTCTTTTTTTTTGCTTTGTCTGGGTACTACATTCCCATGATATAACCTTCAGCCTGATACCGGGATGTAAAACTTACACATGACAAAACTTCAGAGGGGAATTTTTCTTTCTCCCTTCACACATCTAGCATATACACCAGCTGCTCAGCTCCTGAACATCAACTGCACCAGTGACACCTACTTCTTCCAGGACACCTTTGATGGCCCAAATAAAACAAAACTATCCTGCAAATTTACCTCAGATATGCTTCAAAACTGCTCTGGCATCACAGATCTGACTTTTGGATTTCCAGAAGGAAAACCCTGTTTTATTATAAAAATGAACAGGGTAAGTACAAGCTAAAGGTGCTGAAGATGAAAAAATTCACCAAGAAACCCCTAATAGCTCAAGTCTCTGCTGGGGAGCTGCTGTTTCATCTGCTGCCACGGGTTCTGATCTCTGCTTTATTCTGGGAGGAGAAATTCATATGCTTTTCCAAAGAAAACTCCAGAGTTATCAGACAAACAGTGAGACGTGCACACTTCCCCTAGAGAAGTAACGTAGGGCAAAGTGATGTCTGAACTGACTCTCTAAAGCTTTGGCTTTCATTTAGTTTTATTAGCGTTTCTATAGTGCTCTCATCCAACGAACTGTCACCTAAAACAATTTTGTTCTGCAATACCACTATCAGGTGCTTTCAGCTGAGGCACTCAGATGTGACAGGAACTGAAGTGATTCGAGAGAGGTGATGCTTGAACACCTTAATTCTCCAGGCAGCAAAGAAAATATTTAGCAGAACCTATAAAACCAGAATTCAAACCCGGTGGATATTTTCTTCAGTGAAAACCACCAACACGTGTTATTTTGGAGAGGGGAAAGGGAATACTCTAAGCTTCCTTTATTATATTTTTTTCAGGACATAGGCAAAAGCATAAGCATTTTATTTTGTTTTCAGGTAAAATCCTGAGCCTTCTAGCTCACTTTTGCTAAAAAGAGCTCAAATTCTCCTCTAGTTCCTGGTGGATAAAATCACTTGTTTTTTGGTTTTCACCCTCAACATTTTCAAAGATCTGTGCAAGATCTGTGAGAGGAGAGCTATGCTTCTAGTTTTGGCAGGCTTTTCCAAGAAAAGCCTGTGTTACCTTCAGCAAGGCTGCACACCAGCCACGGCAGGTGACAGGATAATGCCTGGGAAGCTTTAGTGCCTTTCACCTTTGCTTCTATAGGATGCAAGCCCATTATTTTTGCAGGATCAAATGGACCCGATGGTTTCTGCCAAAGCAAAAGTTTTCTAAGAAGGCATAAGATGAAAACCAAAGAGATTCGTCTTTTTCCCTGTTGTCACACAATTAACTGGTTTCAGAGACCCCTTGCTGCCTGAGCATCAGAAGGAGCAATTGGCACATGCGGGTCAATGGGCTGGACCTGCCAGGAAACTTGGAGCCACCTGCCCTGGCCAGGCTAGAGCCTATCTGCCATGCCCATCCCAGGCACTGCAGAGCCCTGCTTCCCAAATACCCAGCCATGACATGGCTTTTCACCCAGGTACATAAGATGAGATGATCTGATTGACAGTGCTTTATGCAGAAATACATCAGCTATCCTTTGAAGCTCAGATAATAATTTGCTTGTTTTTCATCTCAAAATGATCCCCAAGATGACCAAATGCGTGTTTTCTCTTTCAGATTATCAACTTTCTCCCTGGCAATGGCACTGCACCAAGGGTGAACTGCACATATGTGGTAAGTGTATGAGGTCCACGTCTCAAAAATTTCAGTCACTGCAGCTCTGGGAGTGAGTCAAGTGCTGTTGCTACTAGAAAGATCACCCTGCAGCTCTGAAAGTCATATCATTCTGCTGGCTGCCTACTGGGAATATTCTGTTCTGTGCAATGTCTTGCACCAGCAGGCATCATAGAATGGTTTGGGTTGGAAGGGACCTTAAAGATCATCTAGTTCCAGCCCCCCTGCACGGGCAGAGTTGCCTCCCACTAGACCAGGTTTCTTAAAGCCCCATCCTGTCGTAAGAACAAAAAAACAAACAACCAACCCAAACCAAAACCAAACATCTGGTTTATTTTACATCACAATTGTTTTTGTGTGCTGCAGAGAACATTTGCTGTTCTCTCTCAGCTCCAAGTAGTGAAGTTTGTGCCTCAGCTCAGCTCCTTCAGGTTCTCTGCCTGTTTCAGCAGATTCATTGAATCCACAATCACTATGAAAGAACACTTGACTCTTTTCCTTGGCAATAGTAACAGAAGGAGGTTTTCTCTTTTATTCGAAAAATAACACTAAGACCAGTGCTAAACAGATTGCTGAACTTGAGTTTTACTTCAGACTACACAGTTTTCGGCAGTAACAAAGCATGTGCCCATGTCTGGCTTCTAACTGCCTAACCAGAGAAGCTTCTTCCTTACTTTACAAACAGGGTGATGAGTCTCAGCTGCTGGAAGTGGATTACTACCCTGTGAATGGCACCTTCAACCTGCACTACTTCCCCTACTATGGAAAAAAGGCACAGGTGGGTGCTCATGTATTTCAGTATCACTTTTCTTCTTTACGTTTGTATTAGGTGAAACATATGGAGCATTTCTTCAGTCTTACAAGAACTGGAGAGAAGGCTAATTTGAAGACTTTATTTTTAAATTGCTAAGGGTAAATTTAAAGTACTTTTTTTCCCCCTCCTCCTAGCCCAGCTACAGCAATCCTTTGGTAGCAGTGAAATTTCTCAACATTACGAGGAATGTAGAGCATAGAATAGTGTGCAAAGTCATTGGAGCTGGAATTACCTTTGATAACGTTCATGATCCTTATGAAGGAAAAGTGGAATTTAAATTGAAAATTGAAGACTGAGCAGCAACAGAGACACTTCTGAAAAACACGTGGGAAGAGTAATCTCACCTATTATCACATTCATCTGTATTTATTTTCTCACTGTGATTGCCACATAATTTTATACAAACAGCAGTGCAAAGAGACATTTTCTACTGAAAGATGAGCCATATAGCTAAAATCAAGATACCACTCTCAGTCCATGAAGGACATGACATTTAGCACAATGTACATAGTTTAATATTCCATGGCTATGATATGCTATTGCCTTCATGCAGGTATTTTTACAAAACAAGTTTCCTGTAAACTGAGCAGCCGCGCTTTTTTTTTTAATTAAATATAATACCTAAATGTTTTCTGTCACTTTTCAAACCATAATAAAGAATTTCTGTATGATACTGGATGGTGGGTATTGAGGAATAATTTGATAGAAAAATTAATTGATGCTTTGATATACTAGCAAGTAATATAATTTAGTCTCTTGTATAGGATGTATAAATTATAGAAGTATATTAAAATTATCTGTACCCCAATGCATTGGCTTTTTTACTAGGCAGCCAGGTTGGATTTTTGTAGTTGACAAGTCAATGGATGCAAAAGAACTTGAAACCTGTCCTCTAGCTTACAGATTTTTATTGTGTCACTTACAATTTCTGTTTGTATACAACTTAATAAAATGACTGATAAGACTGTAACATCCACTTACGCCCAGGAGAACTGTGCTCATTTTACTACTTGAAGTTCTCATTTATTTGTTTTTCCAGTAGGATAGCCTTGTATTGCAATGATAACATTGGGGTTATTTGGAATGATCTGAAAGATGCTGAAGTAAGACTGAATCTTTAAGTTAATCTGAAATCAGAGAAGTCTAACAACCACATATGGTGCAGAGGCACAAGATTGCTGTGTCTTATAGTATATTTATGTTAGTTGAAGGCCAGGAGGCTTCCACCAGAGAATAAACATCACACACACACTCAAAAAGGTATTAAGGAGAAGAAACAATTTTACACCTTCACTGCCTGGACATTTTAGGAGGTGGGAAGATGGAACAGGTTGATCTCCTTTACTAAAATGACATTCATGCAGCCAACTTGCAGAAAGAATCCAGCTGGAGGAGAGTATTTCTGCTTCAACACCAAAAATGGTATTTGAGATTTTCTTAGAGAAAAATGGACATTCTGCATTTCAGAAACCATAAAAAAATTCATCCTCATGTAAGAATTTCTCCCCATACCCTGACCTTTCATGTTTAAATTTTTACAGAGGAGCTTTGCCTGTGTTCCAAGGGATTGAATGCAAATTAATTTTATATCCTTGTTGGAGCACCGGTCTCCCCTTGTACATCTTTCCAAAGTAACATGGAAAACAATAAAATCATAAAGGCACTGAAAGTTTTGGGTTGGAAGGGAGCTTAAAGATCATCAAGTTCCAATCCCCTGCCTTAGGCAGTGACACCTTCCACTAGACCAGGTTTCTCCAAGCCCCATCCAACCTGGCCTTGAACACTGCCAGGGATGGTAGCTACAACCTTTATGGCTGATCCAACAGAACCAGCAGTCAGTCCATGTCTCTGGGGCAGCGGAGGGGGTAGGCAGCCCTTACCAGAGGAGAAAAGTGGGCATCTGCCTGTGCCAGGCTGTCTGTCCTTTCTTCTCTTGGCTGTGCAGGAAAGATTAGCCACAAGAAGAGGCATAGGGAAGACAGTGACATACAATGAAACTAGTATCATTGGCACCATGATTTTTTATATGCAGTAAGTTTTAGTTTCCAGGCTTATCCCTTAGAGGTGCTATATAAAACTTTCGAAGATCATTGCAGAGGGAACAGAAACAAGGCAGTTGCTTTGATGGCATCTCCCTCTTGACACCTCTGTCTACTATTAAAATTATACCTATTACTGGTAAAACCAGTAATTGAAGGGTAACGCCTTAATGTCTAATATTAAAAATTATGAAAAGAAATAAACAGTGCAGAAAACACAGAATACAAGCTCTTTGATGCTTAAAGGATTTTTTTCTGCCATGGCTGAGACTTCAGCAAGTTTGAATTGTTTTACCCTCTACCTTTCAGAATCACCAAGTATTATATGTTAATTTTTAAGTCTTTGCATAATGGTCTCACATGATGTCATTGCTATCGCTCTTGGGAATTGCTATCATCATTTTGTATAACTAGTTTTAATGTCTTACCTGCAATAAAAGTAAGACAGAGATTGATTCTGCAGCAAATAAAGCTGTCTAGTCATTCAGTAATTCTATCCATTAATTAGATGTAGAAAACCAGCTGCACCAATAATGCTTACAGAAATTATTTTATGCTTTGCACACATACTCCCTTCACAAACTTCATTTCTCTCAGTTACAAAAGCTCAAAGAAGATTATCCTGTCTTAATATACAATGAAAATGTTCATGAAAGAACAGGTGTCTTTTCCTCAATTTCATTTGAAAACCTCTCTCACTGGGGACAAAGTAAGTTCACTTTTCTTCTCCTTTTTCTTCATACCAGAGTGGTAACAATGGATGCACAGCATTTCTCGTTACATTAAGAGCAGAAGTTGGGTGGAAAATTCCCTTTTCAGGATTCCATTACATCTCTCTCATTTGGCCTAAAATGAGAAGGAACTGAATTCTGTTAAGACCCTGGGGATAACACTCTTCAACATTAACGTGTGTATTTACGTGTAGTCCTACTGTTATCAAAATGGGAATTCTACCTTTCCAATCGCAGTATGTTCCAGGGACTTACTACCATCTTTATCAACTAGATAACTAATTTTGATTTTTCTGATTTCAAGTCCCCGTCCATAAATCTTGTATCACTTTTCTTCCCAGAGCTGATGAGCCTGGTAACATAGTAGCCTTTTGTGTGAGTTGACATAAATACAGCAAGTTCTCCTTTTTTTACTATTCCAAGATCGAGTTCCTTAAGTCTCTTCCTAAAAGATCCTGGCCTTAGGTGTCAAATAACTGGGGGAAGAGCTATTTTCTGTGTCTTTCTCAATTTTTACAATACTGGTTTAAAATGACAATGCTAACACATACGTAAGCTGCTCACTATTGGTCTCACTGTATGTATTTGGATGCAACATCCATTCCTACCTTGACACCCAGGTAATTTTTAGGATCATGTATTTTTAGTATGTGATCTTACTTCCTGCATGTGTAGCTGTCATGGGTTCAGCAGTAGCAGTCGTTTTTTCTCCTTCTTGGTAGCTGGTGCAGCGCTGTGTTTTTGATTTTGGGCCTGGGAGCAGCACTGATAACACCAGTGTTTATAGTTACTACTTGGCAATGTTTTGGTTTGACCAAGGACTTTCTGAGCCTCATGCTATGCCAGGGAGGAGGGGAAGCCCCAGGAGGAAGCAGAGACAGGACACCTGACCCAGACTGACCAAAGAGGTTATTCCATAGCACAGCACGTCATGTTCAGGATGTGAAACTAGAGGGCGGAGACCCAGAAGGGTGTGGTGGTGGACTGGGGGTGCACGGCATGGTCAGGTTTTTGGTATTGGGGGGTTCGCTGCTGGGGGGTGCACTGGCTGGGTTGGGCTTGGTGAGCAGTTGTGTTCTCTTTCCTTGTATTTCTCTTGTATTATTACTGGTGGTAGCAGTAGTGATTTGTGTTATACCTTAGTTACTAAACTGTTCTTATCTCAGCCTGTGCGAGTTGAATTCTTTTGATTCTCCTCCCCATCCCCCCCCAGGACTGGGGGAAGAAAGAGGGGAGTGAGTGAGTGAGTAAAACTGCGTGGGTGGGGGGCTTAAACCATGACAGTAGCTTGAACTCTTTATTCTAAGGATGTGTAGTTTAACCATAACTTTTTTTGGACATGCCCTGCTTGCCAAACAACCCACATTAATATGATGTTTTCATAATTTACTTATTTTTTAACCAGTGTCACTTCAAAAATACTTTTCGATTTTCTTCTTGGCTATGGAAGAAAACATTAAACTGAAGTACAGTCTTACCTGATGCAGCTATTCAGTCAGTGATAATGCCACAGAATCTGTCCTTGGTTCATCAGTAAACAGTTCATAAGCCTATTACCCTTTAACATACCATCTGTTCATGTTATAAAATATCAGATGTGAAAGAAGAGAGTATACAGGAAGAGATATTGCTTTTCACATCCTAAGTTACCAAAAGCTATAAGCTAAAAAATCTGAGTCCTCCGTAATGCATAGGCGGTACGCTGAGACAGTTAACTCTAGGTCTTGTGACAAGATAAAGTGAAATATTCTAAAATAACCCTAAAATTAGAGAGAGCTTGTACATGTACAGAGCCTGTTAAAAATGCCCATGCATGTAAACAAGTTAAACAATTATAGTCTCTTTATATTCCATAAAATATTACGGAAAAGTTTATTTGTGCTTCAATAAAAAGACTACTGTCTTAGAAGGGGCAGCTGACAGCATTTGTGCTGTTAATTGTTTGTGAATAAATCCAAAAAGACTACCACCTGTGCTGAAATTCCTTTTATAAAAATGAACTATTAAAAATTATTGACAATTTTTGAGTTAAAAAACTTGAAACATTCTCTATATTTAATTTCAGCTTTATAGTAGATTACAAGAAGGTGCTTATGAAACAAATACAAACATTTGTTTCAGTACATGTCTTTATATGATAGACTTATAAGTATGTAAACAACTATATAATAAAAAGTTTCCAAAGTCTGCCTGTAAGAAATCAGGCAAATTTTACCATAAGCAAAAAATCATTCCAAACCTTCAAGACATTTTATATAGCTGCACCAACTGGCAGTAAACATTTGCAAAAAACTTTAGTATTCATATGTCCCAACATACAATGAAAAGCATATAAACTTGATGGAATCAAGTTAGTTATAATTTCAGGGAAAATAATTTTACAACAATATTTCCAGAGTTTATCATGTAAAAAAGTAGGCCGTATCTTTCTTGTTTGGCTCTTTGGACACTGTGTGATTAACAAAAAACACTACTACGTTAGCTCACTATATCCAAAAAGTGAATCACCACATTGAAGATCCATCTCCTGAATGTGTTCTTTTTCCACCAAAATACATGCACATATTGTAGACATGGTCTGAAATATCTTGTTCCTAGACGAGTTAACTGTATCCAGAAGTATTCTATTTTAAGTCCCAGAACATTTCTGCCTCCATTATTACTTGCTATTTAGCCAACATTTTTTAATAATTTATCAAACTCCTTTTTCAGTAGTTTGATAAACTGTCAAACATGGTCACAAATTCTTGACAAAATGTTCTTCTAAAATTCACAGAAATAGTATTTCCAACTTGGAAGGCATTCATCATGTTTAAACTGCTTTCAAGAATATGTTTGCTAGTCATTTTTCAATCCAGCTGATGCACATAATCTATTATGCACACTGTTGTACAGAGACAATTCAATGGTCCATCACCACACAGACTGAAACTGCCCCAGAAGCTCACAAGGAAAATATATATCTAGTGAGACACTTTCAAGAGTTTCTACTGCTCTGCACACTTACTCAGAAGGAAGATAATAAGATATCTGTTTAGCTGTGGTCAGGTAACATATTCTCCATAATTATCTGCAGAAGCAGCAACAAAAACAAAGAAAAAAATATGCTTGTGTTCCTGTGAAATTGGAAAGTACAAACCCAAAACCTGTCTCCCCTCCTCTGGATAAACGTGGAACTGAATTTCATAAACTGAGCTTCTTAGCAAGACAAAGAAACTGGAATGAAGGCATCGGTAGCAACATCTTCAGTCTTCTGCAGCCTGTCTTTGAGAGCTTGCTACTTAAGTTTTCAGCCTTTAGTTGTCTTACCAGCAATTTTTGGTACCAGAAAAGCTACATATCTTGTAGTTTCCTATTTCCATGAATATTTATACATGTACTATAATTAGACATAATTTGTCACTCCCCTTTTCCAGCCTCCTAAGAAACAGAGGTAGAAGAAGTTCTCATGCTTCTCACCAAGATAATGAACCACAGTCAGCTTCCATTTTTTCTACTGGTCTCTTAGCTAGTAGTGGCCTATTCAAATTTCAAAGTCTTAAAAATACATGGGCTCTTTTTCACCAACTCCATGTACATCAACACAGAAGGAGCCTCAGTAAAACCAGGAGATTTCATGTATTGTGTAAGTTCTGTTTCTCTAAAGATATTTTGACAATATTCTCACTCAGCTTCAGTTCCCTAACACAAAACAGGACAAATTCCTCACACTTCTGGGCTGCAGGAATGGGCTGAAGCATGAACCACGCTGCTCACCATTGCTAGTCTTGCACATCCCTGAGCTTAACTGTTTTAAGTTATTTCTTTTTTTTCTTTTTTTCTCTGCATTCAAGTAAACCTGTGTCCTGGCTTCAGCAGTAGCAGTCATTTTTCTCCTTCTTAGTAGCTGATGTAGTGCTGTGTTTTTGACTTTCGGCCTGGGAACAGCGATGATAACACCCATGTTTTTAGCTGCTGCTTAGAATGTTTAGTCTGACCAGGGACTTTCTGAGCCTCATGTCTGCAAGGGAGGAAGGAAAGCCGGGAGGAAGCAGAGACAGGACACCTGACCCAAACTAACCAAAGTTAGTTACTTCCCTTATCATTATTATTATTGGTGGTAGCAGCAGTGGTTTGTGTTATACCTCAGTTACTGGACTGTTCTTATCTCAACCCGTGGGAGTTACATTCTTTCGATTCTCCTCCCCATCCCTCCAGGAGCGGGGTGGGGGGAGAGAAAGAGGGGGGAGTGAGAGAGGAACTGCATGAGTTACAGCTGGGCTTAAACCACGACAGCCTGTTATTTACAAAAATGTGTTTGATTAGAAAAATACTTTCAGAAATGTAACTATTATCCTTCCAAAATAACCCAGATACCATATCTTTAGAAAGACCTTCTTCCAACTCTGACAGAAGGCAGACGGGAGAGGAAATGCTGACAGATTATCTTTAGAGAACAAGAATAAAGCTGTACTCCTTGTCTAAAGAAATCTCATCGATACAGGATTTTTGCCTTTAAAAACAAATGGATTAAATGGCCTGAAAATTAGGACTTCCTTAAGAATTTTGATGGTATAGCAATTTCCCAAATAATTTACAAGGCAGAACCTGCCAGTGGTTCTAAAATAAGACACTCATTGTTGTGGAAAGAGGCAAAGTAATTTAGAACTCAGTCTCTCCTCTCCAGAGAGGAAAACCATGCCCAGCGTACCAGTATAGGACACACCCTTCTGAGGCATGCTGGGCTCCAGGAGATAGAATTTGGCTAATACAAGCCTTTCCAAGAGAATAATCCCAATTTTCCTTTAAGTGCTCCCTCCAAGCTGAAAGAGGGAATTACAGAACAAATGTCTTCAAGCAAAATACAGAAGACCAACACAGCAGGGAAAGCTGCTCTCTCTCTATTCATAAGCTATCCACGATGAGCATCAATAGGTAAGACATGTAAACCAAAAATTCAAGTACCAAATACCAAGCCAGGTATCCAGCAATTTGAACAATACTCAAAATTCAATGTGCTTGTTTCCCACCAAACCCTGATGCAGCATTTGAATAACATATCCTGCCATGACTTCAAGATCTTCTAGAGTGCTAATAGCTCTGCTCGGGGCACTTCTTGTATCTAGTTTGGTTTTCACCAATTATTAATCCAGGGGAGGATTGTCCCATTCTAACACCTTAGTTTCTTTAACAGGCTGATTAAGGACCCTGATAGACAAAGGCTTTTTGATATTTTTAAGAAGTCCAAGGACATGGCACTGATAAGATAACCCTTATCCACATGGTTGTTGACTCTTTCAAAGCATGACTTTGAAAAGACATTAACTTCACAACTTCCCTTTTCCTCTCCCTCTAGAAAAGCCCTGTTGATGCCTGCCCGTTATCATGTTTGTCCCTAGGTCTTACTTCTCTGTTAGGGCCTCAACCAATTTGCCTAACTAAAGTTTGACTTACTCATCTGCAGTCACGGGACCCCTTCAGAAAGTGGTGCATGAAATGTGGCTTTCTGTCCTTCTGGTTATACATATACTGAGTTAGCAGCACAGAAGTACCATTGCTAGGCCCTTTAGGAACTCACAGGTTACACAATTCCCTGGACAAGATGGTTTGTAACCATTCACGTCATCAAGTTTTTCCTAAGACAAAAACTTCAAGCAACACTTCTGCAGGACAACTTCATACGGAACAGTATTGCCCTGAGACTCTCCATAACCATCCTGACCACCTATTGACTCTTCAGATGCACTCAGAGACGTCATTCTTCTGGTGTGTTTAAGAATAAAGTAAATCTGTATGCTACCATGTTGTTTCTTAAAATCTTTTATGACGTAAAATAAAGACAAATGCAAAAAGTTTGCACCTGTGACTCCATGCAACAGCACACAGCAGGGTTCAATGTGCAGAAAAGGACTGGAGTGTTATTTGTGGGAATCTAATCACTGCCTTCTGTTAAGTGGAGAGTTCTGGAGATTGAGAGAACACGCAATAAAAGGAAAAGAGAACAGCCACAAATTGCTGCACAGCAAATTCCAACCAGATACGAGGAAAAAAAGTCACAGTGAGAATGGTAACAACAGGCTGTCTGGGAGGTTCCCTGGAGATATACAGAAAAATTCAGCTACTGAAGACTTTGTGCTTTGAAGCTGGCCCTGTTTGATTACAAGGTTAGATCAGATGGCTTCCAACCTCCTTACTCATTTCATTCTGTGAATACAAACAGCTATGTTGAATCTGCGTGAAGGGAAAAGCACACACTATGCTTCTTCAGACTACATTAACATTTCCTGTGGCGCTGTGCCAGAGTTAATCACGCACCTGAACCAACCTGGCTCTATACAGAAACTGCAACGAACGTTGGTCTGCGGCACAAACTGACTGGCAAGGAAAGACAAATGTAACTGGAATAAGAGTAACACAATTCACACTTCAAAGCAAAGTCTAAGTCAAGCTATAAAAGGTATCATTCTAAATAGGAAATAGCATAACTACTTAACAATGTGGGTGGAGGAAGAGAAAAGACAAAATTGAGGGAATCTGGGGGTGGGTTTTGGAGGCTTCTGTTTGGGGTTATTTTCGGGGGGGGGGGGGGAGGATAAGAGCTGTGGTGTGTTGGGGTTTTTTATTGTTTTATTTTCCCAAGGGGTGTTTTCAATTTGCCTCTGCCCAAGTGCATCCTACTGTTTGCTCATTTACCTCATGCGCAAACCTTTTCCTCACACGCACCTGCACTTTCAGCAAAGGCGCACAGTGCTCTGGTTTCAGAGTGCTTTTGTGAGCGTGCCTTTGCTGTTTGTTTGTCTTATTTTATTAACTTCACTTTGCAAGTGGCTGACAGCTCAGTTTCTCAAAGGACTTTTACTAATTATTTATTAATTGCTCTAACAGCAAACACTGCAATCAGAATATCCCTGTACTCTGTGGCCAGCACGTGGGGAGTGTAACAGCATGTAGAAAGTAAAACCACGAGTCTGCAAACAGCTTTGCTGGCTCTTTTTGGACTCTTTTTCCTGTTCAAAACAAAAACATAATTAGTATTGCTAGTTCTGGCAAGGCTTCCACCCCTCCCGCCCCCAATATGAAGACCTCACAAAACATGGGAAAAGGCCAAATAAAGAACAACATACGTTCAGGCAGAATGATACCACTACTTCTTAAATTCTCAGTCTCCCAAACATCACCAGTTTGGAAGATTACTCTTAGTAACTTATAAACAATCACTAAACCTATGGGGAAATAGAGCTCCATCAAGAGGAAGCTCCAGAATGCTTCCTAACAGAAGATAACGACGCAGACGGGATCAAGGAGTAACGCAGGATAAAACTTGCACAGCAGAAGGAGCAGCACTCTTTAACAAAATCTGTCATTTATCTGCCTCCGAACTGTTCCATGTAAGTGCTCTCTTCATACAGTGTGCAGTAAATAGCTTTTGGTTACTGGCTACATTTAGGGGAAGCCGTCTGAACTGGACCTTTGCTTGCATATAGAAATAAGGCACATCGTTTTACCAAGAAGACAGAATCCTTTGCAGAATTTTAGCGGAAAAGAGGACTGGTGACACAGCCAATAATGAACATTTTAAATAGCCTGAGATGCCACAGGAAGATGCAGCACATCGAACAGTAGGGAAAGGAGTGCCCTCTTCAGACAAAGCAGTAGATCTGACAAAGCAAGACCTGACTGCTCCAGTTCAGAGCACAGTGCCAGCTCTGAATTTGCCATTTCAGATCAAAGAGTATGGCCCGAGGTACTGCTAGCTTCAGAAGCAGAAATCCCATCCATTCTAGGTGCTCTACCACCTCCTGATGCAATCTGTCTTTGTGTTTTCTTTATTTACAAAAGAGAGAGCAGTCAACAGAACAAGTCTATTTCCTGATAATGAAGTCTTTAACAAACTAAGTCTGGTCAGTCTTCTAGCATAGAAGCAATATAGTATAGGCGAGAACTGGATTTGGTAAGCAGGTAATTTTGCACATACTTCCTGAATTATTATAACCTCCCCAAAAGAATGTCGAGAATAAGAGAATGGCTTGTCAGAATGCAAAGTAATTCCTACTGTCTCCTGCAACAGCCTCAAACTCTGTCCAGCAGACAAACCTGTAGTAAGTACTCTGTATGATCATGGTTAAGAGTTAAGCAAAAGGTTATTTTAAGAAAAGTCTCAAGAAAATTAACCTTGCAGGTGCCATTTTGCAGTACAACGGCTTAGGACCACTCTTACGAACTCTACCAAAACATTTGTCTTAATTTCATCATGAGCTTTGACGTTGCTGGTTTTAACAGAGCAGACGGAATGTACCTTGACGACAGCTATCCAGCTCTCAGCCTGTCATGGTACAAGTCAAACGACAGTTACACTCTCAAAAAGGTAACATTGCTATCAATTACCCGATACAACTCATAACTAAGGGAGTAGCAGCTGAAGAGCCAATAGGTCTCTTTTGGGAAACCAAAAAAGACTACTGAGACTTCCCATGAACAAGAGGTCTGAGGAAGTGACACAGACACTAGATTCCATAGCGATCATCACTTCTCGGATGTGCCATCCGGAATAACTCCATTCTTCAATTTGGGAATTAAAAAAATAAATAAATCAATAAAATCAATAGGAATAGAACTTCTATAAAGCCAGAGTACCTGTCCTGCTTCAGATACAAATGTTGATATAAGATTACATAAAAGCTATCAGAATTATCTGAAATAAAGAACTTTTAGTTTCAGTCTTCCCTATGTGGATTTTTTCTTCTTTTTGGTAAGCGGAAGAATTTCTGGAAGGCTCCAGATCTTCACTGCTGTCCAAAACAGTATTCATTCTCTATCTCCTTTCAGAGGTTGTGCACCTGTGTTTGAACGGCGGTGAAGCAGGGGTCAGAATGTCCTCTATAGTCAAGATGGGAAATACTGCACAGAAAGTAAGGATTTCAGAGCTACAGGAAGCTGGTACAGCCATCAGGACACAACCAAGTAGGTTGAGAAGTGCCCACCTCATCTACGCAACTAACACTGAACAAGAGGTAACCGAGGAAAGGTCGAAAAGAAACACCTTGAAACAACATGAGTGTGGCAGCGCATCCACCCTCCTCTCTCCTAGACCCCTCTGCTTCCCTAAGAATTCCTGTAGGGCCCCAGCCTCTGCGCAGATGTAAAGAGTTGGACAGATGGGTGCTTCCTGCTGTATCAGGAACTGTAATACTCTAATTGCCTAACAAAGGTTGGAAAGGGACCCACAGGTGTCAGGAAAGCCTGAATACTCCCTTATCATTATTGGGGGTCCTTTTGAGATGGTAAACCATTCCCCAGCAGAGATATGATACCAGGATGCAAATTTCCACTGACTAAAGCTGATTATTTTACAACCCTATAAATAGCGGTCCCAAGAGGGGGTACCTTTGAGCTCTCAAGGACTACGGCAGGCTGCAACCCAGCGGTGTTCCTCTGAGTGGGACGCCTCTCAGAGGCCATAACCTCAGAGGTTTTGAAAAAGGGGGTTCATCTGCCTGGGCAGTTGCTGCTGCCCACTGACACTCAATCCTTTGCCCATTGAAGAGTGCTGAGAAACCTGATGTGAGGATGTTATTTGTAATATTACTTTTCACTGCAACCGAGGGATATGTTTAACATACGTATGTGTATATAGGTATGTACATCTATATATCCATATATCTCCATCTTATTGTATTGTGTCAGCTTAAATGCTTAATTTTAAGTGCATGCATATTAGCTTCAAGAATCAAGTGTTTGAGAAATCGTGTGATTCATTTTAACTATACAAACTGCTGTTAAATCACATTTGTCATCCTTTAGACATAAACCGTTGACCAGGTCTGAGGCTAAGTTTAGATCCACCTGCACCTAGACTCATTTCCAAGAGGAAGTTTTAGAAAGCAAGGGTATTTCTCTGAACCTCGAGACTCAATGGGAGGCTTTCCCTTTGCCTTTTCACCTTTAACCCCTCTACCCAGATTTCCTCTTAAATTCAATTAGACATAAACCGTTGTCCAAATCTGAGACTGGGACCAGGTCCAACTGCACATAGGTTCCAAAAGGAGCAAAGGAAGCAAGGGGTCTAATCTGAACTTTGTGATTCAATGAGAGGGTCTCCCTTCTTCTTTTGCACCATCGGGTCCTGTACATATTATTCCAATTCAATTCCATGTAAATCGCTTGAACTCAATCCTATACAAATATTTCAATTCAAACACAACCTCTTTTTGCATGTAATAAAGTGAAACTTGCCATCAGATTCTGTTGAATCACTAATTTATGAATTCCTATTAAACTACTTCTAGAAATATCTCTGAACTAACTCGTTTAGTGATCCTACACGCTCCATTTAGTGACAGTGAGCCAAATAGTTTTACTCTGTGTATGAAGTGTGTTTTGTATTCTGTAGAACAGCCAACTGCAGAGCTTGATTTCACTGGGAAAAGGGGATGTGGTGGCAATAGCAGCATTGGGCTATTTTTGCAGTTTGGAAGAGTTGCTGTCTGCCTGGCTACGTTTTAGGCACAGATCCAAGTGTTCTAAGTCTAAAAATGACCAGCCTTTCCACCCCATTGCTGTAACTCCACTCGTTTAAGTAAGCCAGTGTTATTTCCAGGGCGGTCTATTGGCACTGACCTTCCCAACCCACGGCTCTGGTTACACTTTGGTTTTCCTCCAGGGTGCAGTTGCCAAAGTCACTCTCCCTGCTGCAGAAAACAGTTTGTGTCAAATCCCTGGTCTGCCTTGCTGCATGGCCGTATGGATGCTAGCCATGGAGAAAAGGGGGGACAGGCAATGGGGTGGTCTCTGGGCTGCAGGGCTGGTTTCCGCCCTGGCATGAGAGAAAAGCAACAGCACTGGGTTTGTGCTTGGCAGCCGGGGGGCAAAGGACAGGCCTGGGGTGCCCAAGAGCTGTGCCGGGTGAAAGGCCACCCAGGGCAGGAGCAGACCCTGGGGCCTCCTGGGTTCAGGGACCGCCCCATCACCCCCCTGTCATAATGGCACTGTAATAAAAACCTACATTGTAAATTTGCTGAGAGTAATGTTAACTGGTAACTGTGTAACTGAAGCAAGGCTGATACAATAAGGTTTGAGTAGTTGCTAACTGAGCAAGGCCCGTTATTACGTGAAGTTTGGGTAATCATAAGCTACAGATGTTCCTTTGTCTTTAAGAAACTGCAGAACCCCCCTTATCTATGTTCCTTTGTCTTTGAGACAAACTGTGGAAGCCCCCTTATCTATGAGACTGTAAATTCCCAAGGACAACTAAGAGGGGGCAGAAGAACCAGTAAGGGACATGCGCAGGGAAAGAAGGTAAAAAGTTCAGCCTTAGAAGTCTGTATGAAGGTCACTGAGGAAGACTCTTACTTCATCCCGAGACCCTCACCCAAGACCACCAGGAGACAGTGCGCATGCGGAAAAGACTTGCAAAACGAATCATCATACGAAGCGGGAGGAAATTTATCTATTACAACATCTTAGTGAATATGCACGTATAAGCTCTATAAAAGGAGTGACTGTATCATCCTCGGTGTGCGTGCTGGCGGAGCGGAGACTCCCCGCGCACCCAGCGCTGTTTGCTTATTGCCTTTCCTATATGAAATTGCAATAAATATCCATCTGATTTGGAATCGGTCTTTGAACATTTATAACAGCACCCCCGTGTCACAATGCCCTGGAGCAAGATAAAAGGAGGTGAGGCTTGGCCACAGGGCAGAGCTGGCCCAGGAGCAGGGGGATGAGAGAGGGGGGCGGGAGGCTGGGCAAGGCTGCTGGAGGTTCTCAGGTGCCAGGCCAGCTCCTAGTGGGGCCACAGTCAGAGCTCTGCTGATGAAGAAAAATCCTTTGCAGCTGGGCAGCGCTTGCAAGGTCAAGGGAATGCCTTCTTGAAGGGCACTGCCAAGCTCACGGTCCTCATCCCCATTGGAGCCAGGGCGGTAGCGGTAAGTAGTGGGATGCACAGATGCTGTAAGAGGACACAGCTGAGGGAAGGAGAGGAGGGCTTGAGCATCTGGTGGCAGGCGTGAGCAAGCTGCGGGGCAAGGAGGCAGCTCTTGCTCCCATGCTCAGGGAATAGGCAATTGCCAGTGCTGGGGTCAGGAAGGAATTTCCCCTGGGGCAGATTGGCCCTGGTCCCCGGCTCTTTTTTCCCTTCTTCTGCAGCACTGAGCATGGCACTTGTCAGGGCTCTCCTGGTCTGCCTGGGCTGGGTCACTGCCTGCAGCTCCCGCAGCACCAAGATGTCTCTTGTGCCCTGCAGCTGCCCTGAGGAGGGCTTTTTTTCCCCAGTGGCGGGCTAGCGAGTGTCCTCTTACCAGCACTGAGCACAGCCCCTTGCCAGGGCTCCTTTGGGCTGTTGTAGGCAGGTGCTGCTGCTCCTGCTTCACAAACACCTCCCTGAAAAAAAAACCCAAAAAATCCCCACAAACAAAAAAACCACAAACCAACCAAAAAAAGACTGAAAGTTAAGGAAGAAAGGAAAAAGGAGAAAAAAGGGAAAGGAAAGGAAAGGAAAGGAGAAAGGAGAAAGGAGAAAGGAGAAAGGAGAAAGGAGAAAGGAGAAAGGAGAAAGGAGAAAGGAGAGAAAGGCGAAAAGAAGAAAGGAAGGAAGAGAGGAAGCAAGGAAGGAAGTAAGGAAGGAAGAGACAAAAGGAAGGAAGGAAAAAAAAGGAAAGGCAGCAGAAAGGAAAGAAAGAAAGGAGGCAGGAAGCCCGAAAGAAGACATGAAAGCAAGAAAGCAGAAATGAAAGTAAACTGCAAAGAAGGAAAGCAAGAAGGAAAGGAGGAGAACAAGAAATCAGGCAGAAAACCAAGAAGTGAAGTAGGAAAGCAAGAGAGTAGGCAGGAAAGCAAGAAGGAAAGAACGAAAGCAAGAAAGCAGGAAAGAATGAAGGGAAGAAGTAAAGAAGGAAAGCAGGAAGGCAGGCAGGAAGCAAGGAAGCAAGGAAGGAAGAAGAAAGGGAAAAAATGAAAGGAAGGCAGGAAGGAAAGAATGAAAGCAGGCAGGAAAGCAAGAAGCAAAGAGTGAAAGTAAGAAATCTGTCAGGAAAGCAAGCAGGGAAAGTAAGAAACTAAGAAAGCAGGAAAGAGGGAAGGCAGGAAGGCAAGAAGGGAGGCAGGCAGGAAGGCAAGAAGCAACGAAGGAAGGAGGGAGGAAGAGAAAAACTAGGTAGGAGAAAAGAAAGTAAGGCAGGAAAGAAAGCAAGAAAAAATGCAGGAAGTGAAGAACCAAAGAAGGAAAGCAAGAAAGCAGGCAGAAAATCAAGAAGCAAAGAAGGAAAACAAGGAAGCAGACATGAAAGCAAAAAGTAAAGAAAGAAAGCAAGAAGCAAAGAAGGAAAGCAAGGAGCAAAGAAGGAAAGAAATAAAGCATGCAGGAATGCAGGAAGAAAGAAGGAAAGGAAGAAAGCAGGCAGAAAAGCCAGCAGGAAAGAAGGAAAGCAAGAGAGCAGTCAGGAAGGAAATAAGGTAAGAAGAAAAGCAAGAGTGCAGGCAGCAAAGCAAGCAGGAAAGAAGGAAAGCAAGAGTGCAGGCAGGAAAGAAGGAAAGCAAGAGTGCAGGCAGGAAAACAATAGGAATGAAGGAAAGCAAGAAAACAGGCAGGAAAGTAAAAAGCAGAAAAGGGAAACAAGAAGCAAAAAGGTAAAGCAAGAAAGCAGACATGAAAGCAAAAAGAACAAAGGAAATGTCATGGGTTCAGCAGTAGCAGTCATTTTTCTCCCTCTTGGTAGCTGGTGCAGCACTGTGGTTTTAATTTCGTGCCCGGGAGCAGCGCTGATAACACCAGTGTTTTCAGTTACTGCTTGGCAATGTTTTGGTCTGGCCAAGGACTTTCTGAGTCTCATGCTATGCCAGGGAGGAGGGGGAGCTGGGAGGAAGCAGAGACAGGGTGCCTGACACAAACTGACCAAAGAGCTATTCCATGCCACAGCACATCATGCCCAGGATGTAAAGTACTGGGGGCAGGAACACGGAAGGGGCTCGCTCTCTCTCTCGTCTCAGTCGGGCAGTGAGCAGTTGTATCCTTTTCCCTTGTATTTGCCTTGTCATTACTATTATTATTAGTGGCAGCGGCAGTGATTTGTATTATATCTCAGTTACTGGACTGTTCTTATCTCAGCCCATGGGAGTTACATTCTTCAGTTCTTCTCCCCATTTCCCCCCCATCGGAGTCGGGGGGGGGGGGGAGGAAGGGAGGGAGAAGTGAAATTTACAGCTTAAACCACGACAGGAAAGCAAGAAGCAAAGAAGGAAATCAAGAAAGCAGGCAGGAATGCAGGAAGAAAGAAGGAAAGGAAGAAAGTGGGCTGAAAAGCAAGAATAACAGAAGGAAAGCAAGAGAGCAGGCAGGAAGGCAAGAAGGCAAGAGGGAAAGCAAGAAAGCAGGAAAGAGGGAAGTAAAGAAGACAGGAAGGTAGGAAGTCAGGAAGGAAGGAGAAAGGAAGGGAAAAAGGAAGGAAAGAAAAAAAGGAAAGGGAAGCAGGAAGGAAAGAACGCAAGCAGGTAAGAAAGCAATAAGGAAAGAAGGAAAGTAAGAAATCCACCAGGAAAGCAAGAAGGAAAGTAGTTAAGGAAGAAAGCAGAAAAGAGGGAAGGCAGGAAGGGAGACAGGCAGGAAGGCAGGAAGGAAAGAAGGGAGGAGGAAGGAAGAGAAAAAAAGGGTAGGAGAAATGGAAAGGAAAGCAGGAAAGAAAGGAAGAAAAGAGGCAGGAAAGGTAGAACCAAAGAAGGAAAGCAAGGAAGAAGACATGAAAGCAAGAAGCAAAGAAGGAAAGCAAGAAGCAAAGAAGGAAAGCAAGGAAGCAGACATGAAAGCAAGAAGCAAAGCATGAAAGCAAGAAGCAAGGAAGGAAAGCAAGAGAGTAGGCAGAAAGCAAGAAGGAAAGAAGGAAAGCAAGCATAACAGAAGGAAACCAAGAGAGCAGACAAAGGAAAGAAAGAGAGCCGTCAGGAAGAAAAGAAGGAAGAAAGAAGGAAAGGAAGAAAGCAGGCAGAAAAGCAAGCAGGAAAGTAGGAAAGCAAGAGAGAAACAGAAAGCAAGCAAGAAAGAAGGAAAGCAAGAGAGCAGAAAGAGTGAAGGTAAGAAGTAAGAGAGGAAGTCAGTATGTCAGGAAGGAAAGAATGAAGAAGGAAGTGAAAATAGGAAGGAAAGGAAAAAAGGAAAGGGAGGCAAGAAGGAAAGAATGAAAGCAGGCAGCAAAGCAGTAAGGAAAGCAGGAAAGTAAGAAATCCATGAAGAATGCAAGAAGGAAATTATTTAAGCAAGAAAGCAGAAAACAGGGAAGTTACGAAACCAGGAAAGGAGGCAGGCAGGAAGGCAGGAAGCAAGGAAGGAAGGAGGAGGGAAGGGAAAAAAAGGATAGGAGAAAAGGAAAGAAAGGCAGGAAAGAAAAGAAGGAAACAGGCAGGAAAGGAAGAACCAAAGAAGGAAAGCAAGAAAGCAGTCAGGAAATCAGAAAGGAAGGAAGGAAAGCAAAGAAACAGACATGAAAGAAAACAGAAGGAAGGAAAGCAAGAAGCAAAGAAGAAAAGCAAGAAAGCAGGCAGGAATGCAGGAAGAAAGAAGGAAAGGAAGTAAGCAGGCTGAAAAGCAAGCATGACAGAAGGAAAGCAAGAGAGTAGGCAGGGAATCAAGAAGGAAAGAAAGAAAACAAGAGAGGAGAAAGGAAGGCAAGAAGGTAAGAAGGAAAGCAAGAAAGCAGGAAAGAGGGAAGTAAAGAAGACAGGAAGGTAGGAAGTCAGGAAGGAAGGAGAAAGGAAGGGAGAAAAGGAAGGAAAGAAAAAAAGGAAAGGCAGTCAGGAAGGAAAGAACGCAAGCAGGTAAGAAAGCAAGCAGGAAAGAAGGAAAGTAAGAAATCTGTCAGGAAAGCAAGAAGGAAAGTAGTTAAGGAAGAAAGCAGACAAGAGGGAAGGCAGGAAGGCAGGAGGGGAGACAGGCAGGAAGGAAAGAAGGGAGGAGGAAGGGAGGGAAAAAAAGGGTAGGAGAAATGGAAAGGAAAGCAGGAAAGAAAGCAAGCAAAAAGGCGGGAAAGGTAGAATCAAAGACGGAAATAAAGCAAGCAGGCAGGAAATCAAGAAGCAAAGAAGGAAAGCAAGGAAGCAGACATGAAAGCGAAAAGCACAGAAGGAAAGCAAGAAGCAAAGAAGAAAAGCAAGAGAGCAGGCAAAGGAAAGAAAGAGAGCAGTCAGGAAGGAAATAAGGAAGAAAGAAGGAAAGGACGAAAGCAGGCAGAAAAGCAAGAAGGAAATAAGGAAAGCAAAAGAGCAGGCAGAAAATCAAAAAGGGAAGCAAGAAAGCAAGAGAGCAGGCAGAAAGCAAGAAGGGAAGAAGGAAAGCAAGAATGCAGGAAAGAGTGAAGGCAAAAAGTAAGACCGGAAAGCAGGGAATGAGGAAGGAAGGGAAGAAGGAGAAAGGAAGAAAAAAAGGCAGGGAAGTTAAAACTGAAAGGCAGGCAGGAAGGAAAGAATGAAAGCAGGCTGGAAAGCAGTAAGGAAAGAAGAAAGTCAGAAATCTGTCCAGAATGCTAGAAGGAAAGTAGTGAAGCAAGAAAGCAGAAAAGAGGGAAGGCAGGGAAGCAGGAAGGGAGGAAGAAAGGAGGAGGGAAGGGAAAAAATGATAGGAGAAAAGGAAAGTAAGGCAGGAAGAAAGGAAGAAAGCAGGCAGGAAAGGAAGAACCAAAGAAGGAAAGCAAGAAAGCAGGCAGAAAATCAAGAAGCAAAGAAGGAAAACAAGGAAGCAGACATGAAAGCAAAAAGTAAAGAAGGAAAGCAAGGAAGCAGGAAAGAGTGAAGGCGAGAAGTAAGACAGGAAGTCAGGAAGTCAGGATGTAAAGAAGGAAAGGAAGGGGAAAAAAAAGACAAGAGAAAAGGAAAGGAAGGCAGGAAAGAAAGCAAGAAAGCAGGCAGGAAAGAAAGAACTAAAGATGTAAGGGAACAACGCAAGCAGGAAATCAAGAAGCAAAGAAGCAAAGCAAGGAAGCAGACATGAAATGAAAAAGGAAATAAGGAAAGCAAGAAGCAAAGTAGGAAAGCAAGAAAGCAGGAAAGAGGGAAGGCAGGAAACAAGGAAGGAAGGAGGAAGGAAGGGGAAAAAAGGAGAGGAGAAAAAGACAAGAATGTAGGAAAGAAAGCAAGGAAAGAGGCAGGAAAGGAAGAACCAATGAAGGAAAGGAAGAAAGCAGGCTGGAAATCAAGAAGCAAAAAGGGAAAGCAAGGAAGCAGATATGAAAGCAAAAAAATGGAAGGAAAGCAAGAAGCAAAGAAGGAAAGAAATGAAGCAGGCAGGAATGCAGGAAGAAAGAAGGGATGGAAGAAATCAGGCAGAAAAGCCATCAGGAAAGAAGGAAAGCAAGAGAGTAGGCAGGAAATCAAGAATCAAAGAAGGAAAGCAAGGAAGCAGACATGAAGGCAAAAAGCAAAGAAAGAAAGCAAGAAGGAAAGAAGGAAAGAAAAAAAGCAGGCAGGAATGCAGGAAGAAGAAGGAAAGAAAGAAAGCAAGTAGAAAAGCAAGCAGGACAGAAGGAAAGCAAGATAGCAAGCAGGAAAGCAAGAAGGAAAGAAGGAAAGCAAGAAGGAAAGAAGTAAAGCAAGAAGGAAATAAGGAAAGCAAGAGAGCTGGATGGAAAGGAAGAAGGAAATAAGGAAAGCAAGAAAGCAGGAAAGAGGGAAGGCAAGAAGTAAGACAGGAAGGCAGGAAGGAGGAAGGAATGGAAAAAAGGAATGAAAGGAGAAGAGGAAAGGCAGGCATGCAGGAAAGAACGAAAGCAGGCAGGAAAGCACAAAACCAGGCAGGAAAGCAAGAAAGCAGGCAGGAAAGCAAGAAGGATAGAAGGAAGGCAAGAAAGCAGGAAAGGAGAAGAAAGGTAGGGAGGCAGGAAGGAATGCTGGAAGGAAGGCAAGGAAGGCAGGCAGGAAGGCAAGGAAGGAAGGAAGGGAGGAGGGAAAGAAGAAGAAGAAGGAAGGAAGACGTAGTATGGAAGAAGAAGGATGGAAGAAGAATGTAGGAAGAAGGAGGAAGGAAGAAGGAGGAAGGAAGAAGAAGGAAGGCAGGAAGAAGAAGGGAAGGAGAAAGGAAGAAGAAAGAAGAAGAATGAGAAAGGAAGAAGAAGAAGAAGAAAGGAATGAAAAAGGAAGAAGTGGAAGAAAAATATGAAGGAGAAAGGAAGGTGAAGAAGAAAGAATATGAAGGAGAAAGGAAGAGGAAGAAGAAAGAATATGAAGGAGAAAGGAAGGGGAAGAAGAAAGGAAGAAGGCAGGAAGAAGAAAGGAAGAAGGAAGACAAGAAAGGAATGAGACAAGGGGGGTACAAAATTACAAAATAAAATATGTAAACCTTTAGAATCAATTTTAAGTAATGCTAAGTGTGATGGCTTTTTAACAGTTGTAATGGAAAGTTATAAAAAAAATACAGAGGACAGCTAGAGAACATGCTGAGAATCCTTGTATAAGATAAACTGCTGTAGTTGACATAGTTTAGGCCTTTATGACCTTAGTACAAAATGAGTGTAAGAAAAACAGTCTAGAAGAACAGGACATAAAGATAGGGAGTATCTGGAAAGGCAGGGGCCCAGGATAGGCTGCAGTTAAACTAACTGATAAGCAGGAGGATGGGATGATTATTATGTCTGTGGTGTTAACGAACCGATTAAGCTGGTATAAGCATCTACTGCGCGTGCTTCAAAGGCTGCCAGCAGTGATGAAGATTGTTGGAAGAAGTAAACGACCCTCAGAGACCACCACCGCATTTTTGTACGCATGCGAGGAACGTTCTGGAAAATGAGATAATCCATACGTAGCCTCATGAATATGTATGTATGCTCTGTAGCTATGTAAGGACTGCTTGTGTAGCAATAGGTGGACACACGTTAGGAGGAGCTATCCCCCGTGTCTCCCAGCGCCCGCAATAAAGAATACCTGCTTGTCAACTAGAAAACTTTGTTGGCAAGTTTGCTCCTGGAGTTTTCTCCGAATCAGGAAGAAGAAGAAATGAAGAAGAAGAAAGGGAGAAGAAAAAAGGAAGCAGAAGAAAGGGCGAAGAAGAAGAAAGAAAGCAGCAGCAGAAGAAAGCAAGCTGAGGAAGAAGAAAGCAAGCTGAGGAAGAAGAAAGCAAGCTGAGGAAGAAGAAAGAAAGCGGAAGAAGAAGAAAGGAAACGGAAGAAGAAGAATGGAAGAAGAAGAAAAGAAAGGAAGAAGAAGAAGAGAGGGAGAAGAAGAGAAGAAGAAGAAGAGAGGGAGAAGAAGAGAGGAAGAAAAAAGGAGGAAGGAGGAAGAAAGAAAGAGAAAAGAAAAGAAGTGTCTCACCACACTCAGTATGAAGATTTTTTTTCCTAATGACTATAATCTAAATCTCCCCTCTTCCTGCTTAAAGCCATTTCCTCTTGTCCTATCACTATAGGCTCTTGTAAAAAGTCCTTCTTCAGATTTCTTGTAGGCCCCTTCAGGTGTTGGAACACTGTTACAAGATCTCCCCAGAGCCTTCTGTTCTCCAGGCTGAACAAGCCCAGCTCTCTTAGATTGTCTTCCTAGGAGAGGTGCTCCAGCCCTCAGAACATCTTTGTGGCCCTCCTTTAACAAAACAGTAATTCATGCTGAAAGGTAATTAAAGGTTGTCTGTAAACACAACAGCTACGCAGGTCCACCAGATCTGGTTCTTTAAGTACAAAGATTGTCACCCTGAATTTAGATTTCGCTTGAACTTCTAGCCACATGAGAGTCTCTTTCTTCACTGGAATGACTAATTTGTTATGGAGCAAGGTTTGTGGCTGGTGTAGCTGAAGTACAAAAGCTCTGTGAAAGCTCCAAGTGTATTAATCCGCGTAGAGTTCATATTAGTTTGCCTGGAAGCCAAATATAAGCAGAATGACCAGCATGCAAGTATGCTTAAATGCTGCCATGACACAGCCCAAAACTAGGTAGAAGCATTTCATGTAATGAGCAAGGCAATCCACCAAGCCGCAAAACCAGGCTTGCGCAGTTGCACTTTGAAGCCATCTAAGTAACAGAAGCTACAAGAGAAAGACCAAAATAAGCACAGAGGATGGAAAATGGGGAGTGCATCCTGCCCAAGGCACAAGAGGCATGACTCTGTATGTCATGTATGTCATGTCTATAACTTGTATATTTCAAGTTATTTGGAATGTAGCACTCAACTAACACACCCTATTACACCTTAACTCTGAAAGACTCCTCGGAAATATGTATGAGTGCATGGGGGGGTGTGTATAAACATCAGAAAGATTAAGTCACAGCTGAATCAATAGAGGAATATCCATAAACAAATAATGAATGATGCATATTTCACTTAGAATAGAATTTTTCAAATGTTTTTCTGCAAGTGGGTGTTCCATTGGAAAAAGCCTCTTTGTCCAGACTCAACCTTTTGGAATATATACACATTCCTCTGGAAATTTAAAATGGAAGGTTTCTCAGTCTAAACATTAGATTTCTAGTAAAAATCCGAGGTAAACAGCATTTCTCCTAGAAGTTGGGTCCCTTAAAGTATTACTTTGAATATCGCGCAAGATTTCCTTGAAAAATTTTTATTTGAAATGCTTTATCACCAAATCTCACTTCTATACAGACCTGAAGAGAAACTGGCATCCATGAGATTCCACAGACAGCTTTGTTTAGATCATTCATGAAAGACTTGGGGCCCTCATCCTTTAAGGTACAAAAGCTTCCGTATGCTCTATGAAAAGTGTACCTACGAAAGTTTAAAGCCACTCTAATATTACTGGGAAAGTCACAGGCTTAAAAATCTTTAATGGCTTCCAGAAAAAAAAACAAAAAGTAATGTTTAAATATAAAAAAATGCCCCATTTTTCCATCCCTCTGATATCGTTGCAGCATTTATGCTATTACTTTGTAATAGTTACTTTCTGAACTGAAATATACACTGCCCTGTATTTTGATTCATTAGTCTTACTTGACCTAGAACAGAAGAGATATAAAATAAGCACAAAGTAGGCAAGGTATGTGTTTTATTACATATTTCTGTAAATTCAAGATAAATTATGTGTAAGTTCATGACTTTTTTTTTTAATGGAAAATATATCCCACTGGTCAGAACAATGTCTAAACTTTCAGGGTTTTGTTGTGTCAAATGGTGATTTAACTCACATTTTTAACAGTCCAAAATGCATTTATCAAAATAGGTAATTATCTGCATTTTATTCTTTTACTTGTTTTTAAAATAAATCCCCTGAGGAGGAAATGAACACACAGCATTTGTATATATTTGTATTGTAAGCAAAGGAAGATATTTGAACAGCTGCAAGTAAATATACACAATAGAAGTAAACTCAATAACTGTAACACTTAGTATTTTCTTACAATCGAAGTGTTGGAAGTTCTTACTCCCTTAGCATTCTAAACTCAGCCCTGAAAATCTGGACTTGTTGCTCATGATCTATGCACATTGCCAGACAAAAACTAGAGACCTATAGGAACTGCATCCAAGAAAGAGACATAGTGAAGTTTTAAAATTTGGTATGTGGCAGCAGCTGGGAATAGTTCTATGTCCCTTGGCCTGATCAGGATTGCTGGTGCTAGCAATACTTATTTTTCTCATCAAACAGCTAGACCTAAAGTTACGGTTTTCTTTCATTGCTCTGCAACAGGAAGTCCACATTTCTCACACTCTTAAAAGGAATCTAGATGAACTAGAAGAAATTTCATTATTTATTAATTGTAATGTATCTAGAAGTACATAGTTATGTGTTCATATAGGCATTCTGAAATTAAGCAATTCATCTTCAGTTTTTATATGGTTACATTTAGAGACAATAAAGAGTATCATTACAGAAATAGTTGTTAATTCATCCCATTTGCATATGTAATAATATAACCTTCAAAGAAATAAGGATTATTTTCAGAATTTAATTCATGTGACAGCATTTGAAAGTACAAACATGAATCATATGGTATAATATCAGGATAATTTAAGTATTAGCATAATTTCATCAATGTACCAAGGTATTAAAACCCCATACCCTTTGTCATGGCAGTGTTCAAGGTTAGGTTGAATGGAGTCTTGGGTGACATGGCTTAGCGTATGGTGTCCCTGCTCATGGCAGAGAGGTTGGTACTAGATGATCTTAAGGTCCTTTCCAACCCTAACTATTCTATGACTCTATGATCATCTGATTATCACACAGATAGAGTCAGTATGTCTCTGTTTACATTAATAAACCTTTGAATTCCTAAGCATAGTGCTCGTCCCAGCCTGCATTGCAGCTCCATCTCAGGGTAAAACAAGGTGAACACCAGTCTCTTATCATTTCATACTACCAAGTTTCCCTGAAAACTAAACCTAGAAATAATAGGTTAAGGTAATTAAAATGCAACTTCAAAATCACTCAGTCAACTGAGATTTTGGTTACATGAATCACAGAATCATAGAATCATAGAATAGTTAGGGTTGGAAAGGACCTCAAGATCATCTAGTTCCAGCCCCCTGCCATGGGCAGGGTCACTTCCCACTAAAGCATGCCCTCCAAGGCTCTGTCCAACCCGGCCTTGAACACCGCCAGAGATGGAGCATTCACAACTTCCCTGGGCAACCCATTCCAGTGCCTCAGCACCCTTACAGTAAAGAATTTCTTCCTCATATCCAATCTAAACTTCCCCTGTTTAAGTTTGAACCCATCACCCCTTGTCCTCTCACTACAATCCCTAAGGAAGAGTCCTTGCCCAGCATCCCTGTAGGCTCCCTTCAGATATTGGAATAAATAATAATTATGAATATATGATTCAAAAGTACAAAACCAGCAATATAACTACATGCAATTTAGTGGAAGTTTAAAAATGAAAGGGAATGTCTGCATAATCTTTTGCAGAAAGTTGCAAGTGAGCTCTGCCAATGTTGAAGCTGACCAAGCTTTTAGTAATAGCTCGTCATTAAGTCCAAACTAATACATCTTTCTGGTTCATGGCTCATGCTTAGTACTAAGCTAATGCACATGCATGGCTGCTCTTCAGCATGGAGCATGGATAGGTTCTGCTTTCCAAAGGTAATGTAAACTACTCTAAAAGCATGTTCTATGTGAAGGCTTTGAAATAGTCCCAAATAGCAGTATTAAATAACCAAAATGATGGGACGAAACGAATGTATTCAGAGTGCATACATGTCATATAAAAAAATATGCATGTGTACACACACGTACGCACCATTTTTAAACCTAAGCTATTAGCAAGAAGGAAACAGTCTAGGTGCATATGGCTGGCAAGAATGCGATTTACTGTGGCACTGAGCATCCATCCGTTTTTATATTTCTAAAAGAAAATGCAGCACTTTCCCCCTATGCCTCTCCAATAAAGCCATTCTCTTATGAAGTTTCTTTTATTTTCCTTATAAAACTTTCAATGTCAACCTTGTATTAAGAAAAACCTGGTTTTGTCCTACAGATAAGGGTACTTACTGTCTTAGAAAAAGTTAGTCTCTGCTACAACTGACAGCCATAACTGCTCTGAAGTCCTTTCTTTGTCCCACACATAAACGTGCACGGAAGTAAAAAGTTATCTTTCAGAACATTGAAACCATCTTCACAAATCTTCCATATTTGTTGCACAGAATTTTGGAGGAAGGAAAAAGTATTAAGAAACATGGGACAATGTAAAATCCAGGTACTTAGAGGCTTTATTTATCATAACGCACATACTAGTTCAAAGATAAACAGGAAAGATTAAAAAATGCAGCTACCCACATTATAAAATGACTCAGACCTCTGGCTATGCAAGCAATGGCAAATGGATTTTCAAAAATAATTAATAGAAAAAATTGTATTTTATTGCATCTTGGCACTTGGAAGCCCATTGGTCTTTAAAGCTCCAGGGATTTCTTGAAGTGAGTATGTTGCATTGAGTTCCTATTAAAGAGCACTTTGAGCTGAGCCACTGTATTAAGCTTGTTTATGCTGTATTATTTGTCCTTTCACATCACCTCGGGGGGAAGAAAGAGTCCAATCGTCTGTAGCAAAGCAACAAAGCTGAGAGTCTTAAAGTACATGCTTACTTACCAAGAAACGCCTATCTCCCATTTCTGATGACTAAGAGATGTTTCAGTTTCTTAAATTCAAGAACCGCTGTGGTTTGATTTCTATTTATCTATGCCTACTTAGATCAGAAAGAATGGAAGAAGACTGGTGCTTTTAAACTATCGAAGAAGAATAAAATGAAGAAGGAATATTAAATTACATACATTTTCATGAGTCTCTTTTTTTTAACACTTTGTTAACAGAACCTATTCTTGGGCCTGCGAAAAGAGAGTTTTAAGACTCCTTTATTTTCCTGGAAGCTGCCTGTATCAGTGAAAAACTCCGTCCTTCCTGGGTTCTATCAAGCCATTGCCTGCATGTCAAAAACATCCCAGTACTAACAAGATATCTAGCTCTAAGTTTTATGACTTCCTGAAAGTTATAGTAAGCTAGTTGAGTCAAACATTTACAGCATGGGACTTTAATAAAAGTTTATTAGGAAACAAAAACAATGGATCAGCTGAAAGCAGCTATTACTATTGCCAATTGTCAGTTTTCTCACTCGAATGTAGTGTAGAAGTCTCTCCACGAGGGGCCGCACAGAGACTGCTTAAATAAAACTCGAATAAAACTCCTATGAGAGAGTGAAAACACAAACCCCTAAATAATGCTTTGATCCGCGATAAGAGCAAACAATTTACATTCTTAGGGGAGAGACATGGCTGCGTTTTTGTGTTTGTCTGCTTGTTTGTTGTGTATTTTACTTGTTTAGTTCTAAAACATTAACCCACTTTGGCAAAAAAATAAGTCTGGCACTGACTGCATTGTTACAAATGGTAGTGCATAAAAGATACTCTTTTCTTTATCATATTGGGATAATCTATACTAACATGGCAGGCAATGCAGCTTCAAGTGCTACTTCTCGTATAAATCTGGTCCTTCCAAAAAATCCAAGATGCATCAAGAACTACTATTTGGATTTCTCTTAAATACAATATGTTTTAAAATCCTGAAGTTGAAAGCTGGAAGTTTAAGCTAAGAAATAACATCATTATTACAATTACTGTTATTATTGCTGCCGCCAATATGAATGCTACTGCAAATAACATACTGTCAATGTTACTGCCAAGCTGATAAAGTATAGGATGAATGAGCAGGCACTAAGTTGGATGGAAAACTGACTGAAAGGATGGGTCAAGAGGGTGATGATCAGGCACAAAGACTACTTGGAGGCCAGTAACTGGCAGTGTACACCAGCTATCAATAGCAGGTCTGATCATTTATGATCTGGTCTTCAGCAAGGCTGCAGATGGCACAAAACTGGGAGAAGCGGCTTATACCTTAGAGTCTTGTCCTGCCACCCTGACAGAACTCAACAGGCTGGAGAAATGGTATGACAGCAACCTCATGAAATTCAACAACTAGAATTGCAAAACACTGTATATGTGAAGGATCAACCCCATGCACCAATAGTTTAGCTTATTGATGGCAGCATAAGTAGCTTTGCAGAAAAGGACTTGGAGGTACTGATGGAGAGCATAAATATACATGTCTGTGTACATATGGAGAAGTAGGAATATTTAGATACAATTGCACTTCCTATATTCATGACAGATTCCACAGTGTTTCATACAAAAATGACTATACGGTGTACTTGAGAAATGTTCACAATGACGTTTTTCGTAAATCTCAGAAGCCTCACTGCTAGAAATATTGCTACCATAAATTATGATTGCCAGTACTAGCAGTCTAGATAAAGTCTGTGGCCCTTGCCATTTTAGCAGCACTTCCTGTTAACAGTCACAAGTGGTTTTCTATAATGTGATAGTATTACATGTGTGATGATTTGATGAGCAGCAACATCCTTGATAGCATAATATTATTGTCTGTGGCAGTTGCTGATAAGTTTAAGAACAGTTTGTACTTGATGAGCACCGTACTGGAAATATGCACCTCAGATTTGAAAAATGCAATGTCAGTAGGTACATTTCGGAGTACTTGCTCCACGGAGAGGCGGAGATTTATTGCCAGACTGTATTAATCCTTTAGAGATTAATGAACTTTATTTCAGATAAATTACTGTGTTTATTAATAATTCACAAAAATTGGCCAACCATTTAACACAGCACATGGAGCTGCCTGATGAAGAGATAGTGTCTTTTCATTTGGTCTTAGAGTGTTTCATAATTTAAAAGATGAACAAGATAGGATTTTGCAGTATGCTAATAATGTGTCACTAATAACTGAATGCCATGGGTTCAGCTGCAGCAGTCATTTTTCTCCTTCTTGGTAGCTGTGGTTTTGATTTTGGGCCTGGGAACAGTGCTGATAACACGGGGTTTTCAGTTACTGCTTGCTAATGTTTTGGTCTGGCCAAGGACTTTTTGAGCCTCATGGTCTGCCAGGGAGGAGGGTAAGCCGGGAGGAAGTGGAGACAGGGCACCTGACCCAAGCTGACCAAAGAGGTTATTCCATACCACAGCACGTCATGCCCTGGATGAGAAAACCAAGGGGAGAGACCCAGAAGGGTGGTGGTGCACTGGGGGGGGGGGGGGTTCACTGTTGAGGGTGCACTGGCTGGGTCGGGCTTGGTGAGCAGTTGTATTCTCTTTCCTTGTATTTCTCTTGTATTATTACCGGTGGTAGCAGTAGTGATTTGTGTATATACCTCAGTTACCAAACTGTTCTTCTCCCAACCTGTGGAAGTTGCATTCTTTTGATTCTCCTCCCCATCCCCCAGGGACTGGGGGAAGAAAGAGGGGGAGTGGGTGAGTAAACGAACTGGGTGAGTTATTGAGGGGCTTAAACCACGACACTGAAGAATCCTATAAATACACATTCCTTTTGTCTTGCTTCTGTAGTTTATAATCAGCTATGCAACAAAGAAAGGTAGCTTCATGGAAGATAAAAAATGTCAAGGAGAATAAGTAGAAAAAAAAAAAACGCTATCCTTCCTCAAGCTAATGACACACTAGATTTAAAAGAGTTAATGGCCAGCCAGCTTTCCTATATGTTATGCGCAGGAAAACTAAAGAGGGCTCCATGTAGTTTATCAAGAATTTTAACTGGTGTGCATTTCACAGAAAGTCCCAGAAGAAGGAGGTGTAACCCTCAAATAGAAAAGGCATTTTTTTTACCTTCTAGGATTAATTACTAAGGAGAACAAAGACAAGTGCCATTTTCCCTTTTTTTTCCCAAATAAAATTGGGGTAATTAGGGCAGTTATTTTTCTTTAAAAATACAGTGCTATAGATTATCTGCTGTTTCCTTTTCCTTTTGGCTCTTTGTTCATTGGCTCTGTGGAAAATTCCAGCTGCCCAAAGCATGTACTTATTCTAAGTAAATCACCTGTCTTCTGTTTTAAAGAAATATGACAACTGTTGAACTGCTAAGAGCAGTAATCAAGCATGGATAGAAGTGTTCTGTTATTTCTGGCTGCATTTGGAGAAAAAAATTTGAAAAAACATGTTTGTCGTGGTGACAACATATGCTCCATCCTCACACCAGTCAGAAAGATAGAAAATATCAACTACTAAAATTAGACTTCAAAAATTATCAGATGTTAATAGGATTCCGTTGAAGTTTTAAAGTACTTTTGTAGGCAGAAAGTTAATTCCGTATGAAAGCCAAGTGAGATGACCTGGACAGTTACAGGCCATTTATCCTGACAGCGGTCCCAAGCATTAAATGCAGTGATGATGTTTGACATAATTTATGAAGTTTGTAGTAATGCTAAAGACCACAGGTTTATAAACAATATCTTCAAACTGCTTGAATATTTATTTTGATGAGAACTAAAATCAGAATGATACTGCTTTTAGTGCTGAAGGATTATACTTGCACATTTGTACACATGCTTAATGATGTACCGCTTGAGAAACATGTTGTTAATATGGTTGATATTGAATGTTTTATATATTGACCAGTTATCAGGTATGAAAATGTAATTTTAAGTAAGGGTCATGAAATAGGGGTATTAGCTGCCCAGGCTGTCCATGCAACATACGAAAAGGTACGAGTTGCCTTAGAACCCAAGTAAACTGGACACTGAGGCAGCTTCTTAGACCTAAATCAGGACACTGGCTGCACAGACTGGATGTTGCTCTCCAACCACAAGTGCCTCTGCCTTTCTCCTGAAGGAATGCATGAAATTTACCCTTTAAAATGTTGACAAATAGTCTTTTTATCATCCTGTATGCAAAAGAAAGGATTCAGCACCTGCTACCCCTCCTGTCATGAAAGAGTTGCCTGCTCTTTTTAGGAACGTTTCAGGTTCAATTTCTAGTGCTGCTGTTAAGGCAGGTCCCTGTACAGAAATTAACTCAAGATTTGCCAGATAAAAGAGAGAGCAAAACATTCCCAGCTCCCTCAGCAGTATCCATAGCTTACAGAAGTCACCAGGATCAGATTCACCTTGATTAACTTTAGATATCCTGAATAGAAACAGTGGTATCTAAAAAAATGTACATAATGCCTTCTACAGTATGTGGAGAAAAATGCCCAACTTTAGGATATTCATCCTTTGACCTATTTTGAGCATATGCTTTAGGATGAGATTAGCTGATCCATAAATGTGCCCATACCAGTGGCTAGCTCAGGTATAGATGCTTGTATATGGTGAGCTGAATGCTACTTGAGATAAATTCCAGACTTACAATCAGAATCCATGGCCTTCCCTTTCCAGAAGAGAATGAATGCAGGACAGGGGGGAGAAGAAAAATAAAATAAAATAGAAAAAATATTCTCCCTTGCAGACCTTGAAATTTTTCCTAAATGACAGGATAACTTCCGATGGGAAGGTAGGAATACAAGCTACCTCCCCCATTCTGTCAGTTCCAGCACCACCACAGTAGAATATGGACACCTTAAGCTGCTTTTGAAACTGAATAGAAGATCTTAAGATACGGAAAATGAGATGGAAAAATCCCTGAAAACAGAAAAGATATTGATAATTTGTTGTTTGTAGCTTTGGTCATTCCTTATAGCCCTAAGTTATTTAAAACAGAAGCTGACGTTCGCCCTATTTTTTAAAACAAAAAAGTCAACTAATGCTACATTACATATGGAGCCTTAATCTGTCGGCATGTGGTATTGTGCCTTCATAACACCTTGTCACTTGATCCCCACTGGAGGCTTCCCTCCTCTACAGAAGCAGACAGGTGCATTGTGGTTAGTCTACAGCTAGTGGTGAAGGCAAAAAGAGGTTTAATGCTTCATTTCTGGATTCTGATCAAATGCAGGAGAAGCTAATCCAGACTTTGATTTCCTGGGCCAGAGAAGGAGGTGATCGTTCTGTGTTCTCACCAGCCTTTACCAGCTGTTATGCATGAAATTGTAAGATCTCTACTGTGCAGCCTTCCTTTGTCCTTATTTCCGTCACTACGCTGATCCATTAATCTGATGCAGTTCTGTGACAAAGCAATGTTGCATTTAGACATTGGAAAAGCACAGAAAGTAAATTCCTCATGGACTTCAAGAATTTCCAGGATTTTTAGTGATAATTGATATTTTTAGTACCTTAGCTTTCTATGTAATGCCTCAATTCTGTGCTTTTGATATCTTACTAGCTCATGGAGTTAGGCCTTAAGAGTCTTAGCACATCAGCGTCTCCCTCCTGGAAAGCATCGAGATTAACGTGCTGAGGGTTTTGGGGGTTTGCTCTCTACTTGTATGGAGCTCCTTGCAAAACACTTTAGTCAAAGAAATTCTTTGGGCTACATTAGGTACAGAGTCAAATATGAATCACTGTGATCCTCTCTGGCTTTAGAATATCACAATTCATACTAACAAACATTTTTTAAAAACATGCCTAACACATTTTGGAAGGAAAATGCTGCTTTTTGTGAATCATTCAAGAAACAATGTTGTTATTCATATTACTATTGTTATTAGGATCCTTTATTTCCTTTCATCACTATTTTCTGAAAATGTCTTCAATGTCTTAAATTAAAAGTGCATTATTGAATAACAAAATTACCACCTTGGTGAAAGGCCAGAGGGCAATGCAAAACCAATACACATTAAGTTCTTCTCCATACCTCTGTTTGAAAGTAATAATTTGGCTGAAGCAACACGGAGTTTATTTTTGGCCCCCTATACATACATATCTGAAGGCAGATGTGGTTTTTTTCCCCAGTCCTAACATTTATGCCTGAAATTATGCTACTAAATATATTTTGGTCTTGTTGTATGCATGGTAATGAAAGGATCCCTTTTGTTGCGTTATGATGTACTGTACTATTAGAGGGTTATGAAAACGTGAACAAAATAGTCATGTTTATGTTATGCACTAGCTACTACGGAGACTCTGCATGATTTCAAAATAAGAAATTGCTTTCTGGGATACAGCTGTGACAAAATGTTCTGTCTCAGGCACTACCTATTGGCTTTTCTGCTTGGGGCTCTAAAAATAGGTTTTGTTTCCCATACACGTGGTGATATGTGTGATGGGAGGATACCTCTCACTAAATGCATAAGTCAGGTTGCTATCAGTCATGTGGTGATCATTAGTACCTTAGATAATCCAGAGTGGAGTCTGGAGCGATTTCTCTTGAAGTAACTGTTAGATGGAATTGCAGCTTCCACAAAATCAGATTGACTTACATGTTAGAAAAACAGATGTGAATTTTGATCTGTTGAGACAAAGAAAACATTTTGTTTTGAGTCACTGTTACACTACAACTTCTGGTGAGGCTTCGCAGACATTTAGTTCAAATGTTTCAAAGCGCCACTCTTTTTTTTCTTTTCAAGATTTATGGCTTGACTGTGCACCGGGGAAAGCAACCTGAACTTTCTCCATTTGAGATCGTTTGCTGCGTACGACAGTCACATGACTGTAGTACATCATGGGAAAGAAACATAGGCCTAATTTGAGGTCTAAGACCAAAGGAAGATGTTGAAAGAATAAAGCCTTCAAACTTCAAGTCCAATCTGATTGTGTAGAACCTCAGATACTGAATTTGGTATTAGGCTGGCTCAAATCTTAATGTCTTTGCTCAGGAATTGATGCTGCTGAAATATGCTAGTTCAATCTTTCAATACTTGCAACTCTTTTTAAAAGACTTTTCCTATCCTCCCCAGTTAGTGTGAAATCAAGCAAAATCTAGAGAGCAGTCGCTTAATGCAAGAGGCTCTACCTACATCTGAGGGATGTTTCTCTCACGTATTCTCACTCCTCTCTCCGGCTGCAATTGCTCCTGTGCAGTAACTTTGCCCTTTCCTAAATATGTTATCCCAGAGGTGCTACCACCATTGTTGGTGGGCTTGGCCTTGGCCAGTGGTGGGTCCAGCTTGGAGCTGGCTGGCATTGGCTCTATTGGTCCTCGGGGAAGATTCTGGTTTCTTTTAGCAGAAGCCACCCCTGCGGCCTCCTGATACCAAAACCTTACCATGAAAGCCCAATACAAGTAGAAACAAAAGAGCAACTACCAATTTACACTGATATGTTTCTGCACTACTAATAGCTAGGGCATTTGCTTGGCTGTTTTCTCTACTTAGCTTTTCCTGACCCTGTGTAGATATATAAAATTCAACAGAAAAATAGTCAAATGTTCGTTAACACTCCACAGTTCCACAGCACTCTGTTCATTCACCTGGTAGGTAGGCACCTGGCTGTGTTTGTTATTTGCTCAACTCAGCTGATACCTAACAAAGTGAGAAGTGATGAACCCAGGACAGCTTACTAGAGGAGTAAGTAAAAATTCTTTTGAAGAGCTGTGATAGGTGTATCCAGGATCAGTAAAAAAAAACACACGCCATTTTTGGTTTCACATTATCCTGACTACTGCCAGTCTAAGGCTAATGACTGATACACTTTCTGTAAATGCTTCTTCTGACCAGAAACCTTTAACTTTATTTCTTATTCAGTTGTAATTGGCACTTGTTTTTCTCTGTAAGCACGCACACGTATGACATTGTTCTGGATGCAAAGGACAACTAAAATAGTGGGGGAATTCTCACCTACATTAATTCATCATAATCCCAAAAGGTGGACCTCACATGTTTGAATAGAAATGGTGATGGGATGGGACTGAAAAACGTAGGACTTTTTGTCAAATTCTTAGCATTGGGAAGCAGCTGTGCTCATTAGTGGCACATGGACATGCGAAAAATCAGCAAGTTGTACCAGCTAGAAACTGAGGAACTGCAAGGGCAAAACACTCACAAGGAACCACCTGGAACTTGTAGTTACCTGAGTTTAGTTAAATCTCAGTTAATCAGACAAATGCCAGACAATAAAGTACTTTCTCTCATGTTCCTTGACATTGAGGGATTCCTGTTCAAAAATGATTCTGTGACAATAACTTCAGCAGTTTATACTTTTTAATAACTTCTAAATATGGAGAGGACAGCCACAGGATCTTCTGACTATTTTGGTCTGCATTTTCAAGCAATGGCACCAGGAGGAAGGCAAACCATTTCATTTTTGCAGTAGTTTATTATGGATTTTTTTTCCTTCCAAATTTCAAGTTAACTCAGACACAAAAGACATTGATAAAATCTGAGTGCTACAGAACTGAAATGTTTGTGATTGATTCACATATTTTAAAGAAGGGTACAGAAATGAACCATAAAGGAATTTGTCCCAGACGTAAGACTGAAGAATCAGTCTCATTGAACCCCTGAGTTTTAAATGGCAGATCACATTATAATGTAATAAAACACTCAAGGTCATATGAGAGACTCAGAATTGCCCCCTGAAAATTGAATTTTCCAAGCAAAGAAGTCTGGACGGAAGCATATGTAGTGTCTGTGATACGCCAGTCCTATAGTAATAATGATAATTCCAAACTATTAAAGGAAAAGGGTACCAGAAAGGTGTCTCCTGAGTTCAGAGTTGGAGTCACACAAACAGCAAGACAAAACAAAAGGAACACATTCAAAACAAGATACCCACTGTTTTGGAAAAATGCATGAGAATTTCAATGGGGTTTGTAAGCATTTGCTAGATCCAGAAGAACTTGAACAGCAGAGACAAACAAGAATCCTTTAGCAAGGATGCTTGAACAAGAACAAGCACAGACACAGAACAAGGATTCTTCATTCAAGAACAGCACAGACAAACAAGAATCCAAAGGTAGTATTTATAGCAGCATTAAATAATGATTGAGCAAAGAGAACTAAATTATAAACTTGGAAGTACAGGAGACATTTACTAATTTTAAGAAGAGCAAGCCAATGGGCTTGGAGGCTGCACTGAGGAAAAGCAAACATACAAGTAGAAATAACATTATGAAATTCAAGGCAGACAGGGATACTTTTCCTTCTAAAAATATATTAATTAAATGCCATTTTTAATGCATTAGAAGAAGCTGCAATTTATGAAATTACGTGGATGTAGAAGAGAGTTAAAAATATGCTAGGGCACTGGTCTCAGTAAGGAAGTGTATTAATTGCTGTGAGAGTTAAGAATTTGTGGGCATTCTAAATAACTCAAAAAACCCCATTGATTAAAGGCCCATACTACACAACTTTTCAAATCTGGGGAACAAAAAGCTGGTAAGCGCTCAGGAATGAAAAAGATATAGAATATATACACAATCCCCCCCCCCCCCCCCCCCCCCCCCCCAATGTCTTCACCTTAGTCTCTGTAATACTCAAATGAAAGCAAACTTCCGTACTTCCCTGAGAAATGCATCATGGAAGAAATCATGTAAGATGACAGTCATTTTATTAGCATTTGGTATTTCAAAGGAATTGGTAACATTTTCCATCACGAGGGTGTATTTAACATTTCTAGAAAAGTATTTTTATCTGAGTAGAAAAAGTGAGAGAGTATTCAAAAAGCTTTTGGAAAGGGCCAAGTGTTCGTTAGGGCAAAATACGGGAATTGTCATTTCGCAGGGTACAAATTCTTTCTACTCCAGGTGAAGACAGATTCTCCCTCACAAGAATGAGAGCTAGCAGAATAACAGTCTTATGATACCTTTCAGCAATAGTTGTCAAAATGGCTAGGAGCAGTAGGTGCCTGGAAAAATCTTATCAAGGGAGAAGGATGAGTTCATGTCACCAGACATCAATTGTGAGGTCTAAACTGCAAGAGGTGCACATGTAATTGAGAAATAGCAACTGACTTTCAGAAGTATTTGCACAGCTGTTCTACAGAATTGAGGCAACTTCATCTGAAAGATTATGGGTTGTTATATTTCTTTAGCATATATACCTGAGGGGTAACTACCTGTGCATTTCAGCTACTCAATTCCTAAAAAACTTCTGCTATGGTCTGTACAAGTACCCTGGTGACAAAGAACTTCGATTTAGACAGCGCATCACTTCTTTTAGAAACTGTTCTGGAAGATATTAGGAACACTCTGTAGAATCCAAACCAAAGACTTCTAATGAGCCAAGATTATATGCACTTAGTAGGTTGCTTCTTTTGAAACAAGCCTACATTTCCTCAGTGGGAAGAGATCAGTGGCTTTGAAAGTGTCTCGGTCAAAATCTTGCCCGTCTAAAAGCTTTCCAATAGGAATGAACATATCTAATGAATGCCTTGCCAAGTGAACGCTATCTTAGAAAGTCCTGACTATGCCTTTTATTGAGATATCAGCATATTGCTCTGAATTCAGAGTTTTCAACTAAAACACCACTCTTCCAACAGACTTTCAGTCTCTGTTTGACAGATTGCTAGATGCGGTTGACAGGCAAGCACACCTTATGATATGCTACTTTGTTTCCAACTGTTCCCTTTTAGACAGAGGCTGCTACATTTAATTCTATGTTGATAAATGACAATAGTCAAAAACATAAAATCATATTCATCCGCCAGTGGCAAAAACCAGATCTTGCCAGGAACATTTCACTGGGCCCTTTCTTTAGTGGAAGACATAATAATGAAACACACAACATCCAGTTCTGAACACAGAAAAAAAAAAAAAAAATAAATCTATATAGTCATCTTTTGATTTCACGAGTGAGATATAATGGCCCATACCTGACATGACAATATTTTCTGGAACAAAGATAGGATCTCTATGTGTAAAGAAAGGTATAAAAATGCAAGTACACTTTATTTTTTTTTCAAAATAAGCCAGTTTTATACATTTGCTTCTTTGGAGTTTCCCCTGCTGTAGGCATTGCCTTTGATTGTGCTCCATCCCATCAGGAAGAACTGACATACCACGTTTTACTTTGCAATTTGATAGTCTTCTGACAGTGTTGCGGACAATAAAAAAGTATTGTTTTGGGGGTTGTTTGCTTTGATATCTTTAATCATGGTTGCTCTTTATAATTGCTCTCATAACAGAACCTTTCACATGCAAATTAAACTGTCCTCTTATAACAGTCTTATTAAAAATTATTATTCCCTCGGTGGGCTGAGACAGCAGGCAGGTGACAAGCGTGTTCTCTAGGGGAAGGAAGGGAATGTCTGAATGCATGACAAGTCTCTGCTTTGGGAAAATAAATGCATTTTTCTGACTAAAATGAAGTTAAATGAATTTTATTTTGGTCTCGTTTTGAAGAGGTGTCTTGCAGTGCATTCATGAACAGAGCAGAAAGACACAGTATTAATACTTCAGTGATGGCAGCTGGTTTACTGACTCATCGTCTTGCACTATGAGTATTAAACTCTAGATTGACAGGATGATAATTTTTTTACCCACAAAAAATCAACAATGAGGTTTAACAATATGAAAAAGTTTTCTTTTCATGCATGCACATTGCTCTCATCAGTAGCAGTGGGAATTAAGAAATGAGTTTGGAGATGAAAATAGTCTCCTAACTACTTCTTTGAATTATTGAAGACAAACCGCCTACAAAATACAGGCTAATTACTTATATTTTGGACTCACCTTTTTCCCTTTTTTTAACCAAAACAAAGCACATGCAAACCATACTGTTGCAAATTAGGATATCCACTAGATATACGACAAAAAAAAAAATTCTTCATTTGCAATTTTTAGTGATATTTATTTTCTAAATAAATGAGAATTTCACATCTAGTCAAAAGCCAGTCCCGATAGTGCCTCTGTAATGTCAAAGATTATTTGATGCCAGGACTGCCTGTTCAGGGAGTCCAGATTCTTATTGATTTAACAGATATATTTGCGCACCCTCCTTCCAGTGTTTTCATAGCTGTAGTCATTCTTCACTGAGCCTGCCAACTGCAAGGAAGTGCCACTCTTCCTACAACATTATGTCTCATTCAAGATTTAAGTCAACTTAAGAAGAAAGAAAGAATGAAAGGAACTACTGACCCCCAAAGAAACAAAAATGTATCCTTATTGGGAAATGAAGGCTTCGAATTTAGACGATTTTATCTTGCCTTGTCTTTGCCTTGCTTGCCTTGCCTTGCCTTGCTTGCCTTGCCTTGCCTTTTGCCTTGCCTTTCCTTGCCTTCCTTCCTCTCCCTTCCTTTCCCCCCCCCCCCCCCCCTTCCCTTTCCCTTCTCTTCCACTCTCGGTAGTAGTGCCATGGTTTAAACCCAGGTGGTAACTAAATACAATGCAACTAATCACTTAATCCCCCCACACACACACACACACTTCACACACCCCCCTTCATAGGTGGAGGAGGAGAGGAGAATCCTCCTCTGGAGGGATCCAGGAGATGGAGAATCATTCTCCCCTCATGGGAGGAGAATCAAAAGAAAGTAAAACCAGTGGGTTGAGACAAGAACAGCTTAATAACTAAACCAAAGTACAATATAGTGATAATAGAAAGAATACCAACAATAACATTAATGATAATAATAGGAAAAACAACAACAACAGCAAAAAAGAAGTGAAACCTCAGAAAACATAAGTGATGCACAATACCATTGCTCTCCACCCGCCAAACAATACCCAGCCTGACTTGAACAGCAATTGGCCCCGTCTGGGTAACTCTCCCCAGTTTAGCTGCTGGGCATGATGTGCTGGCTTACGGAATACCCCTTTGGCTAGCTTGGGTCAGGTGCTCTGTCTCTGCTTCCTCCCAGCTTCTTGTGCCCCTCATCACTGGCAGAGCATGAGACTGAAAAAGTCCTTGATCAGGGTAAGTGCTACACAGAATCATAGAACAGTTAGGGTTGGAAAGGACCTTAAAATCATCTAGTTCCAGCCCCCCCGCCATGGCCAGGGACACCTCCTACTAGACTACGTTGCTCAAGTCCCTGTCCAATCTGGCCTTGAACTCTGCCAGGGATGGAGCATTCACAACTTCCCTGGCCGACCCATTCCAGCTCCCTCACCACCCTCACAGTACAGAACTTCTTCTCCTATATCCAACCAAATCTTCCACTCTTAAGTTTTAACCCATCACCCCTTGTCCTCTCACTGCAGTCCCTAATGAAGAGTCCCTCCCCAGCATCCCTATAGCCATCTGTGTGTTATCAGTGTTGTCCTCAGACTAAAGCCAAAACGCAGCATTGCACTAGCTACTAGGAAGAAAAGTAACTGTTACAGCTGAAACGAGGACAAATAGTCAGTGCATTTAGCCTACATGCTAAACAGGATGTAGAAAGCAGTATGGGCACTGTTGACCTCAGAGTGCTTGATGTCTTGCCTTTGCTTTTTTTTCATACTTGTGGTCAGCAGAAATATATCTCCATATCAACATATTGTCCTAAAAGGTGAGATCTGCAAAGAAATGGGAAGGATCACGCTGCTGTTCTGTAACAGAGTGTGAATCTCAAGCCAACAGTATATGGGAAACAAAATCTGTTCTTGCCTTCTTTCATAAGAGGGCTGCACAAGGAAGGAAAAAGATTTTTGATGCCATTTTCTGCCTTAGAAGAGGCGACAAGTGATACAAGAAAGACTATAAACTATAGTCCATTTGACATTAAAAGACAAAGGCAATTAATCAATTTGCAGATTTTCAGAGCAAAACACTGAGAGAGTTAATAGGTTAAAACAGAAAGTATGTCAAAAGAAATGAGGTGAAGAGTGGTACATCTGTGGTCTAGGCTGTAGCCCAGGCGAACAGCTGGGAGTGTCAATAGTGGTCAATAGAAAATTAACTACTGAACATGGCCCTGGAAACACAGCTCTATCTCATTCAAATTTCATGCACTACTGATTTTAGGCACTACTGGTTTCCTGTAATGGAAAGAAAGGTTTTGGAACTGCTGGGGAGACGAGGAAGACTGGCTTTTGTGATCTGCTGACATTATACCCTTTAATACTGAGCTTTGAAATCGTGTCTTGTTCTGTTTTCTGGAGTTCATTCTGCATTTAACAACAACATTTGTGTCTCCTGGAGCTCAGTTACGCATGTCCTGTGTATCCATAGTTCTGACAGTTTTGAGTAAAAAAGAGATGTAAGAAGAAAACCCCTGAAGTGTTGAATCATCACTGCATCACCTTGCTGATGAGACTGCTCCTGTGCAGTAGCAGGATGGCGACATGATTGCCTGCACTATAACAATCCACAGTACAGGCAATAGAGAGGAGGGTTGTGAGGCCTGACGAGGACTGTGGATCCCACTTGTAATAATCACAGTGAAAACCTTCAGTACCTTCATCAGTAGAAAAAAAAATCTGAGTTCAATGAGCAAAATACAGCAGTACGTGAGAGAGAAGAAACATTCTTCTTTAGCCTTTCATTTTTTTAATTGTTTAAAGTTCACATGAATGAATGGTTGACTTCAGTGCTGTTAAACCGTACAAGTAAAACAAACCTAGATTTCAGGCTCCTAGTGACTGCTTCTCCAAGTAGTACCTATCTATGTCAGTTGAATCCTGCCCCCCCAACTTATCTTATTCCTGAGCTTGAAGTGATTTTCTATGTGGGTATGAATCCAGTGGGGTTTTTTCCCACAGAAAAAAACCCGATACAATGACATTTCCTTCTTAGAATACTTACAAGGAAAAATACTGTCTTGATTGCTTGTGTGTGAAAGCGTAGAGTGCCAGAGACAGAAAACTTTCTCTGCAGTTAAAAATGAAAGTCCTTAGGCAGTGTCAGGACATGAAGGAGATTTACTGACTTATTAAGGTAAGGTGAACAGTGACATCTTGTGAAATAGCTGTCCGACAGCAGACTATGAATTCCCCTTTTATACTAGCTTTAATCAAGACAGTTTTTTCAAATGCTTCTTGGTGTCATAGCAAAAGGGAACTACTTTCAGGCCTTGGATTTATTTGGTTTCCACACATTGTGTAGCTTTCAAATACTTTCTTCAAAAGACAAACATTCCCAAGGTCAAGTTGCAGAATAAAATTATATGAACGAAGTGTCATAAATCTTAATAGTCCTATGCAACTGAACATACACAGGAAATGGTGAAAATACTCAGCTGCTGAATGTACCCCTTTACTGATGCTAAGCTCCACCAATGGATGGAGTATGCCTATACAGACATACTGCAAAGCCCTGAAGCCCATTTTACGTTTTAAAACAGGCTGATTTGCATCCGTACCATACAGGCTACTGCACATTCAGTCTGCCTTATTATCAGATTATTCTCTAGTGCTAACAATCATTTTACACCTAGTTGACATACACAGCACTAAAGTAAGCCTAGCAATCAAAATTCAGTTGTCAAGAGGCAGGAGAGATGTCTCCATGCATATTACACTCCATCAGCTTTCTTAATCACTTCAAGTAAGTAAGTCTGAAGACTTTTAAACTTAATTTACATCAAATGCATTTTTGCTTCTGTCCCCTGTTATGAGAAATAGAGTTTTGTTCTTAAATGCCTTCTCTGATACCAGGATGGTAAAAGACACCATAAAGTATATTACTGGCCCAGAAGGACTTTGCGGCAAGGACGTTTGTGAGAACACCAAGCTCTCATTTCCCTCAGTGATTTGCCGTGGATTTACATGACAGTATAACATGACTAAGAAACATACTTCTGATTGTAATCGCCAACTTGAAGGAACAATCCAAAGGGAAATAACTTTGCATGTGCATACCCTGAATTTTTAGATTCTATTTTGAACAGACTGGCAATGAAAAAGCAGTGAAAAACTAGGGATAAGCTGATTAAGGAGAATAAAGAAGGCAATAAAAAGCCTCTGGAGGTAACTTGTAAGGCTGAGCCAGGCAGCTTGACAGAAAGAGTTAACGCAAAAGTTCATTAATGGAGTTTCTAAGGCCAACTGTAATGTGTATGTGGCATGAAGAGATGCTGACTTTCAGGACAGCAGCCTGAACTTCATTTTATGCTCATCTAGTGTGTTCTGTTAAGATTGAGTGCTTCAGCAAGAGTGCATATATTGCCAGAGATCCAAAGCATAACCTTAGATATCTAAATCTAAATTACTTGGAATCTTGTAAGAGATGCAAGGCAATATAATATTTCTGGAATTTTAAAGCAAGTGACATATATCCACTGCTATGTAATTGCCATATAACCATCTGTTTTGTGATTAGATGGATTTTAATGTTGCCGCTGCTGTTATTTAAAAGCGGTAGACTCTGAGGTGAGTTAAAGAAGAGGGAAATACAAATAAGCTTGTAAGAATAAGGACTGATTCTTTTATATCTAGCCACACTATTTTTCTCCTTTCTCTTTTTGTTTCCTAAGGTGGTAGTATTCTGCATGGAATGGTACAGAAGGAAAAAAAAAAAAAAAAAAAAGCCAAAAAAAAAAAAAAACCCCAACCTGGATTTGCTTTTTTTTTTTTTTTTTTTTTGCTGTCTAGTTTGCACAGCAAGGAATTGGTTAAGTTTCCCTGGCTTTGTATTCTGGTGTGTTCAGTCCTCAGTTCTTCCCATGCATCATGCATTGAGAGCTCACTTCTGCTGTAGGGTTGGTGGTCTCTCTCAGCACTGATAATAAATGCAAATGAGCTAAGCGTTCTTTATTTTCAAACTTTCAGAACATGTTCATGTCTTTCCCTCCCTTTTGAGTGAGAACACGTCAATTCTGAGCATGCCAATTTATAACTTGGGCTGGCTGCTTTGTGCCACCACACCAGTTCTTAGAGTCAAGGGAAGAGAGATTAACTAATGCTGTACACAGTTATCATAGAATCATAGAATCATAGAATCATAGAATGGTTAGGCTTGGAAAAGACCTAAGACCATCTAGTTCCAACCCCCCTGCCATGGGCAGGGACACCTCCTACTAGACTATGTTGCTCAAGTCCCTGTCCAATCCGGCCTTGAACTCTGCCAGGGATGGAGCATTCACAACTTCCCTGGGCAACCCATTCCAGTGCCTCACCACCCTCACAGTAAAGAACCTCTTCCTTATATCCAATCTAATCTTCCCTCTTTAAGTTTTAATCTGTTACCCCTTGTCCTCTCACTGCAGTCCCTGATGAAGAGTCCCTCCCTTGTATCCTTGCAGGCCCCCTTCAGATACTGGAAGGCTGCTAGGAGGTCTCCACTCAGCCTTCTCTTCTCCGGGCTGAACAGCCCCGGATTTCTTAGCCTGTCTTCGTATGGGAGGTGCTTCATTCCTAAGATAGTTATGTATCTGTACATTAAATTATACTTCTTAGTTACACCTGAAGAGTGTAGTACTGAATGACCACAACTTTTACAGGGTTATTAACTGGTATCAGATAAAAATAATTATAGATGAAACTCACTGCAGGTTTTTTTGAATGGTGATAAAAATTAGTTCTTGCCCCAAAATCTGGTATGATCTGTTGGTCATAATGTTACCTTTGCATTTCATTATTTGCATCCTGTCATGTACTTAACAGGGGGTATATGCTCGTTTATTTTTCTCCAGTTTGCAGGCTATCCCTGTATCCTTCCATATCAAATATTCCTATATCAAGTAATCAAATAAACTCTACTTTCCAGCTTCAACACCTTCGCTTAAAAGGGCAAATTAACTTTATCATAGGAGATAGAAGATTTGCCTTTCAAGGGAATGATTGTCTTAGAACTTATCTGTATTTTTTAAAAAAAAATGGATACATATATGCATGTCTCCCTCCCTCCCTTTGCTTTCTTTCTTCTTGTCCCCCTCTCTCTCTCTCTCTCGTTTCTCCCAGAGGTCAAACTGTCTTTTTTTTTCTCTTTTGCTCTTAGTGTATTTTGAAAGACTTAAGACAAAAAGGCAGAGTTGTAATCAGGAGGATCTAAAGGGGAAGAAATTTTTACCATCTAAACCCATAGCTTTTCCCACTTCTCTCCAATTGCTTTTTATTTTCATTTAAGTCCCGCACTGCTTAACGACTTTAAGCCACATATAGCAAGTCCTTTTCCACTTTGTAAGTCTTCAGGTTGGCTTTAGATCAAGAGTTGATCACCTGAATTGATGAACAATTGTTCTATAGTCAAGTGTACGCATCTCTAACTAAGCTCCAGTAACTGCAGGCGTCAAGGCTGAATGTAGCAATGTACAAGGTAGCAAACTTTACTACAGAAAGATAACTCAACCTATGGAAACTTTACTACAGAAAGACAACTCAATCTATGAGAGTGAAAAGAATTAAACGCACTTGCAAGAGGAAAAGTTCTTTACAAAGCAGCAGAGAGTAACATTTTAAAAGCTAAGATAAATACTTTTAAACAGAATTTTCTGTTACACTGTATGCTTAACAATGTAAATCTCTTTGTGTATAGCTCAGAAGAAAGGCTAAATAAGCAAAGCAACCCTCTGGGAAAAGAAAGAATTATAGCTCAGATACTATAAGATGCACCATAGCATACTGGGGCTAAGTTTGTCATGATTACAGAAAAAATATAGATGACTACTTTAGTTGCTTTCTGGTCTTTCTTTCTACTGAAAGCACAAAAAATATGGGCACATCGTGGGTAAGAATAGTTATCAGGTTTTTTCCGTGTTAACTAGATGAAAGGAAAGGTTATAATTGCCATGGCACTAAGGCTATGTATATTGATAAATAGAACAGCATTCCCCCACTGTAAGGCCAGATCCCTGTAGAGCAGATCGCTGCATCGCCACTGCATAGCATTTGTTTCCCCAAGTCCTCTGGACTCAGTATAGGAGCTATATGATATTAAGAGAGAATTATTTTCACCGGACTTTCTTTTTCTCTTTTCAGATCAAAACCCTTTAAAAACTAAAAAGGCTCAGCAGACTGGGGTACAGGGTACAAAGCGCTTTGTGTTAAAGTCAGAGAGAGATGTGGAATGCAGGCATCCAATCCTTGAACACTTTTGTGTCTGGTGTCTGTGGGGGTCACCCCTGAATTTAACGACCCCTATGCTTTCTTCTAGAAGATTGCCAATTAAAGGCTCTCCACGAGAGGTCCAAGGAACGACATGACAGCTAAACAACATTGTCTTGTTGGATCCAATACTCCTATTTAGATTAGACATGTTATTGCTGAGTACATAGGCAGTGGTTATCTACCAACAATACGTTACCTGCACTTTACATAACAGATATATCTCAATTGCTCTGCATGCATGCACTTGTTAGTGTTTGCAGTACTAGTATATATAGCAAGATTCTGCAGTAACACCAGTGTATGACATGACTGCTGAATTATAGCATTTTGCAATGTCATACCAAAAACGTTGTAAAACCAAACAGTCAAGGAGAAGCAGCTCAATCTAACAGAATGTTTTTGTTCATTAAAATGAATACATAAATAAATAAATGCTTGAAAGCATTTGTGTAAGCTCCATAGCGAGCTTTCAGATCATTTTGAAGCTCCCCGTAGCAAGAAAATAGATTCTGAGATTCTTCTGACTTGCTCTTCTAACATAATAAATCATCTTTCTTTTTAGCAAAACATGATTGCCACTGTAAACTCAAATTAGTCCACAGGCAGACCACAGAAGACCTTGTTCTGGATTTCAGTTACTAGCATGTTGGTATCTACCCCTAGCACTACCCAATGTTTTGCAGTTCCACATCATCTGTACGTTGCCCTGAAAACATATCGGAATTGTGGAGTTTTGATATTTATCTATCTCATGCAAAATGAGGTTGTCCTGGTTTTATCTGGGATAGAGTTAATCTTCTTCCTAGTAGCTGGTATAGTGCTGTATTTTGGATTTAGAACGAGAATAATGTTGATAACGCACCAATGCTTTTAGTTATTGATAAGAACTATTTACATGGAGTCAAGGCCTTTTTAGCTTCTCACACCACCCCATCCGTGAGTAGGCTGCGGGTGCACAAGCAGTTAGGAGAGGACACAGCCAGGACAGCTGACCCCAGCTGACAAAAGGGATAGTCAATACCATATGATGTCATGCTCAGTGTATAAACTAGGGGGAACGCTGGCTGAGGGCTCTGCTGCTTGGGAACTGGCTAGGCATCATTCGGTAGACAGTAAGCACTTGCATTGTACAATAATTTTTTAGTAAATTCTAATTCTGTTGCTGTTCTTATTATTATTTCCTTCCCATTTCTGTCCTATTAAGCTGTCTTTGCCCCAACACACAAATATTACCTTACTTTTGTTTTCCCAGTTGTCTCCCCCATCCTACTGGGCAGGGGGAGTAAGCAAGCGGCTGTGTAGTATTTGCCTACCTGCCTGGCTAACCCGAGTACAATGAAAGAAATAGCTGTTCACTTCAGGGTTAAGTTAAACATTGGAAACTTCTTCACCTAGGAACAGAAATCACAAACATAGGGCTGAGCTTGGCAAATTTATCTTATTTGAACTTACCATGTTGGTGGTGGTTGGATTTTTCCTAAGTCACTGGCAGAAAAGGTAGATGTCCTGAAGTAACTCAACTGAGCATAAAAAAACGATGACAGTTTTCACTAGCAAAGACAACACTAAGCACCATAAAATACTTTATAATAATGACACACAGTTCCGTGTGGCCAGGTAGTTGGAAAGTACACAGAAAAGTCTTTAGACCAAAATGATGCACACGAATAAACCTGTAGACATTAAAGGTCTAAAAAAACCAGCTGCAATAGTATAGTAAAATAGCAGTAACAATAAACTCTCATTTAAAATGTTATAGTCCCTTCACAATACTTTGAAAAGGAGAAATATGTGATTATGATTATTTTCCATCTGGGAATAAGTGACATAAAATACGCAGGGACATGTATAGGTGTTGTTATTAATGTTGCTGCGTAACTGGTGTTGGGCGGTGGGTTGGGGCAGAGCAAGCAGAAAGCTCCAGTTAAACTGTGGCACAGCTTCACTGCTGTGAACTCCGTGAAGTCATCTTTAATTTATATCTTACTTCTCCATGCAACTCAGGCAACTTGAGCTGCTCAAACATGTCTTGTCGGCCTCCTGGGAGCAACCCGTGCCCTTTTAATGTGAGGAACCTTATTAAAGCATTGAAAACAAATATGAAGAGTTAGGGGAAGAAAGGTGTTGCCAACAGCTCCTGTCGTGGACGTTGGTGTTTGGGAAGGGCTGCCCAGGCTGTCTGAATCGTGTGGGGAGCGCTGCAGGCTTTGAGCTGCTCCTGGTCACAGCTGCTTTGTGCTGGGATGAGGATTCATGTCATATCCTGCCTGCTTGTGTTGCACTCTTGCTGTGCAATAAATTGCAAATGCAAGGTGGTCATTAGATGCCAGCAAAGTCTTTAGCCCTAACTAGAAGTGTTGTATGGCTTAATGCCGTGGGAGTGTTTGCACTGTCCTTACTGTGGCTGTGGGCATTCTTGAACACGCTGTTTGAAGGGTAGGAGCAAAGTTAGTGGCAGGGAGCTGGGGGTCTGGCAGACGCCAGCACTGACCCTTGATGTCAATCAAAGAAAATAGGATTGAAAGAAGTGGTGGAACCTGGCGAGGACATTGTGAGCATCTCCCAGGCTGACTATCGGCTGCTCTGGCTCTAGCTGCTGGAGGGAAATGCTGAAAGCAGCCTCCTTCCTTCCTTCCTTTTCTCCCTCCCTCTCTCCCTCTTCTTCTTTCCTTCCTCCTTCCTGCTGACAGGTGAAAGAAGCTGTGAATGGCACAGGTGTGGCCAAATGCTGTGACCAAGGGTTACTTGGGGGATAGGAGCCACATAGGAGGTTTTCAGATGTGGCAGCCCTGAGGCATTCTGAGCAGAGCTGTTACAGGTTGAGCCTGCAAGGCAAGTCCCTGGGTGGGTGGTGGTGAGGGTGATAGGGAGGACCTGTACCCATCCAGCTGGGCAGCCGCTCTCCCCTCTATTTGCATGTTAAGTCAGCTTGTCTCCCGCCCATAGGAGCTGGTCACAGCAGCACCCGCAAGGACAACTGGTATGCAGGGCAAGACAGGGCATGCCCGCTATGGGCAAACAAGGGGGCTGAGAATCATCTCACAGATGGAGATGTACCTAAAAACCAGGGCAGTCAAATTGCAGGGGGAATCAATTCCATCATCTCAGAAGGAGATTACATATGCCAAGGTAACAAAAGTTACCTCAAATAATGAGAGATCCCAACATTTTGCTTCCTCCTTGTTGTTCTGGTTTGCCTTTTTTTTTTCAAGCCTGGAGTCCATGGGAGTGACTCATTCCCCTCTGAAGAGTGCTTTGAGCTGAAGAGTGCTTTGAGCAGCCCGGTCTAGTGGAAGGTGCTCCTGCCTGTGGCAGGGGGTTGGAAGTGGATGAGCTTTAAGGTCCTTTCTAACCCAAACCCTTTGGTGATTCTATGAATGTGGTGGGGAGGCTGCATGAGCCAGCTACTTTAGAATGGTGTCATCTGCACTGTTGGTGCAAATCCTTCTGGCGGGAAGCGTGGTGGGCTCGTTTTGCAGCAGGCTGGCAGAGAGGAAACGGGAAGAGCTCTGCAGGGCAGAAAGGAATAAACATCTCCCTTGAATCCAGGAGGCACAGAGAGACTGGGGGCATCAAGTACAAGAAAGGAAATCCAGTGCGACAGTTTTCCTTTACAGCTGAAGGGACAGATGACCGGAGGACTCTTCAGAATCAGAGAAAATGTGCAAATGCTTTTGATGAGCGGGTTAAGTGAGGGGGCTGGGCCCCATTTTAGGGACCTTCCCACCTTATTTTATACGCCACGCACAACAATGTGCCCAGAAGAGGCATCCTCACAAACAGACACTGTGTCACTGGGGAAATAACAGGCGTGACTCTGGGAGCAGTTTTCCATCAGCCATCAGTAATTTGCTAGAGACCAACTTCTGTTACCCTGGCAATGGGAACTTCAGGTGAGGAGATGTGGAGGCTTTCTGGAGTCCACATTCAGGTACCTACCCCTCACAAGGTGTTATGCTGTCAGAGAAGGAAACTGATTTCTTGCACCCTTCACACACGTCCCTCTGTTGTCATTATTTTGTTGTGGTTGCTGAATACACCTCAGCTATTGGATAATTTCTTCCTCTGGGTATTTTTCTGGGAAGGAATGGGAATTTAACTCCCTACTTAAAATAACAAAATTTCATTTCAAATTCCATGAATGAGTTTTCAATTCAATGTGGTTTTGCTTTGCTCCTCCTCCCTTTTACTACCAATTCATCAGCAGTAACAACTCCTGCAGTAACAAATCAAGTTGCTCTGGGGCACAGTAGAACCGTGTGGGGCTGGTGCGCATGTCTGGGTGACGGACACAATTCCCTTTTCCGAACCCAGCCTGACTGCGTTCAGCACGAGCATTTTGCTTCTGTGGTTCCTGCAGCTTTTGGCGTGCCTGTTCTCATCTGTGTCTAGGCAGAGCCAGTTCTCAGAGTTGGGGCCCTCTCCATAGGCAGTGGCCAGGCAAGGCACACATGCCTGAAATGAGAGACATTCATACGTCGGATGACCTCACAGTGGGTGCCCTGCCACTGCTGTCCTGATGAAGCCCCAGCAGCAGCTGGGAGGACAGAGAGGTGGCCGTTTCCCTGCTGGGATGCTGAGGCCCTAAAGCCACCACGGAGCCAGACCTGCCTGACTCTCGCAGGAGGAGGCTGGAAGCTTTAACCCCCAGAACCAGCTCTTGCAGGTACGCTAGCCTTGATTCTAGCAAGATCCAACGCCAGTTATGGCCGTGGCCTCAGAAGATGAACGGCCCTGAGGGCTGCATGGCAGCATTTGGCTCTTTGGGAGCCATGCAGCCTTGGTTATTTTTGGAACTCTGCACCCGGTGGCGTTTTGGGAGCTCTCACCCCAGGGCTTTTTGGGAGGGCTTCACCATTTTGGTTTTCGAGAGACCTTTTGGGGATGTTTGGGTGCTCCCTACCTTGTGGCTCTTTGGGAGCCCTCCAGCCTGGGCTTTCTTCAGAGGTCTGCACCCTGAGGAGCCATTTTCAGATTTGGGAGTCCTTCCAGGTTTGATCCTGTTCTGGAACTGAGCATGACTGGCAATTTTGGAATATTTCAGCAGGTGACCCTGGAGGAGAGCTTCACCTCGCCACCTGCAGGAGTGCTTCACGGCGCGTCCCCTCAGCATTTGGCCTTTTCTGGGAGCCCTTTTGGGTTTGGGGATCAATTCTGGGGTCTGGGAAACTTCGCAGCTTGGGCTTTTTTACTTCATGGAATTTGGTTTTTGGCAGCTTTCCACCCCGGGCATTTTGGGATCTCTGTCCCCCGAGGTTTTCCAAAGCTTTGCACCCTGGGGCTTTTACGGAGCAGGAGACACCATGGGGGTTTCTGTACATCTCCCTGTGGCAGCATTTTGGAAGCTTTCACCGTGGAGGCTTTTATGGAGCTTTCCGCCCTGGGTGTTTTTGGAGCTCTTCAGCATCTTCTTTTTCCTGTCAGCATTTTTGGTGTTGCTGGCTTTTGTTTGTGTGTTGTTTTTTCTTTTGACCGGGAATTGTAGCTTTGGTTTTTTTTTTTTGCTTTGCTTTGGTTTGGGTTTGTTGTCAACGTTTGTTTTTTGGGAGCTTCTCCCTCTTTTTTGGCAGCTCTGACCCTGGGATTTTTGGGAGCTCCGCATCCCGGAGATCTTGGCAGGGCTGCAGGGCTGCAAACCTTTGTCTTTTTTTGGTTTGGGTTTTCCTTTATCTTTGCCTCAATTTCACACTCGGGGCAATTTTGGGTTTTCATTTTCTGCCGCTCCCCAAGGCTTCAGCATCTTTTTTTGGACAGTTTTGGATTTTTCAGGTTTGGCTTTTTTTTCTCTCTGGAATTTTCCGCAATTCCTGGCATTTCTGGAGTTTTTCCCCACAAGGCCGGCGCGTGGTGCACCCACCTGTGGCCTTCAGCAGTGATTTCATCAGCTTTTGGTTTTGGGAGCTCCTCACTCCTCAGCAATTTTTGGCACCTCTCAACCCGGGGATTTTTGGGCGCTCTCTGCCGTGGCCTTCTTGGCAGTTTTGCATGCGGGGCATTTTTGGAGAGCTCCAACATGTAGGGTTTTGGGAGTGCTTTCAAGTGCGCTTTTGGATTTTGTTTCTTTTTTCCCCCTGGAATTCCACAATGCCAGGCAACTGTGGAGTGCTTCCCCCCTGTGCGGCCCCAGTGGAGTCCATCAGCACGTGGCTCTCAAAGACATCATCAGCTTTTCTTATTTCAGAGCTACCCACTGGCTTTTTAGCACTTTCCACCCAGGGCATTTTTGGGAGCTCTCTGCCCATTCTGGAGATTTTTGGAGTACTTCCGCATTTTTGTTTTTGAGAGTCCATTTGCTTTTGGAATAGCTGTGCACAATACTACCGTGGAGTGGGAGTGCTTCACCTTGCAGCCATGGGGGGGACTCAAGTACTTCATGGAAGGTCACTGCGGAGCTCTTCACCAGGGCAGCCCTCCTGCGGAGTGCATCACCTTGCAGCCATGGTGGGACCAAGTACTGCTTGGAATGTCCCTGAGGAGCTCTTCACCATGCAGCCCTCTGCGGAGTGCATCACCTTGCAGCCATGGAGGACCAAGTACTGCACGGAAGGTCACTGCGGAGCTCTTCACCATGCAGCCCCCTGCGGAGTGCATCACCTTGCAGCCATGGGGGACCAAGTACTTCATGAAAGGTCTCTGAGGAGCTCTCCACTCCCCAGCCCCTGCAGAGTGCATGACCTTACAGCCACAGAGCAGTGCTTCACTGCAGTCCCCGAGGAGTGCAGCAGCACTGGGGCTTTGGGAGCCACTCAGTAATGCTTTGGCAACTGTCCACGCAGGGGTTCTCTGGGTGCTCTCCAGCCCGAGCTCCTTGGAAGCTCTGCACCCCGGGCTTTTCCGGAGCTCTCCACCCAGTGGAATTCTGGGAGCTCTCCAGCCTGGACCTCTGGGAAGTGCTTCACCATTTTGATTGCTGGGTGTACTTCAAGGCTTGGATTTTCTCCTGGAATTCTACGACGCCTGCCAACTTGGACACGTTTCACCGCACACCTTGGAGGAGCGCATCGCTGCAGGAGTGCGTCAGCTGTTGGGGTTTCCAGAGCCGTTCACCACGGGGGGGTTTTGTAGTTCTCCATGTGGCAGCATTTTGGAAACTTTCCCCCGGGAGGCTTTCCTGGGGGTCTCCACCCTGAGCATTTTTGGAGCGCTTCAGCATCTTCTATTCCTCTAGGAGCTTTATTTCTGTTTCATTTATTTATGTCTTTAGATAATTTTTTTCTCCTGCACTTCTACAAAGCCTGCCATTTCCGGAGTGCTTCCCCACAAGTCCTTGAGGTGTTTCATCAGCGCGTGGCCTCAAGGAGTTCATCAGCATTTGGTTTTTTGGGCGCTGCTCACTGTTTTGTGACAGCTCTGACCCAGACCCAGCGGATTCTTTGCAGCTCTCCACCTGGGGCATTTTTGGGAGCTTCCGTCCTGGAGATTTCTGCAGTGCTTTCTGCAATTTGGGATTTTTGAGTGCTGTTGACTCTGGACCTTTCTTGTAGCTGTCCATGTGGCAGCGTTTTGGGAGCTCACATCCTGGAGGCGTTTTAGGGATCTTTCCACCCAGGGCATTTTTTCAGAGCTCTCCCCCCGGGGCATTTTTGGAGCGCTTCAACTTCTTTGCTCCGATTCGCTTTGAATATATTTATTTTTTTTTACTGGAATTCCACAATTCCTGGCATTTCTGGAGTGCTTCCCCCTGAGGCCTGCATGTGGTGCATCAGCACGTGGCCTGGTGGAGTTCATCAGCATTTGGTTTTGTGAGCTCCTCAGCAATTTTTGGCACCTCTCAACCCCGGGGATTTTTGGGGCGCTCTCTGCCGTGGCCTTCTTGGCAGTTTTGCACGCGGGGCATTTTTGAGAGAGCTCCAACATGTTGGGTTTTGGGAGTGCTTTCAAGTGCTTTTTTGGATTTTGTTTCTTTTTTCCCCCTGGAATTCCACAACGCCAGGCAACTGTGGAATGCTTCCCTGTGTGGCCCCAGTGGAGTCCATCAGCACATGGTCCTGGAGGAGTTCATCTGCAATTGTTTTTTTGGGAGCTACCCACTCTTTTTTTGGCAGCTCTGCACCCAGGGGAGTTTTGAGAGCTCTCAATTCTGTGCATTTTTTGGAGTACTTCAAAAAGAGAAAGGACTCCCAAAAACCAAAATGCTGAATACCACTGTGCAACATTATAATGGAATAGGACTGTTTCACCTTGCAGCCATGGAGGAGCAAGTGCTTGATGGAATGTCCCTGAGGAGCGCTTCACCATGCAGCCCCTGCAGAGTGCATCCCCTTGCAGCCACAGAGCAGTGCTTCAGCTCCACAACGTGCTGCAGTGCTTCATTGCAAGGCCCTGAGGAGTGTAGCAGTGCTTGTGGTTTTCTGGAGGAGTCAATCCTGTGTATATTGCAAACCGAAGCCAGTGTATATTGTATACCAAAGCCTATATATAATGAAGACTAAAGCCTGTGTATACCAAAGCCTTTGTATATTGAAGCCTGTGCATATTGTATACAGAAGCCTGTACCGAAGCCTGAAATTGTATACCAAAGCCTGTATATATTGGAGCCTGTATATATTGTATACCGAAAGCCTGTGTATCCTTTATAGACAAGCATGTGTATATTGTATAGAGAAGCCTGTGTATATTGTATAGGGAAGCCTGTGTACATTGAAGCCTGTGTGTATTGTATTCAAAAGCCTGTGTATATTGAAGCCTGTGTATTGTATACAGAAGCCTGTGTATATTGAAGCCAGTGTATATTTTATACAAAGCCTGTACATATTGAAGACTGAAGCCTGTGCATCCCGAAGACCGCAGCCTGTGTATACTGAAGCCTGTGTATATTGAAGCCTGAAGCCTGTGTATATTGCAGCCCAAAGCCTGTGTATTTGGAGGCCTGTGCTTCTTGTATACTGAAGCCTGTATATATTGTATACCGAAGCCTGTGATATATTGTATACCAAAGCCTGTGATATATTGAAGACTGAAGCCTGTGTATATTGTATATTGAAGCCTGTGTATATTGTATATAAAGCCGTAGATTGCATATATTGTGTACAGAAGCCTGTATATATTGTATAGACAAGCATGTGTATATTTGTATAGAAAAGCCTGTGTATATTGTATACCGAAACCTGTGTACATTGAAGCCTGTGTCTATTGTTTAGCGAAGCCTGTGTATATTGAAGCCTGTGCATATTGTATACAGAAGCCTGTGTATTTTGTATATTGTATTTGAAGCCTGTGTATATTGAAGCCCTGTGTATATTTTGAAGCCTGTGTATATTGAAGACCAAAGCCTGTGTATATTGAAGCCTGTGTATGTTGTCTAGAAAAGCCTGTATGTATTGAGCCAGTGTATATTGTATACCAAAGCCTGTGTATTTTGAAGCCCAAAGCCTGTGTATATTGAAGCCTGTGTATATTGTATACCAAAGCCTGTGTCTATTGAAGACAAACGCCATTGTATATTGAAGTCTGCGTATATTGTATACAGAAGCCTGTGTATTTTGTATACCAAAGCCTGTGTCCATTGAAGACCAAAGCCTGTGTCTATTGAATCTGTGTATATTGTATACAGAAGCCTGTGTTATTATTGTATACCAAAGCCTCTGTACATTGAAGCCTGTGTATATTGTATACCAAAGCCTGTGTATATTGAAGCCTGTGTATGTTGTATACCGAGACCTATGCTATTGTATAAGAAGCCTGCGTGTATTGAATACAAAAGACTGTACATATTGAAGACCTGTGCAAGCCTGTGCATATTGAAGACTGAAGCCTGTGTATATTCAGGCTTCAATATACACAGGCTTGTGCTTCAATATACACAGGCTTCAGTATACAATATCCACAGGCTTTCTGTACACAACATGCACAGGCTTAAAATATACACAGGCTTCGGTCTTCAATACACGCAGGCTTCAATATACACAGGCTTCAGTCTTCAATATGCACAGGCTTTGGTCTTCAATATGTACAGTCTTTTGTATAAAATATGCATTGGCTTCAATAGACATAGGTCTCGGTATACAATATACACAGGCTTCAATATACACAGGCTTTTGTATACAAATATACACAGGCTTCAATGTACAGAGGCTTTGGTATACAATATAAACAGGCTTCTGTATACAATATACACAGACTTCAATATACACAGGCTTTGGTCTTCAATATACACAGGCTTTGGTATACATATATACACAGGCTTCTGTATACAATATACACAGACTTCAATATACAATGGCGTTTTGTCTTCAATAGACACAGGCTTTGGTATACAATATACACAGGCTTCAATATACACAGGCTTTGGGCTTCAAAATACACAGGCTTTGGTCTACAATATACACTGGCTTCAATACATACAGGCTTTTTTGGGCTTCAATATACACAGGCTTCAAATACACAGGCTTTGGGCTTCAATATACACAGGCTTCAAAATACACAGGCTTTGGGCTTCAATATACACAGGCTTCAGTATACAATATACACAGGCTTCTGTAGACAACATGCACAGGCTTCAATATACACAGGCTTCGCTAAACAATAGACACAGGCTTCAATGTACACAGGTTTCGGTATACAATATACACAGGCTTTTCTATACAATATACACATGCGTGTCTATACAATATATACAGGCTTCTGTACACAATATATGCAATCTTCGGTTTACAATATACACAGGCTTTGATATACAATATACACAGGCTTCAATATACAATATACACAGGCTTCAGTCTTCAATATATCACAGGCTTCGGTATACAATATTTACAGGCTTCAGTATACAAGAAGCACAGGCCTCCACATACACAGGCTTTGGGCTGCAATATACACAGGCTTCAGGCTTCAATATACACAGGCTTCAATATACACAGACTGCGGTCTTCGGGATGCACAGGCTTCAGTCTTCAATATGTACAGGCTTTGTATAAAATATACACTGGCTTCAATATACACAGGCTTCTGTATACAATACACAGGCTTCAATATACACAGGCTTTTGAATACAATACACACAGGCTTCAATGTACACAGGCTTCCCTATACAATGTACACAGGCTTCTCTATGCAATATACATATGCTTGTCTACAAAGGATACACAGGCTTCGGTATACAATATACACAGGCTCCAATATATACAGGCTTTGGTATACGATTTTCACAGGCTTCGGTAGACAATATACACAGGCTTCTCTATACAATATGCACAGGCTTCAATACACAAAGGCTTTGGTATACACAGGCTTTAGTCTTCATTATATATAGGCTTTGGTATACAATATACACTGGCTTCGGTTTGCAATATACACAGGATTGACTCCTCCAGAAAAGCACAAGCACTGCTACACTCCTCAGGGCCTTGCAATGAAGCACTGCAGCACTTTGTGGAGCTGAAGCACTGCTCTGTGGCTGCAAGGGGATGCACTCTGCAGGGGCTGCATGGTGAAGCGCTCCTCAGGGACATTCCATCAAGCACTTGCTCCTCCATGGCTGCAAGGTGAAGCAGTCCTATTCCATTAGAGTGTTGCACAGTGGTATTCAGCATTTTGGTTTTTGGGAGTCCTTTCTCTTTTTGGAGTACTCCAAAAAATGCACAGAATTGAGAGCTCTCAAAACTCCCCTGGGTGCAGAGCTGCCAAAAAAAGAGTGGGTAGCTCCCAAAAAAACAATTGCAGATGAACTCCTCCAGGACCATGTGCTGATGGACTCCACTGGGGCCACACACGGAAGCATTCCAAAGTTGCCTGGCGTTGTGGAATTCCAGGGGGAAAAGAGAAACAGAATCCAAAAAAGCACTTGAAAGCACTCCCAAAACCCAACATGTTGGAGCTCTCCAAAAATGCCCCGCGTGCAAAACTGCCAAGAAGGCCACGGCAGAGAGCGCCCAAAAATCCCCTGGGTTGAGAGGTGCCAAAAATTGCTGAGGAGCTCCCAAAACCAAATGCTGATGAACTCCACCAGGCCACGTGCTGATGCACCACATGCAGGCCTCAGGGGGAAGCACTCCAGAAATGCCAGGAATTGTGGAATTCCAGCAAAAAAAAATAAATAATATTCAAAGCGAATCGGAGCAAAGAAGTTGAAGCGCTCCAAAAATGCCCCGGGGGGAGAGCTCTGAAAAATGCCCTGGGTGGAAAGATCCCTAAAACGCCTCCAGGATGTGAGCTCCCAAAACGCTGCCACATGGACAGCTACAAAAAAGGTCCAGAGTCAACAGCACTCAAAAATCCCAAATTGCAGAAAGCACTGCAGAAATCTCCAGGACGGAAGCTCCCAAAAATGCCCCAGGTGGAGAGCTGCAAAGAATCCGCTGGGTCTGGGTCAGAGCTGTCACAAAACAGTGAGCAGCGCCCAAAAAACCAAATGCTGATGAACTCCTTGAGGCCACGCGCTGATGAAACACCTCAAGGACTTGTGGGGAAGCACTCCGGAAATGGCAGGCTTTGTAGAAGTGCAGGAGAAAAAAATTATCTAAAGACATAAATAAATGAAACAGAAATAAAGCTCCTAGAGGAATAGAAGATGCTGAAGCGCTCCAAAAATGCTCAGGGTGGAGACCCCCAGGAAAGCCTCCCGGGGGAAAGTTTCCAAAATGCTGCCACATGGAGAACTACAAAACCCCCCATGGTGAACGGCTCTGGAAACCCCAACAGCTGACGCACTCCTGCAGCGATGCGCTCCTCCAAGGTGTGCGGTGAAACGTGCCCAAGTTGGCAGGCGTCGTAGAATTCCAGGAGAAAATCCAAGCCTTGAAGTACACCCAGCAATCAAAATGGTGAAGCACTTCCCAGAGGTCCAGGCTGGAGAGCTCCCAGAATTCCACCGGGTGGAGAGCTCCGGAAAAGCCCGGGGTGCAGAGCTTCCAAGGAGCTCGGGCTGGAGAGCACCCAGAGAACCCCTGCGTGGACAGTTGCCAAAGCATTACTGAGTGGCTCCCAAAGCCCCAGTGCTGCTGCACTCCTCGGGGACTGCAGTGAAGCACTGCTCTGTGGCTGTAAGGTCATGCACTCTGCAGGGGCTGGGGAGTGAAGAGCTCCTCAGAGACCTTTCATGAAGTACTTGGTCCCCCATGGCTGCAAGGTGATGCACTCTGCAGGGGCTGCATGGTGAAGCGCTCCTCAGGGACCTTCCAGCAAGTGCTTGCTCCTCCGTGGCTGCAAGCTGCTGAAGCAATGCTGAGGCTGCTGTTGGGAAGCACAGGGCCACAGTGGGAAACATTCCACAGTTGCCGGGCGTTGTGGAATTCCAGGAAAACCCAAACAGAAATAATATCATAAAAGAGAAAAATGCAAAAAAAATGCCCAGGACGGTGCAGAATCACTCCTCCAGCATCATCAGGTAAACGGGTCCAAACTAGCCTGGATTTGCAGAATTCCAGGAAAAAGACCAAACCTCAAAAGCCTCTCAAAACCCCAAACAAGGCCGCAGGGAAGCAAGCTGCCAAAATGCTTCCAGGTGGGGAGCTACAAAAATCCCCAGAGGGGGGAAAGCTCCAGTACAGAACAGTAAACCAACAGCACAACAACAAGAAAACCCACAACAGAACAACAGTAAAACAGCAGTAAACAACAGAACAACAGTAAAACAGCAAAACCAGAACAACAGTAAAACAGCAAAACCAGAACAACAGTAAAACAGCAAAACCAGAACAACTTCCAAACAATTACTTATAAACATCAGGAGCGCCGACGCTTTGCCGCTGGTGGCTGAAATGGCCACTTGGCATCCCTGTGGTCCTCCTCCTTGGAGAAGAAGAAAAACCCAAAGAGAACAGGTTTAGTCACAGCCATGAACATTTCAGAAGGCAGGAGATGCTCTAACAGCTTAAATACGAAAAGAAAGTGTCTTTTCATGAAAGAACGTTTCCGAAGTTGTAAATTTTTCCCGAGTTCAGACTCCACCCAACGCACACAATCACAAAGCTCAGGGAGTAAAAGACCCAGCAGGGAAGCCCTCCTGGGGGTGGGGGGGACCCCACGGGCAGGGGGAGCAGCCCTCAGGCGACCCCTGGCTCCAGCAGCCTCTGCCCCGCTCCCACTGAAGGGCACCAGGGGAGACAGCACCGCAGCTCCTGGGAGCTGGTAAATCCCAAAGGGGTGGGGATGAGCCCCAAATGAAAACCACTTGGGATTTGGGGAGGGGGAGGGCCCCATCCACTCTGGACTCCCCCGGTGCTCCCGTGCAGCCTGACATGGGGCAGGGGCACCAGCAGAGAGGGGATAAGAAGGGAGGGCAGAGACTGCCAGGGCAGGAGCAAAAGTTTGCACCTTCGGAAAGGAGGCAGAATGAAGCCAGGACGGAAACGCCGCACAGACGCACAGAGGGTCACCAGCCTTGGCTGGGGGACTCTTCCTGTAGGAAGAGTTCTCCCTGTCCCACCCCAGGCGCTGCCACCCAGCGCGGCTTCTTGCCGGCAGCAGAAGCAGGGCCTGGCCCCACCACTGCGGTCCCACCTCGGGGCTGCTGTGGACGGGAGCCCCTGTGGGTGGGGGCCAGCAACACTGGCCGTTACTTATTGCAAAATGATGGATCCGTGCCTTGTGCCGCTTGCGGGCTCTGTCCCTGGGTCTCGTCCGCGTGGAAAAGGCAGATGTGGAGGAACCTGGAAGCACAAATGTTGCTCAGGTCTCTGCAGCCGCACTCTGAGCTGGCACCGGGGCTACCACTATCCCTATCCCGGAGGGAATGGAAGGTTTTGCACCCCTGGAGCCCAGTAGCTACGGCGCGAGCCGGCTCCTCCAGCACAGCCTGGCCCTTCTGCCACTTCTGCCATCCCCCAGCCCAAGGGGACAACGTGATCCATCAGCTCCTCAAGCCTGAAGCACCAACTCCATCCTTACCAGAGGAAGCAGCGTCTGCTCCGATGCCTGAGGGGCGCTGGCCAGGGAAGGACGCAGGAGGCCCTGGAAAGGAACGCTCGACTGTGAGCCGGGGTCAGCAGAGGAGGAAGAGCCTGGCTTTAGGGAGCTGGCAGCACGCGCAGGAGCCGATGCACCCAGTGAATGCAGGGGGGGCAAGGAGCGGCATTTCAGATTGCCCTCCACCCCCAGGGCTGGGGACTGGGGCAGCAGTGACAGAAGCCCCTTCCCTTCCCTTCCCTTCCCTTCCCTTCCCTTCCCTTCCCTTCCCTTCCCTTCCCTTCCCTTCCCTTCCCTTCCCTTCCCTTCCCTTCCCTTCCCTTCCCTTCCCTTCCCTTCCGGAAGCAGCTCAGCCAGGTCCGGGCGGCAAAGCTGCTGCCTAAATCAAGCCCTGCCCTTCACCCCCTGCAGAAGCCCCGTCCCCCACGACTCACCTGGCAACATGGGTGCGCTCCAGCTTTCGGGCTGGGTGGTGCGAGTAAGGCCTGTGGTGGTGGAAGCCGCCTGCCCAGAAAGGACCCATGTTGCGGTCATGGGCGCTGCCCGTGTGCGGCTGGGGCCTGAGCAGCCCTGGGTGATGGCTGCTGGGAGGGAGCAAGAAATCAGGACCCGCAACTTGCCGCATGGGACTGACTACCCTTTAGCGGAGCCTCCCAGCGTGTGCAGCTCGCAGCTCCTGCCCTGGGCAACCTCGCCCATCACCCTGGGGACTGTGGGACACCACGTCTCCCTCCCGAATCTTCCCAAGCCTCTAAGGGCATCAGACCCCAGGACCAGGCAGCACCGGCCAAGGAGCATCCTGAGCCTGCGCTACACAGGCACCCACTGCCCTGCCAGCCGGGGCCACGGCTTTCTCCTCCTTGCCGAGACCTTCACGGTCCCAGCCTGCCCTTACCAGCCTTAGGTTCCAAGAGCCATGGAGAGCGCTGCCACGCTGCCTCCCTCTCCTCCTCTAGGATGGTCTCTACCGTAGGGTACCCAGGATGGAGCTCAGGGAACTGCCAAGAGAGAGCAGCAGCTCAGTTCCTTCTCAGGGCAGGCGGCAGAGCCGCTCTGAAGGAGGTGTGGAAGCCGGCCCGTGCCAGACCCATGAAGCCGGGGTTCTGCCACAGCTGCTGCAGAGCTCCGCTCCCCATTTGTTTCGGCCCCGGCTCAGCGCAGAGGGCACGGCCTCCTTGCCCAGGCCAGTACCTGCTCCAGCAGCGGGCAGCAGTCACGCACAGACACCGCACACTGGGGCAGGGGAGAGCCTCACTTCCCACTCAGCCCAGGAGGAGAGCTCCTGCCCAAGGCAGGCAGGTCAGCCTGCCCCAGCCCTGCAGGGGTTGCACTGAGCACATTCTACCCCAGAGGAGGGCAAAAGAGGCTTCGAGGCAGCGACGTACCAGTGCCAGTGGGTGGGCCTCGCCGGGTACCAGCAGGCACATCGTCCTCCTGCGTGGCCTTCCTTTCCCCAGAGAAGGCGGTGGGTTTGGGGACTGCCACCGCTTCTCCTCAGGCCGCTCGGCAGCTACAGGAGGAGATGAGTCAGGAGCAGCTCCCAGCAGGGGCGTTTGGCCTGCACCAAGGGGGTTGTCCCTTCTCGCTCCTCTCTGGATGCCCACCTTGGAGGGCAGAGCCAGGGATGGGGCCTCAAGCCGAGGACAAGGCTGCGATGCCCTGGGGCAGCAGCTGGCCACAGCAGATCCCTGGGGAAGCTGCCACAAGAGCCCGCTGGGGCTCCACGGGCCAGCGGCCCCTTCCCACCTCCACAGATGCTCTTTGCACGCTGCCCGCCCAAACCCAAACTGCACCAACTGCCACACGTGGCCACATCTCGCACTGTGCCACGGGACCCGATCCACGGGGAGCACTCGGGGATTCCTCTCTCCTTCAGCTGAGGAAGTGTTGGAATGAGCTCCGCCGGCAATTGGAGCGGGCCCGCACCGGTGGCCCATGCAAGCCTGGCACAGAGCACTCACCTTCCTCCGTCTGCACAGCCTTGTTCGCTGTTCCCGGAGTGCACTCTTCCCGTTTCCGTGACGCCCGTTCCCTGTGCAAGTGGCAGAGAGCCAGTTAGGGCCAGCCCCAGGCTGGGACGAGACGTGCCCATGCCATGCGGCACCGGCACTGCTGCAGCGGTCTGAGCCCTTCAAGCTCCAACCCGGGCTGTGGGCAGGGCAGGGATGGTGCCGGTCAGCGCTGCCGCCAGCACCGCAGGGGAACAAGGCAGCAGGGATGCTGATGGACACAACAAGAGGGCTTCCCCACCACTGGGTGACCCAGCAGCCGTGTCTCACGGGCCTGGAGGGTCCCAGCTCCGGTGGAGAGCAGGCCTTGGGCACCGGCTCGGCTGGGAAGGCAACTGCTGTCTTCCTGGCTGGCAGTGCCAAGCAGGCACTGGCTGGATGAGCAGTACGTTACCTTCCTGTCCACGCTGGCACCTCGCAGCACGATCCTTCGCCGGACTCCAGGGGCTCCCTCACGCGCCTCCTCTTCTATTGGCATGTGGAAGGAGACCAGGAGTAACCAATTTGGTTCAGGGAGCACAGCCTCCCTTTCTCCTGCTCACCACAGAGTAAACCCCATCTCCCAGGTGCTGGCTGCCCAGCCCGGAGCCTCTCTTACTTCAACACTGCTCAACTCCCCTCCGCAATGTCCATGGAGGGCAAAGTCTGAGCACCCCAAACTGAGTCCACTCTGGGAGCAAGCGGCCTCCAAGCTCCTTACGGCCAAGGCAGTGGGGAGGGAGGATGCTGCTGGCCCAGCCAGAGCAAACCCTTCCCTACGGATCCACCCTGCGTAAAACCTTTCCCTGCACAGCTGCAGAGCTCCATCAGCCACAACTCTGTCCCACTCTCCCATCTGCAACCCCCCCCAGGATGTGAGCAGTGGTTTCTTGCAGCTCAGCAGGTGCTGAGGAGACCCATGTCAAAGTGGGAACCCAGGGCTCCCGCGCGTGCTGCTGCCTGCAGCTGAAAAGGTGCCAGCACAGCAGAGATTTGGTCCTTTCCTTTCCTCTGGATGTGTCCCCCCAGCAGACTGGCCAGGGCAGAGTGGGGACAGGAAAAGAGCTGCGCGCTGGGCCGTGGGCTGCGGAGCGGTGCTGGGCGCTGGGCCCATGGTGAGCCCCTGGGCATCGACTGCCCCAGCGTACCGGGGCAAAAACGGCCTCAGGGCTCCAGGCCGGCGGCAGCGGGTCCCGGTGGCGCAGGGTCTGTGGTGGAGCTCTGCTGGGGGAAACGGTCAGAGCACTGTTGGTGGCAGGAAGATCCCATCCCATCCCATCCTCCCCCCGAGCTCACCAGAGGCAGGAGCGGTGACGCGCTCTCTCAGCACGGATGGCGCCTGCGGTTGGGCCGCTGGAGACGCCTTTTTGCCGTGCGGGCGACACGGAGACGGGAGCGATGCGGGCTGGCAGGATGGCATCACACACCGGGACCCCCTGCTCCCCGCAGCGGTCCCTGCAGCACCACGCAGGGCAGCGCCAAGGGCAGCAGTATGGGCCCGGCACCGCCATTGCTAGGCCACCCGTGTCTTATCCCACCCGTGCCCTGGGCCACCTTCAGGCCTGACAGCCTGTGCCACCTGTCTCTGTATCCCACCCGTGTCCCTCTGCCACCTTCACCCCTGACAACCAGGGTCACTGTGCCCCCCGTGTCCCTGACATGGAGTGTCCTACTGCCACCCGTGTCCTTATCCCACCTGTTTCCCTGGGCCACCCGTGTCCTTATCCCACCCACATCCTGCTCCCTCGCTCACCCCAGGCCGTTGCCGCGGATCGGGGTGCTCACACCTCGGCCCATCACAGTGGCCGCTCTGCCGTCCCTGGCCCTTTTTCCTTGCCAGGCGCCAAACAGCCTGGTCCCAGTCGGATGGCAGTCGGGCGATCAGGCCGGGCCTGTAAGGGGGCAGCCGCAGTTGGGGGGGGCGCTTTGGGGGCAGGGGCCGTGCGGGAGAGCGCCGGGGCAGAGGGCGCCCGGCGGGCGGGCGGGACCGCAGCGCACACCAGGCCCCCCCCGCGCCCAGCGCCGCTCCCAGCAGCGATCCCTGCAGCAGGCAGGTGACCGCCGCCAAGAGCGCCGCTGGCAGCGCCGACGGCCAGCGCCAAGGGCAGCGCCAAGGGCCCGGCAGCGCCATCGCTCTCGGGCTCCTCTGCAACGGCCGCCGGTCCGGAACGCGCTGCGGGAGCCGCGCGGCGGGACCTCGGCAGGCGCCGCGTTCTACAGCTCGTGGCCCTGTTCCACCGGCGCCGCCGTTCCACCGCCTTCTGCTGACGGCCCCGTGCCACCCGCGGCCCTGGCAGCCACTGTGCCTGTGCCACCCCGGTCCTTGTCCCACCCTCGCCTCCGTGCCTGCAGCTTCCGTAGACCTGCTGTGTCCCGCCGGGCGGGCAGCGTGGCAGGGACGATGACACGGACCGCACACAGCGCGGCTCCCCTGAGCGTCTCCCGTGCCACGGCTCTGCCGTGGGGGCCCTGCAGCCCAGCTGAGGAGGGCAGGGCTGCCTGCACGGCATCACCTCCCAGAGACGGAGAGGGCTGGTCTGGTGGGGAGCCAAAGCCACCCCTGCTCCTCAGGGCTGAGCAGGGGCCATGCCGTGCTGGCCCCCACAACGCACAGCAGAGCTGATGGGCAGGCTGGCCCCGTGCACCCAGCGCTGCGATAAAGAATGCCCGCTTGCTAAAACTCCATCCGCCTGGAGGCTCAGAGAGTTCTTTCCGCCGCGCTTTCGGTCGCAGCGCGCCCCTCGTGGCGCTGCTGTGGACAAGCGCTGGCGCTGCCCAGGGCTGAACCGCTGGGACCCGGCAGCTGTCGCGACACACGGCGCTGCCAGGCCAGGGCAGGGGCACCAAACTGCCCACGAGGGAGCAGGGGCACACAGGGAATGCCCCTGGAAAAGAACAAACCGAAGGCAGATGACCAGGTTTGTGATCTCAGCAGCTGCCAAGCGCCGCGCCTGAGATTCAGGGGAAATCTGTGCTCAGAACTGGCCTGGGTTTTAGCGCAGGCAGAGCAAGCTTTGGTCCTTACAGCTATTATGGGCATCGCGGGCTCCTCCTGAGCTCTCAGGGCACAGCCCAGCGCTGGCATCCGTTGTAATCTAGGCTGCCCTTGCTGGAGGCAAATGCATTGTATTGAGACGTGCAGCCCTCATGTCCCTTCAGGTCTTTCTGCTGAGAGCTGGGGGCAGAGGAGGATGCTGATGGTGTGGCGCCGTTTCAGAGGGGCTTTGCAAGGGTCCCTCACGCTCTCCCGGTGGGAGGCAGGGCTCCATCTCCAGGCCAGTGGTTTCCCCCTTCCCCATGGCCAGTGCGGCCATGCAGTGGACACAGCTGTAGCCCCGGGGCTGGCTCATGTCCTCGAGGGGGCTGCTCAAGGCAGCCTTTTGGGGGCAGATTCTGGGGGAGCTACAGGTGACTGAAAGGAAGCGGTCATGTCAGGGCAGGAGCTCTGGCATGTGAGGCCTGCGGCTGCCCCGTCCTGCCTGCGCCTTGCCCCCAGCTTCCCCACCTGCCCTCTCCCAGCCATACAGAGGATGCCGCTGCCATCCCTGGGCTTGGGGAGCACCACCACAGGTGCTTTGTTCAGCCCATAAACCTCTGCTCGAGAGCGTAATGACTCCTCTGGTTACCATTGCCACGGCATTTGCCTGCCCGCAACCCTCTGCAAAGCGGCTGCTGCAGCAGCATGGGGAGCATCTGCAGTCAGAGGGGACGCTTGGTGATGGGGCAGCTGACCTGACCCTGGCTGTTCGATTTCCTCTCATCTCAGAGGTGCCTCCAGAGCATTCCCAATTGCTCCCTGCCCCTGGGATGGGGTGGGATGGGCTTGGCCTGGCTTGGCTTGGCTGGAGACAGCTCAGGGGAAGCCCTGACTCAATACAAACCACAGCGTGTCCATCTGACAGCCACTGGAAGGGCTCCAGCTCTCAAAACTCACGTCCTGCATTCAGAAGCCAAAACATGAATCGGTATACTTAAAGGATACTTTAAGTTTCCATGGAAGAAAAAAGCAACATGTAACTCTTAGGTGGCTGTTGTGCTTTAAACCCAGCTGGTAACTCAGTACCACAGAGCCGCTCGCCCACCCTCCCTTCGTCCCCCTTCCCCCCTGCCCCTGGCAGGATGGGGAGATGAACTGGAATAATGCAAACGTCACAGACTGAGATAAGAACATTTTCATAACTGAAGTACAACATAATAATAATATGGGAGATAACAAGGAGAGAGATATAAAACTAAAGGAAAAAGAAGAAAACCAACAATAAACAGCAGTGATGCACAATGCAATTGCTCACCACCCACTGACCGATACCCAGCCTGACCCAAGCAGTTATCTGATCTTCCAGGTACGTTTATATACTAGGCAGGACGTGCTGTGGTATGGAATACCCCTTTGGCTAGTTTGGCTCAGGTGTCCTGTCTCTGCTTCCTCCTGGCTTCCTGTGCCCCTTAGGCACATTCTCAGGCAGGATTTCTCCTTAGTGAAGCCATGGCTTCATGTTCCCTTGGTCGAGGGAGGTGATTCTGCCCCTCTACTCTGCTCTTGCGAGACCTCCCTTGGAGCACTGTGTGCAGTTCTGGTGTCCTCAACACAAAAAGGACATGGAACTGTTGGAACGAGTCCAGAGGAGGGCCAGCAGGGTGATCAGGGGACCGGGGCACCTCCCCTATGATGATAGGGCGAGAAAGCTGGGGCTGTTGAGCCTGGAGAAGAGAAGGCTGCGTGGAGACCTCCTAGCAGCCTTCCAGGATCTGAAGGGGGCCTATAGGGATGCTGGAGAGGGACTCTTCTTGAGGGACTCTAGTGATAGGACAAGGGGTAATGGGTTCAAACTTAAACAGGGGAAGTTTAGATTGGATATGAGGAGGAAATTTCTTACTGTAAGGATGGCCAGGAGGCACTGGAATGGATTGCCCAGGGAAGCTGTGAAAGTTCCATTGCTGGCGGTGTTCAATACTGGGTTGGACAGGGCCTTGGATGGCATGGTTTAGTGGGAGGTGTCCCTGCCCATGGCAGGGGGGTTGGAACTGCGTGATCTTAAGGTCCTTTCCAACCCTAACTATTCTATGATTCTATGATTCTATGATCTTAAGGTCTTTTCCAGCCCAAAAACGTTCTATAATTCTATGATCTCGTAGGTATACAGGATGTGTGGAAGGAAAATTCATTCTTCTGTGGCTTTTCAGTGATGTATTTTTCAGGCTGCTAATATAACACAGTGAGACAAATGAGGTAAAAATTGTCATATAGTTCCAGTTAGCAATGTTACCTTAAACTGTAGGGGAAAAAAAAGAGCAACGGTAAGAAGATTCTTGAAAACAATAACAATGCGCAAATATCAAAATACTTTCAGGTTATTTCCCAGAACTGTTCTCTTTGCAAATGCATTTTACCTATGGGATTATCTTTCCAGCATAACATACATTTATCCTTCAGTAATTCTACACCATTAATAACCAGTGAGTGCATAAACACTATATTAGGGACATCTAACAAGTATCGCATTTTAAAAGTAAATATGAGGCAGGTGTAATATTTCCAGTATACACTCAATAGACTTTATTCTTGGCTGGACAGTAAAGTGTAATTTGACGCAAGAATTGCAAAAATAGAGAAAGGCAATATTTTCAGAGATTAATGTAAACAGTTGGCTCCTCTTACTGCCTAAAGCGTGCTTAAGCTGTGCTGCCCTCCCCTTCAATATGCAGTTCTATATATTTTAGTAACTGCTAGTCACAATTGATAATATTGTAGCATTTTACTGATAGAATTCTCTTAGTTATGCATTCCATTGTCCCTTTGGTCTGTTATAGTGACTACTCTCGGTTGTCTCACAACCTTTTGCTTGAAAGGTGAGGGAAGAACCACAGGAGGAGATAGCCTGCCTTAGAGAGGTTAATCACACAATGGCAAAATTTAACATCCTAGTTAGTGGTCTGACTATGACTCTGTACAAAAGAAATACTGGTAGTATGAAGGGTATAGCTGGAGAAACCAATGTGTTGTCTCTCTGAGTTACTGCCTTTGCCCGTTATTTTCTATCCCCATTTGAAGACAAGAGTCACTGGGCAGCTCAGACCTTCTTAGAATATTGCACATTGTATAACTACATTGGGTGCTTCTCTCCAGTTTGAGATGTTTGAATGCAACCACCAAAGGGTGTAGACTTTTTCTAAGCTTTCTGAATACGGCGTAGGGGAAAT